>JAWWEU010000111.1:111240843-111278926 GCA_035583155.1 Acropternis orthonyx
TTCCATGAGTCTCTGTGTGTGTGTGTGTGTGTGTGTGTGTGTGTGTGTGTTTCTGCATGTCAAATGTGGAAGACTGCTTCCAGTGAAGAGAATAAGAATAAAAAAAAACCAAACCAAACAAAACAAAAAAAACAAACAAACCAGAAAACCCCAAAACATAATAACAAAACAACAAGCAAAAAAACCCCAACAAAGCAAAATAAATTGTTAGTCCCAAAATTAATTTGACATCAAAAAACTTCTTTCATGTTCAGACAACTGCAGAAGGCCCAGGCACTGGCAAGAGGAGGATTTAAACAACAAACAGTAGAGCACTGTGTTTATGAGGGAACAACATGACAGACTTTATTTAGGTTTTATACCAAAAGCTTAACCTTTTGCAGTCTGTGGGTTTGAGCTGCACTAACAAGAAACAATTACTGCGGTGGATTCTTTTTTTTGCTTACGGTGTACGGCCCCAGGCTTCTCAGTGTGGCTTCTCTCAGAGCTGGCACACAATAACACGGGTATATGCCAAAGCTGCTCTTGCTCCTCCAAGGCAATGAATCAGAAAGGGCTGGTGGTGTTCTAATCCGAATGCTTTTTTTCCCTAGGCTGGAAGTCCATGGCTTTCTTAGAAACCAGACAGACATTGCAATCCCTCCTGCTCTCTCTTCTGTTCCCCCATAGATAGCTCACTGGAGGCATATATACACATATTTTGGCTGAGCAGCATGATGGATGAGGAGCCTGGTGACATACAAAGTGCAATTTTCTTTATTTAGATGTCTGCACCTCTCCCGTAGAGAGGGGATTACAAGGATGGGCAGAGCAATCCTTCCTTTCATGCTGGTTGTTGGCTCCCAAGATGTCTCAACACGGAAAACAGCTCCAAGCACAGATTCAGGGAAAAAATCAAGGCCAGGGTTGACAGAAGTTCAGATTCAACAAGTTATTAAGAGCTGCTAAGTGTGTCTGGGCTCCTCACTTTCCCTTGCTGTCTCAGGGTTGACTGGGTGCCCTGAGATTTCATGAGCTTCTGTCAACAATTAGCCAGAAAATTAAAACTCATGAGAGTGTAACAGCATGTCTTTACATGGCAGAAAAGTCTGCTTGCATGCCAAGAAAAAGAACTGGAGATTCTGTGGGAACACTGCCATTTGGAGACACCTGCAATAAAACTATTTATATGCATGTGGATATGTGTGTGCACGTACCTGCCTCTGTGCATGCGTGTATGTGTGTGTAGAAGCACAGACCTACCCATAAAGTGGGCTTATGAATATGTTTGATGCATTTGAGACAAAACAATTTATTTGCTTCTCCAAATGCCACTTTTATTCAGTTTTTGCAATGCCCTCAGAGGATTTGTTCAACATATTTTTAAAAACAATTTCTTTGTGTTTGGTTTCATTTCATGGATTGATCATGGCTACAACAAGGTCTGATCTAATGTTCTATCACCTCAAAGGGAAGTTTTTCATTGGAGATATTGCCTGAAGACTAGGGGGACTAGAATGTCAATAATCTGATTGCTAAATGGGTGCACATGCATAACACCTGGAGTCACAGCTCTCTCACTCAGTAATAACTATAGCTGAAAAAGTAAATAAACAGAGGCTTAAATTGTTTTCATGGAGTTTCATCAGTTTGAGCAGCTGGAACAGTCACTATAGCTCCAGTCTATCCTAAGACTTCTTTTCTAGGAAAATTAGGTTTTTTTGTAAGATATATGTGCTATATGCAGACTGCAGGCTAATGATTCACAAAAATATGTAACCAATAAGTCCTATCTCATTTTTTGTCTTCCACAATTCCCTTGGATTTATTCCATATTAATGATTACTTATTAAACGATTTTTGCAAATTATTCTGAACTGACTGGTCAGTCACAGCTAGGTTTTTAAGTGGGAGTGTCCACAATTTACCCAGTTCAGTGTATCTGTTTGCATGTGTTTGTACACTCTTTGCTACATCAAGTATTCTGCTATGAAAACACATCCTTTTTTGGTCTTGTTTGTTTGTTTGTTTGGGGTTTTTTATCATTAGTGCCTTTGCTTAGGACAAGAAGTGTTGCAATGGAAGTTCACATGGTCCTACAACCTTCACCTGTTATACCCTGCCTGGTGCAGAGGAAATTCAGTAAATCACAGATATATCCACAGTCAGTGAGCATCAAGGGTTGGTCTACTTCAAATGCTACACCTGTGGCAGAGGCTGTATGGCAGTACTTGTGCTTTTGCCCATTTAGACAGATGCTATTTCAGCTCCACTGAATCACAGCTCCTTTTAACAAAGTATATGTTTTATTACAGTTCATTTTATGGCCCTAAAGATGAGCAGTTGCCATTTCCTGGAGCAAAAAAGGCAATGGATCTGCATTTATAGCTTGTAGCTGACTACTTTTCTGCTATTTCAGTTAAAGGCAAATAAGAGGTCTTGTAATTTATCTGGGAAGATGCTGCTGTATAGAGGGAAGAAATCATCTACATGTTGATGCCTAAACCCAGATTATTTTGTACACAGCAGCTAGGAAACAGCCAACTCCTTATCCAGGAGCTGTAAGGCTGTGGAGAGCCCTGACCTGCTGGCTAACAGGTTTGGAGCTGTCTAAAAGATTGAAATGAGGAGGATAAAACCAAATTTGGAGGAGACTGAGTGAGGAGACCCAGGATGCCATGAAGTCCTGTATGTCATCACTGATGCGGGCACAGAGAATTTTATTCACGTGTGTTGGCTAAAGTAAGAAAGTGAACACGATTCATGAACACTGCACATAAATAGGAATATATAGAAGATACCTTCAGGAGCTGTAGCAGGTTTATTGTTTTCTTAAAAATTGTTCTTGCAGTTTTCCCTCCCAGACCAGGTTTTCTAGCTGTTCTTCCATCCTTGTGTGAGTTTCACTGACCGTTCCTGCAAGAGGTGTCAGAATTGGATGATGTATTACAGTTGGGGATATGCAAATACTGAAAAGAGCAGGTGGGGTGCTCCATGGTCTTGTGGACTGCCCTACACTTTACTGTGTTTGCCTATTTTTCGTTTGGCTGCATGACAGCATTGACATATATTCATTCGACTTCTGGTCCACTGTAACACCTTGACCTTTTTCAATAAAACTCTCAGTCCTCATCTTGTGTTTTTGAAGTTGATTAGTCACCCTCCAGTGTGAATTTCTGTGTGTGCTACTATTAGGTTGCACCCTGTTCTTTTAGACCATTTCTCCATTTTGTTCAGCACATCCCGATTCAAATCCATTCCATACTGAAAATGCCAGACCAGGACAAACCACTCCATACACTTTACTCACCAAAGCCTGAGCTCGATTTTCATGGAGGATGCAGAATAACTGGTGTGTTCAACAGCACTGAACCACCATCATGATCTCTTAGAGAGGTGTAGAAGCTTAGCTGAGGATAGAGCTGGTGTTCAGTGTGCAGAATAACTTACAGCTGTACATGCTGATAGACTGATAAACACTTCAAGAGAAGGCAACTTTTCTTGTTTATGCCTCTACCCACAAACACTGCTGTTAAGGGACCAGGTGGGTCCAGAACTTCATCTTGTGCCATTATCTAGTAGATTACAGCAGCTGAGCCTTCAGTTTCTCATCTCCAGAGCTGCAAACCCGAAGCCTTCCACACAAAGTTAAGATGGAAAGTGAGTTTCTTCAGGAAAACCCACAGAGGTGTCAGTGTGACCTGGCACTCCAGAGGATTTTGTTCTTCATGTGTCAGAAAGGATTAAGAAGGTCACTTTGCGAAATTAAGTGGAAAATTTTCACCTGTAATATTCCTCCTAGTCTGAAACAAATATATATTGTATGGTCCAATTCAAAAAAATTAAAATCAGGATGATAAAAATGATGGTGAGAGTATCTGAAGGGAAAAAAAAACAACAAACCCTCCATTTTGGAAGTGAAATGAAAGCTTCAAGTAAATGCTAAAAAGTATGTTACATGTAATCCTGAGAAATTACCTATGAAATCCTAAGAATTTTTAGCAATCTGTTGATTTCTTCTAGCAAGTAATTAATGTAAAGTTATGAACACTAGTGTAAATATGGTCTTTTACTGCTAAAACCCCCCAACTACAATAAAACTTAGTATAATATATTTATATACACATTTGTGTATTTCATAAACGGTTCACTGTAACATGCAAATTCCTTGGCTCTCAACACAGCTCTACACAGATGGTGAACTTTAGTCAGTTAAATAAGTGAGCACTTCACTTCAAACTTTTCCTTTTATCTTTCACCTTTCTCTGCCATTTCCCTCCCATCTTCACTGCCAGCTACTCCACAAAGAAGCCTGGGAACGACTGTAAGGCATCCTCCTCAGATCGCTAATATTACTTCTGTGAAAACAGCCTGAATTCAAAGGCTCTATGTGAGAGACAGAGGAGATCTTCATTTCTCCCTTGGCAGTGCTTTTATGCTGATAAATCGCAGTTTGCTCTGCATGTTTCAGTTCAGAGCAAAGATCTGCACAGGCTGACAGCATTAACATCCTTCTGGAGCAGTCAAAACCCCCTTCAGCTCATTTAGGACATTGTGCACAAAAGCCATATGTAGCCTGCACTGACTTTTAAACTAGATCCATGCAACTTGTTTCCAGTTTTAATATCGTAATCACAGAGTCACAGAATGTTTTGGTTTGGAAGGGACCTTAAAGATCACCTAAAGTTCCATCTCCCCTGCAATGGGCAGGGACACCTTCCACTAGACCAGATTGCTCCAAGCCCTGTCCAACCTGGCCTTGGACACTTCCAGGGGTGGGGCAGCCACAACTTCTCTGGGCAGCCTGTGCCAGGGCCTCACCACCTCAGCTGTGCCAAAGCACCAAACCATGTGCCCACTGTGCAAAGATTAGATCTGTGGCTTCAGAGATGCTCAGGGTTGGAACGGGAACACCATGGTAGGTTAATTTAATCAGTGAATTTAAGGCCAGAAAGGCAACAAAAAGACATTTAATATGGAGAGGCACCTATCAGATTACTCACACCAACCTGGCTATATACTCCAATAATTTTTGTTTAATAAAGCCATAATATTGTATTGGCTGAAATATATCTTTGACATTTTTATAGCCCCTTGAAAATTTCCACAGGTGAATATTTCATTGCTTTCTTTATAGTTTGTGATAATGAATAATCACTTCCATTGTCATATTTCTATTTGTAATTTTTAAGGCTTCCATTCTCATTATCCCTTTCTCTGATTGATTTAAGGCCGATGGTATGCTGGGTCTTTCCTCCTTGAGAATATTTTCACAGACTTTAATTGCCTTACTGCTCAATTAGCTTTCTGATAAACTCCATGGAATGAAGAATTTTAACTGAGGTTGAGTTTCTCATTGAAAGCAATTTCCAGTAATTTGAGACTTGCCTTCCAATCTTTCAAAATTTCTTTAAATATGGAGTCACCAGGAAACTATGTTTGAAATATTCCAGAATTTTGTGATCTAATCCCACGCAGAAGACTTTCTCTTCACCTATAAGACAAAACTGTAGTCTTATCTTGTTTCTAATAATGACCAAAAAATTAATTCTGTTTTGCTCTCTGCTGCAAAGGGAAGTTTTAAATGGAGACGGGCATAGGCTATAAGCTGTACTTAGATTTGGATGCAAACCTCCATATGGCCTAAACTGGTGGATGAAGAAGTTACCTGGAGTCATTTGATGCCCAGTCCACTTGTATTAAGGCTTCTTGAACTGCCAGACAGCTGGAGGTGAAAGTGTATGAGATAAACATGTCTGCAAAAGTGCTGTTAGCCTGAGTGAGGCATCTGCTGTTTCCTCTGCCCTGAAGAGAGCTTGATATTAGTAAGCAATTTCTGTTTAGGAAAATAAAATTTTCTCATTGCCTTTTCTTCGTCTTCTTTTCACAATAGCCTTGGGTACATCCTCCTATTGCTTTGGTAAATGGGTCAAACTCCTTTTCTTTTACTCCCCTGAATTCAATAGCTTGATTACTCCCAGTTGTTTGGTAGACTAGCATGTGTATTGTTTTATTCCCTGTACTTTATTGAGCCTGGGTGTTGGACTCTGGCTTTTGGCTGGGATTGACCAGCAGAAGGAAAGGAAGGAAGGTCTGTCGGTCCATGATGAAAAGATAAAATTTCCAGGTGTCGAGGGTTTTGTTTAAAAATATGCTCCCTCCTGCATATGAAATTTAAAAACAAAGTAAAAAAGGAAAGCTAACAAATGAGTTGCTTTAAAATTTCCTTTGCAATATTGCAGTTTCTGATGTTTTTTTTATTTTTTCTCTACCTCATGTTAACCCCACAGACGCTCAGGGCAATGGGAGATCATTTGCAAGGTTTATTATCCTTCCACATACTTTGATGCAAAGGAGGGCACAGTGAGCAAGGTGCTAACCCTAAATCCTTCCCTGTCCATTCTATTGTCCATGTCATTTTTCCCAATCAGATGTGGTATTTCCCTATCAGTGAACAAGATAGGAACTCAATTAAATTAATAAATACTCCCTGATTGAAAAGATGGCTGTTCCTTCTTTGTTGTCATAAAAATTCATTATCATCACATGCTGAAATTAGATCAAAAGTGATGAAGGTTGCAGGAGACATTAAGCCTGGTTCATGCAACTACATCATGCCCAGGAATGTGACTTTCTACCAGTATCTCTATCTCTTTGCTTTCAGGTTCCATCAGGACACAACTTGAGCTATTTCACTGCAGATCTCCTATTTTAATTGATCTTGGTTTTACTTTTCTTCAGACTTCTAGGTCATTGTCTGATCTTAACTCCCCTCAACTCATTCTCTTCAAGTCTTGTTTGTTTTTTTATGGGTTCTGTACTTACAAAAGGCCGAAACATGATGACACTTCCAGACAAATCCAGCTTGAAGGGCAGTATGTGGCATGGAAAAAGTTCAGACAAACATACAGAGACAAATGAAGACAGGGTCTTAAAATGAAAAAATACTATACAGCATTAAGGTAGGCAGAACAACTCTAAAAACCTGAAGCTGAAATTTGCTTTCTAAGTCTTACAGAAGGCAAGGTACATCTGATTTTCAAGAAATGCTGCACCCCTTTTCCTTAACATCTCTTCTACTACTGGAAGCAAGATGTTCAAAAGGGCCCTGGGTGGTACCTCTCTAACTACCTTCTTGGCCAGACTTAAATCTAGTTGTAGAAAGCTAAGAAAAACTCAAAATTCATGAACAAACAAACTGAGACACTATCCTGTCCAAGGTGATTCTTCAAATGCCAGAGGAAGCCAACAAGACCATGAAAACTGCTGTGAAGCCAGTCTGGGGCTAATCTACTTTAGGGGCTAATCTGCTTTAGGTGCTTTGAGAGATACTTTGGTGATGTGCACCAGCATAACACCCTAAAACTGATAGCCTAGATTTTTATAAATGACGAGAGCACCACACTGCCCTAAGGTTAGCAGAAGTGTGATGTGCTCAGTTTTATTGATGTTGTGTTTCTTTTCTTTTCTTTTCCAACAGTGAATACTGTTTAAATTACAGTAGAAACCTCCACCAGTCCTGATAATACAGATAAACCTGGCTTGTAGCTCCAAGTAATACATACCCTTCACCCCAACACTGCAAGATATTAGCTCAAGGCTTGTCGGCCTCTTGGGTTTTAATTAATGAAGTTCCTGTTAAGGACATTTTTTTCATCACTTGTTCTATTCCAACACATTTCTTTCATTTGAAACCTGAGTGCTCTGCCAAGCAGGCCCACAATGTCAGAAGGGGAGGGAGCGCCTGTCTAAACTACAGTCGTCTCTCTGTTCAACTTGATTCAATTTAGTAGAATTTCACTTTGTCGAATGACAGGATGCTGTATTTTGACAGTTGCCTATTTATGCTAAAGTAGAGGCATAATAAAATCAGTTTGGCATCTGGCTCACTCTATCTGTAGCTTTTACTTAAGAATGATGACCTGGGTTTTTTTGTTTCACTGACATTCCTGTTTAGTTTCTGATTTGTTGTGTTGGACTGTTTACCCCTGGGTTTGTTGACTTTTGTTTTGGTTGGGGTTTTGTTGTTGTTGTTGTTAAATAAAAGCTTTCCTAAGAAATTGGCATTCTCCTCCTGGAACACACCCTTCCTCAGCTGCAAATCTAAAAAAAGGAGACAGCATTGTTAAAAGGAAGGAATTTCTTGTATATTTTTTTTTCCTTTAAAACTTACTGGAAAAAGTTAAATGTGACAAACTGAACTAAAAAACTCCTAGAGTTTTAAAACAACAAATGCTGAGGTTGTGAGTAAGAGGCATTATGTTACTGAGGCAAAATCCCCTCCTGGCTTTGATATGAAGCTTGTGTGATGCTGAGCTGACAGACCCTGTGATGGCACATTTGTGTGTTTGTTTGTCTTTTGGGCTCCCCACTGTAACTCGGGACCGCCTTCCAGCAGCCCATCGAGAGCCATGACTGGCATTTGTCATCTGCTGTCTGCTCTGTCTCACTCTTTCCCCAGGAGACAAGTGTGTGCAATAGGAGACTTTGCTTTCCCAAGGAATATTTTCAAGTCCTGTGTTAAACGAGGTAGCTCAGAGGCAGTTGTCTTGCATTTCAACAGAGGGCAGTGAGTTTTGGATGTTCATTAATTCCTGGGGAATTTAATTCTACAACTCGGCCCAGGCATTAAGAAATCCTTGTCCTTACCCACATTGCAAAAAGTTCACTTGAGCCAGGAAAGGTTATTATTTTTGTTTTGCTTTGAGCTTGTTTTGGATAAGGAACGATGAGAACACCAAAGCCCTGCAAGTCACACCTGACATGATGCATTAACAGCAATCATTTTCTTTCCTCCACAAATCAATATTTCTGGCAGAAAAGAGACACAGCCTTTGATCTCAAGCCCTGGAACATAACAGTCCACACTAAGTCTCATCACAGCATTTGCAATCCCAATCCAATTTGTGAGCTGAAGCAAAGAGCACTTGTGTCAGAACATTTCTGCCATCCTTTCCACCTGAAGGCAGGGGGTTTTGAGAAGGAAGATTTAGTAACACTGCTCCTGGACTTAACTCAAAGCAAGACCTGCCTGACAAACTAAGTTTCCAGCTAACAGAATGAAACACAGAAAGATGCACTGCTGAGGAGCTCTGCTACTGTCTCCTTATATCTCTCACCTGGAAAAACAGCACAGACCTGGGCCCTCAGGCTTTAGTAGGCACCTGCTCCTCAGTCTAAGAGCCTTGGCTTCACTCTTACTTTCCGCAGTGCGAGTCAAGCTTTGCTCTGTACAGGCCCAGAAAGATTTTAAGGCATTTCTGTAATCTCATCCCTGCGTTCTTCATGCCTACAGTGGTCTTGGATGTTAACCTTTCCTCTGGGATTTTCTGAAGGATCGTCCTTGTGGTGATTCACATCAGGAAAAAAAAAAAAAGGCAAAGTAGAAAACCCACACTTAAGCTCCCTGTTCAATAACATGATTTATTAAAAAAAAAAAAAAAATCCATGTTTTGTGATCTGTGTAGAAGATCCAATGCAATACTGGTTTTTTGGGTACTTTCTGAATAGTTTGTCAGAGTCCTAATTAATTATGATCACCACAAATCCCTGTCCATGTGTGGATACCTTGCTATCCCAGCTATCATCACAAGGTTTTATTTCAAACTGAGCACTCAGCTGCATCCCTGTCAACTGGAGGGAGGGAAAGCATTGATTTCCAGCTTGTTTTCAGGCCAGCCATGTGGAGATCCCCTCCTTTATCCCCGGCTCCCAGAGCTGGGCTCTGCCCTGAGCTCTCCCTCAGCAGAATGACAGCCAGATACATCCTGCACCATGCAGTGTTAAAGCCTTTAACAGGATGTTGGATGCTGGAAACTGTAGTAGGAGCCTGTAATTGCATAAATATAGCATCTATCTTTATTGAGCCCTGCTTTAGAATCTCCTTAAAAATTTGTGGCTAATTGTCGTTTGTGTAGTTTTACTTTTCTTACATGTGTTTGTCCCAAGAATTACAATTATAAAGTTATTTCAAGCTCTGACTTCATGCTCAGCTATCTCAGAGATGTCAGACTGGAGAACTTCACCTGGATAACCTAATCTACTCCCCTGTGATCAAAGATGTAACAGATGCTGAGACTGGGAGGTCCCATAAGGGCCTTTTCTATGCACAAATCTAAACATCATTGGCTACATTCCCCAACACTCAGGAAAAAAAAAAAAAAAAAAAAAATTAGATGTAAGCTCACGAAAGCAAAGCAACCTTAAAACTAGAGCATTGCACAGGAAAGACTCAAGTCATCGCCATTGCTTTTGGCATCTTCAATCGCAGAGCACTGGCCAGGTGAACATGCCCAAGGAATCCATCCAACACACAAAGCTGTTGCAAATCTGATATGGAGAAGATTTTCCTGGCCCTGTAACCGATGAATGGCTTAAATGTGAGCATAGGAGGAAAAAGAAATCAAGAGGGAAGCAACAGTGAGTGGACCTGACCCCTTGTCCCATGTCAGACTGTTGCCAATCTGTGATGAACCTGAGAAAAATAGGGAAAAAAATAAACACAAAAAGTCAGCAGCCAAATTGTTCATCAAAGGTGGGAAAAAAAAACTTTCCTGGCCTCTGTAGGCATCCAGTGGAAACCCTGAAGCATGAAATTAATTAAATACAAAGAAACATAATTAATTTAATTAAATGCAGTCCTTTTAGAAAGGGTTGTTCTGATTAATGCCTGCTTCTGCAAAAGTTTATGAATGTATTTAGCCCCATTCCCAAAGACAACATTTGCAGGAGCTTGATTAGAGCAGCTGAGAGCTCACTAATGTGAGTGCAAGTGAATGCCTTGCACTTAGAGTGTGAAAACAGACACAAGAAATACCATTTTAAACAGCACAGAGATCAAAACATCCCTTGGTTTAATACCCTCTGGGGCCAGGAGGCACCATTCAGATCACCTAGACTGACTCTCTTCATAATGCCAACCACAAAACCTCACCGTGTGATTCTCACATTAGGTCCGGCAGACTCTGATCCAGCCAGATCTTGCCACCCATTTTCATAACATAAGGTGTGGTGGGGCTTTTTGTTATATCAATTTCACCTCTGATAGCACTTGGCAGTGGCTGAGCTCAAATTTATTAAGTCAAACCATCTCTCAGTGAAGTGGCCAACCTTATCATATCATTGGTCTTAATGAGTTCTCACACAACAAAACCCATTAAATAAAACATCCCAGCTGAAAGCTTTGGAAATGAGTCTCAGTTGCCTCCAACAGAGTTTGGGAAGGTTAGGCTCAGAGACTGACAGTTTGTTACTGTCCTGTGGCCACGTATTCCAGGATTTCGTAGTTCTGCTGTATTTTCTAACCTTCAAAATCTGTTGAGAATGGATGTTCTTTTTCCCCCCTCCTGTCAGATGCTTAGAGGGATGTTTTCCTAAAGGTCTGGAAGTCTTACTTGGAGGGATGTTAGAAGTTCTGTGGAAGAGTGACCAACTTGTCACTTGTTATGTATAATTTAGTCTCTAATATTCCTAGGTTATCTCCTCAACACGACTGATGTGTACCAACTGCAGCTCTCAGAACTTAATGTCCTCTGTATCATCACTTACAGGGTCAGGAAAATTGTCACTGTATCAGATTTTTCCATGAATTTGGGTGTTGTTATTTTAGCTGTTGCAAACAGTGAATACTGCTGGAGCAGAATTCTTAGCATTTCCCCAGTTCACCACCCTTAGCACTATGAATACTCTGAATTCTTACGAATGGGATTGATAAAGGCTTTTAAAACGAGCATTGTGTTTAAGAATGGTTCTGTGAAAACACTAACAGCTTTACAGAGTTTACTTCTCTGTGAGAGACACTATAAATATGAGGAGACTTGTTATTTTTAATTCAAGTTCATATTTTTGGTGTTAATTCATCTTTTTTCTTATCTTAGTCAAAAGTAAAGCAAATGTTAATAACCTCTCTCTCCAGATAGGAAGCAGATGCAAGAGATCTTAGCTGTTCTTCTTAAGGCCTGTTATGAGTTTTGGCTCAAATGTCAACATGAGTCAATGTTTTACTTTTAGTGACAGGTTGGTTTAGTTCCTTATTTAGCATTGGTTGAAACACTGTAAATCCCCCTTAGAGACAAAACACTGCCTCCTCAACAGAAAATTGTTCTAAGAGCCTCAGCGACATTTTCCAAAAGTATTTTGTGTGTTTTCTCCCTATTTCCTTGAAATTGCAGTGAGAAGGAATTTTATCATCAAAGTGAGCAGAACTGGCAAGGCATGAATGAACACAAACCAAAGAGGCTCCTGGTCCACCTGCCTTTGATGAGATCCATACCCTGCACCTTCGTGCTCCGTCTGCAGGGAGATCCCAGCTGTCAGGAGAGTGTTTCCTCTGCAGATTTCAGTTCCCCTCCAGACCTCGAAGAAGTGACTAGAACTTGCCCAGATTCATACAGTTCATTGGGTCACTTTTATGACATCCTTCAATCTTTACTTTTTTTTGTAAAGGATTTTTTTTGTTGCTGTTTCTTAGCCTATATTCCTTTCCATATAAGCAGCTGCTGGGTTGTAGGAGGGCTAACACTCACACAGGTACTTGGACAGCAGGGTGCCCTGGCCCTTGCAGCTCAAGCTAGGCAGATTCAACATTTTGGTGGGGAAAAAAAAAATTAAAAAACAATGCAATTAAACAGTTGGGAAACTTGCCAGAGAAATATCAAAGTTCAGGTTCAAGTCTTGGTTGTGAATGTGGATTTCAGCTCAAGCAATAGCTGTGAGCACTGGGCAGGCATCAGTCGCCCTCACCTACTTTTGATCAAAAGGGACACTCATCTGCAAAGCACTTCAAGAGGCAGAATTTGCTGGTGCAAAAGGCACTTGTTGAAAATGGATCAACCAAAATCCTGGCTCATGAATTAAATCCTTGACATAACCTCAGCTTGGCAGGGGGGCAAGGAGGCTTATTCAGGCTACACTGAGTTTGTCTCACCTGAACTAAGGTGGTACCAACTCCAGGTATTCCCTCTGGGTACCAAATACATAACATACCAACAACAGTCTCTACAACCACCCAGCTGGATCATAATTACCTTTGTTATACCTTCACATTTACAGGACACTGTGTAGTTACAACTGAGGCATGGAAAGCTGTAGACTATTGTCAGGTAGACTCAGATGTTCACCGCAACAACACAAATCAACCTCAGCTTCCCACATTTCTCCTGAGCTACATTTCATTATCTGTTGAGTCCCTGATGCCAAGGCAATATTTTGCATATCTGTCTCTGCAATCTTGTTTCATTTTCCCCTCCCTCCAAATGAGTACCAAACACTGAACCCTGCTGTTCTTAATTCAGGCAGACTTTATGATTCTATGATTCTTTCTGTCTCATTTGTTCCAAAAGGACCTGGCAAGTGGTGTCGAAGAATTATTTGACCTTGACCACCACAGTCCGCCCTTCCTGCCCTATGTGACAGTAAGGAACGGGATTTTGTGGGGCTGAGTCACCAAGGCCAACCTGAGCTGAGGATACTCCATTAATTTTGATGGGGAAGGAGACATGAGGGTGCCAAGTGTCCTTTCAGTCACTGCAGGGTGCTCCTGGAAGAGACTCTGACATCAATTGCCTGCCCAAAGCACTCAAAGCTTCAATGAGCCAGAGATCAGAGACAGGCTTAAAAGAAGAGAGAAATAATTTTCCTTTTAGCTGTCAAAATCCCATATAAACATTCAGGTTACAGGAAAAGGATCCTGTTACTCCACTGAATTTGATCAACTCTCATGTTTTTTCCAAGACTCCAGGATTTAACTGAATTTTCTTCCCTGGACTTGAACACAAAACAAAGCAGAAAGCAGGACACAGATGTGACATGGGGCAATCATTCCACAGAATTGCAAGAACCATGGTGTACTGTTTCATAAAGACACTGAAAACATCATATTTATACCCAGGGTTTGCCAACAGGATGGCAAGAACTTAATTTTGACTCTAATCTCCAATCTAATATGATCACAGCAAACAGCAGAGTGGTGAACACACTGAATTTATTTGCCTTTGCTACATATTCAGAGCCTTCTCTACACAGGTCAGCTGCTGTGAAGCAAATTCAGGTGTGAGTTTACAGTCCACACTTCCTTTTGCACTGCCATCCAGACACATTTTCCACAGGTAAGTGAGGAACTGGTTGTTTGACTTCACTGGGCATTGGGAAGAGACTTTCAGATTCCCAAGGCTTTGAACAGTCATATAGCTTGTGCATGCAAACTGCCTCAGAGTTAGGCACCTCACTGCTATTTATTCCAATGAAAATCCGTTGCAAAATCTCAGCTCTATCCCTGCTTGATTCAGTGCTTTTTGAAGACAATGGAAACATGGGATAAACTGAATAAATAACACAGGACTGCAGTAAAGACTGTACTGGGATTAGAAACTTGACATGCTTATTCTATATGAATAAAAGTCAGATTTTCCATTGAAACTGGCTGTGATGAAAATGCAACAAAGCTTCTGAGAATATCTGGAAGTTTTTCTCTCACTAATATATAGAAAGCAGATACTGATTCCTAAATAATTACTGAGACAAGAGGTACATTTCAGCTGGAAAGCATAAAGCATCTGACTGCAAATATGATACATGGGAAGAATGACTCACATACAAAAGGGGGTGATTCAAAACGGAATTATTTACTCTTGAAAGTGTCTGTTCATGGGAAGACTTGAATGAAATATTGAAACTAGGGATTATAATGCATTTACACTAATCAGGAGTTTCAAGGATGGATATTTGAAGGAAGAGGGGGAAGTATTACAGAGGGGAGGGAAAGTGCTGTATTACTGCTAGAACATGGACTTAAAGTCCAGAAAACAAATAATGAGTCTTTGCTAAGGCTTTGCACTGCTAAGACTGTATGTAGCTGTCTTTTGGATAAAGAGATTTTTTTGCTCTATCTCAATTCCCCACTCTACCAAGTCAGAAATATAATAATTCTCTGTTTTTTTAGGGTCATTTTGAGGCTTAACCCATCGATTTCTTTAAGCACATCCTGAATGCCTCAGATGACATCAGCATAAGAATTGAAGGAGGCATTGTTTTAGGCAAGGAATAAATAGCCAGGAATGATTTTGGTTCAAAGGAGTTGAAGACAAATACTATGAACATCCTTAAGCAAAATTTAGATGACTTCACTGCTGATGATAAGGGAGTATTCAACTGTTTTACTCTTGAGAGCAATCAATACGTTAGAGGAAGACAGATCTCTTTTTATTACCCAGAAAACTCTGCCAGGTCAGTATTATAAATGACAGTTAATTTTTAAAGCATTTGCATTTTAAAAAAACACAACAAAACAGGTTGTCTTTCTCTAGCTCAAAATGTTCATAGTGTTACAGAGATGACAGGACAGCACCAAGATATTGCAGCCCCAAAGCACCTGCTCCTGGTCCCACACAACCTTGTATCCAGCTTGAATACACACATTCTGTATGACTTAGGGTGGAGAACTTTCATCTTTTCCTTCTTACAGTTAGTGAAGAAGGTTTTTAATTTATGGAAAGGATTTCACAAAGGGATAAGCCTTAAGAGGCAATACAGAAGCTAAAGGCAATGGGTCTGTGATGATATTTCTTATTTTAAATTACAGCATCTTTCATCTCTATGGGTGGATGTAATTTTCCCTCTCGATCCTCATTGTATCTCTTAAAGTATTAAACTAATCAAAATAGTAAATATTAACAAGTTCCCCAGACCATTCATCTATGTCTACTTCAGAGAGACAGTAGCCTCCACAGTGATCACTGCCCTGTCCCTGGACGTGTTCAAGGCCAGGCTGGATGGGGGTCTGAGCAACCTGATCTAGTGGAAGGTGTCCCTGCCCATGGCTGGGATATTGGAACTATGTGATCTTTAAGGCCCCTTCCAACCCAAACCGTTCTGTGACTGTACGATAAACCACATCTCAGCTTCTAGTTGGGGTTTCAGCTGCACAGGTATTCCATAGGTGTGTTCATCCTATCTATATGATATGTTGAATACAGGTATTCTCCTTCAGTGTTTCCTATATCATTTATAAAAGAGACAGAATCTGTTTACAGAATTAGGGAGTCTGATCTAACTGCCTACACACCTTACTTTTGCAGGCTTTAGAGTCAGGTGAGATGGTTTGGACGTATGTGCCTTCATTTAATGAAACTCTTACAAAGCTCTATCTGCTCTTATAGGTCCTGATCCCATGGCCAATAAAGTCAGTGGAAAATGCCTACACTGACTTAAAAGCACAATCCAAAAGCCAGCAATATCTACAGCCAACACCTAAGACAAAACCTGGGGCATCAAAGTGCTGCTTATGGAAAAACTGCAGCTGAACACCTCTAAGGTCTAGGAAGTCATTCTAGGGGAGGTTCACTTTGGGGCAGTACATTCTGCAGGATTTATTTCTTTTGAAATGTTGTTTCAATGTTTTCTGCTCTGTCCTGAAGGATATAGGGGATTTCTGCAACATGCTGTGAGAGTAGCCAGGGAAGGTTTTGGTTTATCCTTCTGCCTTGTGGTACATGTCCCAAAAACAAGGCTTTTCAATCCAAAGCAGGATACGGAAAAAAGTTCTGCAAATGTAGGGGAAAAAAATCACCCTCATCTTTATTTTTTGAGATGATGTGTCATAATCTTTCTAGTTAAAGTGCTTTCACTAGCAATTTGCTAAGGAAAATATGAAATCAGAATATTAAAATGTGGAAATTAGACATTTGCCTTTGTAGATACATAATAAACAGTCAAACCTAATTAGTTTCAAAATACATGGTAAGTATAATCTACCAGTACTGCATCCAAAATGAAAAGAAACCACGGAAAAGATCTGCAGAGCAATGTGTTTGGCATCTGCTCTGCTCCTCAGAGTCACTCTTCATGACTGTTCAGGGCAGGATTTTCTGTGACATCTCTTTCTGTTTGCACAGTAATCAGTCACTCAAATACGCAATCAGTCCTCAAAAAAAGAGGAATTTCATTTATGCCATGAACTCCAGATCACACAGAGAAGGACCATATTCGGTTCATCCAAGGAACATGGTTATTTCCAATGCTTGGCTAAGGCATATATGTGTGTCTGTGTACACACACACACACACACACACACACACACACATATATATATATATATATATATATATGCAGTACTAAAATCATATCCTGTTTAATATTATAAAAATGCATAGCCTTTTGCATTCTGTACTTCTGCCAAGGACCACAAAAATCCTGGAGTTCTATGTACAGACAGACCATGGCTTTATCCTGGCATGCGGGCTACATCTTTGTGCTTTTTATATGGACTTTGTTGCTACAGTACAATGATATTTTAGATTAGCCTTTATGTAATAAAGTTAAGTTGATTTTTTCAAGAAGAGAAACTGAAGAACTGAGCAAGGTAACCTAAGACATGAACAGTATTATCAAGGATCTAAAGCTAACCCATTCTTCTCAGCTGGAGTTTTTCAATGGAAAAACTCTTCAAGTGGAAAGAAATACAAAGTCCTTCATCTTCATATAAAATTGTTATTCAGGATAGTGGAAATCTTACGGCATAATAAACATCTGCTGACCTCACCATGTGATTTTATACACTACCTGATGTCTTACTGTCCCAAGAAAAAGCAACTACATATTGGCTATATGAACATCTGCATAGAAGAAATCTTGGAATCAAAGACACTTAGAAGTACAATACAATAACTCAAAGTATAAGCAAGTACAAGTTAAGAAAGAATATTGCAGAAAAAAGAATATTTTAACCAAAGTCACACATTAATGGTAGAAATAAATATGTTCTTACAGCTCTGCCGTGCTCTAGTTAACATATTACATACTATTCCCCACTCAAAATTATAAAAGGATGGAAGGAGCCTTGAAGGGTCATCTGGTCTGTTGTGGGAAACCATCCTTATGTAAGTGATAGCTGTATTATTCCCAGCAAATGCTTGTTTTACCTGTTCTTGAACACCTCCTGTGCTGGAGATTCCAGAACCTTGCAAAGCAATCCATCTCAGCACTTAATTACATTTATGTTTACCTTTTTCCCCACAGGCTATCCTAAATCTTTCTTGTTGCAATTTAACCTTATTACTTCTTGTTCTACCTGCACCAGACATGAGGGGAGTTTATTCCCTTCCTCTACTGCTCATTTCACATATCTGAAGAGCAGTATTGTATCTCCCTGCAACCTTCTCTAAAGAAAAGTCTACACAATCCTAATTCCTTCTACTTGCAGGTCATGTTTTCTAGCCTTATTACTATTCCTGTTGAATTTTTTGTGTCTTCTGCCCCTGCACTACATATTTCTACAATGAAACAAAGTAATTAAATTTAAATTTAGCCAAACCAAGTAGAGCAGAGGAGTATATTACATATTTTATTAATAATATTCCCTATTGTCCTTGTCAAATAGCATCCTGTTTTTCATGAATTATCTCTTTATTTTGTGAAAATTAGTTTAATTCTACTTGGTCCCTCAATATACTTTCAGAATTCACTTTTGGATGCCTGCATAATTCATGATCCTTGTATTTAATGAGTTTTCTCTCTCCTCTATGAGAAATTAATTCATGAGGGGATTGAATCTCACCACAGAAAACTACCACAGTACTCCACTCATAACATATTTCCTGGTAGAGAGTGTCGTATTAGCAACCATTAGTTTCTCAGAAATTTCTTCTCTCCCATTTATAATCCCTTTGACTTACTCCGAAGAATAGTGTTTCAAACAATATCAAAAGCTTATTGGAGGCCAGATAAAGCATCTATGCATCTCCCTTACCCAAAAGGTCTGTTCCTGTGTCAGGAAAAAAATAATTGGTTTGGCAAGATTTGTCAAAAAAAAAAAATAAAATTCCACAACACCAATTTTTCCTCCTGTGCTGTTTCACAGGCACAGAAATTCCTACTTAACAACTCTGGTCCACAGAGATACCTGGCTTAAGGATTTGATGGGAGACCTAAATAGCTTGGTTTGCAGAAAAAGGTCCTGAAGTGCATCATTTCCTGCCCCCACACTACCCATTTTGACTGTAACAGTGTCAGCAGAGTGGAAGCCTCTGTACAGTCTCCTTATTCATCTACAGATGATGATATGGACATTGTTTCAATACCAACTGCTGCCCAACCTCTGACTCCCAACTGTAGGATTAAAAAAAGTGTGTTTTTAAAATTTATCTCCTGCTTCTCAGCTAGACCCCAGCGTTGTAGGGTTGGCAGTAGCAGCTGTGGTACTGCTACCCCCGCAGCTGACATGGATAATGCACCGGGTTGGGTTCTGCTATCAAGGGGGCTCCTGTTCCTGCTCCCACCTTAGAAGCACCAGCTGTGAGGTTTTCTGCACCAGCCTCTGCAGACAGAGATGCAATTGCTCAGCTGGACTGGAGCCAGCTCAGATTTGAAAATGGAGCAGCTTTGTTATTGTGGTGCTTGTGCCTAAACAGATCCCTGGGCATGCTGGAAGTGTTGGGCTGCTCCGTGAGGCAGTTGTTGCTTTGGGATCAGAGCTGCTTCATCTGCACTGTGCTGGAGTCCTGATGATGAGAGCATAGCTCTGCTGTTTGTGAAAGACCATGCTAACAAATTCACTTTGTAATGCATATTCAAGCAGTGGCTGCACCTTCTCTTTGGACAGAAAAGGAATCTGTACCTGCTATTTCAGTATATTATAGAATTGTAAAATCGTAGACTCATGGAATGGTTTGTGTTGAAAGAGACCTTAAAGATAACCTAGTTCTGACCTCCTGCCATGGATAGGGACACCTTCCACTCAAAGCCCCATCCAACTTGTTCTTGAACACTTCCAGTGATGGGGCACCCACAGCTTCTCTGGGCAATCTGTGCCAGTGACTCACCATTCTCACAGTAAAGAATTTCTTCCCAATATCCAATCTAAACTTACTTTCTTTCAGTTTAAAGTCATAGTGAAAGCACTATATAAAGTCCTCTTTCAGATGTTATCCTTTTTATCGTTTTGTGTCCCTGAATGTCCTTTCAGGCAACCAAACAGGTGTTACAGTATTTTGGTTTTTTCCTAATAGATGAAGACAGTGAGGGGAAATGGGTCTTACATTGCGAGGTGGTTTCCAGCCCTGGTCTCTAGTCAGTTTCCCTACAACATGCAACTGCTGGACTGTGGGAGAGATTCAGCTATTGGGATAATCCTATGTGGTTCACAGGAGAATGAGAAAGCAGAGGAAGACAGATCAACTAGCCTGCAGATATGTGCAAACTGGGATACCCATGGATTTGACCTTTTTTTAATGATCATGCCTTAAAAGTCCATGCTGCCCACCACAAACCCAGCACAATAAGCCACTGCTTTCCAAACATCTTGACCCAAAATACCCAAAGAGCCACCAGAATACTTGTTACCTACTTTAGAAGGCAGAAAGTACTCTCCAAAAATCCTTAGGAGGCGGAGAAGCCAATGGCTCCCGGATGTCTGATTGGTTCCCTGAAGAAAAACCTCGACTGGGGTGCTCAGCTGGCTCTGGGATAGCCCCCCAGAGTTGGCTTCAACTTGTCTGCTTCTCCCTGTAGCAGTAATTTTTGGTGTCTAGGCATCAGTGTAGGGAGGGTATGTGCCTGCCATAGGCAAGGCAGAGGATCCACTCCTGGACAGCTTGCAAACTGCATGTAATTCAGGAGGCTACAGTGCCACCAAGACACTGTGCAATGTGTCCCTTGGCTCAGCATCATTGCTGAAAGTAACTTCCAGTCTTTGTATTTCACATTCTCACCTAGTATATTACTGCTTTACTTGACACCAAAGCCCAGGAACAGGAGAGTCAGAGATTTCTCTTGGTCGTGTACTGGCTGTAGATTTGGGTCTGCCTTAAAGTCCTTGTTATTAACCCTGGGACACCTCCTGTTTAATTCTCAGAACGTGAAAAACAGAGAAGATTTAGTTCACAGTACATTTGCAAAAAAGCTCAGACTATACAAATAAGCATCTTGCAGCAACTGCAAGTAAAGGCAAGTTCCAGAAAGGGAAAAAAACCCAATCTGATGCATGTCATCTTGTGGTTTTTTGCTAGATTAATGAAAAGCCCACACAGCATAATTATGTTTACAATAAGCTTACAGGAGTTTTCCCACAAGGTAGAAGAGAGTCATAGAGGGATCAGGTTAAACCAATTATTTAACCTTTACAGAGCTAAACTTGCAAGGGTTTTAGAGGGAGGGAAAATGGACTATTTTATTGGTTGCTTACAACCATATATTAAAATCGTGGTCTCTTTTTTATTCCATCACGTTGTAAGCACACATCCTGGCAGATTCAATTCAGATGATTGGGAAACAAATTGCTGGGTGCTTAGATGAGTTAAATATTCCACTGCTAGCACAAGTTTGCATTTTACTACCATGAATGAGTCTCCTCACAAATAATCTAACATGTCTGGTAATGCTCTTCACAGAACGTGGCATCCAGATTGAGGGGGTTTAATGATAGAGTGAACAAATAAATCATGGAGCTCGACTGGGAGACGTTGCATTTACTATCATCAAGATTCTCTTTTCTGGAGCTGGTCTTTTGGGCTTGAAGCAAGTGGGCAATGGTGGAAAGCACTGAAAAGAAAACAATATAGTATCATTTATCAGGCCTTTTGCAGTGTCAGCTTTCCATTGTTCTTGCTAAAAAAACCCCATACTTCTTGGCTTTCCTAATTCATCAGAGAGACATGCAGTTGTTCTGGTTTAGACATTAGCATTTGTTTTGTTTATTCCAGTTCCAGTGGGCAAAAATCAAGTAAACCTGATTAATTCAGTGGTCTACCTATGGTTTTTGCAAAGGATATGGCAAGCTATGATATAGTAGTGCTTCAGAAACAGAGATATAACACCCTAGGGGATAAATTCTATGGATGCTGTTGACATGAGCATCTGTCTAAATGATCTTCCAGCTAGTACTGGGCAAAATCCCTTTTTTTTTTTTTTTTCCTTTGCTGACAATTTGAAAATGTGGGGAGGAAATGCCATTACTGCTCAAAATTCAAACACTTTGGCAAACTGCATCTTGGGGAAAATATTCAGAACACTTGATGTGTTTAATCTGGATTTGGGAGCATCTTGTTTTTCACCGAGATAAAAAAGGGATTTTGTAACAAATTGTCATTTCTGTCACAAAACACCAAATGATTTTTTTTAAAAATGCTCTCTGAACCCCACCCAATTACCAGCCAACTGCAGCCAACACCATGCTTTACACATCAAATAATAAACAGCTGGCACATGAGAAGAATGTAAATGAATATAATATCCAAATGGTCAACCTAGGGATCTCCAGCTACTCACTCCAAAGCCATTTGCATATGACTCCCATGCTGGTGCTGCCCACAGGTTGTGACCCACTGGGAAAGCCACAACTCTGGCTCCAGAGAAATCCATCTTGTGCTAGGATTGAGCACCCAAAATGAGTAACAGGACCCCACAGGGAGATGTCAACCTTTTCTACCTGTGAATTCCTCCTGGCACTTCTCTGCTCCCTGTTCCATCTGCTTTGTGTAGGGTAGGTCTCCTCTGTATGGTGATTTTGGCAAGCAGCTGACAGGGTAAGGGAGGTGCAGCACCTGGGCGTGCATGGACTGATTCTCCCTCCATGTCCTACATCAGGTGACATCTGCTCTCTAGAAGGAATCCCAGTGGCAACAACCAACAACAAATTAGCTCCTCACCTACCATAGAGCTGCCTGGCCAAGAGACAGCTCAGTGTGCAGGCACAAAGCTGTGCATCAAAAGGTACTCAGATTTCTCATTGGCTTGAGCACAGCTGTGACGAGATAATGCCTTGAACATTTCAAGAGCAAGGTCAAAGGTTTTCAGTCACAGCGTTTCCAGTTCAGCAACTCAGCTCCTATTTGGGCAGCAAAGACGTGCAATTTTCCAGTTGTTCTAGTCCAACATGAGTAATCTTTTCACACCTCTGAAAATTAAACCCGTTATCTAGAAACCATAAAGGAATTGGCTGACTTGAGGTCTTATGCAGGAGTGGGAGTGGAAATAGATGTTGTGATGATCTGAGGTTTTTCATTGCATATATTCCTCTCACCATTTTAACCAGAGCAGTCAAAGCACTACAGAGTCAAGCAATGGATCACTTTTTCTGATTCACTTGCACTGCTGCAAGCAAACAAGGCACAGGTAAAAGATAACTTCTGGGGCCATGTCATCTCTAAGATTATGTCCTGGCTCCAAATGAGATAAAAACTTACAAACATTCCCTGTCACAATAACTTTAAGGATTGCCTAACAAATTAAAACTCTAAGTTTCAATTCTTTGTGACTTTCCCAAGATTCTGTGTTGGGATAGACATTTTCCATTTTCGTTGCTAGTTTCTATCTCTTTTTTATTTTCTTCCTTTTTGGAGGGGAGAAATTTAGGGTGAAATGGTGAGCCATTTGTAAGGAGACTAAATTAATTTTTGGTGTTTAATTCTGGGCACAATTTCCTTTGATTTCCAATGGGAATCTCAAATTTTACAGCTGGTTGCCTGCTACAGTTGGGATGAATCTTTTGCATTCCCCGTGAGAATCTGCCCAGAACTGGCGAGGTTTCAGGCTTTTGAAAAACCACAATTCACACAGTTTTTGAAGACATTAGGCAACCTCCCCAAAGCCTCCCTCTGCCCAGTTATTCTGTTATCTCCAGTGGCAGAAGTCTGAGAGGGTGATACGGAGGCTCCAGTCCCGCTGATGGCCCACAGGGGTGCCAGGACTATAACTCCTTCAGCCAAGTCTACTTTTTCAGGCTGCCTTCTTAAAAACCGAGGAAATGAAACAAAAAACATTAGCTGCAGGATGATGCAAAGAGTAGGAATCACCAAATTTAAGAGTGTTGTGCAACCTCAGTTTGGTTTTCCTGTGTCTAAGTGGTGTTAATGCAGATTTTAATGGCTCAATGGCTTCCTACATTTCCCGCTGATCCCTGTCTCATTCTGCTCTGGGACCCAGCGTTCTGAATGAAGGAGGCATTTTCAGTACTGCTATCTCAGTGCTTTCAAAGCATGAAAAACATAAGGAAAGGCTAGAAAGTGAAGGTTGCAGGACAAGAAGGGATGGTCTCTCGGTTAAATTAGTTGGGTTGGATTCAGTTTTGTCTTGGTGTCTGTTCAACCCATCTTTGGTCACTGAAGCCAAACTTTTCCCACAAGTCATTAACTTTGCATTTCTCATCTTCCAGGTATCTGATAAGATCGTGGATTCTGACTTGCAGAAGCTGCTGCCATTCCCGACCACAGCCAAGATCAGGTCATGTGTCTCAGACTGAATCCCCCTAGATCCCACTTTCCCTTCCCTGTGCTTGCTTCTCTGCTCTGACAGACCAACAAGGCTAACAGCAACCCCTCCCCTCTGTTTTGGGAAGACAGATGAGTGAATGTTTGTGAAGCCCTCGGATCCTGCGGTGGTGAGCCCCACAGGAGAAGCCACAAGGAAATTAATAATTCTGTCTTCAGAATGAGATTTTTACTGTAAATAAGGCCTGGGGTCACACCTCAGATAATAAGCAGAGAACAAAATATTGAATTAGGAGAGCACCATCCATTCCGAACGAGGCGGTGGAAAATATACTAGCTGTTCATTTAATTAAAGACTTATATAATTCATACACACAAGGAAAATGATTTAAGGTTCATTTTTGAGTTAAGAATTGATTTGCAACCTTAATAATGCTCTCTAAAACAGTGTGTGGGTGGCATGTATGTTTGTTATAGCCTGCCAGCCAGGTAATTCAAGAAAAGAGAGAAGCTTTGAGCTTTCAGCCCCTGGTCATTTCTTACGGATAATTCACTACCTGTACATCCTTCCTGGAAGTATCTACATGTATGCTACTGATGGCTTATAAAAACAAAACAAAACCAGAAAGATGTAATGCAATATTTATTTTAAATCCCTGTTTTGGGAAATCATTGAATCATGTCTGTCTTGAGGCATTGTGGTTCCTTTTTTAAATACTTCTTACTGAAGGTATTTCACTATAAAGCAACCAGTCTTAGGGCTGCCCATTCCAGGGCCAGGGAAGAATTGTTTGAACAGCAACTTTCAGCCTTTCAAAATTAGAAATTCTTTGTTAAAACACCTTCTGTTTTCTTTAAGATCAAAGCCCACGCTTTGTTTGAGAACACGAATTACTATTTCAAGGGATTTCAAAAACTTGTCCTGAGTAGGATGTCGATCAATGGGTTTTTACCTGTGAGGGTGCTTTGTTATTATTATTTTTTAATTATGACAGCAGGCACCTGGAGTCTGTCAGGGCTTTTGCCTGAACCCAGCTGCATCTGTCAGGCTGATCCCACTTCCAGCTTCAGACACTGTCTGACACTACGGAAACAGAAAATTGATGCTGCATTGCAGAGCTGCCATGCAGGGAAGATTTCTTGGCTGGAGATGGCTGGATCCCAGTTTAGGGACACTTGTAGGGGCCTGAGACTGTAACACTGATCAGAAAGCTGAGGAATTAGCCATCAGGGACACCTGGGGACCAGGCTGAGGGAGGCAGAGGAGAAAACACTGACTGAAGGATTAGAGCCCCCCTTGTGTGTTGTAGAAAGGAAGTGTCAGACATGTGAACAGAATGGGAACTGCCTCAAATGAGCAAATTTGGCCAATATCCAAAAACACAGCCCTCCAGTGTGTCATCCCTGTATCATACACATAGTGCCCAGCCACTGTGGGGGTAAACACAGACAGTTGGGGCAACAACAAAGCAATGGATATTGCTGTTCCCAATTCCTGTCATTATTAACTGTGCACATTTTAGATGAAGAATATCCCCAAGAGGCACAAGGCAAGAGCATCTCTAGTGTAAGTGTCTGGAAGCCAGTGAGATGAAACACGATTTCACTAGTAGGCAATCAATGAGTTTAAAAAAAAAAAAAAAAAAAAACACTCTTGCCTCTTGTCAAGCACCTACATCTCTTTTGTGAACATCTAAAATCAGAGCAGCCTGACATTGAAAATATCAAGCCTCTGCAAATACAGCAAAAGTCGCTAAAAATCAAGAAGTGACCCTGCAAATTTTCAGTTTAACCTCCCAGGGATGTATAATTTGCTCCACAAGGAAGACACTTTCCTGCCTTAGTGAAGTAGTTTGAGATCTGAGGAAAATTTTTATTTTCTACTGGACAATACAAGAGTCAGAAGGCACTTTAACAGGAAGAAGAAGCTGTCTTCTCACCCCACACAAAATCTCTCCAAATCCAAGAGCCCAGTTATATGGCTTTCTGGAGAAGGGGGGAAATTCTGGTCCTCTCTGTCCACTCATTCTTGTATCTTTTCACCTCCTTTTTTTTTTTTTTTTTTGTGTGTGTGTGTGTGTTGGGGTTTTTTTTGTATCTCTCTTTTCCTCTTACTAAATAAAAAGACAAGGTTGCTTTCCTGAGCCTCCTAGGAGAGTTTAAAACAACCATAAAAATGCCACCAAAAGGACTGTAAACATATCTCTCACTGGGATTTAATTAGTAGAAAGAGCTGTGCAACTACCAAGTTTTAAAGCAATTTAATAGCCATTGCCATGATGAAATCTAACATGCCAGCTTCCATCTGAAAAAGAGAAAGGGTCTAGACAACAGCTTTACTGTAAAAAACAAAAAAACAAAAAACCAACCAAACAAAAAAACCCAAACCCAACAACAACAAAACCCCAGCAAAAAACCAAAGCAGTCAGAGAAAGCAGTAAACAATATTTGCTCTGTTGCCAGGTCATCAGTTCTTATTTAACCAGCCAATGCAACAAAAGCTTAAAGTAAAAATGTGCTGCAACCTTCTTCTACCCTCCCTCTTCTGCTCTCACTCTTCCTCTCTCTCTCTCTCTCTCTCTTTGGGATTGGCTTATTTAAAAACTATATTTCTGCCTAGGCATTCAAAAATGCTGAATGCCTCAAGCAAACTAGTAGAATAAGCATGTTTCTCTACTGTTTCTTGGCAGGGTCCACTGCCTGAGTCCTGCTTTAAATTAAGGCACATGTGGCTTGAGTTTAGCATTATCATGAAAATGAAATTACCACTTTAGAAAAGTCAAGTTATTTTGGAAGTGAAAACTGCAGGTCAGAGCCCACCAAAATTCCAAAACCTTGCTTGAAAAATGTCTTGTTGAAGGTTCAGAGCTGCTGCCATGGACAGTGCATCCTTTTGGGTCCTGATTTATAGTGTTCCCCTTCACAGTTTCCTACGTTTGCTGCATGCTCTCAGGAAAACCTTAGAGACCTTGGCTCCTTGTCACTGGCTCCCTCTGCAGCTCCTCCCCTGGAAAGGGGAAAGACAGAAAAATCAGCTGCGTTGACCTGAGGCTCATCCTACTGTTTTGAAGTCCTTTTGAAAACTGCCCTGGCACCAGTAAATACAACAAAGCCATGCTGAAGTGCTGGTTGTTTGCTCAGCTAAAACCCCTCTGTACAATAAATTTCTTGCCATCAAATGAGGGCTGTGTGGAGAGGAGGCAGGAGCACTCTACCAGCTTGGAATGGGTTCTCCCTTGTGCTCTTTTACATGCCCAGAGTTTTGAGTAGATGGAAAAACTCATGTGCAACTTGATGGTTTGAACAGGACTTGGGGTTTATGTTGATGTGTGTGCATATCTGTATTTTATCTGTAACATAATACTTAGGTTAACTATATATTTTTCTTCTCCTCTGGGCTTTTTATCATGCTAAATTAGATACACCAAGTCAAAAAAGTCCACAGATATATGTCAAGACCCACTGCTGCTATGGAGAAGTGTCTTGTCACATGGTAGTAATGAGCCATCTATAAGATGACACTTGTCAGAACCTGAACTCTACCAAAAGAGTGGATTGTTAAAGAAAAAAATCAGATAGCTTGATTTTTTTTTCCTCTACAACATGGTTTTTTATTTTACTGCAATTCCACTGACTTCGGTGGAGTGAAGCCAGTCTCTGGGAGGGTTGGGAAGAAGGAGGAGTCAGCCATCAACAAGCCAAATATTGCAGCTGAAGCTGGAATGACCAGTGCGTTGTATAATCCTGTGGAAACATGTACGATGATTGTGCAAATGGAGCTGGTGATCTGGCTAAGAAATCAAGCCACAGTAACTCACCCTGTTTCCTACACACACGAGCATGTACACTCATACACAGAGAGAAAACGGCATCAGGAAGAAAATAATTCCTCAGCCAGCAACTTCAGAGACATTTGGAAGGACAAGAGAGTGGTGAGTGCCAAGAAAATTTTCCCCAGCCTAAGAATTAGTAATATTGCCTTGCCTGTTGAGGTTTGCCAACATGACTGGAATTGAGAGTGAAGTGACTACTGATGTTCAGAGAATTTGCATCAAGTGTTCATCCCTCTCATGGAACATTTAGAATCGAATGGAATCAAAATTAATAGAACAGAATAATTCAGTTGGAAGGAGTTTACAATGACCACTTAGTGCAACTACAAGTACCTCCAGGAGGTACCTACTCCTAACTTTAAGTTAGCCCAACTACATCCCAAAGAGTTGGAGTTTGGTCCAAGTCCTGCTATAATTTGGGAGGTAGCCCTGAGCAAAGCCAAGGGTCCAAGTTTCTTTGTGTTGCACTGTGAGACCACCATTGGTGTCACCGGGTGATGCACCTCTCTGGCAGCCAAGGGATTGGTCCT
The DNA here is from genome assembly GCA_035583155.1 of Acropternis orthonyx. Lineage (NCBI taxonomy): Eukaryota > Metazoa > Chordata > Aves > Passeriformes > Rhinocryptidae > Acropternis > Acropternis orthonyx. Next base: position 111,269,383 of record JAWWEU010000111.1, read on the forward strand.
GAGGGTCCTGTAGACCTACTTTCAGACACATTCCTTTTTTTCCTCCTACCTCTATCTCTTCCAGAAGGATTTTTCATAAGAGCAGTCATGGCCAGGCTTTCCAAACCATCACAGTGAGCAGAAGAGGGACTTTGTTTATATAGACATCCAAGGAAAGAGTCTAGTTTCATCAGTCACAAGGCCTGGGAATGAGGAGAATGAACGCTGAGAGTTTGGGGTAGAGCACATGACTTCAAACCCACCAAGAAGTTCAAGGGCAGCTCTGAAGCAGCATCAGTTGGAAAAGTATTGATGGGCAAGTGGATAGCAGTGGATGTAGCAACCACCTTTCACTCAATCAAATCACACCTGTACTTAATTCTGATAAGGTCCTATAAAAGACCACCCCTCAACTTTGAAAGGGATGGGAAGGTGAGTGATTTAGATGAAAGGTTGTTAAAGGCAGGGTGAGGCTTGGCAGAGGGTGAGGGTGCAGCTGCCTATGGAGGGCTGTGAAAGGGCAGGGGGCTTTGCTTTGTGGGGAAGGAAACACAGAAACACTGTTTTGTGAGGCAACAGGGGTGAGTACCAGGTAAGGAACAGATCAGAGAGTCACCATATGACTTCCCTCCATTTCCCTTCCATGGAATTTTTAATGAAACTTGAATTTCTGCTCAAGATCTGCTGCTGCTAATCCTCTAATTGATCCATATGTGACCCTTCCAACTCAAGATATTTTATGATTCTCTGATTCTACCCCAGCATGCCTCCATCCTCTCATACATGACTACCCCCCTCCATCTCATGTGCCAGAACATCCTATAGTCAGTTGAACATACTCTGTACTCATAGTTTTCCAACACAGTGATTAGTTCCAGCTGGTGTTACAGGTTTCTTATCACCAACAGAACACTCCTGTCTGTGCTCATGGGTTACAAAATGTGCGGTGAGTGGCCACCTCTTCTCAGGTGTGCTTCCAACCAACCACCTGGCTTCTGCAATAAGAAAACAAATTATTTTGTGAGAGGATTAAGTTTCATACAGGAAAATATGATTTTCCAGGGTGAAGTAAGGCATCTGGTGGAGAAAAACACTGTTCTTTGTGTTCATAACCAGCAAGAGGCTCTAAATGGTCTATTATCAAGTCAGGAGATTCTGGAGTCACTCTTTGAAAATATGAACACAGATGTCAGGAGTCTAAAAAGCAAAGAGAGATAGAAAACTTGTTACCAAAGACTAAGCTGTAAAGCAGAAAACATCACTTTTTAACTATAAGCATGCCTCTTGAGCTCATTTCTTGAAAACTGTGCAGGTCTGGGCATAAAGTATGATCAGGAAAGGTGAAGAGAATAGTAGTCAATGATGATACACAATGATGTATGTACAATATGGCATCTGCAAAAGAAGCTGAAAAACAGACATCTGACAGAGGCTTGTAAAGATGGAGTGTTATGGGAAAAGTAAACAGAAAACAATTTCTTTCCATTTTGTAGAAGGTAGGAAGTGGAGAACACCACAGAAAATCATCATTCTGAAGGTTTAGATAAAAAAGAATTATTTTTTAATAAAAAATGTATCTAAGCAGGGAAACTCATTTTAGCAGGTTTGCATAGAAGTGTGAATGAGGTTAAGGTGAGATTCAAAAATCCAGGAATAACAGGGATACTAGTGAACAGACTGTAGCCTCTAACTCGAAAATCCCCAGCTGGACAGTCTGTGAAAGAATATGTGGGCAATAGTAAAAATCCCTCTCTTTTCACATGCTCATCATAAGCTTTACCATTGCTCTATCACAGAAATTACGAGGGAGGATCTCCTTTAATATAATTACTGATGGGTTAGTGCACTCCCAGTTAGTGTGGAAAGCCCCCCATTTGAATCCTCTCCTTGACTTTCAACCCACCTTGATTTTCCCTCCCTGCAGAGGGCTGTGCATCTGCTGAGCCATCCTCTTCCCTGAGTGCATCCACACTGTCACTTTAGCTCATGCCTCAAGTCTGTGCTCAGCCCTGAACTCTGATCATCTCTGCCAGTCTTAAGCTCATCCTCTGACTCACATCTATAATGAGCTAACTGGCTCTCCAGGCAGAGGAAATTCAGGAATCCAGGACCAGGGAGTAGGTGGGAGATGATCTTGTCTAGTGATTAGTGCATGCATTTGAAACACCTACCTGCCAGTTCTGCCTCATATATACACAGGAATATATATATATATATATAGTCCTATAATACACACATAATGTAAACATGAGAAATGTTTGTGTTATATATTATTTCTTAAGTATGTTATATGTCTAACTGGGAGAGTAACAAACCTGAGGGAGGGCAAGAGTGGGAAATTCTGTCTAAATATCCTGTAGACCTCTTCTGTGGCAAAAGGAGGCAGTTCAGCTTTGGATTCCCATAACAGACCGTGTAAAATTGTCACTAAAACTAAAATAGATCCTAAACAGCCACACTGAGAGGCAGAACTTCAGCCTTACTTCCTTCTCCCATGCTGACCTGACTCCAACTTCGAGGGCCCCCATAAAGCCACAGGAAGGGAGTCATTCAGCTGGTGAGAGTCAAGCCTTAGGCTGCCATGTGAATGCCATTCATAGCCCAAAGACCTTGACAATGTTCTAGAAGGTTCTAGAACATACAATGTCTGCCAGGATGCGATAGAGGTTCATAGTAAGACATGTAAATGAAGATGAATACCTGTAAACTGATCTCTAAACTCTGGGTGTAGTTCATGAAGTTCGAGCTGGTGGAGTTAACAAGGTCTTTAGACTGATGCAGCTGACCAGATCCAGGTCTCTCAACCTGCAAGCTGACTGCTATCCTGGCTTCCTCTGGCAGTAGAAATTTACATTAAGACTCTCAAGAATCTAAATTTTGGTTTGTAGACCCTAAAAAAATGAATGGTGGCTCCTTTATAGGTCTGATATTAGTGTGTCTGTCCTGTAATTCCCCTATTTTAAGAAGGTGACAAGGTTACTTCCTTTCTGCTATAAGATACAGTGAAGATAAATATAGCAAAGGTTTTTAAGCTTTTAGATACTATAGTTCAACATGAAACACTTGAATTAGATATATGCTAGGTAAATAAAACATATAGCAGTCCTCATTTACAAAGATAAGTATTTTTTGTTTTAAATGTTTTATATATGGCCCAGAATTCCACTGCCCTATCTCCATACTTATTGTAAAAGTGTGAGAAAGAACTATGTGTTTAAAGGCTCCGGTATCTCTTATTTGGTTAATGTCCTATAAGTATTTAAATGAGTCATTTGATGGCTCTGCACTTCATGATTGGTTAAGCTATTTAACATACTTTATTGCTTCTGTGATTTATTGCCTGGTGAGGACACTCAAGAAAGTCTGAGAACCTCTTTGGGGTTTATTGAGCTGGTACATATTTTATGCTGATTTCAAATAAATCAATGTCTATTATAGCATAAAAAATGTGAACATTGGAAAGAACATTGAGGACAACTATTTCCGGAGCTTTGTGTTCTGCTTCATGCATAAAGCATGAGGGCTTCATTAACATGGAAGTATGTGCATGTGAACCTTTGGGTCCTTATTAATCATTTTGTGACTAATACACAGAGCTCAATGATTCCCATAAGCTTCTCTAAAAGAAACCATAATGTCCACACTGTGTGGGATGGTTCCCCAAAGGAGTGTGTAACTGCAACGCCTCAGACACCCTGTGTGTAGGTACCTCATGATAGATGCACTGTTCAGCATGTCCTTCCCTGCCCCACTCATTGCTTTTTAAACAAGAAGTAAAGCAGAGAAATCAAGGAACAAAACAGAACATTACCAGTCCTTGTTTTGTTCAGCTGGCACCTTGGTCATTCACAGCCTTCAGGAGTTCTGTTAATTAAATGAGAGTGGGACTGAATCAGAATTAAAAATAATCCATGTAAACTTGACCCAGGATTTCACTGTGGTGTAAGTGCTCATGTGGATGGAGTTAAGGTTTCAGGGTGATTAAATCACAACTCTTTCTCTTGGCAGTTATCTGTAAACTGGAAAGTCTTCTCTGGGCACCATTCTGAGGCTGGAGAAAAATAATGAATCTCTAGTTTGGGCTAAATGAGACTAATGGAACAAAATAGAAAAGTGCTCCCCAGGTGTTTCCTGGGGTGGTCATTCCCAGCAGAGGACAAGAAGGACAATGTCATGTTAGTGTTGAATGTTCTTTCAAGAAGATTTTTGCAGTCCCTTCCAGCTTTGTGCCCTCTGCAGATTTAATATATCTACTCTTCACTTCATGGACTGACCTCTGTGGAAATCTTTCGACAAGTTATGGCTTCTGATTTTGGCAAATTCATACCTACTCAATGAATATAATAATTTGGTCAGTTTTTCACCTGAAGTAATGACACCTGGACTGTGTATTTAGTTTGCTTATGAGAATGGTGAGTGAAAAAGCATCAATTGTGAAACATTTCAACATTTCCTAAACAGAAAGACCTGTTTTCCTGTTTGGAAAGAATACTAGATCGCTTAATACTTGGCAAATGCTGCTGGTACTACTGGCTGCTACTCATGTCTGTGGTATTTTCCAGGTGTAATAATTTGTTCACTTGTTGATTCCAGAATTTTTCTGAGGCTAAAATGTAAACTGACTGGTCTCCAGTTCCTTGGCTTCTCTACTTGCCTCTTTTTATAATGGACATTATTTCCAATTCCAGTTTTTCACCTTTCTGCCAAAAGCTTGTCAAAGATAATTGCTAACACTTGTAAGACTGCTTTACCCTGCTCTTCCAGGCTATGTGTGTTTGTGCAAGCATTGTGGTACAATAGGAGTGGATCAGTCCTAAGAATGCTTAGTCTCAGTGACCATACTTGGCTTGTTTGGGTTTTTCCTCAGACTAGCTCTAGTTTGATCCCCAGGACTTCATGCCCATTAGCAACTATTAATTAACATTCCCAAAGTGTGTCTTCCTGTTCAGTTTCATTACAAAGTCTAAGCCTGTCTGGGAAGAAAACCAGAGTACAGTATATGGAGATGATTAGGAGGTCATCCATAAAGTGCATTCCCCAACCAAACTCAAGGACTGTGGAGTTGCACCCTCAGCATCCTAGACTGAAGTTCATCAGCTTCAAACCATCTGAGAATAAATAAATCATGGAACTACTCATTGTTTGTGATGTTGATCATTTCAGGCCTTTAAATGAAAACTTACTGAGAAAGGTGTTAAATGTATCCTTGTGTCAGCATCATCTGACAATTCTTCCTGTGTGTCAGGTAATAGGCCAGCTCTCCTTGGTTCTCCTGTAACTGCTGAAGAATCTGTAGAATGATTTCTTCATATGCTGTATGTTGATTGAAACTTTAATCCCATTTTGTGTTTTGGCTCCTCTGATGTTACTCCTAACGCATTTCTGCTTTCCCCATATATTCATTCTAGTAATCTGTCCTCGTGTCCACTCCCTGTATGCTTCTTGTGCTTGAGATACCAAGGGTTCCTGCTTTAGCCAAGCAGCCTGTTCCTGTGCTTCCTGTTGTTCCTCTGCACAGGTTAAGAGCTAATACCAGAGCATGAATTTAGATACAATGGTCACTTAAGATCTCCTGTGAGGACAGGCTGAGAGAGTTGGGGTTGATCCACCTGGAGCAGAGAAGGCTTCACAGAGACCTCATCATGGCCTTTCAGTATTTAAACGGGGCTTGTAAGAAAGTTGGTGTTACAACCTGCCCTACAAGGCAGGAGTACCTTTTGTTTTGTTGTTAAATTCCTTAGAGTGAATTAAAGCAATATTAGATTATCTGTGTTTGCAGATAAATATACAGGAAAGGAAAACAAGTATGTAGCTGTTTTGGTTGTTATTATCTTTAGTAACATGGCAACATAAAAGCATAAAGGCATTGCAAAGGAAAACAGATATTTAGCTGTTTTGGTTGTAATATACCCACCAAGAAAATGTGTAAGGGAAAATAGAGAAAGAGAGAGAGAGCAAAGAATCAAAAGGAAGAGAGAGAGCGAAAGAAGAATAAAGGTTCACAATCACAACTTCAGAGGTCTTTGATGAACTTGGTGGTTGTTGTCCCTGGTGTCTTGGTCTGTCAGGGAGTGGTGGGGGAGAGAAGCCCATGAAACACAAAATTTGATGGGTTCATACACCCTTATATGCTGTGTTTTGCAGTCATTTAAGCTTGGGGAGGGGCTGCTTTGAAGGGACCCCTGCTAAAAGGCCTTCTCCAGGGTAATGGTGGGTGTTTGCACACCGAGGCCTCCTTTGCCAGAGGAAATAAACATCACACATCCAGGGAGGGCCATTTTTCTCCTTTAGAGAGGCATCACAAACTCAGCACACACCCAGAGAGTGGCCCCTAGGGACTCACAAATTCAACAGCTCAGTGGGGTATGGCCTCCTCCCTTCAGCTTTATCTCCCATCCCCTGGCAGGGGCTTCTTTGGACAGCTTGTTACAGTAACAATGTTTTAAAGCAATTTAAATAGTTCAGCTCCTCACAACTGGGGACAAACTTTTTATCCGGGCCTGTTGTGACAAAACAAAGGGGTAGTGGTTCAAACTAAAGGAGAGTTGATTCAGACTAGGCTTAAGGAAGAATTTTTTTACAATGAGGGTGGTACAACACTGGTACAGGTTGCCCAGAGAGGTGGTGGGTCCCCCATCCCTGGAACATTCAAAGTTGGATTGACCAGGGCTCTGAGCAACCTGATCTAGTGGAAGGTGAACCCCTCATGGAAAGGGGGTTGGAGTACATGATCTTTAAAGAACCCTTCCAATCCAAACCATTCTCTGATTCATTATTCTACTATCAGTTCCAGCCCTTTATTTACATGATGCTGTGAAGGTTTTCTTTGTGATGCTACAGGAATAGTTTATTAATATTGCTGGTACATTGCTCCTTGGAGAATCACCATCTGTTCTAGTAAGACTGTTGCTTCCACGTGCAAGAAAGGAAGAAGAACATGACCTTTGTCCAGACCTGAACAAAGACTATCCAGGATTTTCAGGTCATTCAGGAAGAAGGTAGGACAGCACATATAGCCACAAAGCTTGTTTGCAGAACAGCACTTCACAGCAGGTCATGAATAGACACGAGTGAAATTTAGCAACTGCTCTGGCTGAGGATTAAAATTTCTATGAGTCGACAGACTGGCTTTTAACTAGAGGGAGTCATGTCTAGCGTGCTACAGCAGTTGAGAACCTACTGTAGCCTTGCAAGTGTCCAAAATATTATGCAAAAGCAGAGATTTTATTTTGGTGGTGCTGTGTGTGTTTGATTTCTTTCCTTTTTCATTTTTTTTTTGCACAGAAGTTTTTCTGAGGACACAAAGGTCTCATCCAGAATCAGAAGTCATGGCTTGAGTTACAAGCGTACAGGAGAACTGGCAAGAAACACAGAGCCCATGAGAACAAACTAGCAGCACAATGGATTTGCAATATTTAATCAAGTTCTTGACGATCACAAATCTTGCAACACATTCCAAAACTACTGAAAATGCTATACAGAAACCAGCTGAGCCAATATTTAAAGCCTTTTTAATTTAACAGAACCCATTTTTTATAGTATCCAGGATATGTTTCTGGCTTTCCTACTTGTCACATGATCTCCTGTCCAGATGTGCTGGTGTATATCTAGTAGTGGACCAGCCAAACCACAGCACTTTCCTCCTGCTTGTAGCATGTTACTGTAATTCAACCATACTTCTCCTAGCTACAGAAGCACTACATTAATATGCGGTATAACAACAATAACACAAGAGGGGATAAAGCTAACCATAACTTTAACTATGTATCTAAAAATAATAATATTAACCGAGTGACCCTATTCAAAGAGGTTAATTTGTGTGCAGAATACAAAATCCAAATACGCCAGTTGTTTTGCAAGCTTCCCCTTTTTCTCACCTACAACAGAAAATTTGTTCTGAGGAGAAGATTTCCTGCAGTTTTCTACAGGAAATTAGCCTCCCCTTTTGTTTAGATCCAACAGATTGTACTGTGTGCTCATGGGCAGCCGGCTCTGGTCTCATATATTTTTGCTGCCTTTTTTTTTCCTCAGTGCTGGCTGCCAGGCAGAAGGAGCAGGGAATTCCAGGCTTGTGGGTTAATTATTAACACAGTTAAGCCTGGCAGCATACTCAGAATTAGAAAGGAAAGGCCTGAGGGCTGATTCTTCCCTCCTGTTCACAGGATAACCCCACTGGGCTGACTGCGACCTCCCAAGGCAAGGGCCGTATCCACACTCCCCCATGGAAAGTTAGTGGGATTCTTATGAATGGCTCCATTAGGAGCCGGATGGGCTGGATGCCAAAGAAATCAGTGGAGTTGCTTCTGATTTACATGGGGATAAGCATGCGGGTGTATTAAATCCATAATCCTCATCCCCGCAGAGGCCGGGAACTCAGCAGCTGGGTCATCCAGAGTGCCACAGAAAGCCCTCCAGTGTCAAAGGGCATTGGGGACCCATCCGTGTCAGAGTGCTGAGGATGCCGACACAGGGATGCGCCAGCAGCTTAGGAGATGAGAAAAAGTGGGCTCAGCCAACTCATCCTAAACAGTGATTTCACCTCGTGTGCTTTTGCAGGTCTCCATCGCGCCAGGACCTCAGTACTTCATCTTGCAGATCATTACTGTGCCTTAAGAAGATGGAGCTATGTTATTTTAAAGAAAACGAGGTCCAGGCTCTTCCTGCCTAGCTTGGCAGGTGCAGCTTAGGTGACAGATGAACCCAAATGAGTTAGACATCCCCTGCAGTCAGTGGAAAGGGGGCCACTAAGATCTCACTACCTTCTGAGGGTAACATAGAGCTACTCTGCTTATTTATGTCCCTTAATTTAGACGGCCCTGGCTCTAGCCAAGAAACACAATGGGCATATTTTAAGGGTATGGAGCACTTCTTGAGGAAGAGTTAAGTACCTAATTCCTGCTGAAAACTGAGGAAATGACGAGGCAAACCCGCCTGGGTAACTTTGAAAAGCCCAGTGATCATTTATTCACTTTTGCAGAACTGCCACCATATCATCTGTTTCTGTAATGGAGTTCCATGGCATACTGGGAGGCTGAAGAGAGCTCCCTGGATGTCACCCTCACCAGTGATCCATAGGTGCATAAACAGGAAACACAGCCAGTGGCTCTCACCACCACTGGACCCAGAATTCACCCCGCGGTACAAAACCTACCCTTACTGAGTCTGAATCATAACAACTCACTGGTTTTGGTGACCTCTCCCTTCCAGGACTTACTGCTGAATCTGTCCTGTGGATTTGAGCTGCTGCCTGCCCACCTAAGGGGTAGTAACATTGGAAAATCTCTGATGTCCATTTCCCCAATAATACAAATTATAATTTATTATTTATTAAATTGTCATTTAATAAATATTAAATAATTTTTACATTATAATTTATCATGCATTATTTATTCCTTATTATTAGAGAAAAAAATGAAGACCGGCAAACTGGGGACCAATGGCTTTGTAAGCCCAATGCACTACAGAAATACACATCTACTCCCACACAGAACCTGGCTGCTTCATTTAAGCCTCTCCTCTCCTCTCCTCTCCTCTCCTCTCCTCTCCTCTCCTCTCCTCTCCTCTC
>JAWWEU010000111.1:111279511-111333207 GCA_035583155.1 Acropternis orthonyx
TCTTCATCTTTCCTCACTGTCCTCCATGTGATATCCTTAGTTCATGAGTACCAATTAGTTCCTGCCTAAGCACTGATAGGTGAAGATTTATTTTTCTGTTTTCCTGTAAGGAGGTCTTCACCAAAAAGAAAAACTAAATAATTTATGTATATTTATTGTTCTTAACATGAATTTGTTCTAAAGGAGAAAAAAAAAGAAAATAAAACAACAACTATATAAAATAGCAACTAAGTTTGGGGTTTGGTTTGTTTATATTTTGTTGGGGTTTTTTTTCTGTGAAATCACTGACATTGGGACACTTCCTCCTGGTTGTCATTTATTCCCTTACTGAAAAAAAAAAAGGTCTCACTCACCATGCAGGATTAACCTTCAAGCAGGAAGGGGATTGACTGCTTTTATTATTTCATGAGTGTTTTCTAGCTTGGTCAGGCAATGTGTGTGTAAATATACGCCAGGGGGTGTGTGTGTAAATATACATTATCATCATATTACAAATCACTGCTGAGCAGAACCAACACAGACTACAGGATGTCTGCAATCAGAACAGGGATTGCAGAGCGGATTCCTGCAGTCCTGGAGTCAATGGAAAAGTACCTTCCAACTTTGATTCACAGCTACTTTTATGGAAAGGTGGCACCTTGAAGGCCAGTGTGTCTGTATCCCTGCCATTGGGTCACCACAGTTATCCCTATCTAGCTGGTAAATTGTATCTACTTAAGCTGTATTGATAAGAAAAGCTTTATTGATGCATATATTCCAGTGTGAACATTGCCTTGGGAGTGTAAACTAGGGCCATTTCTGCCTTGTGTGTTACCAAATAAAAATTTAAGTTCCTAAATTAAAGTCATGAAGTGGGTGCCTTCTGTGCAGGAGAATCACAGAGTGGTTGGGGTTGGAAGGGACCTTAGAGATCATCTCGTTCCAACTCCCTGCCAGGAGACTAGGTTGCTAGAGCCCCATCCAACTTGGCTTTGAACAGTCCCAGAGAAAGCTGCAATGTTATTTGGATACAACCAGGGTCATGAGGGAACAGTAACAAAGCTCTCCCAGCGGTTTTCCTCTTGGTTTCGCCCACTTCAGCAAACATGAGATAAAGCATCAGACACTGCCAGTAAAGGATTGTTACTTGCACAAGGCAAACTCTGCAACTCATTGTACTGACTCTGTTGTTTGCTCAGCTCTAGATGACAGAAAGTTAGATGAAAACAAATACACACAGTCCAAAAGCACATCAATATCTGTCTTGTTATCACATTTACATGCTTTTGAAGAAAATTTAGAGCACAAAAGGACATTTTCCACCCTACCTTTCTTTTCAGACTGAATGGTTTTTTTAAATGATGGGAGGCAGTGGAGTATTCATGAATATGTAAAAATTTAAAGAGAGTTTGAACTCATCATAAGTTCATTCCTCAACTCTCAGTGCTAAAACCAGCCTGGTCTCTATGCCTAGATATTTTATTCTAGATTTCTTTATGTGGAACCATAATGCCAATAATCAGTATTATATACCCATGGAAGAACATGTCTCTGTTGTATCTGGGTTTCCCAAAGCCTATTTTAATATTTCAGTTCATCTGAACCATCCATATTCTCAGCTGGCTCGCAGGCAGCTGAAATGGAGATGAGTAGTTCAGATGTCCAGAGCACTCCTGGTTTCAGATGCCAGTGAAGGAATGTGTCATTGAGAGCCAAGGCCCTACTAAAAGACCTGTTGCAACTATGTGACAAGTACTTGCTCAAAATAGATAAAAAGACAGTCTTTCTCACAGAACTGATGATCCAAAGGAAAGTGTCCACCATGAATGTGCATTATGGACTGTGTACAGGGAAAAGGGACAGTGGACAGTAACTTCTGAGTCCCTGAATGCATAGTTTAATCATAATTTGTGAAGAGACTGGAACTGACTCTTTTTTGCATGACTGGAGCAAGAGAAGGCAGCCTTTTCTGAGATTTTAGGAGACCTTCAGCTCTGCAGAGTAGGGTGGCTTGGTAAAGCAGGGCTGGGAATAAGGTCAAAGAAGAGAGGCAGCCTGGGGAACAGCGTAAGCAAAAGCCTGGATGTTGCTGTCATCTGCAGCTGCTTTGGTGAGAAGAGGAGGAGGTTACTTCAGAGAGAAATCCAAAGATCTTCCTGTAGATGCTCAAGATGATTTCTTCAGCTGTGACTTTTATTAGGATACCGTTTGCTCGTGAATCTAGACAAAGAAAATATTTTATAAATTTGAACTGACAAACTTACATCTCACAAACCCAGAAATAAACTTTCAGTTTCTTCTGTTTTCCCTTCTCATCCACATCCCCACCTCTCTCTCTGCTCCAGCTCCACCCCAACAGACCTGACTGGATGATGCTCAAATCATCTTAACAGCATCTTTCTGACAATGGGATGCAGACAGTGATACCTTCTCCTGGCAAAGCAGGCCCCTACAAACAATGCTGCTTTTGTTAACATTATTTTAATTTCCTAGATCCTCTTAGTCTATGAAAGGGAAGATGGGCTCTAAAGGTATTTGGAAGACATCAGTCCTTTGGAGGCATTTCCTTATGCAGCCCGAAGGATAGATCCAGTGAGGGTGTGAACATGTTTCAAAGGGATTGAAGCAAGGACATTATGTAAGGCAGGGAAAAGGATACCCCCACAGGATCCCTGGCTGTTCCCTGAAATTGCCAGAGACTGCAGTCAAAGGAAGGCATCTTTGTAGATGGTCTGACAATAATTTATAAAACTTGACTTCTTTTAATTTTTGTTTCCTGTAGCTCAAACTATTTACATGTTGTGATAAATGCTCCACCAGTGTCTCAAAGTGACCTTACAAAATTACATAGGCTGGACTGCCCAGGCTGCAGACAGGCTTTCTGAAGTGCTGAGTCTTTTGTTCAGGCACATGGTTCAGACCCAGAAATGACAAAAACAACACTAAGATCCCAGACCTGCCACGTTTTCAACTTCTGCAACCCTTTGCTCTGTGCAAGTTGTGAGATGTGGGGGAATTGTGGCTGCCGGCAGTCAATGCTCTGGTTTACCAATCCAACACAGTAACCAGCAGCCCTCGCCAGTTTGTTTTCCTGTTTGTTGAAATCTCATCTGCCCAGCTTCTGAAAAGTATTTTTAAGGGATTTTAGGAAACGCCTTTTGCATGCAGTCTTTCTGTATTTTGTGGGCACCATCATATACAGAAGCATTTTCTTGATTAAGTCTAAGTTTTATTAAGGTCTCTCACAAAATTATATTCCTTCTTCTTCTCCACATTTCTTTTGCAGTATGATCTCACTTTAGATTACTAATGCAGCCAGATGCATCCTGGATAATTTGGCTTCATGGAAAGTGTCATTTCCCTGCCATCTCTATGTTGACACAGTTGTTGATATAGTTGAATATTATTCAATGATTAAACCAGGAACAAATCTCATCTCTGCATTTTTGAAGGGTGATTCTACTATGAAGAGTCATCATGTACAAAAATGTCTCCATTGTACTCAATAGATACCCTGCTCTGGTTCTGATGTCAATTATAGCATTCCTATTTCTCTTTGGGCATGGCCTTGTGATGTTGTTGAGACCTGGCTGGAAAATCGTCCCTGGTATGAGCATGGTTGGAGGAACTCAGTCTGATTGACTGTCCAGCATGTTCAGAGTTTTACTGACACATTGACAGATGGTCCAAAAAAAGAAGAATTTTTAAAAAGTGAAATGGAGTTGTCATAGTGATCTGATTAAAAAGAAAGCATAAAGGGGAGAGGAAGTGAAGTTTAGGAAGTGTTAATTCATGGTATGGCATGGAGTTTCTGTAGGAATCAGGGGTTCATGCTATTGCATACAGGTGGACCTCAGGCGTGCCATCAGTTCTGACTCACATCTGCAGCAATCTGCATCTTATGCCAGAATTTTTACCACTTGTGGTGAACAGAACAGTCAATACCACGGTGAAGTAACTACGTAGTTTTCAAATGGTTCTTTCTTCCCTCTTCACTGTACTTCATGGATTTGTCTGCAGCAAAAACACATGTTCTCTTAATTGAGTTCAAAGTGGGCAAGGAACCAGCGAAGGTTTAAATTACAAGTGGAAAACAAAGAAGTTTGCAAAGCAAGGCTGGTTCTGTGACCTGCTCTCCCAAATCCCCCACTTGCTCAAAAACTGTTCAAGAGTTTTGCTTGCCTCAGATTTTGCAAAGTTCAGCCCTTCCTAATTTAATCACTTAAACTCTGATTAACTGCAAACTCCAGCATGCTCACAGCTTTCTGTAGATTGTTATCAGATCTCCCTCAGCCCTTGTTTAGCCAAGCTGCATGCACGACATTCTTTTAAGCCTTGTAAAATCAAGGCAAACCAAGCTATTCAGTTTTGAATGTGCACAGAAATGCATCTTCTCCCAAATCTATCAGTGACCCACAACAATTTATTAGCTGCCTTAGCCATCTACATGAATCCAGTAGAGGGAGGCATTACACAGATGTGGTTCCACAGCTGAGGAACTATCTTCAGATATTTTGGGTCAATAAAATGAAGCAAGGTCACAAATAGCCAAAGGTCTGTCTGGTGTAGTGGCCAGGATGCTGTGGAAAAGAGAGGAGTTTGTAAAGGAAGGGGAAACATGCTTCATGGGATAGCAAAATATTAATATCCCAGTGCTCAAGCTGTGTTAGAGAGAGACAAAATTACCATAAAGGGAGGGCACTAGGGGAGAAATAGTCTTTGATTTAGGTGTTCCAGAAAATATGTGGAATACAACCTTTCCATGAAATCCATGCATCCATGAAATCCATAGTGTCTCCTGTCAATTTAGCAGATACAACTCATGTAACTCCACATGTTATTTTCTCATCCATTTAGTGGCCTTACAAAAAATGGGTAAAGCGTGGCCTTAGTTACTTATTGTGCCTGTTCTTATTTCTGCTCTACTATTTTAGCTACAGCTGTAGTAGCAGGAAAAGTTGTTATAAGGCAGGACACCTACCCTGCAACATGTATGCTCCCACTGGGAGCCCACAGAATCAAGTTCTCATTATGAACTCTATTTTCACCTCCCACATTGTAAGCACTAGAATGGGGGGAGGGGAGAAAGGGCTTTTGGCCTGTAAAAATATAGAATTTCTTCCTTAGGAGAAATGAATTTTCAAGGAAGCGAAGCTTTCTATCAGCAGTACCATTATTTCTTATTATTGGTTTGAATGGCTTTAGCACCTGGGACCTTCATCTGTGCTGAGGCATTGCAGCTTGCTGCAGGCTGATCCAGGGGAAAAATCCCTCTCTAAATAGGCAAAGGAAAGGAGAATGGTTTGCTTCCACTTTACAGATGGAGGCCTGGTAAAAGAAGATGTTAAGGGACTTGTCCATGTTTATGCTGCCAGCAATGCAACCCAGATCTCTTGAGTTTGAGTCCAATGCTTTAACCACAAAACCCTCCTCTCTCCAGTTTCGGTGTTTAATTAATGATGATGATGTCTGCAGCTTCCTCTTATCAACCATCCTTTCATCAATGATGGTATTGTGGTTATTCCCCTGCCATGTGTATGGCTTTCTTCCAGTTATATTACCAGCTCCTGAAATCATGTTCACAAGTGTAGAATTTGCTAATCTTTCCCAAGTCCCTTCTTAAATGTGAAACTGAACTCTGCTGTCAGTGCACACACATTTTATTCTACTGAAGAATGTAAAGCAGCAATGGTAAAACTTCTTGGCATACATGGACTAGTTGAGGTGTCCACTACCATCTGTGTTGTCCCTTTCTTCTTACCACCAGTTCAGAACTGCAACTGGTTTTAGAAAGGACTTTGAACATCAAAGAAAAATGGTCTCTGTCCTTCATGCCATTTCTGGCTGAACTGGGACTTGGTCCTGGAGATTTTTCAAGTATGGGAATTTTAGTTTTTGCTCCCTATCATGGCAAGTCCCCTTAACATGTAGTTCCACAATATTTATACCTCTCTTTAGTGAGCATCAACAAAAGAGCTTTGTAGGGTTTGTTTGCCACCTCCACCACTTCCTCTTTTTGAAACAGGACTAGGTTCATGACCATGCCACAAACCTGATTCAGGACCAGTTGTAGACTCTCCTATCAATTTTGCATCAAGCTGAATGCACTACACAGCACGTCAACAACATTATTTTTACTGATGTTGCTCAGAGGCGACAAAAAGATTCCTCATCATACTGCTGTAAGTGGATGTGCTTCATTATCCATCTTATCTTACTTTAGTTGACCTTTTCTTGGATAAACCTGCAGTCTGGGAGTCTGGAAAGAACATGTCTCTGTCAGGCAGTTGCACTAAATGATCATTGTAAGACACCTTCCAGCTGAAATTATTCCATTCCATTCCATTCCATTCCATTCCATTCCATTCCATTCCATTCCATTCCATTCCATTCCATTCCATTCCATTCATCAGCTTTTGGTGAAATGGAAAAATAAAATGAGCAAGCTTCGCTTCCATGTGTCCAACACTGTGGGTTCGTAGGAATGCTTTCCCTTGTAACTGACATTAATTTGACATGCATCACCCAGGTACTATTTCACATGTTCTGTGATCAAAAAGAAGCAAAAGAGGTTTTAAAATTATTGAATGAACTCTCTATAGCTGATGTGTGGTTAAATAAAACTAATCTCCAGAGCAGTGGGGCCATATCCAAACAGTCTATTGGGAGACAAGATTCACACCAATAAGCAGACCTAAATGCTACTTGGCATGATGCTGGCTAGCATAAAAAAATGCAATTCTGGATTATGCACTAACAATTTATCAGTCTGGAAAGTCATATGCCAGGGCTTGTGCCCATTCCCTGGGTCTTTGACAAGTACTGACGTGGTCCTATCTCCAGTTCTAGCCTTACATTTGTTTTCATTTCATAGCAAGATTAGGAGAGAGCAGCATACTTGTAGGCCTCAATTCAGCCATGAAGTCTTGCTCTTTGGACTGGGTGTGCAATGGGTGGCTACTTCTTAGGGTAGCACAATGTGGAGGAGAATGGTCTCCTTTTGTGTCTCCAGCTCCTGCCTACAAACACCAAGGCTTGAATGAAGCCCCTATGGACTAAAGACAAGCCTCAGAGCCCAAACACAGTCCTGTCTGGCCAGAGGAAAACTCAGAGAGATGGAATAACAGTGACAAATAAAAGTCACGGAAGCACTTTGAATGGGGTTCATCAGCTTTTGATGTCCAAAATGCAGATGTTTCTGTCTTGGAGCTTTCTCATCAAGGGAGGGAAACAGACTCTTGCTACAGCACAATTAAAGTGAGCTGTTTTAAGCATGTGCTTTAACATTAAATCAACCACGTCCTAGAAGGGTCTGTTTTATCTCCATTGAAGACTAGCCTAGGCAGTTAGCGCAGATGGAGCCACAAGCCATGTGGTCATAAGGATTGTGACCTCGTGTCTGGCTTACAGGCACAGTAGAAGCAGCAAAATGTGTCATACCAACAGAAAACCAAGATGGGGAGAAGTGAAGAAAGGGGGCATCCTATGGAGACATTTGTTCACTGGAGATGTTTGGATCCATTCTATAGTCTCCTGGCCAAGACAGTAGGACATTCAGCGTTTTCTTTATTACAAAAGGGCTACCAACTCACCACGAGTGTTTTTTTTCCTGAATTAATGCAATTTAATTATTAGATTCCCTGCTTATGAATGGGAAATATTGGCTAGAGTACATATGTGAAGTATTTGGTTTCTTAAGGTATGTGGGATTTTTTTGTTGTTTTTGTTTTGTTTTGTTGGGGTGTTTTGTTTGTTTGGGGGTTTTTTTGTTCTTTTTTTTTTGGGGGGGTGTGATTTTTTGTGTTTGTTTGGGGTTTGTGAGGTTGTTTTGTTTATTTGGTTTTTGGTTTTTTGTTTGTTTGTTTATTTATTTGTTTAGCTTTTGAGCAATTTTATCTGGTAATTTTAAGAAAAATAGTTAGATAGTCTGGCCTTCCCTGCTGCCAACAACACCTGGTAGGCTTGTTGCACATACAGAAAATCTCATCTGTCATCAGTAAAAAGTCAGACCCAAAGTCCACACTGGGGCACAATTCCCACCCAAGGCACTGTGAAACCGTCAGGGGGTTTCAGGGGAAGACTGAACTGGGCTCTTATTTTGTCCAGGTTAGTCTCTTGTTGTATTTTGGTTTTCAACCCTTTTGACAAACAATAAAATTTGCTGCAGTTGACCATTTGAGCATCCACCTGTCTTTAGGTCTGAGACTGGCACACACTCAATGTTTCAATCAAAGCCAGAAGACTGATAGGGAGAGCAAGAGCAGTCCTTGTAAAGACCCTGTCATCAATTTTGCAATGTTCCAGAGAAGGAAAAACTTACTTACAGACCCTTGTGGTTACCAGCTTATACCTTGAAGCACGAAATTTTATTACCTTTCTCCTCTAACTGGTTATCAAATAATCCTACTGGTTTTTAACTCCAACCAAAGTATTTGACTCACTGGTCTTCTGCAGAATGAATCCATCAGTCTTACTTTGTCCTTCATATGGTTTTTGCACTTTCTTTTGCATCTGTTGGAGTCCCAGTTTAGCCTTAATGCACTGCTGCTTAACAGTGCTCCGAGCACTCCGACGCACATTAATTGATCTTTGGACATACTCTCCTTCCCCATCTGCTTCACTGATTTGTTCCATTCAATTTCATCCAACACTTCTCGCATCAAATCGTGCTGTAATTTCCTTTGCTAAAGTTCAGCATCCTTTGTGTTCGACTCCTGGGTCTCTCCATAGTTCTAATTACAAACCTGGAGGATTTAGCTGGAATTTTAATGGCAATATAATAGTAAGCCTAGAGCCAAAACAAGTACTCTGTATTTTGGAACTACCATGAACTCAGAGTCAGACCAGGCAGTGGGCTTTAAACACAAATGTGCAAAGAACATTTAAGGAGACTTAACTCAAATTCTTTCTTTTCTCTTTGACCAACTCATTTTATTAGGGAAAGTTTAATTTGTTAAATTGAAATGTTCAGACACTTTGAAGAAAAAAAGGCTCAAAAAACGTAATGTGCATTTCATGCCAAAATGTTATTCCAGAGTTTGCCACCCATTTTTTGTTTCAGTAGAAACACTTGACTCCCACTCCTTGGCACTGGCTCAAAACTTTTCCTTAAAGGAGGTGCTGAAAAATCTTCTGAGTATTAATTTGTCTTTTGTGGGAGGTTTTAGTGTTGTTATAAATCACTATAAATCACAAATCAGGCTTTAAATGGGAGACTTCATAAGCCGCTCTCACTGTGTAAGGCTGTGAAAACGAAAAGCTTAAAGCAAATGTTATCTTGATGTGCTGTATTTAAAATGCCTTTAGCAGACTTAGTGGCCTGGTTTTACCAGTGTCTGACCTGCTCTTCCAAATGGTGAAGGGAAGTGTGGTGGGAATCACCTCCTACTGCTTGAACTACCACATTCAAATTTGTTGAATGGACTTTTGCAAAGGGATCTCATATCCTTGCAGGCATTATTGGTTAATTACCCAGTGCACAACCTGAATTTAAGATCTTAAGCACCACAACAGCAGTTCTTGTTCTGATAGCAAATACGTGTGATTCCGTACATACAATTCTGAGCATTTCAAAACCTCAGCCAGAGACCTGGAAACACCCTCTATTTACATGACATTTTTCATTCTGAGGTATTTCTCTGAACCTGATACACCAACCATGTGTAGGTAATTATCAGTAATCACAGCTAATTGTTTTTGCAATTCTTTTTCCATTTTGGCATCAATTTTGAAACAGCAGCTTAACATGAGATCATCTAAATGTAGACTTTGTGAAGACAACATTTCTGAATAGGAGCTGTACAGGGAGTTCAACGAGACAAAAGCGTTCCAAGCTGGAGCGTGGCCAGGACACCAAAGTCATTGCTAAAAGTCATGGGATCTTTAGTGCCCACAAAGTGGTCAGGACCTCCACTGAGTTTTATGAGTGCAATGTCTCACCCAAAGAACAACTTCTTCAGCAGCACAGTACCCCATTGTATTGCACTGGACTCGTTCATGTGCAAGGAGAAGAGTACCATTCACTGAGCTGCTCATGCCAAAGCGTCCGGCAGACCAGACTGTCTTAGGGCGCCGTCCAACCCAACAGACCACCTGTCTTGGCTCACCACATGTGGCTGAACGCCAGTGGGAGATGGCAAAGCTCTCAGCTTTCTCAGATAAAGACATTTTTTGGGGCCTCACAGGATTCATCCATCTTTCCTGAATTTTGCTCATACCTTCGTGCTTCGGCCCAACAGTTTGTGAAGCTGAGGGGAATCCAAACAAGGGCTGGAATGCTCTTCCTTTGGGTTTACAGCAGCTGGGTTAGCACCTGAGCCCTCTGGGCGGTCCAGTGATAATAGGCTACTGAGAAAACACCCTGAATCAGCACATCCTAACACTGCCCAGGCCAAACTGCCTTTTACCATATGGGGCTATGCTTCAGGCGACCTAAAACTGTTGGAATTGCAACTGCCTCTCCACCTTTTCTGACACTGCCAATCCATCTGTTTCTGTCAATGTGCAGACCCTGATGTGAGTTCAGCCCAGCAATGCTTAACTGGCACAATTTTCACAGGACAAGAACTGTGTGCAGCTCAGCATAGGTTAAAACATGGGCTTTTTCAGTTTCCTCTGCCATTTAGAGGTAGCCACAGGACCCTGCTCCTTCTTCCAGTGGCTTTTGAACATTTCTCTGCCCACATCCAACAGATTTACTGCCACTGTCTGCAGAAAAGAGGAGGACAAATAGAAACGTTTAGGTATGTGAGAAATCTGTAGAGTTCTTTTAGGATATCAAAGCAACTGCAGTAATTATGGGACAAAAATCACTACTGACAGTTCAACTCACTGTCCCAACTCACTGCTCATCTAACTAATTTGTGCACACCATCGATTGATGGGACTAGGAGTGAAGTCTGGGCCATAGTTTTCTGTAAAGGAAAAGGTGGAAGATCACCTAATTATTTAAACAAGAACAACTTTTAAAGCTTCTCTGGGGCATTTACACAGAGATTAGAGGTCTGTGTTTTCACTGACACCGAGTCAAAGGCAGGTCCTGGGGGCATGAATATCTGAGCAGCTGTAGTTAAGAATCTAAGAAAATTTCAGGCTAAAATGGGATATTTTTGACAACTCTATGTGAGGGCTGTAGAAGAAGTAGAAAAACAAGCAGATTGGATGCTAGCTTGGTTTTAAAATGGATTTTTGATATCTAAATCCTACTGTGGTTGGGATTTTGACAGACGAAATCCTGCCCAAAGAACGGAAGCATCACACAACATGGACTGATCTGGCTTAGCAGGCATTGATTCCAGATAATGTCTGGAAATCACAGGAAATCACCTGAACAGGAGCTAACCATGATGCAACATAAAGAATATATTCAGAATTTGGATTTAAGTAAGAAAATTGTGAGTAATAATAGAAAGGGTACTTTCTGTGGTTCATGCTATGGTAGAAATCTTGTGGGTTGTCTTGGACTTTTGCGTCTGGGTCTGGTCTCCAGCCTTTCACAGTGAAACAGAAAAAGATGCAGAACTTTCAAGAAAGAACCATGAGGATTGCTC
Source organism: Acropternis orthonyx (assembly GCA_035583155.1). Lineage (NCBI taxonomy): Eukaryota > Metazoa > Chordata > Aves > Passeriformes > Rhinocryptidae > Acropternis > Acropternis orthonyx. The sequence goes on from JAWWEU010000111.1 coordinate 111,291,040, forward strand.
AAGGATCAAATCAGGAGAATGGTTAAAGGATCAGGACCCCTCACAGTGCAGTACTTATGTAGGACAAGATGACGGATCTTTTGACAACAGTCAAGTGGTGCCCATGTGGAGAAGGGGAGATGTGAGAGCAGACAAACCATCAGTGTAATCACCAAAATGTTACAATAAACAATGAGTGGGCACCAAAGCTAAGCAAGTCAGATAACACAGCATGAAATCCAAGTGTGACATGTAATTATCTTTTAAGACTTGTGATGGAACATATTCACTGGAAAATAATTAAAAAAAAAATAGTATTTTTTTTTTCAAAAAAGATCCTTATCTCAAATCTCTAATTCAATATCTGAATTAGAAAGATGAATAAAAACCCAAGAGGTACTGTAGGCCATGGAGATAATTGCACATTTCCATGTCTCTGAAGTCCATGAAACAGTGAAGCCTTGGGTTTCCATCTGTCAGATGACCATACTTGAAATTGTGCTTCAGGATTTCTCCTAATATGACAAAGGGAATCTGCCCAGGGCACACTTTCAGTGGAGAGCCAATGGTACGAAAACATGGCCAAAAACATGTTTTTGCAGCATCAAGTGAACATTCATGCTGCAGGTTATCCATTTATCCAAGCATTTGGAAAGAAATCCCGATAGTTGGGGGGAAGGAGGGAGTAAAGCATGGAGAAAAGAAGGAAGGGCAGTAAAATATTGTTGATATTAATTTTTGCTATGGTTTGTTAATTTTGGCTTGTGGGAGGCGGAATAGCTCCTGGCTTTTCTTTTATTGTGATTATACTTTTTAATGTTGGCAAACACACCTGGAGCTGACAATAGGTGTTTTTCAGTAGCACATTGTTATGAATAAACTAAAAATAAAATAATGAAGCTAAACACAAAACTGAGTGTGTGGGTATCCTAAAATGACACCCTAAGGCCTTACTGTTGTAGTTTGAAACTGTATAAGCCTGCCACCTCAGCAACAAACAGATAAAAGAAGAAAGATATATATTTACCTTTGGAAGGGAGGAAACCATTTGTAGGGCTAATTCCTGTGGTCTTTCTGCAGGTAGAAGGCCTGAGCAGTTTTATCTGAGTAAGATCTAAGTAAAGACATCAGGGTTTGGCCAGCTGTTGTATCCTGATTCTGTTCTTTCTTCTACCACTTAAACAACAAGTTAAAATAAAATGCCTGTGGAATTATGATTGCCTTAAATATTATTCAGGAAGTAAGAGTGTAAAATAAGGAATGCTTTTGGGTGATAAATATGTTCTTGAATGGTGCACATCAACTAAATGCTGACATATGCTACATGTTCAGAGATACAACACTGAGTCTACTGTTTTGAATATTATAAACTTATGTCTTTATAAGAAGTATTTCTATAATAGTTGTCTATACTTTTATTCATATATTCATGCACACGCTAACATACACAAGTATGCACATTAATAAAATGTCATTCCTCAGAGGCAAAGGCGTCTTTGCTTAAGGACTTTCAAAAGCAAGAGACTCCGAGTGTTTAACCCATAGACAGATTTGAAGGCAATTTCAAAGACCACATTGTTTTTTACACGGGTTTGTTAAAATCTATGGGTCTCAATTGGTTATTTCATGGTAGTAACTCAAAAACCAAGACAAAACTGACTGCATGTACTCATTGATTTGGAAGCTGTCCCAGACTTGATGAGTATAAAAGATGAAGGCCACTTTTCTTCTTGCTTCCTCTCAGATTAGTATTTCTACAAAAATTCCAGGTTCACTCATAAGTCCCAGAGATCTGGGGGCACATCAGCTTAACAGACCTGCGTTGCATGGGCTGTGCCACTGTGGGAGAGGTGAGTATTTTCTTTCTGAATCTTTGGTTGGAAGTTACAAATATGAGAATGGTGTACAACTGTGAACTACTAACTACTGATGCTATGTGAGCTGTCTTTTCCCAGTGTTCAGCCTGCCATAATTTCATGGTTTCAATCATTGCTTCAGCAAATAATTCAGGATATGAAGAAAGGGGTTAGAGTGACACTGGAGATGGAAGCCAGTTTCTAATTGGAAGAGTCTCAAAAACTTAGTCTTCTAAGTTTGGGAGGGTCTTGATAAGACAGAAAATATGCCTGAATACACATTGGTAAGATAAATTTGAAAGATATTTAACTCATGTCCAAACAAACAAACGAAGTTAATATGTGGTTTGTTTCCTTAAAATGGATTTCTTTTCTCTAGAGATGAGTAACAGCAATGCTGAGGATTCTGTGAAGGTGAGACATTTCAGAATTTGGGAGCTCCTGAGAAGTGGGTGCTCATATTTTTGGTATTTATTGATTTTTCTTAGGACATTAATCCTGAAGAAAGAGTCTCTGATTGTGAACAATATCCTGCAGACATGTATCTTCACATTCATTATTAGCAGGTGGCATCTGGGTAATGACCACAGGAGAAGAATTCAGCAGGTGGTCTTGTGAGGTGACTCATATCACTTCTGCTTTTTGTTTGTAAGAAGAAGTGAGGAAGGTTCAGCAGCAGAATAGCTCCTACCAGGAAGGGCTGTGCCAACAGGAAGCAGCACCAGTGATTCAGAAGGTGGCACCTTCTCCATCTGAGCTACTGCTGCTCCCAGTCATCACCCAAACTGTTGGTAGGAGAGGTTGAGGGGTACAGATACCATCTTTCAGACATGGGAGACAGCAAATAAGCTGAGTTCTCATAACCTGTTTTTTTCTCATTATGATTCTTCATCTTATTTTACTATTAATTTTGGGAACTGATACTTCCTGGACTTAGCAGTTCACTGACAAAACCCTGACGAGTTTAGTTGAAGGAGTCCACAAGGCCACCGTAGGAAGATCACAGAGTCACAGAATAGTTTGGATTGGAAGGGACCTTTAAAGATCATTTAGTTCAAGCCCCCTGCCATGGGAAGGGACATCTTCCACTATCCCAGGTTGCTCAAAGCCCCATCCAACCCAACCTTGAACACTTCCAGGCATGGGGGCACAGTTCTCTGGGCAACCTGTGCCAGTGACCCACACCTATCCCAGGAAAGAATTTCTTCCTAGATCTCTTCTAACTTGACCTTCTTTCAGTTTAAAGCCATTACCCCTTGTCCTGTCACTACATGCCCTTGCAAAATCTTCAGCTAGACCAGGTTGCTCAGAAACCTGTCCAATCTGACCTTGAATGTTTCCAGGGATAGGGCATCTACCATCTCTCTTGGGCAACCAGATATGTTCCCAGATATCCGGATATTCCTGTCTGTTCAAGAGGCCTCTACTCTGTATCAAGGTTATATTTACAAATATATACACACCACAATGGAAAAATTAAAATATACCCTCCAGAGCCTCACTGAAATCTCTTACAAGGAGGAGATCATATTTAAACATCTCTTTTCTCCTGCCCTTTTATTCCCATGGACTCCACCAATGGCCTTTCAGTACTTAAAGGGGGGTTTGAAGAAAGATGGGGACAGACATTTTAACAGGGCCTGTGGCAACTTGACGAGGGGTAATGGTTTTAAACTAGAAGAGAATAGGTTCAAATTAGATATAAAGGAGAAATTTTTTATGATGAGGGTGGTGAAACACTGAGCAGGCTGCCCAGAGAGGTGGTGGATGCCCCATCCCTGCTATCATTCAAGATCAGATGGGACAGGAATTTGAGCAACCTGATCTAGTTGTAGGTGTCCTTGCTTGTTGCAGAGAGTTGGACTAAATGACCTTAAAAGGTCCCTTCCAATCCAAACCAGTCCAAAAATTCAATAATTGCTGCTGTAAAGACAAATCCTCCATGTTCACTGAAATTTCCACTTTCAAGCAATATAAATGAAGAAACTAACAACTGAGAGTGGGATCCTTGTGATTTCCAAGAGATACCAAGAACTTTCCAGATCCTTTTCTGTGTTGTTAAGAGACAGATATCCAGGCAGCACAAATTTCTATAACTTCCTAGAAATTAGTGCAACCATGATGGGTCTGCATCATGGTTGCCTATAGTAAAGAATTAAATATACAAACAAATTCAAGACAGTACCTTTATTTAATGTAAATCAGATTGGATACCTTGACTTTGGTGCAAGCACAATTTATACTGGCCAAAAATATGGGCCAAATATTTTATTACACATTTCAGTCATTAAAGATGGTCCAGAAAGAAATTCCTAAAAATAGAAATATTCTCCTAGAGAAGAGGGAGTGTAAAAGAAGCCCAGGGATGAAGCTGATCAAATAGACCTTCATATGAACACAATACAAAAAAAAATAAATATATATATATAAGAATTATTATGCTGAAATATCTCCAAGCTGATTTTGAGTCCCAGAATGGGTATCTGGGATATTTTTGTTCACATCTTGATAGTTTTTACTGAACAATAATTTATAGGCCAGCTGATGTCAGCATAATCAGAGTTTAGTACAATTTCTTCTTCTTTTTGCTCAGCAGTGCTGTATTTATTGGCCTGTTAAGTTTCATTTCAGTAAGGTGCAGCCTGAGCCAACAGAACATAACTTTGAAAAACTCCCATGAACAGGGTCTCTCCCTGCATATATACTCCCCCTCATGCTTCATATTCTCATAATATATTAAAGGATTCTAATATCACCTTCCAAGAAATATCCAACTTTTGCTCATAAATAATTTTTAACAGTTCTGACTTTTCTGGATATTTGTGGGGTTTATTTATTTTTTTTTTTTATTCCCACTTTGTTTTACAAAATGACAAGTTCAGGGGCAAAGCCTGATTGACTGCCCCACATTAGACATTTCACAACTTTCTAAGCATAGTTCAGATGTCACCAAACCCACTAGAGAGGCCTCTACAGAGTTCAACAGGTTATCATTTTCCTACTGTTTGATTTGTGGTTACTCTGCTTCAGTAACTGTAAAGAAATTAGTTCCCGGCTAGACAGGAACTGGTAAAATGAAAGTGGTGTTGATAGAGGTGTTACTGACATGGACATTTCCCCCCGCCCCGTAAGTGATATTTGTCCTGTCTTATCCCAGTGCATTTTCTAAAGTCATTACTTCTAATTGCTCCGGTTTTTTTAGCATGTAGAAATAATCACTTTGTCAAAAAGCCTTTTACAGCCATTTCTTCTTTGCATTTCTGTATTTTTTAAGGTCTGCTGTCAGCTTTCAGTGAATATAGAACTGAACTGCTGCCTCTCTTCCATGGAGCTGCTCTTTTGTTGCTAGATGTCTGTGCATTCATGCACACACTTCTTCTAGAGAGGAAATAGATGTGAATTGAGACTGCAGAGATTAATACTGCTGAGGCTGCTGAAAAGAAAATCTAAATCCAACTTGCACAAATGAAATTTGTGTCAGAAAGTTACCCAGCTCCTCCAGCCTCATTCATGGTACACTGGATTTGTCCTGTAACATACCCATTATTTTTTTCAAAACATGTGTTTTCAGGGCCATATTTAAACTAAGAATAAATACAGGTTTTCCAGCACAGGCACAGAAGAAAAGGCCCTTCATTATCTTGCCTATATTTTCAAGCAATTCCTGCTCAGACAATAAATAAGCCAAAGAGGGATGTATTTTTCTCTTTTATGGAAATGTTGATATTTTGAACGTTTTTCTTTTAAAGGAGACAAAAATACTCAGACACAAAGTTCACTGTAGTTTGGGGTTATTAAACCATTCTAAGAGGAAAAAAACATCAGTTCTCCAAGTAATAGCAAGAGTGCCTTTTGGTTTGGTTAATTGGTTAAGATTTTAAAAGAGAACTTGCTTTTAAATCAAAACAAAACAAAAAGCCCTATGATGTTTCATTTTAAAAAACAGCAAAATATGCCATTTGGAACAGGATCACTTTGAAATTTTGACTGAACCTTCTTTGGGAAATGTGATGAAACTGGCTCTTAGTGCAGAAATTTTTGGCTGTTAGTGAATGAACTTTTTAAAAAATGAGTATTTATAAAAGACCTGTGAAGAACTTTATCAGAATGTCTGTGATGTTTAAACATACAGAATTCAAGAATAAGAATAACTCTTCCTCATTGTTTGTAGTCACATTTCCTTTGACTGAAGTAAACCCTCTGATAGCATTCAGCTATTTCTTTGTCCAATTCAGTAGAGAAAATGAGGACTTGAGAGTTGCATCATAAGCTCTTTTGGCATCTTAAGTTCAGGTTTTTACTCTAAAGTCTCCTGGTTTGATCCTGGGTGTCTGCTATTGTGTTAGCTGTCACATGGGCATCACCAGAGGCTGAGAAATTCCACCTCTCTGAGAAGCTTGAGCTTGCTTCTGAAGCAACTTCTTGATTTCTGAGCATGAAAAGGTTTGTCAAATAAAAAGAAGAAAACAGGGAGAAAAAATTGCAAAGGAAAGTAAAGCTGAAGAGTGAAAAATTCCAGTCAAAAATGACCCGAGTTCATGCACTCTATGGCCCCTGGGTAAGCACAATAGGTACAAGAGTAGCCTACACCTGGTAGACCCCAGTGAAGATGCCTGAAGCCAGGGCAGTGCTGTCCTTTGCATCCTGAGGACTGGCTTTGTAGGAAGTGTTCCCAAGGCAGTACTGATGTGGCAGAGTACAGGAGTCATACACTCTACTAACAACATACCCTTGTAATGACTGAGTCAGAGAAATTAGAGATGGAAAATGCACTTAGGTCACTTGGTCCATTCCCCAACTGTTTAAAGGTTGCTCCCTACAATGTGTTCTTCATTGCTTTGTCTAGTCAGTTTCCCCCTTTTCCCTGGGGGGACCATTCCACGTAGTAACAGACCTCCTTGTTAGGAAAATTTTCCTGATGTGCAGACTAAATTTTCCTTGGCTCACATTCATCCCACTACTTCAGTTAAAACCTCCTAGTCAGCTCTTAACTTCTCTCTACCTCAGGCCCTTTTCTTCCATCAGAGGAAACAAATGAGCCTGGTCGAGTAAAGCCCTGTGTGTTTAAAAAATAATGACATCCTTACCTCCCAAGAGTGATAGTCAGTATAGAATTAACATAAAATGTGAAAATTGCCTTATTTTACACAGAAGAAATTAATAAGCCCCTGGAAGATTTTATCACATGTCCATTGGCATGGCTTGAAAAGTCCCATGTCTATCACCATTTATGAAACACATGGAGTCAGATCCCATCTGGAACACATCAAATTGCCCTGGTTGGTCAGTCAAAGCACAAAGTCCCATGGAAATTTATTTCACCTAAAGGCCTGTGAGCTTCCTTTCCAATCAAAGTTAAGGAATAGAGCCGTATACTGCTTCACTGGTGACATATATCACGGACCATGAGACATAGGACTGGTGTCACCAACACTTCCAGTACTTTGAGGAATCTGGGAGACACTGTGGGGTTTGGGTTTCCACTCACAGATAGCCAAGTTAAGCTAAGAATCTAGTGTATTCTCCTAGCAGAGCCACATGACTATTTGGTGTTTCGAATCTGCTGACAGGGAGAAGAAACGTCATTTTCTATTGACCCAAAAATAAATACTCTCAAAAAAATTTGAGGAAATGGGTAAAATAGCAATGCAGAGGAAACAAAATGGTTCAATTATTTCTTGAACAACTGGCATGGGTTTAATATCTTTAATAAAATAAACATTAAGAAATAGAAACAGTCTTTGGCATTTTTCAGACTTCTTTTCAGGGGCCTCTTATTTTTGTTTTGTGACAAAAACAATTTGTTGCCATCACCATGAATCACCAAGGCTTCAGCTGGTGCAAACCCACATTTTTCTGCTCAAAATATGTTTTGAATTACAGTTACAAGTAGTAAGCTCTTCATGAAGGCTGTTCCAGTAAGACCTGTCTCTGAATAAAATGAGATTTCAGCCAAAGTTCAAGATAAATGGGAAATCCAAGCTGAGCGGTAGATGGGAATGATGTGGATCAAATCAGATGTTGACATTACACGATGTACAGTAAGTGTCAGGGAACCACTTCCACAAGTAAAAGCAGTAGTGAGAAGTTACTGTTTCTGCCTGGCTTATTTTAGAGAGATAGTCTGCAGCAAGGGCTTGTGGTGTACTTCTCTGTCTGCAACTTCTACATTACTGAATTCCTCTTCTTTGAGAGGAAGATTTCAGTTTCACGATATCACTTGCTATTAATAATGACTTTGTACTGCTTTGGTACCTTTCCATGCTAAACTTCGCACAATGGCAGAACAAAAACATAGTCCTTGCTCTGAAAATGTACAGCTTGGGTGTAAAAAAACAGCAGACAGAGTGCAATCAGGATGGTGGAGGAGTAGATGGACACCACCACTCAGTACTGTGGTCCTGGCACATCCAGGAGAAAGGACAGTCTCATCCTTTCATGACAGGCTGGATGCGGCCTGAGCAACCTGATCTAGTGGAAGGTGTCTCTGCCCGTGGCAGGGGGGTGGAACTGGATGATCTTTAAGATCCATTCTAACTCAAACCATTCTCTAATTCTGCTATTCTGTGTCATCTGAAAACCTGGCCCAGCATATGTGACCAATACTAATTGCCTCATGTCTTACAGCCTAACTTTTCATGGCTAAGTCAAGAGCAGGGTTTCAGTGTCTGTCAAGAGGAAAGAAAATTCCACATGGGAGATGGCCAGAAGCCCAAGAAAGCATAAAATATGGTGCTTTTTAACTTGCCCATGACATCCTGTGAAACCAGTCTCCAGCTCAGCCACGGCTGGGAAAGTCCCTGGGTGCAGGTTTATTCAGCTCCAGTGTAATTTGGGAGCAGTGATGCCTGCCTCAGTGTTTCTCTGGCACAGTGGGCTCCAAAGCCAGCTGGGGCTGGGAAGACCCTGTATTTCTATTAGATCCTGTGGGTGATATGAGCAGAGGGTTTCCCAGCCCATGGGATGAGTATGGACTATGTGGTTTGATTGCTGGTCACGTGACTCAGTTACCCCTTCCCAGCCACAGCCATCCACCAGCACGGCCAGGGACAGGGACAGTCGTGGCTACAGGGTATCCCTGCCCACACTGGTGGTGTAGCATCTTCTGCCCCATGACATCTCTCACCAGGCTGGCAGCTGTGGGCTCAGGATTTAGCCTTGTGGTTATGGGTGCAACCAGTACCCTGACACAGGTGTCCCAGATAGTTACTCATGGACTGAAATAAATTGAACAGAAACTCAAAGAACTCCACAAAATGCTGTAGTGAAAGGTCTGGAGGGAAGCTGGGCGCACACAGACTCTATGGTTTTGTGGGCAGAGATGGGTGTCCACAAGGGCATCTGGCAGAGGGTACCTGTTTTATGCTTCCCAGAGACAGAGCTGTGAGAAAAAAACCATCTTGTCTGGAGGAGAGAGGTCACTCCCAGGCTCTGCACTGCCAGCTTGCAGCTGGGCTAATGTGAAGGAATGCACTCCCTAGCAGTGCTTCCTTATAAATTATTTTTACTGGGAGATTTGAGTGTCATTATAGTGAATGTGTGTACAAATATTGGAAGAACAATGTGTGCTAGAGAAAATGAAGTGAAAAACCACCCGGCTTCCTATTTCTCCTGGGTAAACCTGTGATTTCTCCCACCTTCTTGAGTTGCAGTCTAATACAGTATTGTACAGCCTTCTGCTTCCTTAAATAATTCCTGCTGGAGTAGTGGTCACTGAGTACATCACTCAAATCCCATGAAGTTGTTTAACTTCTAGTTCCACATCCTGAGGAGTTTACTCTCAAGGAGAACAGAATGACCTGGAAGTCCCTCTGGGTGCTCTCCTGGCACAAGATAATTCCTGGCATGGGGCTGGAGCTGGATATTTTGCATGGGCTTCCAGTTCTAGCGTCAGTCCTATTCTCCTGAGCTCCCATTTCCCCTCTTCCAGTTCCTTACACATCTATTGTGATTCAAATAAATGTGATATATTGATACCTCACCAGTTGGAAATGAACTGCAATTACCAACAGAGGATTCATTTCATTTACTTCCAGCCATCTAAAAGTCAAGCACCTGGCTTAAAAGAATGGTCTATAATCTGGGGAGAGGGATGGACATTGCCAGAAGTCAAATGCCTTCCTACCTACTTTAAATACCTTTTTTAGGCTGGGATGAACTGTACTCTGAAAGCCTTCCTATGGCTATAGAGGAACTAGAAAACTAAGGTTTAAATGATTCAGGTGTGGTGACTTGAAACCCATCCTCCATATTTGTTTAGAAAACAGGTGTGAAAGATGAGATCCACGTGTTTGGGATTTTGATGGGTGGGCCAGAAGGGGTTGTGATGGTCATCCATGCTGACTCTAACAACCTGGCCTCCAGCCTTTAAATTTTGATCATTCAGAGTGTTTCGTGGTTTTTTAGTAGAAAATTGAAGAACTATCTGCCAATTATAAAATAAATCTCATCCTATAAATTTCTGCCTTTACAAATAACCAGGATGTGGAAGAGGAAGAAGGAGAGACTGAAGATGTCCCAAGAGAGAGAAGAGCAGCAAGGGATTTTTAATAATTTAACAGCCCTGGGAGGGTGAGATGATGACGTTACTTCTACACAGGACTCTGAACATGGACCATGGTGCTATAACTTTAAGCCCTCATTCCCTGAGATGAATCAAAATGATTAATTCAGAGAAGAAAATCTCTTAAACTGTTTGCCATGGGTTATGTGGCTCTGTCACCTTGGAGCAACACCTGGCAGGTGCTGGGAGACTGCAGGGACATGGTGTCAACTGCACCAGGGTCTCTGTTCTTCTTCAGCCACTCTGCTGCCAGTTCCAGGTGCTTTAGGAGACTTTTTTGACTTCCAGTCAAAAGCACTTCAGCTTTTGACTGGCAGCATAGCACGTGTGGAGCAGCAGCTCAGCAATGCCAGTACAGCTGCTGAGCACACAGAGAGCAGCAGCGGCGCTGGCAGGACAAAGATGGATTGGGATGGTGGCAGATGAAAACCAAGAAGAGCAAACAAAATCTGAGACAGAGTCAACCTTTTGCCCAGCAAAGTGATGCAGTCAGAGCAATCACTTATTTCTTGCAGCGCTTAAGTGGTTTAATTAAGCTGAAGGAATAATTCCGAAGGGACATGAGTCTGTTGAATGCGCTGAGTAGAGAATAATGCACTTTACTGAATGATGCCCCCATGGGCAGGACCCTTCTTTGTGTGGCAGTGAAACCTTTTGTGCCTTGGTGGGGCTGCCCAGACATACCTGAGCTGGGTTTTAACTCAGCATGAGGTGGGCACAAACCCTGCAGGACAGTTTGCAGAAGGGGACCCTGTGGCTGCAGCACTAACAGGGCTCAGGGTGGTAGGGACTGACCCTGCCCACAGACAGCTCTGTCTGCCTCGTTGGCCCCAGAACCAGTTGCTGTGCCCCTGTGAGAGCTGGCAGTGAGAGCTGGCAGTGGCTACCAAGCCGGTCAGAAAGCTGTTAGTTCTGGCTACAGGCTTTGGTCCTGCTTTGCTGTCAAGGTGCTGCAGGACCAGACAGCTCAGAGTCTAGACTGCAAGGGTGTTCAGCACCTAATATCTTTGGCTGTGAGACCACAGAAATCTCATTCCTTTAGGAAGAAGCTCAGGAATAGCACTTTTCCCTCCCTGCCAGCTGGATCACACTCATAACATCTTTGAGAATGAAGAACACTTTCTTCATAGCTGAATATAGGCAAATTTTCCAGATTTTTCTTCTGGATTTGCATGCCATGGAAACTGTTCCCAAATCCCTTAGACACCTAAATGAAGTCAGCTTCAATCTTAGTTGATAAAGCATCAGCAGCTGCACGGTAAGATTTTGTGAAGTTATGGCTGCATGTCTTGCACAGGTCTAGAAAACTCCACTGAGATTTTCATCAGCATTAGGCCATGAAAGGTTACTGTTGGAAAACAGCAGGTAAATCAAGCAAAACTATCAACAGTGAAAGAATATGCTATTTATTTACTACCATGTTAAGTTGAAAGAGGGAATGATGGTAAAAATGAAAAATATTCCTTTTATTTTTAACTGTTCTTTCCTGTCCTATATTTCATAATGAAAGGAGGAAAAGTGATAAACTTCTCTTTATTTTTGCTTTTTTAGTCTAAGGAAACTGCAATAGCAAAATCAAAGCCAGAATGTTTTTAAGACACTTTTTTTATCTCCTTTTGCTGAAACACATAAAATTAAAAGGTAGTGAAGGACAGCTATGAAATGGCTTTTTTCCCACCCAACTTTTTGCTAAACACAGCAGAGGGGAAAAAAAATCTGATCAGCCATATTAAAAAAACAAACATGATTGAACAGGGCAGTTGCTTTGTCTTTCGGGCACAAACTCAAAAGTATGAATAGGTTTATATATAAATACATATACAGTAACCAAAACCTCAAATTCAAATACACCTGAGCTTTGGGGAAGTTTGTATATTTGTTCAATCTTTGTGGCTTATGTTCATCTGTAACAGAAATATTTGCAAATAGACAGAATACTTCCTCTTTAATCTTATCTAGTTATCTGTCTGTTTGTCTGGGATTTTCCTGGAGATGGCCTCAGATCCTGATATCTGAGGGCTGTATGGCTAAATTAAGGTGAGATCGCACACAACTTCACAGAGGCCTTTATTCTTTTCTGTTTACCATGAGCATATAATCCACTGGGATGAAAGGCAGTAGCCTGGCTCAGCTGCCACCAGCCCTGTGCTTGGACCCCCTTTGTGAAAACACATTTTGACTGATGGTTTATAAAATCATAGCATGGTTTGGGTTGAAAGGGACCTTAAAGACCATCTAGTTACAAACCCCCTGCTGTAGACAGGAACACCTTCCACTAGACCACTATGGGCAGACTGTGGCTGAGATGCACAAAATGGCTCTGCAAGAGCTGTGAGTCTTCTTTCCTGGGGCTTTTCCAGAGCTCAGAGCCCATCCCGGCCTTCATCTCCCACCTCTGATGCCTCCACCAGACCAAGCAGTGTCCAGTGGTACCTCACCAGCTGCTCCACAGGTCACATGTCTGGGGATGGTAAATCCTGGATACATGCCCAAGAACTCTCTCCATCCACAAAGAGGATTGTCTGAGGTTTTATGCCTTCAATGCCACCTTTAGGCAAGCTGCTGCAGCTTGGCAATAGGGAAGAGCTGGTGAAATGTCAGGATCTATCCACGCGTGCCTGGCTAATTGTTGTAAATTATCTTGGCCTGTTTATGTGCTGGAAGAACCCCAGGCAGCACTGGCAAGTAAGATAGATTGACTTCAGCTAAGCACCTTCGGATCTCACTTTCTTGGAGGACAAGAGGTGATCAAGGCTGTTTGTTAGCTGTCCAACCCCAGTGCTGCTTAGACAACTACCCTGCATTGTGTTTTGGACAATTTATCATGGCATGTACCTCTGTTGGTAGTTACAATTACCCCTGAGATTTAGTGCACCGGGAAGGGCTCCAATTTCAACAGAGCCATGCCATGCTGCATGGATGGAGAGAAACAGGGAAATTTTTCAGTTTTATTGTGTCCTTTCCTGTCTGTGTCCCCCCACATTGTTCAGAGGGTTTTTGTCACCTCCTCGAGTATTTTCTCGTGGTAACTTCTCACCACTTCAGATTCCCAGCATTCCCTGTACGACAGCTCACCAAATTCTACCAGTGCTCGTATGTTAATGGGTGCGAGGAGGGGAGCAAGCACATCTGAAAGGAACGCAAAGAAATATAAACAATTTTATTAACAAGACCACAAAACTATTTTTTAATATACGCAGCCATTTACAAGGAGCAAACAAACAAACAGAAAAACCCACTGGGGAGACATGGTCGGCATCAGCGACCGCAGCAACGTGCACAGGCGGTATGGGCAGGTCTGGGTAGGGTCCCCTTCCTCTGGCCCCTGTGGGCATGGTGGGCCTGTGCAGACCTGGCACTAAGGAGGGGGACTGCCACGGGCCTCCTGCTGCGGTGCCAGGGATGATGCCAGCTGGGTCAGCGCTCGGGCGATGGTGGAGAGGTGGCTGTTCATCGTCCGCAGCTCTGCCAGGATGTCGCTCACATTCGCTGATGCCTGCTCAGAGCTGGGGGGCATGGCATGGGCAGCTGGGGGTGGGGAAGCAGCCCCCGGGGTGCTGTTTCCCATGTGTGCTGCTTGGGGATTCTCATCATGGGAGGGCTGTGGGGGTGGGCTGTTGCAGCGCTTCATGCCTTCCAGGGAGCCTGTTCTTACAGGGGGCTGGTCTTCCTCCTTCCCTTGGATGGTGGCAAGCGTTGCCGAAGCGAGAAAGGGCAGCCAGTTGATGAGGTGGGTGGCACCGCTGGGTGGGACCACTGGCAAATAAATTCCAGGGTGCAGGGATGGAGTAGAGACAGGTGGTGCAGGAAGAGAAGGAAGTCCAGGGTGAGCAGTGGCAGCAGAAGTGGATGTTGATGGTGAAATAGGAGGTGGTTTGGGACATAAGGCTGCAACACAGGCAGGTAACGGTGGTGAAAATGATGCAGTACCAGTGTCAGAGGAAGAGGAGGGAGATGCTGGAGCTGTAAAAGGTCCAGGTTCTTCAGAGGTTGGTGGTGAAGTGGCAGCAGGTGGAGCATCAGGCATGCAAGGATCTGAATCTGTAAGGAAAACACATCATGAGCCTTGATTCACATGTGTGCTTACATACGCGGAGTGTTGCCTGCTGTCCCCTCAATGGGACAAGGCTTTCTGAGAGGGGGAATTTAATCAGCTGGCAGTGATACTCTCTGTAGGCCAATTGGAAAAGAGCAGATGTACTCAAAGACAAGAGCCTATTATAGGTAAACGTGAACTTAATATTATAAAACTGAAGTATCTTTCCACTCTCATTCTTCAATAAAGCCTGTGGACAGGCCTGAACATTTTTCTGGTTGGCGTCTCATAGCTATGCATTAACTGGTGAATTCCCTACTGTGTTTTCCTGGCCAGCCATGGAACGATGGTAATGTCCTAACTGACTCAGATCTCCCGTGGAGATGTGAGGGCTGGACGGCTGCTGCCAGAGCCAGAGTTAATTGCTGCTTTATGGAGGGTCCCAGATTTCAGCATTTTGGTTTGAACAGACAGCTAAACACCAGAAACAGTAAGAGCTACTTGATGGCTTAAACCCATAAACAATTTTATTTTTTATTGTATGTGGAAACATGACTTAGTTTGCACAATCAAACTTAGATGTATATCCCTGCCTAGATCCCTTCAGCAGCTTCAGCTATGAAAATCAAATCAAAAAAAGAACAGATAAATAGAAAGAAATTGTTGACACTGGGCACTCCAGCTTGACACCTGCGCTCTCTTGCAAGTAGTTCAGTGGACCTCATCCAGTGTCCCCCATGGTCATTAGAAACATGGCTTCTTGGACTGAATCCCTCAGATACAGTGTAGGATGACAGAGCAGCCCCTGAGTGATACACTAAGGCTTGGAGAGCCACGCTAAGGTCCAAAGTGCTCTACCTACTGTGCCCAGCTGTTAAATACTGTATGGTAAGGATGATCCTACTTTTACAATCATTCTGAAAGCCAGAAATACAATAGGAAATGTTTGCTTTTCAATAGCCTTAAAGATCTGCATTGGTGGAATTACTATACCACTCTGTAGAACTTTATTTTAGCTTTGGGAACACATTATACGGGAGGTGGTGAGATGCTACAGGAGTGGTCAGTGTAAGACAGATGGATTTTAAAACTACTTCTGCTGTAAGTAAGTGCAAATTTTAAGGCACTGCTGTGAATACAATGACACAAATTAATCAATTTATCTAGGTTAAAACAACCTCAAGAAAGCCAAATACTGAGGTGTTAACACCACACTATTATTATTTCTGGCATCTAAAAAATTTGATGTGAGAAATCCATTTTCATTACTGGCTGGTTTGGTATTCCAGATAGCAAACTGAAACCATGACTCAAAAAAAAAGAAGGCTTTTCCCTGTCATTTCTAACACCAAACCAGCTGGACATGCAGCCAGCAAAAGTCCATCTTTGTCCCACATGGGACCACCACATTGTTTCTGATCAAACACACATGTTGCTTAGAGGTGATTATGACAGAGAATTCAGAGTGCCTTTATGTCCCTGAGATTTTTATGGAAAGTTACTGCAGGTTCCTTGAAATAGTTTTTTTCCTTTGTGTATTGGCTTTCTTCCTAATACAAAGTCCCAGCCTTCACAGGCACTCGATCCCTGTCCACCAGGGGTGGGCTGAGGATGCTGGATGTTGGGTTTCCAAAGTGCTGTTGGCTTGTCCTTGGTTTTTCAAAACAAAACAAAAAAAAGCACGGTTCAAATACAGGTTCCTTTTTCATCCAAACCACCAAAGTTTGCAAGGGCTGAGATGAAAGGTTCAGGTTTGGCTCCACTATGGTGTTAACCAGAACAGTGTTTATGGTCCATATATAGCATGGCTAATCCCTGTCCACATTGCCCAAACAAACCAAATTAAGTATAACATTTTTCCATACATTAGAGAGCAGAGGAAGCTCAACAAACCTTGATGTAACCTGTTTTACTACTGTGACAAATAACTGTCACAAATAATTCTTAAATGGTCAAAGAGTAAGTGGGGTTAAAATAAAGGTAGTAGCAACTAGTATGGACAAAAGTAGAGGCAAAAATCAGGACACCAAAGGCTCTTCTTTTTAGCTGAAATCTTTCCAAACAGCGTGGTCTTCTTATCAGAAGCCACAGCTTTGTCATCCCCTAATCAGTCCTTAGGGTTTATTTATGCCATGCAGCCTTTGAACACAACTTGCTCAGCTTGATCAGGCTCCTGTACTTCCATATAAGAAATTCCACATGGCTGTCTGGACACCCACACAGGAAACCTTCTGTATCCAGGACATGTGGAAGTTGTTGCACTGCTCAGATCAATGGGAATGTGCACAGCTGACATAGAGCAGTCTGTGAACACAGAGTGACTGCTGGTCTGGATGAGGTCTGATCTGACTTCTCAGTATCCAAAGATGTACCCTGATAAAGGAAACTGCAGGATCTCAGCATCACTGAGGTTGGGAGGAACCCCTGGAGGCTGCGTAGTCACTATCCCAGCTCATAGCAGTGTCAGCAATTTTTTCTCCACGGACTAAATTGCTAGGGCATGTTTGAGAAAGCCCAAGAATGTGGCAGTCCTAAGCAGGATACAGCATGAAGCAAGCAGCTTCAGTTGCCTATCAGATACAACAGGATGAATTTATTTCCTCCCTCTCTAATTTTGTGTGGTTTTTTCTCATTGCAGCTCATCACAACTCTAGTGCTTATTTTTTTCATTTTTTTGTACAGCCCTAGCAGAAAGAAAGTCTTAGCTTTCCAGGTGCACTCCCATTGCTAGGGGTGTTCAATCCACATCTAGACAGCTGTAGCTAAGTGGGGTTGGATGGATGCCTGCAGAAAAAAGAGGTGTTGAACAGGTGCTCAGACAAGTGCAGTGACCTTCCCTAAACATGGTCATTCAGCCTCCTCCAGTACACCCAGTCTGTAGAAGCTGGGTAGGTATTACAGCATACTCCCACATTCAAAGACTGACTGCTCAAGGCAGGCTTGTAGCTTAGAAGAAAAGTTTTTTCAACAGTTGGGGAAACTAATCCAGGACTCAGAAAACCTGGGCTGGAATCGACTTCAACTAAGCAACAGAACTGCAAGTGTGTAGTGAAGAAATTCCATGAAAGCCTCTATTTTTTCTATGTTGTATGTAGAGGGAAAGCCCCCAAAGGGAAGGCTTAGACACATGAGCTGTATCTCTCTGAGCAGCCTCAGTCACTTCTTTTCTACCAAAAGCATAGGGACCATGGCCTCATCCTTCAGGAGGACTGTGTTAATGAGATGGGATTCAGGTCACAGAATCAGAATCACAGAATATCCTGAGTTGGAAGGGACCCACAAGAATAATTGAGTCCGAATCCTGGACCTGCACAGGACCACCAAGTGCTTCTTGAACTCTTTCAGACTTGGTGCCATGACCACTTCCCTGGGGGGCCTCTTCCAATGCCCAACCACCCTCTGGATGAAGAACCTTTTCCTAAGATCCAACCTAACCCTCCACTGACACAACTTCATTGCATTTCCCTCAGGTCACCTTTAGCTTTAGCAGCCTACAGCATAGATCTACATCTTACCTAACTCCAAAGCTTTTCTTCACAGTCAGCAGATTAGGTCTAGCATCACCTCTTTATTGCTAGAATGAGAAATATTTATCCTCCCCTCTTTGCTTGGAATCATGTAGGATAATTAACTTGGATGTTCATGTCAGCCACTGAAAATGCCTGCATTGCAAAAGAGAACTCCTAAACAAGGTACATAAAAATAAGATGGATGCTCACCTTAGAAACACTCCCTACCCTTCTCATCAACTATGGATCTCCCAAAGGAAAACTGTTATGCATCTTTGTGTTACCTATTTACAAGTAAGAGGGAATACTTCTGCTCTGTCACCTCCAAGAGTACCTTGTGGTATTAACAATTCACAGTGCTGTAAGTAGTAGGTGTTAAAGTGATGAGAGGGAGCAGAGGAGCACCTCCAGGAGTGGATTTCCTGGTA
Organism: Acropternis orthonyx; assembly: GCA_035583155.1. Taxonomy (NCBI): domain Eukaryota; kingdom Metazoa; phylum Chordata; class Aves; order Passeriformes; family Rhinocryptidae; genus Acropternis; species Acropternis orthonyx. Next base: position 111,309,411 of record JAWWEU010000111.1, read on the forward strand.
TTTGTCCTGCCTGTGATGATGGATGTTAGCAAAAGATTTATGGTCTGGCCTGTGAGAATGGTGAAACTAAAGTTATTTTAAATGCATTCATCTGTATGAGAAGAGCACCTATTTCACTTTACAGGCAATCTTGGCTATCTTAGCTGCTTTTGTTTGACTACTGATTTTATCTGCCTTGCAGCCAAATTGCTGCAAACTCTGATTTCTTAGTCTTTTGTCAGCTAACAAGGGAAAGGTCTGTGAAGAACAAACCTTGAGGGAAAAGGAGGGGCATGACTTTCCATGGATTCAGCTCATCTAACATTAGCCCTTTAGCTGGCATGTAGTGTGATCCAGCCCCAGCCGACAAAGAAGCACCTCTGGGGACAAGCCGTTCCAATCTGTCAGGTCCCTAAACAGGGTGGAGCAACATGCTCTGAAGTGTTCCTCCACTCCCAGCACTTCTAGTAGGAGTAAGTCAGCTACCTTAGATAGATAGACAGAGTAACTTCTAAATGGGTAAAGTTGGGTGAGCTGGATTACTCACTTTATATGCAGATGTAGCAGGTAATTTCACAGAATCCCAGAATGGGTCAGGTTGGAAGGGACCACAGTGGCTGATCTGGTCCAACCTCACTGTTCAAACAGTCATCCCAGAGCACATGGCACAGGATTGTGTGCAGACAATTCTGGAATATCTCCAGTGAGGGAGACTCCACACCCTCTCGGGGCAATCTGTTCCAGTGCTCAGTCACTGCACAGCAAAGAAGTTCTTCCTCATGTTCAGAAGGAACTCCCTGTGCATCAGTTCCTGTCAGTTGCCTCTTCTGATATTGCTTGGCATCACCAACAAGAGCCTAGCTCCATCCTCTTGGAACCCTCAATTTCCTACCAAATCAGAATAGTAAGTGGGTAGTGCTGCCTCTGTGTTCCCATGGAAGGCATGAAACCATGGAGGTAAGGTTTAAGATTCAAGAGAGGAGAATCTGAGGGCCCTAGAGTGCTTCAAGAAATGAGCTGATGGTTGAGAAGGTGATAGTCTTTCAAGCGAGGCAGGACTGAAAAAACAATCTATTTCAATAGTACCTATCATTAAATAATTTAATTCAATAACCAGTACTTAAAAGAGGGAAAACTACTTTTAACCCAGGCAGGCAGTGATAGGACAAGGGGTAATGTTTTAAATGAAAAGAGAGATTTAGATTAGACAGAGGAAGAACCTTTTTACTCAGAGGGTGGTGAGGCACTGGAACGGGTTGCCCAGAGAAGCTGCCCCATCCCTGGAAGTGTTCAAGTTTGGATGAGGCTCTGAGCAACCTGGTCTAGTGGGCCCCTGCACCTATGGCAGGGGTACTGGAACTAGGTGATATTTAAGGTCTCTTCCAACCCAAATCACTCTGTGATTCAACGATAAGGATATTAAGATGCTGAAATGAGTCTCTTCAGTAAGACAGTGACCTGCAGGAGGCCTCTGTGCACTGTCCTTTCTGCTCAGGTTGATGCAGTGGCTGCTCTGAGCTGTCAGTGTCTGTGTGTGCACCCGCAGGAACGAGTGCGTGTGTGCTCTCCCACTTCGCTTTGCAGCTGCTTCCCAAGAAAGTCTAAATATACTCCTGCCTCTGCTTTCTGGTGAGAAGTGAAACTGAAGTCCCAACAGCTTGTGGTAAATGAAAGCCCAAGAGCAGCATGCGTGTCAGTGAGGGCGGTACTGCTTTAGCACGGACAGAATTCATCCTTGGAATCTGAATCTGGAGCCATCCCTCCTGTGCTGCTTAGGTTTGATTCAGATGGAGTGGCATTGCTTCCCACTGCTGGGCTGAGTCAAGCTTAGAGGGGCTTCAAGCTGCAAATCAAGCCTAGAAGGAAATAAATCATCGTCTTGGGCAAAGAGGCCACCGGACATTACCCTGGAGTAGGTCTGAACAAAGTCATCGATGTGAGCACTCCAGGATTGATGTTTGCACCTGTGTGATTTCAGAAAATTAATTATTTAATTTTTTTAATTAATCCAATCTAGCGCTGAACACTTTCTTTTGGGTGAGCAGCTCAGAAATGCATAGAAAATTCATAAAAATATTTGCCTAGCTTACTGATAATTGTTTTTTAGATAAAGCAAATCACATCTATGTCCTAGGAACTCACTCCTCTCTGCACAGATGGCAATATCCCAAAATATCATATATATCAAGATGCTGCCCTTTTTAATGACAAACATGTTTTCATCTAATTAAACATGCCCATTGAAGTCAGGAGTTTTGTGAAAAATACTGATTTGGAAAAAAAAGAAAATAGATCACAGTATTCCAAATAAGCCCTATTCTTTCAGTTTTTTTAAACTCAGTTTCACCCGTGGCTTCCACAGTAAAATAATATTTTTTAAAGGGATTTTGTAAATAATTGAAAATAATTGTAAGTTACCAGAATAATGCTGTAATGCAGCACATGGCAAAGTCTGTTCTGGAGTCCATAACGTTTTACCAAAAATACCCCAACACTGTGCTGTCAAATTGCAAACCTACTGGCTGAGTCACTTCAGCAAGGCTCCTTCCTCTGGCCTCTTGTTTTTTAAGTAGATAAATAACAATCCACAAGCTACTCTACAGATTTTAATTCATTTAGAAGTTTTTCTGACTTCATAAACTCGTGCATCTCTTTGGAATTTATTTCATTGGGTTTTTTTAATTGTGGTCTGTTTGGGGGTCTGTTTCTTTTCTTTCAGGTACAGTACACCAGGCTTAGCTGGACTGGGCTTTATGTGACTAATCCCATTATGACTCCTGTGGAGTTGTGCTCTTTCAAAATTTCTTGAGTAATAGTCTGTTATGAGTATGTACTTATTCCCATGTCATGCGAACAAATTTGTTCTCACAGTTTGTCATGGGCCATCTGCTTTTTCATCTTTGTCCCTGGCTTAATTTCAGTGAGATTTTATTCAGTTCCTGACAAAATGTGCATTTTTACACTCATTTGGGACCAGATTTTCCAGGAACCTGAGGTCCTTCTTTGACACCTATGGGACAAAGCCAGACTTTTTGAAGTGCTCTGCAGCTCCTGTTATTTCCTAAAACAGAAGAGTCCCTGAGGATGCCCTGACATCTCAGTGTGGATGGGGAATGGGAAAAGGGGAGGTAGGCACACTGGAGAGGTAATATTGTTGGGCAGCAGGCAATTCCTCATGACAGTGTTCATTGCCTAACACATTTTTCTGCTGTGCTCAAAGCACTGCACAGACAAGTCATGCCGGCTGCACTTTGTGGGGGCCAGACAGAAACACATGAAAAATGAAATGCCTGGACAGAAGTCCACGATGGAGCCAGCAGCAAAGGCCATTTTCATCTTCCCCATCCACCAACATTGCTAATGCAACCCTATGATGGCTCCTTTACCCTACAACTCTATTAGTCCAACTTCATAAATTAGGGAAGGCTTCTTTCCCTCCCCTTTGCAGTACAGAAATAAGGCACAGCAGAAAATTCTGTTGTGCTTAAGGAGACTGCCAGCCCAGCCCTCCCGTGGCCTTGCAAGAACATCTCTTCTCCACCCACATGTGCTTCCTTTACAGCAGCTTACTGAGGATGGAGAAGTGGCTGCAGGGACTTTTTAGGTTCTGTGAAACTAAAATAAGACTGACAACTACTACAGAGCCAAAAGAAACAGGAAGGAAAAGAAAGCATAATTATTCAGGCCACACTTGGTCCAGAAAGTCTTGTATTTTGCCTCTGTCAATGGTGAGTAAATTCTGCCTCCAAGGAAGTATCAAGAAATCTTCAATAACAGTTATGCTATAGACTGTTGTAGAAGTTTTTCCCAATGTTCCATTAATGAATCAGGTTTTTAGCCCAGGACAGATGTTTACACTATCAACTATCACCTTTTATGAACACCAACAAATTTGATTTAAGATCACGCTGAAAATGGACTGCAACTGAAAGAAGAGCCTTTGAATCTGGCCATTAACTACACCAAAAAACTTTTCTTGTTTTGAAACAAACAGCTTTTCCAACATGTGTAATTCTTCTGAGAGTCTTGTTTTCTTTCACTAATCAGTACTATTGTCTTTCTAAATGTTCCTATTATGTTTTTATTAGCCTTGTAAACATTCCATAAATTTTTTTTAATATTTTTCTTTTTCATGTTTATTTTTCCTTTCCTTCTTTTCTTATTTTTTTTCCCTTTTCCTTGTTCTCTGGCAACGTTTTGCCAAATAATTCCTACAGCAATGGGTTTTTCAGGTTAGTTTTGCAATGTGTGAAGAAGTATTTCCATTTACACAGCAAATTTTTTATACTAGTCAGCCAGGAGTATTTTCTCTAAAACCACCTGTGTGTCTACTCTTTGTGCCTTTCTCAACAGCACTTCTTGCTACACCTGGCACCAGAATAAGTCCATTCAGCAGGTACTAAGAGACACAAAGGAGAAGAGACAGGATGTGTATCTTTTGCCTTTAAACCAAAGGACCATATAATCACAGAATCGTTAAGATTGGAAAAGACCTCCAAGACTGAGTCCAACCACAAACCTGATACTGCCAAGTCCACCATTAAACCATATCTCTGTGTGCTATACCTACACATTTTTGAACACTTCCAGAGATGGTGACTCAACCATTTCCATGAGCAGTCTGTTCCAGTGCTTGACAAACCTGTCAGTGAAGAAATTCTTCCTAATATCAAATCTAAACCCAGCCTGGTGCAACTTGAGGCTGTTTCCTCTTGTCCTGTTTCTTGTTACCTGAAAGAAGAGGCCAAACCCCACCTGGCTACATCCTCCTTTCAGGGAGTTGTAGAGAGTGAGAAGGTGTCCCCCCCTGAGCCTCCTTTTCTTTAGGCTGAGCCCTGCCAGTTCCCTCAGCTGCTCCTCATCAGACTTGTGCTACAGACCCTTCTCCAGCTTCATTGCCCTTCTTTGTACATACTCCAGCATCTCAGGATTAGTCAGCCAGGAACATTTACAGAAAAAAATCCTAACAGTCAAGAAATTTTTGGTTTGTTTTTCTTTGATGCTTTGAGATTAGTTTCGTTTCTTTACATATATGCTCTGAAGATTTCAAAGTAGATTCAGATGTTAATTAACCAAATACATTATCCTGCTCTTTTTTCCAGGAAAAATACGAGACACACCGTGCAATCTTATGGTTTTAGTAGCCAGTGAGTCAAGTCTGGAAATTCAGTCCACATGAGTCAACGAGATCTCAGGTTCTACAGAGCATCCAGCAAGGACATAGCCAGCAGTGGACAGGTCTCTGTTGCCTACACCACATGGCTCTTCTTGGGCTAATTTGTGAAAAAAACTACCTCCAATCTGAGTTACCATGATCCTCTTCCATTTTATGCTTTTGGATGGTTTGTCTCTCCAAAGGCTTGTCACAGTGTTCCCTGCTGAAATCCAGGAACTATATATTTTCCAGGGTATTTACCATCCAACTGCTCTAACATAAGGTTTCTGTTAAGCCTTAGAGCCTAGATGAGAAGTCTGACCACAGCAGAGCAGTGGTCCTGCAGTCCTTGTACCATTTCTCAAACTGTGGAAACTCGGCAGTTAAATGGCAGAGATGATGAAAAAGAGTGCACGAAATCTCCCGCCCCACCTACAGCAGAACTGAGGTTGTTGGTCCTCTTTACTGAGCAACCTTTGGGTGCAATAAAGCCTGAGTAGGAGGCCGTGATTAGATATACCACAAGAGAGTGTGTCTGCAAGATGAGCTTGGCTGTTGCGCTGCTTAAGAGTTTGCAGGCCAAAACCTGCTTGTCAAGCTAAAAGTGGACACCTTGACTATACAATAAAGAGCCCCTCAGTGATCTGAGGATGACAAGGGAATGATCTTGAGTTAAGTATGCAAGAAAAGTAGGAACTAGCTCATGTAATTGATTAAATTTTCATATATTTCCCAGTATGTTTCATCCCCAGAGGGATGGTGCCATTTTTAGGAAAATAATCTTGTAACGAAAATCCCCTGAAACTGCACAGCCTGAGGTGATTTTTCTCATCTTCATACACCAAGGAACTGCACAGACTGTATCTTTCCTGAAGAGTTAATCCGGGCGGGAAATAGCCATATCTGAACACCTGAGTTATGCCAGTCTGGACATGAATTATTTCCTTGAATGACCCTACTGCTCCTTTGCTGTTTGTGAACTTTCTTGAGTGTGTCAAGAGATTCAGAGCGGAGGAGGCATATCTTTTTTCTTTTTTTTTTTTTTTTGTATTTAGATTCTCTGGGATGCTTTCCCAATCTCCTGTGTCAGATGTGGGAAAACTTGTTTACTCCAAGGGAAGGCTTTTGAGAAAGTCCTGAAAGGTTCAACATACTCGTGATCCAATCTGGGTCCTCACTTCAAAGCAGGTGAGTGCCAGCCCATGGCCAGACAGGACCCAGGATGTCCATCCCCTCCTCAAAGCTCCTGGCCTGAACTTAAACCACTTCCCAAGCCTGAAAGAAGTTTTTCATGCTTGTGGAGCTGGTGCCTTGGAGATGTACCTTTTCTCCTCTTTCATTTCAACTGCTCAATATGCCCAGGCAATTGTGGCAGGCATCATGGAAATGCTGTCTTCACAAAGACATTTTGTCTCCAAAAACATTTTCATTTTACACCCAAGTCTAGCCGGAGGTGAATTCTTTTGTTTAATGAAGAGCCACAGCTCCTTTGGAACAAAATGTTCTCCTGTAAGCCGGGTGAGCTGCTGGTTTTATTGAAGAACAGTCCTGCAGACCAAGACAATGCTGTACTTCACTACCCCTTTTGAATTACCACTCTGTCATTTCCCAAAGGAGCATGATCGGCCGACCACTAAACTCTGCTTTAAGATCCTATGCCCGATCTAAATGAGACAGAATGAAGCCCTGGAGAGATTTCAACCCTTGCTTTGTTGAAACAACATTGCTTTGTTTGGAATGTGTTTGCCTTTGTACTGGGGAATGAAAATGTAACCCAGTGCCCAGTTTTGAAATACACAAATACAACGCTTTTGGTAACGTAGCATATATAGAGACATCCATAGCATATGCTTTTTCTTACACATCATTTTTCTTGGAGCTCTTCAACCACTTTTGAAACCATCAAATCTTGAGCCTAACAGCTCAGTGTAGGAGGCCCATAACATTTCTGTGTTTCAGGCTGGCATGGTGACCCAGTTAGGAAATCTGTAGCAGACATGAAATGAAATCCAGACCTGTGCTTGCAACAGGGAACTCAGCCTTCCCCTGTATCCAGTTTGATTACACAAGCCAGTAGCCACCCAAATGTTCATGACACCCACTCCCAGCTCCAGTCAGTGATCACCACCGTTTGGCTCCCAGGTCTTTCCCGTGCTTTACTTTAATATCCTTAGATTACAAACTGAATAGATCTAGGGATATGATCCAGATCTTTCAACCCTGCAGTTCAATCCTGAGCTGGAAACTGTTGGACAGCTGAGACAGTTGGACTTTTCCCTACCTCTTTTCACAAATTCGCTGTTGGTTCAGTGCATCTTGGGGCAGAGATTTCAGGAACCCAGGCCCATGCCATACCATTAACTGTGCATGTCACCACACCTTCATCAGCTGTGTAACAGCAGTCAGAGGATTTGGGGTGTGCTGCATGAAGAACTGCACCAGGAGCTCCCAAGTCCCTCATCCCTCCACCTTCCCACCATGGGTCCTCTTGAATAGCTAAATGAAGGAGATGTTCACCCACTTGGAGAGCAAACAGACATGTCAGCCCTGCCCAGAGAGAGGTGCTCTGTCTCTCTGTCTGAGTCTGTGTCCTTTGATCACCATGGGTACCAGCTCCTGTTGGGTATTTTGGGCTCTGCAGGGTGGGCTTGGGTGCTCGCTGGGTGGAGGGAAACACCTCGGCAGGGCAGGAAGGAGTGATTCAGCCACTCCTCACTCTGAGTCAATATTTACCCAGCGGCTCAGGGTTTGGGGGAGGGATGGTCTCTCTCAGGGGTCACATTCACGCCCTCCTGAGTGAGGTGGCTGGAGCCACCAACCCAAGAGGGTGCTAGCAGCCTTCTCCTGGGAGCATGCCCTCCTTTTTAAAGGCTGCATTTGGATGCAAACTGGCACACTGTGGCTATGTCTCTTTTTCTTGTTTTTTCTTCTAATTGTAGTCTGGAGTTTTCCTTAATGGGACAGAGAAGTCTTTGAGACTGGAAATGTGCTCTTCTCTTTGTTTCTGCTAAGACATAACACTGTCCTCATGGGACCGCACTCCAACAGGGATATTTTAGTTCTGCCTGGCTCAACTTCTTGCTGGCCTGCGGTCTGATTGCTGTTTGTCACTGGGACTGCTGGAGAACAGAGACTGCCCTCACTGCGGCTGCTCTAGTAGACTCGAGCCTTGAATTTGGCTGGGCTTCCCAAGCATTTCCACGAGGCAAATAGTAACACTAATTTCAGCTGGACACTGTATTCCTTGCTTACATTCCTAAAGGGCTGTGTTGTGCTGCTTTTGCCTTTTTTCCACGTTAAATGCATTGCTAGATTTCACCCCAGGGGTAGTTATATCCTGCTGGTGGGTGATTATATTCCTCTGTTTGAGAGACTGAAGATGAAAGAGGACTTTGAGACCCGTTTGATATATGGAGATACCCCTCTGCCCAGTCCCTGATAGGATTTTGTGAAGGTGTTGAATATGTCCCATCCTGCAGACCTTGGTCTCATTTATACTGGTGTAAAACAGGAATAATTCCATTGGCATCGATGTCATTTACATCAGCGTAATCATGGGAGAAGGAGAAGAAATAGGCCTGCAGGGATTTTTTGTTTCTTTTGGGGGAACCATGCTGACTGTAAAACCACAGCAAAATTATTTTTAAATGAGAAAAATTTCTTTAAGACACATCAGCCTCTTAAAAAGAGAGACAAATGGAATGAAATGCTGCAGTCCAGAAAGTCCTGCAGTATTTTGGAAATGGGGCAGTTTGCTGTAAAGGGAGGAGTAAACAGCCAAAGCCAGAAGAGTTGCAAAAAGAGAAAGACTCAGAAAATTAAGCTGGTTATGAATTAGATTATTAAAATTTCTCAGAGCACAAGAGATGAGATTGTGGAGGCAAGTTTATTCTCAGCACATGCGTGGAAAAACGTAAACCTCAGTAAGAACCACTGAGTAAACCTGAGAAAAGAAAATGACTGTGCCTGGAAATGTTTAGGTGATGGTGTTTGTCAATTAATGAACTGAGAGGCCACCGTTTTCAGCTCGGTACACAGCAAAGACATGCACAGACTAAGCCCAAAGAAGGAGATTTTTTCTTTTTCCCGAGTAAGAGGAATACATTTTGCTCTGTGCTTCGTCTGCAATTGATTTTTTTTCTTTCATAAAACCTGGTGATTATTGAGAAGAGAAAGTTTGCTCCGAGTGGCTGGGCCAGGGGTCACAATTACTCACACCACCAGGTTCCCATTTGCCTTCAGGTTTGTTGATTTTGATGACAAGCCTTTACCGCTCGGTTTCTCAGTTGTGTCATCAGCTTCCCCAACAGCCTAGTGATGCTTTTTGTGTTACACTGTGCAGACAGGGAAGCAGCTCCAGCCAAAAAGCACACATTGAGATTGTACTCCCTACTATAAGAAACCTCATAGTTTGACTAAGTTGGGATCCAGCCTCATGGTTTGGACTCATCTCTAATAGAAATACATGGATATCTTCCATAACATATTTTAATGGAAAGAGGAAGTTTTCTGAGGACACAATACATATACCTTGTCAGGGAACAGCTCCTCTCTATGCCAAGATTCTCACTATCCTTGAGGAAACACTTGCTTTATGTACAGGCCTGCCTGAAAAAAGGAAGGGAGGGGCATTCTGGCAGCATCAGGAATCGTCAGCATGCCAAAAGGAAGCAATACCAAAGGGTCAGATGTCTTCTAAGAGGAGGCCTGCTCGATTAATTTTATGGAAAGAAAGTGAGCTGTAAAAAGGTGGGGTTTTGTATTTAACAAGGCCTGCAAGCCGGGAGCACAGTCAGCTGCGGAGTCTGCACTAGCCCAGGACTGTTAGGGGACCAAGGTCAGAAGGAACCTGGACACCACCAAGGAATTCAAGGAGAGACAGACGGGCAAAGTGGGGATGTGGGAGAGCCAAGGTGCAGCTGGTGAAGTTCATAAATGACTCAGAGAGGAAACTCAGGTAAGATCCTGACTTAGAAGGGAAAACATTAAGTATTGCAAGGAAAAAGCCCCCAACCAACACAAAACCACCGTGTGTCCATCTATACATCTGTTCCTTAGACATAATTGAATAACCACAGAGAAAAGAAGTCCATTTTAAGACAGCATCACTGCTCAGTCTCTTGGGCATTGGGAAATTGGTTACACCATAGGAAATTATTAGAAGAACACCAAATCATCCCTGCATAGCTCACACTACAATTAATGCTTTCAATGTAACAGTAACAGAGGTTTGGAATGAAATGCACAGTCCAGCATACTGTGTACAACATCAGACAGAGGTACTGCACTTGGCCAGTCCTTGTGACAATATAATTAGAGACAGGGCTTGAATCAAACATCCAAATGTGGAGCAGTGCTGTGAGTCAGCTGAGATGCACCCACCAACATTGTCATTACCCTGAATTTTGTCATTTTTAATGAAATTCAAGCACTGTAATCTTCAGGACATTCACAATTTGGGTTGAGAGGCAAACCCAAATTTGGTATTTATCTCTGCTCTTCAAGGCCCAAAGTCAACAAAGTGTTTAAACACACAACTGGGAGACACGGGATTTTGGGAACTGCGCTGTGAAAAAGCTACATGAAGCTTTCCAGGGTAGAGATGGATCTCAGTTTTCAGGACCCCTGAAATGATCACACATTCCCAATTGAAGCATCCCTAATTTGACCTTAAGGAAAAATAATTAAAGTTCCATGTCTGTCTCTGACTAACACAGCTCTGATCAGAGAAGGAAAGTTCATCTGTCACAGTGAACAAAAAAAAACCCAGCAAACAAAAATCTGAAAGAGGAAACTGCTAAAACTGAATTAAAAATACATAACTGCACCAAGACAGATGCCAGCGAAACTCGGCATTTTGGGGTAAGGTCTGCCAGCCCTGCTGAGCACACCATGTATTACAGCTCCCTTACTCAGGCTGCTAGAGTATTCCCTGCAGCTTGAGTTAAAAGTGAGTCCTGAACTGTCATCTGAAATGTCCTGGTTCATATGAACTTCCTTGCCAATGCACCATATGTCAGCACAGAGAGTATTTCTGTAACGCAGATGACTGGGAAGCACTACAGAGCAGATGCACCTGAACTTAAAGGACTGCAGTGGCGTGGAATTATGTTGGTCTGCCAGGCCCAGCAGGGCAGGGGTGGTGGATCCCCTCTTGCTGGCCAAGGCAGCATTAGTACAAGTCTTACAACCTCTTGCCGAGGAGCTGTTCCATCAAATGCCAAATTATCCTCAAGAGCTAATAAAGGACTTGATTTTTTTGCTTTAATTCAGTTTTGCCTCTTGCTTACACGTCCTCTACAGACTTGGTATGAAATGAGCCATTCTAAAAACCATGGACTGATAAACATACCCTACAGCCAGTAACATGTTTCTTATTCCTTTTTTTTTTTTTTAAATCAATAGAGACAGATAAAATCCTTCAAACTTTTTGGATGCTTGCTTCAGGTCTAGTAAATTAATAAATCTTTGTGGCTCATCCTTCTCAGTGCAAGCAGGTGCATCAGCATTTGGCCCTTGCACATCTTTGTCCTGAATTTTGCTTCCTCCCATGAACCCTCAACTCCAAATGTTGCGTGGACAAGTTTACAAGCACAGATTTACTAACTTGTCCAATATAGCAACTGCACAAGCGATAAGGACAGCATGCATTCTCTATTCCATTGCTGAATTAGAGTAATTTAGCAAACTTGCAAGTCAACTTAAATGTCTAGTAACATTTATAGAAAGATAGATTTTCATCCACTGTGCAGTAGGAGTAGGATCAGCTCCTACAGTAATAAATCCTAAGAGATACATTGATCAAAGGTGAACTCATGCAATTATCTTAGCACCAGTAACTGAAAGAGTTGTGCTTCAAGGTTGTGGGGACTAGTTTTGCCACTTCCTAATGCTGTTGATATTCCTTACAACTCTACCATGATCTGCTGCTTGATAAATTGCCCCAGGGCCATGCTCTGCCGTCAGTTACACTTACAAGTTCAAAAAATGTGCTGACAAATCAGAGAGGTCACACAGAGCCAAGAGTCAATGAGATCGAGAATAGCATTTGGCTTAAAGATGTAAGGGAAACATTTCCCAGACCCACACAACTCAGTGCAGTGCCCAGGATTCATTCTGCCTGCAGAAGGCATGTGTGTTTCCACAAGTTTGAAGATTAATTCAGTTACATTTTTCTGATAATGTGGAAATGTAGGAAGGTCATCTCTCTGTGATGGTTCACCTGTATTTTCTATAGATTTGCTGCTCATAGTCTTCCTAGTTATAACAGAAGCACCTGCCCACCCGGAGTACACTTAACTATGCTGTATCATAGAATTATAGAATCATAGAATAGTTTGAGTTCAAGTGGATCTTTTAAAGTCATGCAGTCTAACATCCCTGCAATAGACAGGAACATCTTCAACTAGATCAGGTTGCTCAGAGCCTTGTCTAACCTCACCTTGAATGTTTCCCATCATGGGATGATGTTCATGTTATTAGACAGAACAAATAGGATGTAGTATCCATTCCTTGTGGAAGGAATAGTGAGGCTGACAGGTGGAAAATCTTGAGTTGTTGTACACTTCAGTGGTTAAAAGGCAGGTAAGAAGAGAGTCATGAACTCTGATTTTAATTCCTGGCTGTTTAGTTGATTTGCTTGGATGAACTTGGATATCTCCACTGGAGCCAGAGTTCTCAAGACACTCAGAGCTTTGTCTGAATGAAAATCGCTATTTGCTTCATGATTTTGCTGTCTCACAAATACAGTAAGGATAATTCTTCCCTCCCACTGGCATGGCAATCCTTAAATCCATGTTTGCAAAACTCATTACAAGTTGTGGATGAAAGGTGTTAGAGAACTGCAAAACAGATTTGACACCTTTTTTATAGAGAAGGGTTTCGAGGTTTCCTGTGATTGTTCACATTTTTGGAGGTTAATCAGCTTTTCTAAGGGATTATACAAAGTGAAAGCCTGCAGCAGCAGGAGGTTTGGATTAGTGACCCAGAAGGTTCTTCTAGTCCTCTGTTCCTGAAGGTTTTTCCAAGTCATACTAAAGATGTTAAAGACTGCTTGTGTGGTCTGAACTTAACACCTTCAGTACACACTCCGCATTGAAATTTTTTGTTGCATCCATTTAGCAGGGTAGAAGTACAGGAGGGACTGGGCCTTTGTGTAAAGGTAAGAGAAAGCACTTGCCACAACAATGATGGAGAGCATCATACAACCTTGCTCACCGCTCAGGAAATGGAAGTGGTCGAGAAACACTTCAACAGACCCAAACAGCCTCATCTCTCCAGCCTTGAGCTCCCACCTCCAGAAGCACCACTTGTGTTGCCATTTGCCCACTTAGTCCTGGACCTCATTTCTGAAACTCAACCTCAGACAGCAGCAGTTCTGATGGTGGTTTTGTGCTGCAGACACCTGTCCATGTGAAACTAATCTGGGACCGCCAAGCTCCTTTTCTTGTGGCAGTTTACCAGTTTACCACATGGTAATAATTTTTGACAGTCATGGTCTTGGGCTGAAATAAAATTAGTGATCCAGTGATAGAAGATGCTTTGGTCATGCTCTTAGCCAAGACCATACTTTACCTTGCTGGAAAGCAGGCAGTGGTGTTGCTTTCCTGTGTTGGTGCAGGTATGTGTTAGAGATTAATTCAGATGCTCTCAACCCTCCACACCTCCAAGCCTTTCTGTGGAAACCAACAGTTTCTGATGTTCAAATGTGTTTTGCCAGCCAAAATGTCAACCGCATGCCACCTCCAAAGCGGCCACAGTTCAGTGGTTGCACATCAGACCCATTGGTCCATATTTATAAAGTGCTTTGATATCCCAGATGAAAGGACAGCATATAAATGCCCCATTCATTTAGGTAACTACAGTGGCAGCAAACAGAAAAATCATTACCCACAGGTTCAGAAAGGCGTATTCCTGTTTATTAATTGAAGACCACATAAAGAATGCTTGGTTAAAGTGTTCTCTTTGGAGTGGACATTTCAGTGCTGGTCCAGCAAATGAAAATAATCCTAAAAATCTGAATGGACAAATGGCATAAACATAAGTTTTTGTGCAAACTTAGAACAAGATTCTCCTTAAAAATGCAGTGAAAATATTTTTATACAGGACTGTCCTTGTCCTTGCTCACCAATAGGGAGTGAGACAATCAGTCCTTTTTCAGGTCAGGACTACAGTGGAATTATTATTCTAACAAAATAATTTAAGTTAGAAAAGGAATAATTGCTACAAGGTGAGCATCAGCTATTCTGCAGCTTAGTATGTGTCAAAGTAACCACCTATGGTTTCACTATACAACCAGTATCCTCTCTTTTATGCATGTAACAAAGTCGTTGGATTTCTAGACCTGTATTCCTCCCTTCTTTCTCTGTGTATCTTTGAGATACATGACCCTCTTGCTTCACTTGGAAAGTTATGTTAAATAAAAACTTGTCTGTCTGTCATCCCAAAATTCAAGTGCTGAGCAGACACCTACTCACAGTCCCTGGGAGCATGCAGAGGCTTCATAGATCATAACCATAAAAATAAATAAATTACAAAGCAGAAAGGAGATAAGGTTTAGGCTGCCTTTTGAAGAGTTATTAAAACAAACTGATATTTCTTATAATGTGCATGTAACCAGAATACATAATTGACAATGATAATCATTAACAGGTACTAATGTTATTTCAGAACAGAGGACGGAATGAGACAGACTAAACCTCCATGCATGCAGCAGAGGAAATCCAAACTGTGATAATTAAATGCAAATAAAGCCTGGGGGCAAAAATTCCTGGTCTCCCTAAGATAAGAGAAATGTATTTCTACCATCTATACTTCATTTATTTCCTTGAAGACTCTAATTTGTTTTTAAGCTAATAGATCAAACATTCTTGTCACAGTTCGTACAACTGTCTCAAATATGTGAGAAGTACCCGCCAGGCGAGGACCACCAGCAATTTTTATGATTTCTTTACACTACAAATATTTGGCAGAACTGAAATCACCCAATAAAATAAACCTGTGGATTCATCTGCAGTTTTAGACTCTCTCCAAGTATTTTTTGGACTCCTTCCCAAAATAACTGATGCTCATGATATTCCAATATCAAATGAAAATATGTCCTAATTTTCATGTCTCACTACCGCCATCTGTTATTAAAGAGAAAGTCATCTTTTTTCCTAGTGGGCCAGGTGGCTTGGAGACACCCATGTGGCCATGAGTGGAGCTCTGGTCCAGCAGCAACACACTGTTGGGTTGGTGGGATTTCGATGTAACAAAGGGCAGAACCACGGAGCAGTGATGGTGGAATATTCCTGTACCAGCATCATCTGCCAGCTGGTGCCCAAAGAGCACTGTGTCTCCCCATGTCTGCAGGGGAGAGAAAGACTGACTTTGTGTGCAATGACTTTAGGGAAAGGTTCAGAATCCTCTTTGGAAAAGTATTTGGCAAAAGGAATAGATAAAAATATACTGTATTTGAAAGGTCTGCTCAGCTCTACTGACATTGCAGAGGTCTTCAGTGAAAGCCACTCAGCAGTATACAAATGTTGCAGTCCCTTCTGTGAGGTTCAGGTCAGCCTAGCTGACACTTCAGAAAGTCAGTCCCTGAGCTTTATAGACTTCAGCTCTTCTTAATATTCCATCCATTCTTCAAGTATAAAAGTAAAGCCTTTCTCCTCCAAACCAAAGATGAATTAAGTTATAAACCACCCCAACCTTGTGCCTCTACTGGTGCATTTGACAACCAAACCACATCACCACTTATTCACCCCACCAAGGCATCCCAGAGGCATCCCACCAAGGCATTCTTAAACAGCTGACGCTGCTCTTCCCCGTTCCTGCAGATATTTTTCTTTCCAGACATCTTGAGCTGTAGTTTTAGCAAGTGTTACTTGCAGCGTGTCTTGTAAATCCTACAAACCACTATAAAATCACACAGTGTCAATTTTACATGCTTTCCAGCAAAAAGGACCATGGCTTTTGTTTCCAGCAGCCTTCCCGATGTGCAGTGCCTTGTGCCTTGTAGGTATAAATTTTTAGGGTCATCACCCACTCTGATTTTTGTAAAGCCCTCCAATTTTACAAGGTTTGTCTCACACCATGCTATACTAGCTGGCAGCTGGCTAACATTTACTAGATGATGGAAGACAAACCTCTTTATTAGTGTAATGTTGAATTCAAACACTGCTGATTCCTGTGAATGGAAATCATATCCTTTTAGATATAGCAATGTAGCTCCACAGCATTCGTATCAAATCAAGAGAACAGGCAAGTAGAGCCACTCAGAAATTTCCATTTTATTTCTTTCTTCTTTAATACTAAGTTTGTTTTGTACAAAGATAAGCTTTTGCTTTGCCCCTGGGAAAAGCTTGATTTTCCTGAAATGTGTCCATTTTCCTTCAGGAGAGCTGAAAGAAAGCATTTAACTGGGGGTCAACATGATCTGAAAACTGTTCAGGTCAGGCCTAAACAAATTAAAACTATCGTAGGTCAAGTCAGCCTGACATGAATTTGCTTTAGCTGGAGCTACACATGCATGTTGGGATCTGCATATCTGCTGTGAAGCAATAGAGATTCACTTCAACAAGGAAGCCCAGCCAGCAAAAAAAAAACAACGTGAAGAAAACACTTCACAAGGTGAATGAAGAACAACTGTCAATACAGCTGAGTGTTGAAACAGTCCACACAAACAAAACGTTCCAAAATGCTTCGCACAATCACAGTAAAAGATTTTTCTACAAGTATCTCATTCTGCTATAGGTTTCCAGCAGCTCAGTTTGGGACCCTAATCAAAGACGAAAATGAATGCTTAAAGGCAGGACACAAATCCAGATCTTTGCAGGGACATGTCTGCTCAGAGACACAAAACTGTTTTCTTCACTGGCAGGGAATACTGGATCATGGTGGGATTTGCTATGTTTCATAATTCCATATGTATTACATGATATCACACACATATGATATTCCCATTCCATAGATAGGGAACTAGGACTGCATGAGCACTTCTACATGACCAATAAGAAGAGTTCAAGGGCATCAGAGTGTCTATAGCTATTAGAACTATAAACCTATCAAGAAAAACTCCCCTTGAGGTAACTTGTCTTCCAGGACAAGACCACAAAGACACCACATGAAACTATGAAGTGGAAGATTTGAAAAAAAAAAAAGAAAAAACGAGAGACATGGTTCTTCATGAAATGCATGGTCAATCTGTGGGTCTTGTGCAGAGAGATGTTGTACAAGAGAAAGGTCAAAAAGTGACCAGCTATTGGCAGCCTGTACAGACAGGTGATGAAGAATGTTCTTTTGAAACCAGGGTGTTCTTCATGATCCTCTTTGGCTGAACAAGGATCCCTTAGAGAGGGGAAGGATGTCTGTGAATCCTGTCTCTCTAAATCTGTTCAGTCTCCCCATGTCTGTGCTGTTCTTGTCACAGGCCACTGGCAGCTCATTGAGTCTTCCTTGTTCTCCTTCTGTGACACATTTCAGCTGCTACTCATGGATCTTTTAATACAGGTCTGTAGATGGCTGTAGGGGACTGGGAGATGGGATGTGTTGTGGCCTGGGTAGCAAACATTCTACAGACACATCTAAACTTTCCCCCAAAGAACATCCACCTGCAATATGACGGACTCAAAGTGATGACCAAAACAAGCTCTTCTACAGTTAATGTTTCTACCCTCATGACCCCACAAATGCAGTATCATTCAAGGAGGTCCACACCAGGACAGTACTTGCTGAAAAAGGGCCCTGGTAAATGCTGAAGTACCTACTTCTTAGGGGTTGTGGTTTTTCAGGAAACAATCTTTCTGTTCCCTCATTCACTGTCTACACAAGCTGTCTATGTTTTCTTCTCCATGTGACTCAAATAATATATAGCAGAAATTTGACTCTACTGTATGCAAAAGCAAATGGGCTTTATGGTAGAGGAGAATCTCAGCTGTGAAGGGACAGTGCAGAAACACATAAAGAACTGAGGAAAACTGAAGATGGACAGAAAGGATCAACATCAGCTGAGTCTCCTGCAGGTCCAGCACAAAGCAGCCTACATATTGAGTCAGAACAACTGCCCAGTTACTCTACTGGTTTTTGGAGAACATTATTTATTTCAGTGCCAGCACCAAGACAGACTTCTCTCCATGACACAGACATCACAGGTGGAGATGCCTCCAGCAAATGCCCACATGGACCAGCTCACTGAAGACTGATCTCCTACAGATTAGACAGACAAGATAGACAAAACCTGCTAAGTGGGAGTTGTGTTTTGTATCCTTGACATCACTCCAGTAGGCCACTCACCATCGGGTTAAGCTCCTATTGAACATGAGCAGAGCTCCTTACATGTTGTGCAACACAATGGAAAATTGAGACCATACCATAGATGAGGACATAGGAGTTACGTGGTTTGCCCGAGGCCACACAGTGAGTCAGCGGCTAAATTATAAACTTGGGAGTCCCTGGCTCCAAGTCACTTATTCAATCTATGCTGCCTCTAAGGCATATTACATTGGGGGTATTGTATGGAAATGACATTAACTTTAAAGAGCAGTGTACAGTAGAAGCAAGGAAAATAAGTGAGCTTTATTGTGGGTTGATTTTTTTTTTTTTAAAAAAGCATGAAAAAAGGGACACGAGCAGTTTTGCAAGCATACAGTGTAAATTAATTTTGCACAATTTGATTTCGAAACCTCCCTCCTGGATTAAAAACCTAAACACCAAGTTTCAGGCCATAATGGACCGTTCTTTTCCACTCTTCTGTTTTTTTTGGTTTTTTTTCTGGCAATTCTGTTAACCCCTGAAAATAGTGGTTTAATATGGAAATGCTGACAGCTCCTTAAGCAGAGCATCGCATTTGCAACACTGTAATTATGCCTACTTCAAAATGCTCCAAAGAAAACAAGATCTTCCTGTTCAAACAAATCTTGAATGGTTTTAGCCCCAGAATTAAATCATTCAGACCAAAAAGGACCATGTTAAGCATGCCGAACCAAGGAGATGTGGAAAGAGATAAATGCAAACTGATTTTACAGTATTTACATAATTAGATCCACATCTCTGCTTTTCTCTATTGAATGAGTAAAGACCAGATTAACCTTATTATTATTATGTTTATTTGATTGACTTAGGCATTCCATCTGGATAAAAGAGAGCCTGGATGTCTTTCTCCATGCGCGCTCAGCGTGAAGCCAATCAACATGCCTCTCTAAGTAACAAATTTGGTTTATGTCATCTATCAGCAAGATGCTGTAATACTGGATCTAGCTTCAGTTCAATGGATGAATGCTCCTTAAAGACCACGCAGCTTAGAGGTTTCCATACTGCATTTTTATGTCCCCACAGAAAATTACTTGTCAGATTTTCCACTCTTGTGAAGATGGTGGTAAGGAAATGTGTGGTGCAGAACGCGTGCATGGCACATTTAAACCAGAATGCAATCAATAGCTCAGCACTGCTCTCTTGGTGGAGGATGTTTGCTTGTTTTGCATGAGTTTCTTGCATCCTGTCCTGAAGAACAAAGGCAAAGACGTGGGTAGGTACAGGATTCCCGTGCTGCTGATGAGAGTAAGAGAAAGGGGAAAGATTTCTTCCACTGCTCAAAACTTCAAGTGTTACAAGTGTTTCATGCAAATAATCCTTCCTAACAATATTTACTATATCTCCATTCAGCCTAAGTAATATTAGACCAAAAATAGAGAGCACTTTGGTGTCAGTCTTTTTGCATTGTATGGGGAAAAACAATGTTTTGCGTTAATAGAATTCCCTGCAATTTGGTTACTTCCTTTGCAAAACTATCCCACCAGCTAATTAAAAATCACTACCAGGGACCTTCTGCTGCTAGGTACCCTCACTTTCCAGACAAAGCAAGCTGAGACTGGGACAGGTTGAATTTATTTCCCAGCCTTACATAACGAAGACAGAGCAACACAGTCTATCTTTACTGTCTCCAAACAAGACAAGAAAAATATTAATTTATTCTCCATTTTGTATCAGTCTTGTTTACTTGGTTTGCCATTATTTCTGGGCAGAGTCTTCTTCTGACAACATACAGGTATAATGCCCAGTTCAGAGTGCTCAGTGCAACTCAGGGACATGCAACTAATCCAAAGAGATCACAGAATCACAGAATCACAGAGTGGGTCAGGTTGGAAAGGACCACAGTGGGTCATCTTGTCCAACCTTCCTGCCCAGGCAGGGTCATCCCAGAGCACATGGCACAGGATTGTGTCCAGACGGTTCTTGAGTATCTCTGGTGAGGGAGACTCCACAACCTCTCCGGGCAATCTGGCCATTTGAATCTGACCAAGAATATTTCTATCATCAAAGTGGCCATTTTGTAACTGTAAATGGACACCTTGCAAATGCTTCTATTTCAGCTGATCTCCCACTTGTTGCTCTAGTAGACCTACAGGAATTGGCCATAGGCTGCAATCAGGTTACATGAGACTCTGCATGTTATCTCACTCATAGGCTCCCTTTGACACACAGACTTGCTTTTGACTTCCTCCCATGCATTATCACAACAGACTCCAACTCACACGCTTTGCTTTTCTGTTGGGAAAAGATTGTGCAACCTCCAACACTCACCCAGAAACCCTCCCCCCACAGGGAAGGAAGCCTCCAGCCAAACGAAAGCTTTGATATTAAGAGCACAGCTATGTGTAAACCCATAATAATGTGTTTGGACTGCAGCTCTGCTTAAGGAAAAACAACAAAACAAAACACTCCTAATTAAGCTATTGGCTTGGAGGATGTACCAAGTCCAAAATGATTTTGAGTCCATATGGAATTTATATGGAATGCAACATGCAATAAAACACCAACACACCCAGATGTGGATGTTCCCCAGCTGTCTGTCTGCCCCCTTTGATGGCAAGCTACAAAGATCCTTCCAGACACAGCCATTCCTGAGGGAGGCAAGAGGTGACTCCTCTGCACTCGCATATCAAATTGAGCAGTGGAGGGGAAATTTTAGAAAGAGAAGATCTAAGTTTACAAATGTCACTGTTGCACTTAGGTTTTATTTGCTGCGTGTTCACAACAGTAGGCTCTTAGTATCTGGTCCCTCTCAAACTCAGCAATGGGTCACACAGTACCAAGGGAAACTCTTGGGAAGCACAGCCTGGGTTTCCACAGCTTGGAGCTGTGGATGCAGGTGTTATTTTTCCCTGCAGCTGCTGGGGGCAGTAGACAATCAAGCCTGGATTTCTGTAACCTGTATGACCTGGGTGTGGATCATATACGAGCTATATATGTGCCCTGATGCCAAACAGATTTGCAAGACACCTGGCATGTCTAGAAATATAGGGAAAATGTAAGACTTGTCTTGAGAAGTGCCAGTTTTGGTGGTCTGTGAGATATGGACTATTGTGCCTCTGATCAGGGCCAAACTCTGCTATCAAAAATTGCAGTATGATTTAGCAAAGGCCAATTGATTTTGGTCAGGATTTCCCCATTTTCAAGCCATGAGTATTCTTATTTTAGATGTAGCTGCTGAATTTTCAAACAAGTTCCAGGAAATTAGTATTTTAAGTCTGAGAGTCAGGAAAACAGATTTTCTTTGGATTGAGGCAGGAGGTAGATTACAGGCAGAGCCCAGTAAGATGAAATTTGCAGGTTGTTTTTACACTAATGCTTACCAAAGACCATTTTTTACCCAAACATGTTTTACTCACTCTACAGCCATAGGCAGGCTGGGCATTGTTACTAGCACAGCATGTACTGAAGTGCATGTTGGGCTGCTTGATGTGGGAAGGTCACAGCACCAGTTGGAACTGGATGATCTTTAAGGCCCCTTCCAACCCAAACCATCCTGTGATTCTATGATGTGCAGCAGGAGCAAGAGGCTGGGTCCAATCCATGCACCAGCCATTAGATATTTCACAATTCAGCAAATGGTAGAATTCCCTGGTCTGCGCTGATACCCGTGATAACTTTTAAATTACCCAGAAAACCAAAAGCAGAAGAACCCACCTCATCATCAGCCTTAGACCCCAGAAATGAAGAGCTTTGTCTTCACAATAAACCCTCAATAATCCTTGGGGAGAGGGGGCAGCATCCTAAAGGATAGCTGAACACAAAATCTGAAGGTGTCAGAAAAAGCAGCTTCTTGCTCCAGTACTGGAGACCAGGCAGCTCAATCACACTGAAGCCCTTGGATATAGATGGGATGAGTCTTGTGCCCTACGGGGCCCTGTGACAGTGGTTTGGCCACCAGCTCAGACTGTGGAGCTGCTAATCACAGCCAAGCTGGACCTTTCTGCAGGGGGTCTGGAAGTCACTGTTACCCTCCAGGTCTCCAGCATTAGAAAACTGCCTTACTTCTCCCTTTTCTCACCTGCTCCATCTCTTCTTTTGTGAATGAGTGAGAGGCACCCTTCCATAAAACTGGCGTGGAACAGTTCGTGGCTCTGCAGCTTGCTCAAACACAGCTTACTGGATCTGAGTTATGTTCTCAGTCCACCCCTGAGATCTCTGATAGTCCCTTCAGGCCCATCAGCTGCTGTCCTGAGCATTTTGCTGACTGCTGCTGTCTGTTCCCAGGTGGCCATGAAGGCCGATGGCATCTTGGCCTGTATCAAGAACAGTGTGACCAGCAGCACCAGGGAAGTGATCATCCCACTGTACTCGGCACTGGGGAGGCTGCACCTTGAGCACTGTGCTCAGTTTTGGGCCACTCACTTTAAAAAGGGCATTTGGGTTGTTTGGTCTAGAGAAGAGGAGGCTCTGGAGGGATCTCATTGTTCTCTACAACTACCTGAAAGGAGGTTGTAGCCAGGTGGGCATCTGTCTCTTTCACCAGGTCTCAAGTGAAAGAACGCGAGGAAATGGCCTTAAATTGTGCCAGGGGATGTTCAGATTAGATATTAGGAAAAAAATATCACTGAAAGAGTGGTCAGGCATCAGAGTAACTTGACCAGGGAGGTGGAGGAGTCGCCATGTCTGGAAGCATTCAAGAGACATCTGGATGTGGCACCTGGGGATGTGGTTTAGGATTGTTTGTGGTGGTGCTGGGTGGACAGTTGGATTGGATGATCTTTAAGGCCTCTTCAAACATTGATGATTTCGTGATTCTGTGATTCTGTTGGCAATATTTCAGGTGCTGCTTCTGACAGCCAGTGAGCTTAATTCAGTGAGCAGTGGAGCTTTGCAGTGCAGTTGTAGTGGGCTGTAGTGTAGGTCTACAGGCAGTGGGGTGAAACAGGAATATTTAGGGTACTGCTCACCATTCCTAAAAGAAATGGCTATAATAACTCAGATTTTGCTAAATTTTCATGGGTTTTTTTTTAAGAAAGGACTAATTCTGTGTGCCTCAGCCTGACCTTCTACACTCATTTCTGTTCAAAAGCTCAGGGATGGGATTTTTATTTTTATCTCTAGGCTACTCTTATTCAGAAAAGTAAGTGGTTTATGGCATACTGGTCCCTCACTTTGCCATACTGGGAACCTGCCAGAACAGTTCCAGCTGCCTCCTGGGCTGGGTTGAGACAGGGAGGTGGCTTGTGCACACCAGGGTCTTTCCCCGTATGGGACTGCACCGTAGTCAGGTAATTGTGGATGTCTGGTACAATAGGTGCCAGAATGCTCCTTTAATAAAATCATTGCTTTTAATAAGAATAAGAATAAGAATAAGAATAAGAATAAGAATAAGAATAAGAATAAGAATAAGAATAAGAAGGAATGCCC
>JAWWEU010000111.1:111347197-111546530 GCA_035583155.1 Acropternis orthonyx
GAGAGAGTAATCAGGCATTGGAATGGCCTGCCCAGAGAGGTGGTGGATTCACCATCCCTGGAGGTTTTTAAACTGAGGTTGGATGTGGCACTGAGTGCCATGATCTAGTAAACAGATGGGAGTTGGATGAAGGGTTGGACTCGATGACCTCTGAGGTCTTTTCCAACCCAATCAATTCTATGATTCTATGATTCTATGATTCTTTTGATGCAGCCCAGGATACATCTGGCTTTCAGGATTGTACCCATGCACTGCCAAGTCATATCATCATATTGTATCATATCATCACCAGCTGTTATCTAAATCCAGGTTAACCTTAGTGTAGTGGGCACAGGGGGTCACTCCAACATTTAAAGTGACTGAAATCAGTCAGTTTAATCAGTTACTACAAGGCTGAACCACACAGTCAATAGTCTTCATATCTGAATTTCTATCCAGCCTTAATTCAGCGTAGAAGCTTTGTTTCCTCTCATGAAGACTGAGTAATGTCATTAAGCACTCATCAGCTCTTGCCACTTTCTGCCCCCATGATGACCACCCCTCTGGAGCAGATAAAAGAAATTAAACTTGATTTGCAAAGCTTATGAGGCACCTTAGAAAGTGTCAGCAAAAAGGAATAATTAAAGTACACATGATGGATTTTTTGTGGGGTTTTTTTTGCCATTTGGGGCATGAACTTCAGTGGGCTGTTCCCTCTGTGTGGATAGCTCAGAGCTCAATGCTCTCTGGTTCAGGGATGAATGTGTCCTCATTCCCCACACCCTTTGAGGTATAACTGGTGCTTTGCTGAAACCCAGAATTCCACTTTTGGAGGTGCTTAAGTGCCTGCTGAGTTTGACTAGCACAGAAAGCACCTGGCTCCCTTTTATGCCTCTCAGGTTAGTTCCCTACCTCCACTAATACTGGGTTCTGAGGCCAGCCTGAGGGAAGTGGGTTCCCATTCCTGCTGCTGCAGGAAGCGCACTAACCACGAGCTGAACCGTCTGCTGGAGCCTTCCCAGAGCCAGGAACCACCACACCACAGCTCAGAAGCTGTAAATGGAGGGGTTAAAGGGGGCCCAAAGCCCTGGGAAGGGGGGAAGAGGGGAGAAAAGGCAAAAGTGAAAGTGAAATGCAGTGTGTGTGTGTGTGTGTGTGAGGATTGGGGTTGGATAGGAGTAAGCAAACAAGTTTCCTGAGAAACCCCTCAGGCAGGCAGTGCTGGTGGGATTAGGGCACCCTACAGCCTGGGGGTATTCCTGGGGCTGAGACAACACCATGCCCTGATGTGCCTCCTTGGAGTGGGTGGCAGTAGGGATGCATCCAGAGGGACTCAAAGACTCCATGCCACATCTAATCACACTCCCTCAAAGACACCACCACCACCACCACAGTGCTCTGCTGCTCATCAGCACCAGCAGCTGCTTCCTAAGTGGAGCTGTTGGAAAAGGATTGGACCATCACAAGGAAAGGGAAGTGTGGCCACCAGTCAGGACAGCATCGCTGCACTGCATCCCTCATCTGCACCCATGCTCAGCAGAATCTGCAACAAGCAGCCTCTGTGACAAAGTTCACTCGACTCTCCCTCCAAAACAAGCAGGGGTGATTTTTATTGCTACAACTGATGTACCTAAGGCTGGCTTTAAAAACAGCCTCTTCATCCAGCTGCTAAAAGAGCAAAGGGTGACCACCAGCATTTTCACAGTCCTACAAAACCAGGAGCAGACAGAGGGTAAGAGGCCCAGAAGATCCCATTCTTCATGGAGTGGGATTTATTTAGAATTTTGCTGAGTTTCTGTGCAATAAAAGCAACCAATCCCTGGACTGAGGCGACCGTGCTGGGCTTGCCAGCAGTCCCTGGATGAGACCTGCACTGCAAAACCCTGAGCAGCCCAGGTTGTGCCCCTCTCCCCTTTGATGCCGGGATGTTTGCAGGCCGTGGTGGCAGGGAGGGGAGGGGGGACGTGTGAGACCGAAGGGGCCTGTTTTGGCTACGTCCGCGTGGGCGCACGGCAGCGGCCGCAGGTTTCGGTGTGTGTGAGCCCGGGCGAGTGCCGAGCCTTGCTCACGTCGTGGCTGTGCCGGAGCGTGGGTGGCACACAGAGCCTGTGTGTGACAGACACTGTGGGTTTGGGGCCACGCGGCTGCGGCACGGACGAGTTTGTCTGCGAGCATGTCCCGTAAATGCTTCTACTGTTGAAGGGAACCATTTCATAACAACAAGGAAAAAAATAATAAAAATAATAATACGCATTGTCTGTTGGGGTGGGTGGCTGCAGGCAGGTACCAGGGTGCTCCCCAGCCCAGACTGTGCTGTCGCAGAGGCAAAACATTCCCCAGCTATAAAGATGACCAAAATGTGCCGTTATTCCCCCCCCCAGACCAAAAGTTTGTGTTTGGAAACAAGCAGAGCTTTGTTATACTATCTTGGACATCTTTAAAGCAAAATAGTTAGCATACCCTTTTTCTTTTGGTTGTTTTTTTGTTGTTTTTTTTTGGGGGGGAGAGGGAATCAAATAAATAAAAATAATCCCATCCTCATTTCCATGAATGTGAAGAACGATAAATTTTCCCCACTTTTGCTGATGTCATTTTCATGGAAATGCCAAAGCCAAGAGGGTTCTTTGGATGTGCATCAATGTGACTGATGGGTGAAGTCAGCCTCACTTCTTCTGGGCCTGGGGGCAACAGCACCCCTTCGGGATTTGCTGGGCAAGGGGGAAGAGGGAAAGGGAGGGGATTTTTCATTTCACAGTGTGCCCAGTTCTTGGAGCAGGAGTAAGGTGTATAAGGAAAGGGGCAACCTTTGAGCTGCAAGTAGGCAAAGCCAGCTTTTCAGGGTTGGCTTAGCCCCAGTAAGCCCTCCTGATGCTGGCTCTTTTATTCATCGTAACACTGGGAAATTGAGTTAATTCATAGGAGCTAACACAGATCACTGAAACCCCAAGCACTGAAATACACCCCATTTATCAGCCT
The DNA here is from genome assembly GCA_035583155.1 of Acropternis orthonyx. Taxonomy (NCBI): domain Eukaryota; kingdom Metazoa; phylum Chordata; class Aves; order Passeriformes; family Rhinocryptidae; genus Acropternis; species Acropternis orthonyx. The sequence continues at coordinate 111,350,153 of JAWWEU010000111.1, forward strand.
ATCTCTGTCTCCGTATGATCTACACGATAGGGGTGAATATTTACTTCCTTTGAAGAAAATAAAGCGAAGCAGCCACATGTTTTACCTGGCAAACGTATGCAGGGGTGATTCATTCCAAGAACGCTCTGAAAAATCCCCACCTCACTTTTACCTCTAGGAAATTCCCTTTTCATGGGAATGAAAATCGCAGCTCCCACGCCCACAGATTGCAGGGCTTTGGCACTTCGAAAGGCAAGAGATGCTTCTCCACAGCCTCCCTCACTGAGATTGCTCTGCAACAAGCAAAGCACCAGCAACACTTCCCTCTAACCAGATCATATATATTTTTTTTTAACCACTGCATTTTACGGTGGGCTTAAGCAGCTTCCTATGCTCCTGTTGTTGCTTTTAATTTTTTTCATGATTTCGGGTGAAACCCCTGAAGGGGGATGAAGGGGGTGGGGAGAAAAAAAGAGAGAGAATAAATAAATAATGAAGAAAATGTTTCTCTTTCCCTCTCGATGTCAGGAATGTATGGAAAGCTTTAGGCTGCAGCAGTATTTTGACACTGCGCACAGTATTGCTCCCCTCCCCTATTCCTTTGAGGTTCATCTTTCAGACCACAGCTCTGTTCCGCTGCCAACTTGTTGGAAGTGTTTAGTGACTGGAGAACTGTTGCCTGCTCTCTTCAGAACTTCACACTTCATTTTTCCAGATCCCTGCGAGCAGCAGCAAATATTTCACCAGCCTGGTTTGCTGGCTACCACCATAAATCAGACTTAGGACCCAAAAAAATATCCAGGCCTGTCAAGGCATTAAGCTTTTATTTTCAGGCAGGATCCAGTGGTAAATGAGGGCTTGTATTTTCATTTAAAACTGTAAAGGGATTTTAAGGATTGTAGTTGGACAATAGCCAGATTCAAAAGATACAATGCAGAGTGTAGCTGGTTAGAGGAGATTTGAAAAAGTCTTAAGTATGAAAAATGGCTTTTCTTAAAGGTTTTTCAATGAAATGTGAAGCTGGACTTGAATTTCATAAAGGCTTTGGCATAGACTGTTTATGAGGAAATCAATTGGGAAAGGGAAGAGGATGATGCTCCTGAGCATCTGAGCGAGTATTTGTCCGAGCCTGCCCCTTCAGATTCACCAGGACAAGATCTGCTGTGGATATCACAGCCACAACAGCTAGGAATGGTTATTTGCTTGACATTAATTGTTTTAAAAATTAGATACAAAATAGGAACCTGTAAAACATTGCAGATTTAGGGACATTTGCAGGTGAAGATGCTCAGGAAACTTGCTCTTCACTGCCCGGGCCAGAATTAGATTGCAGTAGGGTTTTTTTTATAACAGCCTCTCGAAGCAAACAACCCCAATTCCCTCAGTCTGCTCTTCATTACCCTAAACAAGCAATGAATAGGAACTAGGTGGGGAGCCGAGCAGCGGGGCTGGACTGCCAGCATTGTCACAGTCTTCCACTGTGACCTCGACCCGCTGGGGTTCAGCAAGCTGGTAGCTGTATACAAATTGTCTTTTTTTAAAAAACATAATAATAACGACCAAGCTCATTTGCATAATTAGCTTTAACACATGCCACAAAGCTTCAGGCAGAAACAAGGTGAACACTGGCAGAAATTGCCAGCTGAGACACTGACGCACATCCCGTGCCTCAGTTTCCCCCATACCCGAGAAACAAGAAGATTACCCAGACAAAGTGATGAAGAGTGGAAATGTTGCTTTTCCTCACTGTTCCCATCCCAGACCACCTTCTGGCCCAGCCCTTCTGACCTGGAAAGAGCAGAGGGCTATTGCCATCTTTTATGCATATTCTCTGGATTATCCAAAGCAGGTTGGTTTGGTGTACCTGCCCTGGAGTGAGAGTTGTGTCATTCCCCATGGCAAGGTGTTTTAAGGACAAGCTGACTCTTGCTTGGTGACAAAGCCATACAAAACTGTCACTAACTCGGATCTGTTGGGTCTTCTTTTTTCCCACTAGGCAAGTATCCCTTCCCCAGCCTCAGTAGTAGCCTACACTGTCCTACTTTGCAGCTCCTGAGATAACAACTCTGGCTCCTGGTCTAAAATAAACTGAGGATAAGACACCAGCTTTTGCATTACATGTGCTTCTCTGCTTATCTTAGTGCCTGCAGCATGGGCTCACCAAGACCACAAATATCAGCAGCTCAAATCCCAGAAATGCCTTTCCACTCAGGAACATCAGCATTCTGCCCATGGTGCAGGCAGAGAAGGTTCAAACATGTAGGGGAGTGACGTTGGCTGAACAAATGGTCTCTGTCAGCTGAGCCTCCGTAACTGTCTGTGCATGTGCCCCTGGGCCACCTTGGAGGGGAATTAATGGGATTTAGCGTGTTAACCTGAATTAATGTGAATTAATTTAGTCAATTAATTCACCGGGGGTTGAGGCTGTGTCACCTCGCCATACAAGCCAAGGCAGATGGAAGCACTCGCAGATCATTCCTGTCCATCAGCCGGCCGTGAATGGGAAGGGTTACACTGCCAGCACTTGACTGCCTGTCTGATCCATCCCGTCTGCACAACCTGCTCAGGAGTACATACAGACAAGCCCCGAAGAGCAGCTCCACAGAGGTATTTCAGTAACTAAGGGATTGTCATGGAGTGCCAGTCCCCAGATACTTTCAAAGAGCTGAACCTTGATATAGCAGGGCAGGATAAAGTTTTGACATTTTACTCAACAGGCACACTCTGAGAGCTCTTTTTTCTGTGAAGGTTCATTAAATGAGAAAAGCCCTGATGGAGCAGTTCCCAGCCCTTGTTCCATTTTATCTCAAGGGGCTGACTCCCAAGCAGATGGCGTGCCTGAGATAAACTACATTATTTAAGATTTCTTTGCACAGCAAAGACGTTGCTCTCTGCACTCACAGGAGATGGTCCTTAGGGTGCTCTTTGCACATACTGGCTTAAGGCAAGGGGTCTCTGGAGACCCTCCACCTCCCACAGTGAGCTGAGGGCATTCCCTGCCACAGGCATTGCCAGCTCCCCCAATAAATACCAAAGCCTCCCAAGGTCCCATTGCCCTGTCTCCCATGGCTGTGTCTGAGCTGAATGGTTTCCTTTTACACTTCCCCACCACTGCTCATATTCTGCTCTGCTTATTGCTCGCTACCTCTCTCGCAAAATTTCCCACCTCCTCTGACCTTGCTACCACTGCGTCTTGGGTGTTCTGTGTCTGAGGCTGCTGCAGCAGTAGGCTCCGAGTCAATTAATTTTCCAAATCACAGCTAACTCAGCAAGGCATTCATGAGTGGCAAGGTGGGGAGGCCAGCTGTACACTGGGAAAAAAAAAAAAAAAAAGGATAGTTTCCCAATTTAGCCCGGCATGTTGCAGGGGTGGCCAGGAACCAGAGCTGGCTGTGAAGCAGGATAATTTTCCAGGTATGTCAAGAGCACAGGCACCGGAGTCAGAGTAAAACAGAAACAAAAGCACCAGCCCTTTCCTCTGTGGCAGGATCAGACCCCCAGCAAAATTACTTCCTACGGTGGGAGCTGACATAAGACTCCACACTTCCAGGCCAATAAACACCTCTTCATTTCAGTGGCTATCTGACACGGGTGGAACAGAGGGCAGGGCGAAGCTTATGGCTCCTTTGTATTTCTAATAGCTACAAGCACAGTGCCGGTGCTTAAGAAATGCGCTCGTTAATAACTGATGAATGTTACAGGGCAGCTCGGTGGCGAAGGTGGGTGGTTCAACAGAGACCAGTTCCACCTTTGCCACAGACTCCTGGGGTGATCCAGGGCTAAGTCACCCTGTATAAACAAGTCCCCACAGGGTGAGCTATGAGGGGAGCTCCAACTGAGTCATCTTCACCATCACAAGTGCATTCCTTCACCCCCTAATGCCCTGGGAGCAGGCTGTTGCCCCAGAAAAGATGGTGTGGGCACATGACATCCAATACTGGCTGTCAGTACCTGGGCACACATGAGTACAGATATGGAGGCGAAAGCTCATACCATTGTAATACCCTGCAGCAATTTGTTCATGTCCCCACACTCCCAGACGAGCACTGGTGTGGTTGTAGCACTGGTAGGTGCCTCCCCACTGCTTAGCACAGGTTAAACTCACAGTGAAGATGTCACACCACAGCTGTCACACTGGGAAGCAAGACCTGATTCAAGAGACCTGCATATACTACATTTTCGAGGTCAATGCTACATCTTTTACAATGTTTGACATCATTAACTTTCCTGGAGCCGGTTTGGTCTGACCACGCTGCTGTGTGTTGGTGTGCAGACACTTTCATCCACCTCCGTTCCTCTCCGTTCAATAAGGTTAATAGCTCTCCTCCCTGTCAGATGAGTTGCAGAGATAAATACATCACGTATTGGGAAGCACATAGACACACTGATGATAGGGTGCAGCTAAATGCTTCAGAAAGATAACAAAATTAATACATTTGGCCAAACAAAAAAAAAAAAAAAAAAAAAAAAAAAGAAAAGAAAAAGGACCAGGGTCCATTCTTTGGACTGAAGGCCAACAGGCATGGCTTGGCCATGTCCACAGTATTCAATTTAGTCTCCAGATCAAGGTGATCATATCCAAACTGCCCACTGGGAATGTTCCCTGGCTGTTGAGCTGTGCCAGGCATTTTATGGGAGAGCCCCAGCCAAAAGCTTGCCCAGGCCTCTCCTAACAATTCTGTTGGGGCAAGTCCGTGCTAATAGCAACAATCAATGTGTCCATTGAACTATTTAATTTATTAGTATAAATGTCTCCTTTCAGACTGGCTTTCACTATTGAAATTCCTTTTCTTTGGATAACCATCTTCATTGTCCTCTTTTCATTGCCCTTCATGGCTCTGTGCTGTGGACATTTGCAAGAAAAATTCAACTTTGTGCTCATATGGCATTAATTATTTCTTGTAATCTCTGCCTTGTCTCCCCGATGGACCACTTCTTTTCCCCTTCTCCCCATCTCCTTCCTTAATCTAAGGAAAAGAAGAGTGATTTTTGTTAGAGTATCTGAAAGCCTCCTGCCCCTGTGCATGGGTTCACCTTTGATCCACCTGATCACATTGGGGTGGGTGTAAAACCAGAAGAACCGAGGTCTGCTTTGAGGGAATGGCAAAACTCCATGCCACTGTGGCCCTAGGCAGTGGTGATGAGGTTTGACTTTGCTCATCTGACTTTGGGAGCCCCAGCATGGAGCCAGCTCACAGCCCAGGCCCAGAACCAGCCAGATCCTTCACAACTGCCCATCCACATCATTCTCACAAACCCCAGATGCACAAGTGGCTTTGGGAGGGACAAGGCAAATTTTAACCTGGTTTGCTTCAATTTTCACAAAGTTGCAGTGAGGGTAAATGAGGCTGGGATGCTGTGCAAGCAGAAGGAGCATTGATACTGAGTAGACTGCCTTGTCCCAATGTCAGCCTGCCTCTTTCATATGAATTTGTATATTTATACAGCTCTTCCCTCTCTCCCTGCAAGCTGTTTACCTTTTTTTTTTTAATATTCAAATGTACAAATATAAACAACCCTTTTTGACAATCTGAGTTCAGAGATGTTTGGATAGGATTTTCCAAAAGATCCCATCCTGTCCTAGACTTTTCTCCCTAAGCTGGCAGTGGCAGCATCTTCACCTTCAAGGTCTGTTTCAAGTCCCATCTTCCAGCTGGAAAGTCAAATTCACAAGTGTTTGAGGTGGGCCTAGCTCTTTTGAGTTACATCCTCCATGAGCAGGACATTTCAAGCTTCTCAGCTCTTTCCTGCCCAAGTCCCATCACCTGTTGAGCCCTTTTGCTGCCTTCTCTGCTCCCATCCCATCTCTCCTTACAGTCAAGACCCAGCCTGCCTCCTAAATTCTGCATCTCCAATGGTAGCACTTGGCTTATCCTGCCTTCCCAGCTTTCAGCAACACAACCCAGTAGCACACCCAAGTAACATACCCATGACAGATCTCTCATGAGGCCACAAACCAGAGCAGGCTGTTAACAGGGATGTTAAGGAGGAGGAGGAGCAGATGCATCCCCATAGCAGGTTGTAACACCAATACTCATAAATTGAGTAGTTATAAGCAGGGGGGAAGTCCTAATCAGACTTTCTGTGGCTTGTTTCAGACACTCTGGTATAAATGTTGGGTTTGGAAGGATTTTCAGTTGATTTCTGGGATGGAGTGGTGTTGGTCAGCAGTTTTGTCATAGTAGCATAAAGCCCTAAGGCAGAAACAGAGCTAGAACTGGAAAAAAATTCCATGGAAATGCCTTTCTACCAGAAACTGTGATTCAAATAGACTTTGACTTTTCTTCTGTTTTTCTCCCTGACAAGGCTTTGATGAAAAAAGACACTTTACTGAAACAAAAGAATTTCTATCAGAAAAACTCTTTCAGAAGGGAAAAATAAGTGTCACACTACAACTGCTCTTTTCTTTATAATGTATTTAGATAACTGATTTCCTAATGTCTTGGTAGTAGTGTAAATATAACAAAGCAGAGAGATGAAGTCATTTGATACTGTGGCAAGATGTTGAATAAGACCCGATAGAAGTAGATGAAATAGCCTATTTATTTATTGTATATCATTTCATTAAAAAAAAAAAGAAAAACATTAAAAGCAGCTGTTAGCACAAACAGCAGAGCTTATCTTATTCCTTAAATCAAACTCTACCCTTTTGATGATGTCATAAAGCAGTTTGACTCTGACACGTCTTATTGGCATTTCCTGCTAAATGGAAATCATAGGAGCGTGGGTTTTGCTGAGCACTTCCTCCACACATACGTAGACATGTGTTTCTCCTCCTACCTCCCCACTGTCTGTAATCACTGCTCTGATGAAGTGTGACCAATCCACAAGAAAAATATGATGTGGGATGGTGGAATCACTGGAAAATCATAATTTATTTTCCACCCAGCAAAATCCTTTCTGTTACTGCTCTTTGATAAACCATGGTTTGTGTTCTTCTCGGAAGCCTCAACAATGGTAGACTGTGCCTTTTCATCACTCGAGTGCTTTTGCTTTCAGTCACTTGTCTATAAATAGGGAAGTCTTTGTTCTGGCCCTTTGGTTCACAGCTACAAACACAACCCATGGAGGACACTCCAGGCTTCCCATGCTTCTCAGTTGTTCTCCCGTGAAAAAGCAGCCACACAAACAAACAGGCTACTCTGTTTGGACTTTCTCTGAAGTTGCCATTTCTTCCACTAAATGTTTACGCATTCCAAAGTTGAGTGACTTGCCTTGCATCTTGGGAACCCAGCACAGGGGATTTGTGTTACTTTCAGGAAGATTTGGAGATGTGTATTTAATGGGTTTAGTTAACAAGTTAATTAGCATGTGGTTGGTTTTTTTTTGTCTTGAAGCTAAACTTTTGCTAAAATCAAAACACAACCAGCATTTATTTTGGTGTTAATGGGAACATTTTCATAAACTCCAAATTTAGAGCCAGTAGAAGGATCCTGACTTGGCACATTTTCAGAAGAAAAGTCAGGGGAGTTTTTCCTTCTGTTTCAGCAAGATTGGAGTCACTGTTCAATTTAGGTGTAAACTGTAGAAGAGAGGGAAATCTCCCACTTAGGGTCCCCAGTGTCCTCACGCATGACCTTGAGGGTCTGTCTCTAGGATGCAAAGTCAAAGATAATGTTAATGGTACCTTCAGTTCCCCTCATCCCAGCACTGGATGATGTGCTGGGCATGAGCAACAGGCTGAGAGCAGAAGGATCTCCTGAAAATCCTGATGCCTGGTCATGGCTGGCTTGGCCCAATATTGAACCACAGAGCAAGAGACCAGTAAACTGTTCTTCACATGTGCCTTCACTGCCTGGCCAGCCTCCTCAGTTACTCATCAGTGAAGCTTCTCCCTGCCTCGCTGTAATTTTTCTTTCAGCTCAGCTTTTTTCTCTTTCCTTTTTTTGCCTTTTTTTTTTTTGAGTACAAATGAACTAAATTCTCCAAACTGTTTTGCATTGCTATCAGACATTGTTTTCTTAAAAAAACTTGGCATCATTTCTGAAGTTTCTCTATGTACACTTTCCTGTTCATGTATTTCCGTCATCCAGGTATCATCACTCAATAACCATACTGGGGCTGTAATGCTTTTCACATGGAAGGAATTGTGTTTTATTGATGGCAAATGTTGTAATGCACTTTCATGTCAAGATGAAAATCTGAAAAAGAAACTTTTAATAGTGTATGCTACATGAAACCTCTACACTGAACTAGGCTGGAGAGAGAATATGTTCCAGTACACATATGCTGTGACTATATATAGTATATTAAACAGTCCTGGCATGCAGGAATGGGCACAAGATCATATCCATGTTGCAAAAGTTTTAGCACAGGTACAATCAAGTAGCACTCTCCCAAGCCATTTACAGGCACAGACCACATGTTAGCAAAGCCCAAGAACACTGAATAGTCATTTTGGATGTGGCTGTTCCCTTCTAGGGGCTAAAGGTATTATGGATCTAATGAAAAAAAAAAAAGCCAAGTGGCTCCCTGATCACAGTCTGAGTCCAGGCACTGTTTGGTTTATGCAATCACAGTGATCAAGCCTCCCACACGCATAGGCAAAGACATCTTGGGGACATCAGTTTTCCTACCTTCCACCTGATTTCTATGATCACTATGGGGACCAAACTCTATCTGGGTCATTTTTATGATGGTTTTATTTGTCAAAAGGGTGCCTGGTGAAGCCCCAGCACCTCCCAGTGAGTGGGCTGGAGCAACCTGCTCTTCAGGGGCCACCCTGCTTCCCTGGAGGGGATAACTGCAATGGGAGGGGAAAGCCAGAGCTATGTGTTCACTGCTGGATTCTTAGCCTAGAGAGAAATCAGGACAATGCTATTAAAAAAAATTAAAACCTATAAGTAAAATAAGCAAAATTTTGCTGAAGGCTGTGGGGAACAGTGTCTGCAGCATTTGGAGGTTGGAGCAAATGCAAGCTCAGCCTGGGTGCAGAACCAGCTGTGAGGGCTCCCCAAAATCAATTTCCCCTTCCAGCATCACCACCAGCACTGCCCCAGGTCACTGCTTAGCACAGATGGAGAAAAAGCCTTTTCTGGGAGGCACATGCACTGCCTTGGATGGTGGGGACCCAGGTGTGCAGATCCCTGCTGGCATCAAGGACCCAACTAGACAACAGAGCTGGGGACAGCAGTGCCTCCAGACAGTCATTACTCCACATCCAGTGTGACTCTTTGTGCAGCTGGTTAATGTCCTTCCTCCCAGTGTTTACGGAAACATGCAGCCCAGCCAGCGCCCTTGGTTGGGTGCCACCTGCACCCAAGCCATGGTTCTTGGTATTGCCAGCACATTTCTCTCGTTAATTTTTAGGTTCTCTCACTCTGTGAATGATGTGGCTGAAATGCAGAAGGCCCATCCTCAGACTGTTTATGTCTCAGTTCAAACTCTGCTTCCACCTGCCATTGGATCCCCTCCAACAGCCCTGACATGAGAGAGGGTTAAAATCCTGGAGAAATTTTACCCCATGGGAGCAGGAAGGTTCGGACACCTCTTCAGAAAAGCTTTCTGGGTGGTTTCCAACTTTTTTTTTTTTTTTTGCAAAGGCAAAATATTTAGCTACACCTTGGGAAAGTTTCCAAGTCTATGACTGCTTGCCTGAAGGAGCCTTGAAGCTTTTTTGAGGTCGGATGTCTCCCCAGCTCAGTCACCATTTGTGCAGTGATCTTAGCAAATTTGCACCTGATTCATGCACCAGAGAAACAAGTTTACCACACATCCTGAACACAGAAGAAATGGTCTTCTCCTTCTTTCTCATTTGATTCTTGGAGCATTTTTCTGTTTGCCAGCAAGAGGAACACTAGAAAACTCAACCTGAAGTCCAGCAGCTAATGGGTCAGGTCTTGGGTCTTGCTTACTCCTGTCAGTCAACAATTCAAAGGTTTTCACTAATAATATTGAGATTAACTTCTGTGGCAGTGTGTGACACTAACAATTTTTTGCAAACACTATTCTCTTAAAAAATACAGCTGTCTCACTATTTTTGAGCACAACCATCAATTTAAAGAATTGAAAAATCATTTGAACTTCAACACTTTCAAATCACAAAGTATATGAAATCTGCTTGTAGACTGGCTCCAGGGCCATGGTATACTGCACCTCTCCATGACCCAGATCCCAGGGCAGATGCTTCTGGGCTTCTTTTGCAATCAGGGAGGAGAAATATGCTTTAAAGTATCTCATCCTGAAGTGGGCAGCTAAACTGGTTCAGATCAAAGCACTGCTTTCCCTCTATTGGCTATAAAGGGAGTGAACAGAGGGCAACTAGCTCAAATGTGGAAGTCTCTCCTGGTTTAGGTGAGATAATCTCTATCCTGCCACTTTGGGCTCCAGCACTGGTCCATTTGCAGCTGTTCTTCCCAAAAAAACTCATCCCCACCTTGGCCTGGGTTTTTGGGGAGATGACTGCTACGTGTAAGCATTAATTAGTCAGGTCCTGGAAAGATTCACACCTGGCAAAACCAAGATGGAAACGCACTCCTGCCTCCTCCCAAGGGTGCATCACTGTTGGCACACCTGCTCTCTTTCCACTTTAGTTTCTTCCAGACTTCATAAATTTTGCTCTCCTTTCTGCAGCCCAGTGTCAGGAGGTATGAATGAATGCTCCTGTTTGCTCACTCAGAAGGGAAAAACCAGATTCCCACGAACTCAGCCTTGCTAAGGCAAATGTACTCTGTGAGTTAGGAGGTCAGTGCACCAGGGTTGGGAGTCGATGTAGAAGTCAGAAGTGCAAAGGACAGGTCAAAAGGAGCCCAAAGTGTGCTAACAAAAAGGGAAAAGCCTTCTGCAAACAACCAGCAGAGCCAGGAGGAAAGACCTGCTCTCACTCAATGTTATTTTCCTATCTAGGAGTCTGGGCTACTGCAAAACCCTTTAGAAAATAAGAAAACCTATGCTGCAGTCAGTTATTTCTCGTGGATGGAACGAGAGAGCTCTTTTCTCTGAAAACACCCCAGCCAGCATTCCTGGAAGAGGCTGAAGTCTCTGGTTTCAACAGTGACTGCCTCTTACTGAGGACTTCAGCTGGTGTATGACTCCAGCCTGCAGAAGATGTGAGGAATAACCCCAGGATTAGGGCAGGATGTGCATGGATGCACAACATGGCTGTCACTGGTCCAGGAGTATCACATTCCCAAGGATATGGAAAGGGAGAACTCAATTTTTTTTTTTTTTTAAACAGAGCATCTTCCCATCTTGCTTTGCCACTGCTGGGACTTTTCTCTTAAAATCTCAATTCTCTCCTTTTCTGGTTTCTCGGGTTTGAGTGAGAAGAGTCATCCTCTCCTTTTTTTTTTTTTAGATGTTTATGTTCAACATCCTGAGTTTATTCATAGAGCAACAAGCCTGCCTTTAAAAATCAAGGCCAAATCTAGGTCAAATCTGATAAACATTTTGTCCTTTGCTCTGCAGACTCAGAGGGCTCAGGCACACGACTGTGTCACTGCAGTTCAATGAGTGACAACACATCAGTTTCACCACATCACAACAAGCCATGAACACCAAGCCCCAAAGGTGAGGCCAAACACATCAACTTGAAACTTCTTTCACTGCGTTTTCTGCAAATGTGTTTTACCTCACATTTGCCAACAGTCACCACTTGAGTCGCAGTATTTCAGGGTTTGTGGAACCAAAGACTCATCACAAGGTCTTAAATTTTCTACACAAAAATATTTGTAGAAGTATTTAGAAGGGGCTGTAGTACAGCAAGTCTTGATTGTCCTCTTTGCTGCACAATAAAGGTGGCATCCAAAACTGTGCTTGGACAGAAATATCTCTGCTACCTGGGGAGACGGGAGTTCTGAAATTACTGAGCTTCACTGACTGACGATGGGAATGAAAAGCTACAGGCAGAGGGACAGACAGGCATTGCCCTTGTGCCCACATGCAGCACAATCCCAGCAGTTCTGTCTCGTTCCAAAGTGGGCTGAAAATTAAATGTCCCCCCAAAGTTCTGTTACATCGTTAAACTGGAAAGAAGGACACACTTAAAAAATCTCTCACTTTGTCTACCCTGGCTTCATGTTCATTGAGCTCCCTTCTTCATGGAACAGCAGCTGTTCATAGGAGCTGCTTCTAAGTGAGTCAAAGAAAGCAGTCACAGAGTCATAGAACCATGGAATCATTAAGGTTGGAAAAGGCCTCCAAGATCATTGAGTCCAACCAATAACTCAGCACTGCCAAGTCCACCACTAAACCATGGCCCCAGGTGCCACATCTACATGACTTTTAAATACCTCCAGGGATGGTGACTCCACCACTTCTCTGGGAAGTCTTTTGCAATGTCTGAACACTCTTTGCTGTGAAGCAAATTTTCGTAAAATCCAATCTAAACCTTCTCTGACACAACTTAAAGACTTTTCTTTGTGTCCTGTTGCTTGTCACTTGGGAGAAGAGACTGATTCCCACCTGGCTCCAACCTCCTTTCAGGTGGTTGTAAAGAGTGAGAAGGTCCTCCTGAGCCTCCTCCTCTCCAAGCTGAGCCCCACCAGCTCCCTCAGCTTTTCCTCATCAGGCTTGTGCTCCAGACCCTTCTCCAGCTCCGTTGCTCTTCTCTGGACACGCTACAGAACCTCAACGTCTTTTGTGTCATGAGGGGCCCAAACCTGATCCCAAGATTCGAGGTGAGGCCTCACCAGTGCCCAGCATAGGGGGATGGTCACTGCCCTGGTCCTGCTGGTTACACCATTGCTGGCACAGGTCAGGATGCCACTGGCCTCCTTGGCCACCTGGGCATACACTGCAGTCAGGATGCGACAGCCCAGACAAAGTCAGAGCAAATAAAATGCAAATAATGAAACTAGATTCATGTGGTTCAGCCCTTTTCCTCTGCTATCTTCAGCACCTTTGCAACACCGCAGTGATGGCTGATAAGAAAACAGGGGGTCAAAATGTCAAGAAAACGGTGGTTGTTTCCTTTGCATTAAATATATATATAAAAAAATATCTTCCAGCCTTCTCATGACTTAGCCCTACCCAGAGAGCAGTTAAACTTTACTCAGGTGTGACTGAGAGTTGCTGGCTGCACAACATCTGTACGGTGATGTATCACACCCGTTAGTATGCTTCAAAGCCTGGGACACCTCATTGCCCTGAATGCTCTGCTCTTCTGCCTTGAGCAATAGCTTGTGTACCATTTATTTTACTTGAGGGGAAAAAAAATCACCACACAAAAACAAAACTAAAAACAAACCATTTGTCCATAATGATCAATGCACCAGTTATGTCCTTGTAAGAAGAAGACCAGTGCAAGATGAATCTGACAACTGAAATTCGTAATTGTACTAGATAGCTATCATTATGAATACAATAGCAATGCTGCTTTTATGGCATTTAATCTTCTCCCTCATCTCTCCCACTGTAACATCCCACTCTGCTCCACTATCTGTCAGATAATTTATAAGATTACAGTAAACTTGGAGCAATTTTCCCCAGTTTCTCCAGAGTCTTTTCTTTATTTATGGTCTTAAAAATTACTTGGCCAAGAACTGTCATTTTTTCCAGCTGCGCTGGATGGTCTAGCAAAGATATTGCTTTGTCGCACTTACATCCAGTGAATTGGCCCCCAACACCAGCAGTACCAGGCACTGGAGTTCACAGAGGGGCAGCGGGATAAGTTAGTTTGAATGACCAAACCACTGACCAAAAGAGAAGATGCCTTGCCCTGTCCTCTGAAGTCTTCAAAACTGTATGGAAACCTCCAGACCAATCAAACACACAGTTTTGGGGCCGGGGTGTATGGTCTAGCTGGGTTCTGCACACAGGGACATCCCACAGCACTGCAGCAACACAGTGTAACATTAACAACCGTCAGCATCGCCACTGCTTCATTATCCAGATGACCTTCACATCCACATATGTAGAGGGCAAAATTCTTGGTTTTCCTAGGAAACTGAAATCCTTTCTGCACAGAGAATGGGTTTTCCCGTGCAAAAGCAGGAGCAAGTCCCACCTTTTCATTGGCATTCTCTCACTTTCTGTTTTTCCTGGGAGGGCCAGTTTGCCCTGGTCACACACACCCACACCCACAAACACTCCCAGGTACAAGGCATTGATCCACTCACATTCACTGAAAACAAAAATCCCCAAAGCCTAAAGGTGCATTTTAGGATGTTTGTCACAGAAAGGATGCTTGAATTTTCTTATATTTTTAAGTATTTGAGTATCACGTAAGTAGTACAATAGTACATAAATACATACACTAGGGAAAAAAACCTCAGTAAACTACTTGTCCTAATCTTTAAGTCTCAGGAAATCAGCTCTTGACTTAAGAAGATCACCTTTGAGGACATCTTTGGCCAAACTGTTTTCTCTTGGTCATCATGGGTGGAGGACATCCCTTCTGACATCCAGCTTCAGTTTCTGATTTAACAGTCTGTGTAACACTTCTTATATCATCTGTGAAACCTTTTTATGGCAATTTAGGGATTAAGTTCCTACTTTAAGAAGGAGTTAGTTGTTGTCCCCAGCCTTTAGCTCACTGGGAGCTCTGAGGGGTCATCAGGTGAGAAGTCATGAGCCAGGAGGCAATGGAATTCAAGGCTCTGCTTCCCACTGCTACCTTTGCCTAAAACATTCGGATGGCTTTTATGGTTACAAAAGGAAAACCAGCAGGATTCATTTCTACCATTTATCACCCAAAAAAAGTAATTCCTCTGTATATTCTGCTAATAATGTTTTCAAGCTCTTGCTGTGAACCCAAAGAGGGCAAAATAGAGGAATAACTACAGCGTATTCTCACATTGAAACCTTCCTTTTCTTTTTGATTGGGATTGCCCTGTTAAGGAGAAATGTGTTTACTGACATGGTACTGGCCTTTTCCAGAGAAACGCCATCAGAGCCTTTGAATTCTCTGAAATTTTCCTCATCACAAATATTAACAAACGGGTACATACTTTACAAAGAAATACTGATTTCTTAACAACAGCTGTAAAGCAGCCAAAAACCCTTGGAAGAAAAACAGTGACTGCATTTTAAACTAAAAGAGGAAACTAAATAAACCAGAAATGGCAGGATTCATAGTAAGATCAACTCCCCTGTTCCACATATATTTTTACCCAGTTCTGATAATATTTCTTATTGAATAATATTGACTTAACAAGGTGGTAAATACAGATGCCAATTCATATTAATATTCACATTCATATCCCGTATTTTCACCAGTGTCTATCTAAAGCATTACACAACTTTTATTAAGTACCCATTTGTTCTGGACACTTGAGAAGAGAGTAAGTTTAAGAAAACATTCTCAGAAGTGAACTCCTTCTCATTCTGGGAGGCAGCTGCAAATTTGGTTGCCCCCTTTCTCGTATTGCATGTGGGTGTGGGTGTTTCTGAGCTTCAAGTCTTCCGTCTTTGAGTATTGTTTTTTTATTTGCAGTTGTTGTGGCAAAGAAGCACTGAAGAAATTACTTTGACGCTTCATCTGCAAGGCCTGAGGTCTGTGGTCATTCTCATCTCTAGCACGGGACCTTTGCAAATTCAGTATTACTCTTTTCTCTGTTGGGTGAACATTTTCACATCTCGAGGAACAAGGGGCACTAGGCAGCCTGCTACAATTTTCCCTCATTTTTGGTTCACAACACCAGCAGGGGACTGAAAGGACACAATGGGATGGGAGAAGCCCTGCATGTACCAGTGGTTAGCTCAGGTATACACCTGGGGAAGGGATGGATCAGCTCTCCTGGGTCAGGAAAGGTTTCAGTTTATAATTAAAATACTTTAACACAGCAGTAATTGAAATGCCAAAGGCCAATAGTGACATTAAATCTGGCAGCGACTTCAATAAGTCTAAACTTCCTCAAAGCACAAACTGGATACGATTTTAGCTTTGCTTTCTTTTGACAGAAAGAAAGAGTCAGATGTAAGATCTGAGTGCTGACTCTCTGTGTTCAACACCTTCTGGGGGAGCTAGAAGAGGGGGTGCCTTCAGAGCCCTACGACTTCCAGGGAAAGCCAAGATCTGAGCGTGGAGATTTGCCTCTGAGAGGACTCTTGTTTATAGTGTGGATTCATTTATCCATCTTCACCAGGGTTTCACCCTCAGCCTCACTGGGATGGGCACAAGTCCCCACCGCCTTCACCCAAACAGCTTCAGGGAGGTGCCATCTCCTGAGAGCCACAGCCTGCTCAGTGCCAGTGGTTTGTGTTTTCCTGTCTCTGGGTTGTCACGCTGCAGGTGACCTAAATTATCTCTCTGTTTTTTCTTTTCTCCTGATGGTGAGACTTGATACAGGCAGGTGTCTCTGAGCAGCCCATTGCCCCAGCATGGAGAACATGCCATGAGTGGAGGATCCTGTTTCTGTCCTTCACCACACGCTGCCAACACATGGTGGACACAGGGTCTGTCCCTCTGTGCCACACACACCTGGATCTGTAAATCCATGATAACCAGGTAATGCTGCACCTCATCAGCACATTATCTGTGGTGTTTTCTGTCATGGAGGAGCTGGTGAGCTGTCCCAAGGCAGATGCCCAAAATAAACAATATGCCAGTCTTAACATGACCATCCCTCAAAAAGTATCCTTTATAAACACATGCGGTGTGCAGAAAAAAATATGTCTTTGTGCTCTGTTAAATGGAGCAACAAAAATGAGTTTTGAGTTGTAAACTTATGAAAACAGAAACTGAGGGGATCCTCTTGGTCAGGCAGAGACAGAGAGGTTTGAAACAGCACGTAGCAAACCCCTCTCTGGCAAGGAAAGGGGTTGCACAAGTTCTCCATAAACATCTTTATCTGCAGTCATTAGCCAGCAATCCTAAACATTGGATGAGTTCTCCCTCTCGTTTCACAATGGTTTTTTTTCTGGTTTCTAGGAACTGTTTTCGAGGACTGCCATTCAGCACATGAGAAAAATGTGTGGCCATAATACACAGTTCTTTTTTTCCTTGGGCATTGCCCCATTACAGAAATACAAAATATCACATCACTGTCTGCCCTACTTTTCTCTAACACTTTCCGTCCAATACCTATAAGCACATTACAAACATGAGTGATTTTACTGTGATTTCAAAGATCCCTGCCCCGAGGGAAACACAGTTTCTGGGATGAACATAAGGAAAAGATGATTGAAGTAGTGGTGTAAGGAGAGTCAGAGGCATTTTCCTTAATACCCAACACAATGCCTTATATAACCCCAATCCTGTCTTTATCTAGTATTTTGAATTACTCTCTTCCAGATAAGCAAAAAAGACTGAGAACAAAAACAGGGCAGAGGAGAAAGTACCAAAAAAAAGAAAAAAAAGATGGAACAAAAATGCCATTTTAAACCACTGGCCCCAACTCAGCATGGAACCATTTTCTATGGCAAGGAACAAATCAAGCAAATCTTGGTCGACTGGTACTTTCTATAGCTCCACAGAAGCTGTGAATTTTGCAGCTCTTTAAAACAGAGGGGGAAACCCCTGCCAGGGCTGCTCCAAATCCCGGGTGGTGTAGGAATTCCTGCTCCACACACGGCAACTGATCAGCGAAGGGACAGAAGTACAGGCTGGATTTTCAGTCCCGACTTTGAGATCCAGCTGCCAAGCGGCATTGCAAAGACAGACCTCTGGAGGTTTCTCATACTTTTTTTGGCTTATCCTCCTGGTGTATTCATCTTAACAGAAATCAGCTGTTCTTCTCACTTATACAGTATTTGCAGGAGAGGTTTTAGCATCTGGCCTGGCTATTATTAAAAGATGAGAACATCTTGCTTTTTAAGGAGAACACCACTACTGGTAATAAACGGACAAAGATCCTTTGCATCCAGGTTTCTGAGATCTGCCTGGATTACTTGGGGTTTTTTATCCCTTCTTCTGCAGCCTTTCCTTCCTACTTCCTCGTGTTTGCTAACCAGTCTTGCACACCCTGGAGCAGGAATAAAAATTGTGTTTTACTGGGAGAAATCCTGGCTCACAGGATTTGGAAGTAACAGCATCATTTTCAGCTACCAAGGACTTCTTTTTCCAAGTGCGGAAATAAAAAAGTAAACAAGCTGGGGGGGTTGGGGTGGAGAGGGGAGGGGATTAAGGAGCCTTGGTCTTTAGGCTTTGACTTTGTTTTTAATAGGAGTCTAAAGTCACAGCCTGGAGGAACAGTCACTGCCTTCCAGTACCTAAAGGGGCTACAAGAGGGCTGGAGAGGGACTTTTGACAAAGGCCCGGAGGGACAGGACAATGGGGAACAGCTTTAAATTGAAAGAGGGCAGAGTTAGATTAGATATTAGGAAGAAATTCTTCCCTGTGAGAGTGGTGAGGCCCTGGCACAGGCTGGCCAGAGAAGCTGTGGCTGCCCCATCCCTGGAAGTGTCCAAGGCCAGGCTGGATGGGGCTTGGAGCAACCTGGTGTAGTGGAAGGTGTCCCTGCCCATGGCAGGGGTTTGGCATGAGATGGTCCTTAAGGTCTCTTCCTACCCGAACCGTTCCTTGATTCTATGAATACAAATGAAGGGGAAAGGAGAGGTCACTCAGCCCCAGAGTCCTATAGATGTGCAACAAGGTTTTAAACCCTTATTGACCTTGTGTGCCCAAAGCCAGGGACAAACTCAAACCCCAACCCAGAGGCTGGGGGAAAAAAGTCACCAACTGCACTTTGGAAGGTTAGGGGTGGACATTAGGAGAAGCCTGGGGATGCTGAAGTCCTGGCTCCATCTCCACACTTAGAAGATACTACGACTTGTTGGGCACAGCCTTGCTGAGAGGCTCTGGTGGTGGTGGTCCTGCATTGAGCCTCCCTTGAACCAGGAGACCAATGGAGACTCCTTCCAACCAGCACTTCAGTAAGCCTTCAGTGATAACCCCCACACTTACGGGTAGGAAGATGCTGGCGTCCAAAACCACGGGGCTATTAATAGAGGGACTTCAGCTGATCTCCACTGGCGTAATCACCAGCTGAATTTGGCCTCGTGGTAAACATTAATCACTGGCAAGTTGCTGCAGCATATCAACTTTAACATGGGTTGTTTGCTTTTCTCTAAGTGTTGGGACATCCCACAAAGCTCCAGCTGCTCATCCTGAGCGAGCTGCCGGGAGGGAGCGGCCAAGGGCTGCCTCCACGCATTGCAGTGATCTCTGCTTTTCTTCCTGCCCCACCACAAATCCTGAGCAAATCTGTTGAGACAGCACAACTTGGCCTTAACTCCACATTGTTATTTGACCAGATCAGCAGTCTGGAAACTGGGTCAATTTTTCTAAACATGTGGTTTAGAAATGTGCTGTTTCAAAGGACACTATCCAATGGTGTAAGACCAAACACTGGACTTGTAGTTAAAAAAGCTCAACAACAACAGAAGTCCAAAGCTCTCTGTAAACATGGAGTCCATGGGACACCCTGACAAAGTAGGGAAATAATAAATTCCCTGTTCTATATTTAGGGAAACTGAGGCATGAAAAGAGGAGCCACAAGCTGCCAGGAGAATCACAGATGATGCTGAAATTACCCAGATACAGAAGTAAAACTAATTTATCTCCTCTTTACAAGTTCTTACAAATATACTTATGGGAAGGTTTCTATTCTCTCACACAATTGCAGTAGGGAATTTCAAGTCTGCTTGTTATTTAGGTAACACAGTTGACACTAGAAGTGCAGGTTGCATTTACCCTAAGTAAAATATGCAATAAATGTACATGTGAGTAGCAGGGCAGACCTGGGAAGTTCAATTTTAAATTATGTTGTAGGTCCTAAGTTGCTGCATCAAAATCACCAGAAGCTTTTGGAAGTTTGGACTTTGCTCTCTTTGTATCTCACAGCCTTATCTGTTACTGCGGCCAACAGTTTCCTATTCCCAGAGGGGTAAATGTTGAAGTCTCCCCTCCAAAGACATAAAAGTATCACAAAGTCCCCATGGGAACAGCTCCATGCATCCCAGACTGACATTGCATCAGAGGATCTACAGGGGAAAGATAATCACAGAAGGCTCAAGCTAAATATTTGATTTTTTTGCTTTAAGCTTGTGCTAAAACTTTTCTTCAAGATGTTGAGTAGAAATGCTCAACCTGTTCTGAGTATTTTGACTTCCACAGTCATCCTCATCACCTATCCAAGGATTATGGGTTTCTAGTGGATTTGCTTACAATTTTTAGCCCATCCAACAAATGTTTCTGAGGAATAACACTCTTGGGTTGTCTTCTGCAAGCATTCGCCAAGTGGTGAGTGCCTGAGCTGGACACCCTCACTGCATCCCTACCCAAATACATGATCTAGTGTGACTCTCCACACGCTGCAGAGCTGCTGTGACAGGCAGAACATTGGCCGTCCATGAGCAGCCACCCTAGGGAGGGACTTCACCCCAAAGTATCTAATCATTTCCTCCTGACCAGGCAGGAGGTAACTAGACAGTTCATATGAATCCTTGGATATATAACTGAAATTATTTCCTCCTTTTTCCCAGTAAACAGCTTGACGAATTTTTTTAATTGGTGCCAGAACAGGGTTTGGTCAGACCCTGCTCCACCTCTCCCCAAGAACTTGCTTTAGGCACAAAAAAGGCTGATTTAGTCCTGTGGCTGCTCTGAGCCCCTCTGGTGTTGCTCACAACCACAGGAAATTAGAAAGTTAAAACTGGGGCCAAAAGGGAGAGGCAGTGCAGGACTGAGTGGAATCTGGGACTGGTAAGGCCTGGCTCCAGAGATCCAGAGTTGATGTTCAACCCTACAAGCCAAAACCAAGAAGCTATTTACTGACTCCAAAAAGATGGAGAAGACAACAGTCACCAAGCCTTGCAGGAAATGTCTCTAAATCCTGTCTCCTAAAGTTCCTCCCCACACTGCTCCACATGTCTCTGTATGGGGCTGTCCTCCAGGCTGGTCAGTGATGGCCATTTTGCCCTGAGTCGTTGGTTTCTGGCTAAGGCAAGAGAGTCACCTGCTTAAGCTGCAGAAGGGTAAATGAAGCCAAAAATCAAAAGCAACATCCCCAGCATGATATTTGACTGGAATTGCTGTAATAGATCAGTGATGGTTTGGCTCTTCCAGCCCTTGTTCTGACCATGACTCCCATAGATATCCCAGAGAAATGTGCCAGAAACCAACAAAAATAGATCTTTAAGGTCCCTTTCAACCCAAACCATTCTATGATTCTATGAACAGATGGATCGCTGTAACTCCTCAATAACCTGCCTATGTACAAATTTAATCCCATCCAACCTCTTTATTCAGATTGCATTTATCTGAATATGTGCTCTCCGTACAGTCACACAAGCAGTTTTTCTCTCAGACAACAACCTGCAGCAGGCAGCTCCCAGCCTGCCTCACAGGGCCATGGGATAATTTGGAAGGAACCATGGGAGGTCTCCAGCCCAACTTCCTGCTCGAGCAGCCTCAGGTCCCGGGGTCAGACCAGGTTGCTCCATGCAGGATGCAGTTGGGTCCTGTAAACCTCCAAGGCCAGAAGTGTCACAGTCTCCCGAGGCCCTTGTTCCATCACTCCACCATACAAAATGAAGAAAAACTGTTTGTTTTCCTAGATAAGAGTCTGGATTAAGTGATCACAAAAGGAAGAGTATAATGAGGGTCTCTCTGGCTCTGCTTATCTGAGTTAATCTGTGTGCCAGAGGGCAGCAGAAAATCTTAGCACTAATGTTTGCAGCATAAGTCCCCCAAAACCAATTTATATAGTCGCTACACCACAGAGTGCTGACTGGCTCACTTGGTTCCCCGCTCTTGGATCAAGCTTCCCTAAAAATCAGGACTCAGGTTATGTATGAACTGGAGTGCAAGCACTCTTGAAAACCCCCAAATATTATCTCAAGCTTAAACCACCACACAGCAAGTGTGTAGGTCCATGGTAAAGCCAAGAGAGCTCCCCAAATCAGTATCACTGACATTTAAAGTTCAGAGCTGAAGGTTTCTTGAAATGATCAGAGCCTCACACCTCTCTTTGCTACTATTTCTCCTTTGCAGACTCAAGAAATAGCTAAGAAGGATAAGAACTTCCTATGAAACCAGACACAAGCTTGCAAACAGCTCCTGTCCTCTCCTCCCGCAGACAGCCTCAGGTGAACTTAACCTCACCTTCATTAGCTGCATCTCCTCCTACCCCTGACACTAAGCTGGAGGAAAAATAGCCTCCTCCCTCAGTCCCCTCCCAGTCCATGTATATTTTGCTACTTGAAAACTATTCCTGCCTCAGGTCATGCAAATCATGAGATTATCTGTAACTGCATTCCTCAGGTCTGACCAGGAAGAGGTGTGGATAGCTCAACCCCCATCCTGGAAAAGTGTCATAAATCCCAACCGCTCCCTCCCAGTTTAGAAATCCTGGTTTTCCCTATGCTTCAAACTCTGCCCACAGTGTCTTGGCATGAGAAGGTCCCAGCTAATCTCAGATGTTAGGTTTCAGAGTTAAGGATCTAGCAGGATGAACAGAGCAGTTTGCACTCCTCCAAGAGACACAGGTTTTGATAATTTGCAGACTCAGGAAAAGAAGCAACATTTGAGATCAGATTTAGAAGGTGTCCTTTACCACCCAAAGGCCTGGAAACTTGCTTTTTATATTTAATTGTGGGGTCACCATGAGCGGGCCGGTACCATGTCCTACTGTGTGCTTGCTTTACCATGCCTAGTGCCAAGAGGAGACAAGGAAGAAAAAGAAGCGTAGAAGAACATTAACAAAAAAAAAAAAAAAAAGCCATTTTATTGAAAATGAAATTAAAACTTCAAATTAATATTACAATCATGAGAAAATGCCAAACAATTCAATTTACAGTTGCAACATACAATACAAATAGTCCCTTTGAAGTTGAAGTAAACTGATCCACAATCATCATCTGTGGCATAAAGCAGAGTGTGTTTGTACAATAAGTGCATGAAAAGCAAATCTCGGGTGACAGCATTTGAAAAAATAAAAAATTAAAGCTTGTATTTACACAAAATGCTACAAATATTTTGTTCCAGCAGAAATTCAAGATTGGTAAAGCATATTTAACAACAAAAAAAATTGGAATGTCACTCATATTACCTAAAGTTACTGTAAAAGTATGGTTTTGGCTGATATACTTAAAAGTACTGCATTAAAAAAAAGCAAAGAGTTATCTGTAAACATGGAAGTAAACAAACACCTAAAAAGTTCTCAGAAAACGTTAAACTGAAATGCATTCTATTTAAAAACAACAAGAAATTCAGGGGGGCAGAGAATGGGGCTTTCTTTGAGCTCATTGCTGATCCAAGTTTAATTATTGCTTTTGCTCATGGCCTGCTGGCGCTGCAGCCTCGCGAGGGGCTGAGCCTCGCTTTGCTCAGGGTGAAAGTGCAAAATTCTCCCCACTCCAGATGGTACCTGTGGAAACTGGTCAATCTTTGCTCAGGGGACTGCTGGCAAAAAAAAGTTCAATGCTAAGAAAGACACAGCAGCTGGTCTTTTAAAGGAAATGATGAACGCCACACGAGTGATGCTGTGGGGTGAATAATTTGCTTTACTCATCCATCCCGACCTGCTGCCCCCGATCTGGCTACCCTTAGGAGGGAGGGAGGATTTAACCCTCTGTTCGGCAAAAGGGACATTGTGCCTGTTGTGCTGGAAGTAATTCTTTGGTAGGATAAGAGAGCTGAAAGCTAAAAAAAGGCAATTTTTTATCTTTAAATCTATGCCAAAGATTGCCACTGCCCAGAGGGAAGGGCTGTCGTACCTTTCTGCGATGCCAAGCATCTTGCAAAAGCTGTAATAAAGTGATAGGATTCACTACATAGCACCGGTTGGTTGGGGTTATTTTGTCTGAAATCCCGATTCAAGAGCTTTTCCAAGTGACCTCAAAAACATTTTCTGCAAGCTTTGATGAGCATCTCTGCCTTGGCTTGTACAACTCCCTCCGTGACCAGCCTGATGTACTGGAAGAGATTTTCCAGAGGCACCAGAAGGTTCAGGAGCACGGGGGTCTACTGAAAGTCAAGGGGCTGGTGCTCCTCTGTCCACAGGTACTTAGAAAATCCTTTCCTTCCTATCTCAAGCAGGCAGAGCCAGGTTGGCCAAGGGCATGGATCGATTGGATCAGGCACGTGTGCCTCGACCAGACAGAGAAAACATTTTCAACATCTGTCCCTAATGGTCCAATTGAAAAACGGCGGGGACACAAACAGTGTCCTGTCGGTATGGGCAAAACAAAAATCTGGTCTGTGTTGGATTTATCCAGAAACAAAACCCAAGTGCTTGAATTTTACAACAAAGTCTAAAGAAAGAAAAAAAAAAAGAAAATCTGGGTTGCTGCCTGCAGCCACTCTTAACAACATTTCAACACAAAAGCACCCTAAAAATTACTTAATATGCATACAGTAAACCTTAAAAAGCCCTTCTCAGCAATAACAAATAATGTACAAATATAGTACCTTTTATTAAATAGGAAACAGCTTGCACTGGCAGTACATCTCTTTTTCTCTTGCTTACTAAACAAAAAACAAAACTGAAATGTGTAACCAGACACTGGCTTTTTAAGTGCTGCTGAGACTAACAAACGTTACTTTACAGTTACAAATAAATGGACAGTGGTATGCTTCAAGCTACCACAAACCAACAATAAATAGAATCAATTACAGCTTCCATCTTTGAAGGAAAACTAAGTATTAGAAGAAAAACAAAGTGTCGTACTTATACTTTAAGCATACTTGGTATACAACCTTTAGAAGGCAAAGACTTTATTAATTTATTACTTTTAAGAGCACGTCATCATGCAGATTGGAGGGATGTACCATGCTAATGGCAACTCGTTTAACAGCTTCGCTATTAATGAGTGGCGGGGGTGGTGTCGGACTCTGCAAGGGCTGTGCCCACCATATATTTATTGCAATACTTTGGAAGGAGCCAAAAAACACCCAAGGGGCAGCCTGGAGGTCTCCAGCCCCTGAGGGGCCTGCAGACAGTGGTGACTAAGCAAATGGAAGGAGGGAGCACCAGCCAAGCCCACCAACATGTGCCAAACATCCCTCTAAGCCAGGCTCAACACCACCTGCTCGGGCAGCGTGTGGGGAGGGCGGTTCAGCTCACACCATACCCAGCCGATGCCATGTCACCTCCCTGTTTGCCACAGCTGCCCTGGGCTGGGCGAAATTTGGGCCTTCCGCGGGATAGTCTGGCGGCAGATGGGTTGGCCAAGTGGTTTGGGTGCAATCCTGAATCACACCTGGGAGCCCCAGGGGGGCTTTTATGGTGAGTTTAGATTTTCAGCATCTGCAGTCTGCAAAGGTGAGTATTGGTGCCTCGGGCTTGTCCCTCTGGCACAGCAGCAGCCACATCAGCATCAGAGCCACCACAGCATCCATACGCTCCCGCATTTAATGCTAACGGGTGGTGACTCGCTACCAGGCAGCTTTCATCTCAAGTTTGAAACCTTTATGTTCCACTGAGTGGGCTGAAATTGCAAGAGGAGGGGAAAATGTTTCACCATTTCTCCCTTAATCCCGTTTCTGAGAGATTTAACAATTCATTATTTGCAAGAATATGGGCTTTGAAACGGTTTTGCTTTTTCTTTGGGGGGAAAAAAAACACAAAAAAACAACCCTGTGGAAATCCAAATTATGCTGTCAAAACAGACCATTTTAAATATTAATCTTTTCAAATTTTGAAGCTCTGAGAAAAATCCTGGGAGAAGAAGAAATTAGAGGAAGGGTGGAAAATATTTCATCCTTCCTACCATTTTTCCAGTGTCTCCACAACTACTGATTAAAAGGCAAGACTGTGTTGAAGGCAACCAGACAGCTAATAAAAATATTTTAAACAAAATATTTCCTTCATAAGTTATATAAAAAGATCCTACATCCAAAATCATTTGATGTGGATGCATTTGGGTTGGGTTTGTCATTTTTAAGTCACATTGTAAACTGGTTCACACTGGAACTGCTTTTAGGAGTTGGGTAAAGGTTTGAGGTTTACACCATTACAGAAATGTAATAAGTAAAAAAAAAAAAAACCAAAAAACACTTTTAGAGACCGAAGTCAATATATCATTACATTAAGAAACGTTTAAAGGGTCCAAATGTCATTAAATAATTATAAATATTCTTTTAAAGTTATATGATGATTCATGTTAGCAAACAACCTCAAATTTTACACATTTATAATTTAAAAAATAAAAATAAAAAAAGAACATAGCCGAACACAAATACTATGTATACCATTTTGGTTATAGTAATATATATTGCCATTCTCATTTTTGCATAAGTAATAACATTTTGCTTTTTTGTTTTTCAAGGTTTTGGTTGTTATTTTTGGTTTTTGGCTAATCAAAGGCAAAATGAGGGGACACAAAAGCAAAAAGGAAACCCTGGGGCTGGCTCGCCTAACTTGAAAACTTGTTCTCTTTAAGTACCCAAAAACAAACCAAAAAAGCAATGAACATGGAGAAGTTCCAACCGTTATCCGCAGCCAGGCTCGGACAGAGTTTTTTGGGACAGCTGTTTTCATCTGAACGGATCATGGCAAAATGGAAGCAACTTGCTCTTTGCTTTCCTTTTTATGTGCACCAATACAAGCCAGGTGAATTGCACTACGGGTGTGGAGAGGAGGGTCCCATACGTTGTATGATTGCAACTGTATCTGGAGTTCATGGTTAGTTTTGGGTTTGTATTAAAATAAAAGGGAATGCAGCCTTTGTCTTGCATCACCATGTTTCTCCTGATAGCCGGGGAGTCCGTTCTCTCCTCATTGGCAAAAGTACTCACTAGTTATTACAAAACTCTCGGGGGAAAAAAAGAAGGAAGGGGAAAAAAAAGAAAAAAAAAGACGGGCGTGGAGAAAGCACATTTTAAATAAAAAACAAGGTAAGATGGTTCCAGAGTAAAAAAAAAAAAAAAAAAAAAAAAAAAAAACCCCAAAAAACAACAAAGAAAATATGTGCTTTGATTCTCATAATCTGAAACATGGGTTTGGTGTGGTGGTAAATTGTGTTATTTGTGGCCATTATCATCCCATCTACACCGTTGCACATATTGGTAAAATCATTTTTTTATATAAAAAAAACAAAACCAAAAACAGGCACTTCATAGTTAGTTGACCGTTTGGTGTTTTGGTTTTTTTTTTTTTGGCTTGCGGAGGTCTGGCCAGCTACGGAAGAAATCTCAGTACGGCCTCCAAACGGACTCATCCATCCTGCCACTAGAATTCAAGACGGTTGGGGAGCTGCTGTGGCTGCCATCCGCCTCCACCCCGTCACTCTGGGTGGGCAAGTTAGGGTTTAGCAGCGTGCTGCCGTTGGACGTGGTGGTGCATGGCGGGAGCATCCTGGAAGGGGAGCGGTCCCCTCCCGGCACCATGGGGAACTGGTATGATCCTGACGAAGTGCCATAGTAGAGATATGGAGTGCTGCTGGTCTGGAAAGGTCCACTTTGGTTTTGGGAAGAGCCGGGGTAGGGTGGTGGTAGGTAGGTGTGGTAGTGAGTGGTTGCGGACATACCCAGTGACATGCCTGAGGTGACTGGCGGTGTATAGGTAAAGGTGGCTGGATAGTGCATTCGTGGGTTGGAGAAGCGGCTCTCAGTGAGGGATGAAATGCTTGTGAACTGCCTGGGATCTGAAAATGGGCCCAGCTCTGAAGCACCTAAAAAATTATAACAAAAGACGGGGGAAAACAATTCTGTAAATACCATTTTTTGTATCAAGTGATGATAGAATTTTATTTTTCTAAGATAACCCACTTCTTCTGGCCCCCAAGAGAACAGCAGATCACATCAAGCAATACATTGCAAGGAACAGAGTCATACATCTGTCTTCTACAAGCGCTGGGCCAAACTCATCCCTGGTCTAACTCAACTGATGCCAATGGAGGGAGCAGCATTGCCAGCCTGAAGTGTTCAAAAATCACAAGTCAGGCTGGGGAAAAAAGAAAAGTCTCTAAAATCAAGAGACTGAAAAAGAGCCAAAAAAAAGAAAGGGGGAGGGGAAAAAAAGTCTCTAAAATCAAGACATTGAAACAGAGCCAAAAACAGAAAGGTGGATTTGGAGTTGATTTGCGTTCTGGTTTCAGAGCTTTGAGGGTTACATGTCTCTGGTTTTTTGCTAGAATCTCTGAAGAAACTCAGGTCTGGTTGCACACAAAAGCTGAGTTTCCCACCTCAGCACAGGCTGTTGGGAGCTGGGATTTCCAGAAAAGTAGAAATTACCATGCAACTTGTAACAAAGCCACAAGAGCTGGCAACACCAAGTTAACTGCACCACTGACACCAGGTGAGTTACACCAGGGGTGACTAAGACCCACTTCTTGCCTAAAATCAATTTATTTAGGTGAGAATCTGCTCAGCTGCTTCCTTTGGCTGAAAACCACTGTATGCTGCATCTGAAGGTTGGGCAAGGCCTCTGAGCTGATAGCAAAGATGCAAATTTTACTTTTCAGAGCAGTCAATGGAAAATTACAAGGCCAACACTCTTTTGCAATTGCAAAAAAAAGTTGTTTTCATATGTAGTCACTGCAGTCTGGTTGAAAAAAACAAACAAAAAAAAAAGACCACACAGTTTATGGCTACTGTGCACGTCTGGATTGTAACGCTGTGAATTGGAGTCTAACACAAAACAGGGATGGGTAAGCTCATTTTGCCTAATTTCTAATCCCACATCAAACATCCACAGCTTTGGAGCAGAACTGGAAAGCAAAGTTAATAGCTGGGTGATGTGCTTAGGAGACCGTGGGATGGACAGGAGCAGAAGAAAAAGATGGTGAAAGCTCGTACTGAGAGCCAGAAAAGTGGAAAACAAAGATGGTGTGGGAAAACGGACAGGGAGAAAGAGGGAAAGCTTAATGAAAAACTACAGAGCAGGAGGAGGTAAATGCATTGGGCAGTATGCAGCGCACACATGTACACATATTTATAGAGAGATGGAAAGAGAAGGGTAGAAATAAAGGGGGGGAAATGTGAAATCAAATGGATCCTCCCTGTACTTCCCACCTGACACTTCTACAACTTTACAGTCCTCCAGATCCAAGGGTTCACTCTTTTTCAATCTACCAAACTTGATTTAACTGAAAGGAAAATACGGCATCTTCTAGATGCCAAAATGATGTGCTAAACACTGGAACACTCTGTATCCTCAATTTAAGATGAAGCAATTATTTTCCTTGTGGATAGGCTTCAGATCTGACCTGATGACACTGCTGTATAGAAAGAAAGTCCCTCCAGCCCTTCTGCCCTCCGTTCCCTATAGCACCCACAATGGTGGTTGCTACTGTAGGCCACAGACTCAACAGCCCCTGCCAGCTTGTGTGGCACATTTTGGGATTTAGATCACTACTCTCTCCTGTTCTCCCAGCTCATTGCACCCATGCCTACAACAATATCTAAAAGCAGCAGCAGGGCAAAGCTCAGGCACAGGCTGGGTTCAGGCTAGAGGATCCAGGCCACAGCCAGCCAAGCATCCAACTCACCCTGAAACCTCGGAATTATAATCTGCTGTCTCAAAAGATACTTAGTACAGGGCTTTCAATGGGCAGTAAAAGCCCACTCTAAACTCTGATGACAATGTGATTATTATTATCTTTATCAGGGACTGAATCAGTGACCTACGGGTGAATGGGTCTGTCTCCATCATCAATCCCTCCAACCACAGCGCCGTGGAATGTAATATAACTTGTACCTTTACAGCAAACACTCTACTATTTGATGCAACGTCTTTCGTTCCCAACTGCAAACAACAGCCAGAGGCAATACCACCCAGATTCAAAGCTGTAATTTTGGAACACTATCCTTTATATTGTGAACAGGTCTGATATGTATCTGGATATATAAGGTTAGAACATAATTTCCCCAGCTGCTCAAAATACTGAGTTTCAATCTGCTATGGCTTGTACTGCCTTTTTTTTTTATTATTATTATTATTGTTATTGCAGCTCTCCCAACATGAACAGAATTGCTCTTAGTTTACCCTGATAGAAGCTAAACAAGTCTTTTACAATCAAAGGTGGAATTGGTATGAGAGTAAGGGTGTAGAAGAACATCAGTATTTTTGGATTCTTTGCAACCAATACTTTTTTTTTTCTTTTTTTCTTAATAACAAACTCTCCACACAGTTTTACACATTAAAAGGCAATCTTGCTCTCAGGGCTGGATCCAAATACTGTCTGTATGGGTGCTGCCCAGAGATCATGTCTGTGTCCCATGACTGGGAATGTGCGCAGTACATCTTGGCATTTTGCATGTGGGGCTACAGACCTCCTTACGTACCCCAGTAAATGCACACTTGCTTGTTTTTACTGTTGCTTGTAAAGCACAATCCTATTTACCCAAAGGGCAAATAACCATAACCCTGTCTTATCTCACTCATGGCTGTGTGTGCACAGCTCCTGCACACTCACTCCTCCAACTCCCCTCTTGCCCAAATGCCTTTTGGTGTCTCCGTAACTCCCTGCACAAGGCTGTGATTTGTTCCCAGCCTTATGCATCTCCATTGGGTAAAGATATTATTGGAGATCAGGAAAAGTTCTCCGAGATGCCTGTTCTAGTCTCATCACTAAGTCAAACTTCCTAAAAAGTCAGCTCTAAGCTTCAGCTTCTTGACATCCTCACTGCTACGCAATCTCACTGCTGCATTTTCACCCTCCTCTCCCTTTCTCTGTGCTACCTCCTTATGTTAAGGTTGATTTTTGTTCTAACTTGAAAACCCCAGATGACTATTCATCTGTGTATGTTTAGCTCTATGCTGGACTGGGATGGTAAACAGTTCTACTGGGAATGGCACCCATCTTTGTATCTAGTTGTGCACAAACAGCGATGTTGATCAGCAATACAGTAACATGACAGTGCAAGTATATAATTCATAATATAATAATTATAATAATGTAATAACTTATTTATTCCCCTCCCCAGCAAGATTAAAGATTTATGCTAATTTTTCCTCCGTCAGAGCAAGAAAACTATTTGCATCTGTGAATTCCCACTCTCGTGATATCTTGCATTAAATAAGTGAAGCACAGACCCTCTGCCCTACATCGTGGCCACAACATGGTGAAACCACACTTGTGTAAAGAGAATAGACTTTTATTTTGTTACTCCAGAAAGAGAGATGCAGCAGCAAGCACAGCAAGTGATCTTTTCCTATATAGTGTCATCAGCTCACTGTGCTTGACAATACAAATTTAAAAAAAAATTTAAAAAGGCATATTTGTGAAAAATAAAAAAACCCACTTCACATCTGAATGAGTCCAGGTTAAACTATTCTTAAATCTTCCAAGCTGGTTCCTCCCTAATGTAACCTGGCACTCCGGTTTTCTGAGAGCTATACGTTTTGAACAGAAAAGTGGTCATGTTAATATGCCAATATATATGCTAACATCCCAGATTCAAGAATACTGCTCCAGTGTGTTTCATATTTAGAATAAGAATAATTAAAATTCCATGTGGTTTCACTTATTTTGATGCAGAAGCCTCATTAAAATCCCTAGACATGGGCATTTGCCAGCAGCCAACTCAAATGGTTTTGAATTCGCGCTAAAAACATGATTTTTACCTGTTGCAGCTTTGCAGCTGTACCATTCAGAGCTGCGTGCACGCCGTGGTCATTGCTCTTTTGCAGTTTACAGATGCCAGCTAGTGCCAGTTAATGCTCAGGTCTCAATTAATAAGCTGTGCCTGTGGTTTGCAGAAAATCAGGCAACAAATTTCTGTCAGGTTTACAGCACTTTGGCCAATTGCTTTCAATTATTGAAGATCATAATGTCCTGTGGACAGATTAACTCCCTGTGGGCACAGCAAGCTGACATCTACTTTAAAGGGCTACAGGGTAATTTTATAAATTACAAATATTGCAATTTGCTTTGTCAATTAATGCTGCAAGGTCACTACCAAAATAAAGTCCCATTGGCTTACTGCATGTTTCATAGGGAAATTTCTAGCCCATCCAGTCAATGCAGAGTCATTGGATGCATGAAAACAGAGGGATGCTGTTCAAGAGTCACAGAACAGGAAATTCAGCTACTTATAATTAAATATATTTACCAGTAGCTAAATGTGTTTTGGGGAGCTTCAGTGTTAAGACATTTGCTGAAGTCAATATGAGATTTTGTGGGTTTTTCTGTTCAATAGTTTGATTCAGGCTGGGACATTGTACTAATGGGCACATTAAAACTTTTTCCTTCCCTAACATCCACGTCTTTGAATTATATGTGCAGCCTGGATTGCCTACAGCTGATAATACCACCTCAGATGGAGCATGCCACACACTTCACATGATGAGACCATTTTCAGTCTCTTACAGCTTTGCCAAACTTTAAACATTCTGGCTGAAATTGTCCATGCTGGGCGTCTGTCTCGGTCTAAATTGTGATTTATGCATTTATTTGTTTTTACAATTTCAGCTGAAACTCTTCTGCTGGGAAAAATATATTGTTTTACTAATCTTAAACTCTGAGGAGCCTTCCTTTGAAAAGCTGTACCAGTTCCATGCTTTGAAGTAAGGACTTGAACTTTGGAATAGGAGTGGCTTTTGTGTGAGAGATGTTGCCATGAAAATCCAGCCAAATATGAACAAATCATAAGCATTCTTACTAAAAATGGGCAGAAGAGTCTGTGCCCCTACAAAGACAGTCTAGAGACTGGAATGAAATACCAGAGTCCCAAATCCCAGCCTTTTTTCTGCAAATATTGCTGAAACACAGGAACATTGCCACCCACCCCCATGCCAGCCTCATGAAGGATTGGTCCATCGATGGCTCCACTCATTGCCATGGCAGAGTCTGAGTGAAAGGAGTCCATGTGGGCGTTTGCGTGGTATTGCAAAGAGAAATTTGGGAAGGCAGGGTTATTTGGGGTTTGCTTTTTTTAGAAATCTGAGAAACTACAAACACAACTAGAGACAAACAAAAGGATCTTATTGAGGTTACCATGTGAAGAGTGAGAAAATTAGGAAATACCAGAATTCAAGTTACTTCTCCATATGCATAACACATCATTCAACTACACAAGATGCTATTCCTTTTCCATGAATCCTTCCAAGCTGACCACCTTTGGAGATGTATCTGAGTGGAGGAATAGAGCAGACCATTGTCTATATATCCCCCAAGTCCACTGCTCCAAGAAATCAGAAGGGGTGAAGTGAACAAGGCAAGAGAGACCCAATTATTTCCTGAGTTAACTGGATTTTTATAAGTGTTTCTGCCACATGGCTCCTATATGACTCAGTTGAAATCTCTCCAAATCCCATTTTCACTTCTCTCATTTTCTGTGTGCAGCAAAGATGTTGGCTTCTGATTTGCACGTGTGCTAAACATTCCCAGCTGCAGCTGAAGGCAGCGGGTTCACAGGTCTGAACATAAGGCTACAGACAGAACACAAAGTGTGCTGTAGGTGACACAGACAAGGTGCACCGAATGGCATGAGAGTCTCATCTCTCTTTCTAAAGTGGGTTCTTTCTTGAGATTATTTCACTGCAGCGAACTGTATACAAATGCTATGTCAGAAATAAAGCCCAGTAAGAAATTAAGGATTCCTTCTTCAGAGCACCATTTAATGCTCTGCAATAAGCAAGGACTGAGGAAATGCAAAGAACAAGAAAATAAAGTATTGAAGAGTTGCTCATTACGTTAGCACTGTCCATCCTGTGCACTGAATGAGACAGGAATCCCGTGGGAAAAGTATCATGTGATCCTGTAATTAAATTCTGTAACATAATGCATAAGCAGAATGAGGCTGATTTAAAGTTACACAGGCAACATATGTACTGAGATTTCCCAATTTCTGAGCACTTTATTTTGCAATCTTAAAGATTCTTTGCAGTGTGTTTGGATGGGACAGTGATAATTGCCTAGCTGGATCTCTTTGGGTTTACCCCAAACATCCTTCTGTATCAGGGGGAAAGTGTTATTTGGCTGTTCATTTTGTTAAACTCTTGTTCCCTCCTTCTGCTAACAAGTATTCAGTGAATCACACACAGCATGATCTTTCTCCCTCCTTTCAGGCAAGCCTTTGGCTCTCCAAAGCTGCTGTACAACCTTCCTTCTGGATGCCACTGCAGGAGGGAGCCTGGCACAGCAATCCTCAGGGATCCCATACCACTTCCTCCTGTATCTATTCCTTGCTGTAGCTGTTAGGTCCTGACCCCATAAACCTGTGCTGGTGCTCAGCTTCCTGCCCGAGCTCAGGGACATAGAGACACTCCTCCCACATATCTGCCACTGAAGATGTGTCTACCTGCTGTGAGGGCCAGGGCCAAGAAGCAGCGCAGAAATAAGGCACAGGTCTTCTCCCTCCCTGGGGCACTTTTCGGATAAGCATGTGTCATCTAGGTATCTAGGATATCTAGAACCGTTTATCATATGAAATGGTGTGGTTTCAAATGCCCCTTTCCCTCCCTTTAATTCAGGAGAAAAAAAAAAGCAAAAAAGCATTTTGTATAACTTTTTTTACTAATTTTTTCCCTCTGGGTCACCCCAAACAGGTCTCTTGACAAACAATAGCTTCAGAAAAGGTGTGAGGTTCCCCACCTCCCCTTCTCTTTTCTTCACCTCAACAAGGTGTTAACTTCAAGGCCTAGTTGGGACCATTTAAACTGCAACATTATTAAGCTCAGCAGTCTCACAAAAGTCAGAGGGAGGAAGGAACACTTTAACCCCTTCAGAGCCTCATGCACAACAGGCAACACCCTAATTCCAGTGCATCCCTTCTCGTTGTCCCTCAGTACCCCAGTTCACAAAATAAACTGCACGTTTGTGCCTCCTGCTATTTAGGTAACAGGACTTTGGCACCTCGAATACCACAGATTAATTTGCAGATAGATGTTTTCACTGAATTTATGGCACTGCACCTAAGCCCTTTGCTGGGAGAAACACCCCATAAATAACAGTTAGCAGCGACCATTAAAGTACCACTCCTGCAAATAA
This sequence comes from Acropternis orthonyx, assembly GCA_035583155.1. Taxonomy (NCBI): domain Eukaryota; kingdom Metazoa; phylum Chordata; class Aves; order Passeriformes; family Rhinocryptidae; genus Acropternis; species Acropternis orthonyx. Next base: position 111,384,890 of record JAWWEU010000111.1, read on the forward strand.
AGGAGAGTGTTTCCCAAGCAGAGATGTAATATTGCTTAAGAGCAAAGTAGAAGTCTCTTTGCACTTCTTCAGCCTGGGCTTGTTAATTACCTGTCCTTTTCCCTCAATAGGAATTTTCTGCTGGATGAAGTTGATTTCCTTCAGGCACCCAAGTCTTGTTGAGTGACACTACACACCGAAATACAGGTGGCTTCTCACTGCACCCCCAGAGACAGCTCATCTAAAATTTAGGCTACATCAATAGGTAGAAAAATGCAACAACCAGCTCCTTATAGATGGATTATTGGGAGCAGAAATGGAGCTATGGAAGCACTGGTCATCACCGTCTCATTTATAGACGTTGCCTCACTTACACAGGACTCATAAACCTTCCTAATGAGAACCACAGGAGGGGGACAAATGGACACATTACAGAAACAGGTCCTCAGCTGGTGGTTGTGACTTGCCACCTGTGGCTGCCTGTTGACTTGGTGTGATGGGGAGTCTCTCAGCCTTTGCCATTTCATCTCAGTGACTCCAGTCTGCAGCTGTCATGGGTGACTCAGGTGCAAAGGAACTGGTAGTATATCAAAAGCCCCTGCTTGTTTAAAGTCTCAGTCCATCTATACACTATGGTGGAACCAAAAAGTAAATAATGCTTCCTGGAAATAAGTCTAGGAGCTCTGCAATACCGCGTGGCACAAACACGCACACAAGTGCATAGTGCTCTCCATTCAGTCTTCCCCAATTTTTCCTGCCTGACTTTCAGCCGCTGTTGTTTTTCTCCAGCCAAAAGGCATCAGCAGGAACACTTGAGGCTTTTCTTGGAGAGCAACCTCAATGTGTTGTATACAGCAAGGGGGTGAAACCGCAGGGCTGAGCACTGTGGTGCAGGCATGGTGAAGGCGAGCGTCAGGGACAGCAATCCTGAATAAATCCAGTGAATGGGAAGATAAAATACATCATGGCTCACAGGCTACTTTATTCCTTCTTTTTTTTTCTTCTTTTCAGAAAAATGTGCCTTAACTATCCAGTATAAATATTTGTTTCCAATGTTGTCATGAATTGTACTTTTCCACTGCATGCTACTAACTCAGAAATACCATCTGATCCTCAAGCAGACACAAAGGAACTATGTTTTGCAGGGACAGGGAGGGTGGGGGGAAGTCCTTGGCATTGCTCTGTTATTTCACCCTTTAAACCTCTCATTTTCCCTCCCCATCCAAATTTTCCTTTCCAATCTCATTCAGCTAATACGCATCTCTCCTGAGGACAGAGGATTCCTTGCTGGTTCTTGATTAAGTTTTTAAGAAGCCGGGAAGGAAGACGTTCTTTGAAACTGGATCTACTGTAGGATGGGAGCCAGCACACAGGACACGGTGTCTTTTAGAGAGGGCCACACACAGTGCCACTCCAGTCATATGACTTCTCTGTCACATCCTGAAGCCATTTCCAGCTCGTGTGCGAGTTTGTACTCCCATTTAGAAAAGGATGGGATATATTGGGAACACACATATGGAAACACTTTCAGGGAATCAGTTTCCATGAAATCCATAATAAGCCAAGTGGCTTCAGATGTGGCAGTGTGCCTCAGATTAGCCAAAGAGGGAAAAAAAAAAAAAAAAAGAGGGGAAAAAAAGGAGAGAAATAGAAAAAGAAGGACAAATATAACCTTTCAGCCCTTATTTCAGTTTCAAGGGGAAAAAAGAAAAGAGAAAAAAAATAAAATTAAAACCCACTAATAACTTACACCTACTGAAACAGGGAGCCACAAAAAAATACAACTAACAAGAGCACTTCTCCTCCCCCAAAAAAGGACACTGCTATCAGCATTCCTGCAGCTCCCAGAAAGCTCTCCTGGCATCTGCCAAGCTTGAGCGGGGTCGGCAGAGCCGTGGCCTTGCCTGCACCAGTGTGCATGGGTTGAGCAGGTGCCCGCTGTCTGGTAACCTGTGCAGGCAATTTTTTCCACCCCTTACAAATTTTCCTTCCTTTCCTTTCCTTTCCTTCCTGCCCTTTCAAAACTGCAGCTGGGTGATAAACTGTCCTCTAAGTAAATCTCCTGAGAAAGGAGAGATTTAGGAGGGGGCATCCCTTGGCTGAACCTGGGCCATACTAGAAGCAGGGTTTGTGGTGGGATGATGTGTTTGGTTTCAGGCAGCAATGCCAGGGAGGGGGTGGATATCACCCGCCTGATGTGCTTGGAGATGAAGTTCAGGAGCAACCCCCAGGTACCTGTGAGCGGGAGCCCCACTGATCCCAAACAGCACAGAAAAGGGCTGGAGGCCACAGCAGTGGAGGGCAGGATGGAAGCAGCCGGCTCATCTGAACTAGTGTGGTGCTGGAATAACTTTTGCATGGCCGAAGCGGGAAGAAGCATGGAGCAAGTGGCAGGAGCTCAAATTTGAACTGAAGAGATGCTATGTGCATCTCTGTGACAGCTACCCACCCTTTTATCATGAGAAAATAACCAGGAATTTGGCTCCTAATTGGGGCCGTATCCTACAAACCCTACTTTTCCTGACAAACAAATGACTCCACAAATAGTCCCTCTGTTTCCAATAGGGTTATTTGCGGGAGGAGGGACCACCCAACACGAGAGGATCAGGCCCTCCTTTCCCTCACTCTGCCGCTCACTGCAACCTTCCACAGCCAAATCCGAATGCAAAAAAATACCCACAAACTGCAAAGACTTTTCCTTGCTGCTGCTGGAAAAGCCCTGGACCAGAACAGCTGTGGAAAGGTCTCGTGTGCTGTTAATACGATGCTCTCCCTCGCTTCCGCCGCCGAAATGGGGATTTGCCATTTGTTTCTCAGGCTGGTTCTTTCCACTCAAGTCCCGGCACAGTAACTAACTGAAAACTTCTGCATCAAGGAGAAGGTCTCTTTTAAAGTTTGGCTTGGCTTTGCTTTCAAAGAGTTGTCTGTATATTTTAGAATATGTAGAACTTGCCTTTGATTTAAACCTCGCTCTTAACAATAGACAAGAGACGATTTCTCTACTGAGCAATTTAAACAAAAACAAACATATTTTGGTTGCTCGGCCTTGTTGTCAAAATGCTCTGTTTTTTTTTTTTGGTTTTTTTTTTTTTTTTCCCAGAGAAAAATCAAACCCTACAAATCATTTCACTTCTGGCCAAGAAAACTTAAATTCACAAATGTAGATAGTCCATTATTTTTTCCCCTGAACAATATCATACAGAGAGGGAGAAAAGCACCTCCCCAGCCCTCAGACATCCATAAAACACGAACCCCTCCTCATCTAAACAATTAAAATCACAGTCTTCTCCAAAATAACTTCTCCTTTCAAAGAACATTTTCAGTCTTGGTCCCTGTCCACATGCAGGGCCATAATGTTGATTTTCAGTCCTGCTCGGTATGAAAGTCCTGTGTCCCAGAGGGTAAACAGCCGCACCTCATCCTGCAGAGGCAGTTGAAAGCGGCTGCTTGTGCTCGGAGCCGGGGCTGCGCTGGATCCCGCAGGAGTATCTGCTCCAAGGGGATGAGGGCGCTTAGCCCATGGAGCTTCTGGCTACTGCAGGAAGCAGAAGGGAGATACCAAGGAGGCATTTCCATCTTAGGTTAAGGATTTTAGCAGCAGGCGCAATAACGCTGTTGGAGTGAAAACAGTGGAAAATAACTCACCCAGCGACGGCCAGAGATTTTTCCCTTACAGTGAGAACACACTTCCCCCAAGTAACACAAACAGCGGTAACATTGGGCCCTGTGATAAAATTGTCAAACACGTCAGCATGACTCAAGGCCCACCCCACCGTCCAAAGGAATTTTGGGAGGTTCAGGGTGCGAAGGAGCCCTGTGGGGAGATGTGTGGGTGAACACGGAGCCGAACCGCTGCTCCGGTCTCACGGGACAGAGCGAGAGCACCTTGGGAGTGTTGCTACCCTTGGCATAGCAGGAGTAAAGTGGTGTCTCTCAAGCCACAGAGTAGGACTCGCCACCATCACCACAAGCTTTAGAGAGATGGAGGAAAACTTTGCACGCAACCACTGGGCTGTTTTCACTGGAGCTTCTGCTCCCAAAGCTAAGAGTCAAAAATACTGAGCAGTGCAAAGACTGACAGAGGTTTCAGTCCAGGGATTTAGGCACTCAGTGCCTGTTTAGATATCAAACTGCCACAAAATTCCACAGGACACAGAATGCTAAACACAGTTGTAGAGCAGTGCTAGAGGCACTGTATTCCTTCTTAGATTCACTTTAACAATATATGATTTTCAATTCCATTTAATAAAAGTCATGTAAATACTTCTGTATATTTTTTTATTCCTTTCAGACCTAACTGAATTTCTTACTAAGTTAAGGCAAACAACTGTAAGCAAAGTTTCAATCCATTATAAGCTTGTCCACACAGCATCCCCATTCATCAGCCAACCTGAAGCTTAAACCAGCCTAACTCTGAACACCTCTAAATAAATGCTTCTTCTCCATAGTGTAAAGCCTGAATATGTGTTTTATCCTCCCAGGAAGCTGGTGATGAGAAAGAGAAACAGACTTTGGTCTGTAATAGCTCACACCATAAATACACTTTAGGCTGTTAGATGTACAACACCTTAGGCTATACCACTAGCAGCTCTTTAGATTACCAACAGTGATTTATCTGAGACACAGTATCTTGGATTTTCAGTTCAGATCATCAACAGTGACTAGAAATAGAAAGCCCACGTATCCATTAAAGCTGTTACAAGGGGAAATGTGATGCATTGCTTTATGGCTCTTGCTACCGATTTGTTTTGTGAATTAGGGCATATAATTTGATTTTCCTTGGTAAATTTTGCTTTCTATAAGATGAATATTTTAATACTACTTATTAGCCAAGTGACAACATCAGTTGGACAGTTTGAAAAACCCTATGGAATCCTTGGTTGGAAAATGTTGTAAAATTACAAAGATTAAAGGCAAAACCCAACAGAAGTTTTTTAAGTTCTTCAATGGGTGAAGACACAGAAAAAGTGGAAGTCAGAAAGAGTGAAGAGAAAACTTGACTTAAAATATTATTTCATACTCGATCCCGAATTCTAAAATAACAAAGATGCGTACAAAATCAGCCTGAATTATTGCCTTCAGCTGTCCCCATCTGCTTGAGAAAGCAGCAGCTAAAGTTGCTTTAAACCAAACTTCCAGCGCATCTGCAGTGCAGACCGGTGAGAGCAGGAGCTGGCCCGGCTAAGCACCAGGCGCCGGGCTCCAGCTCCACTGCGGCTGGAGCAGCTTCCTCCGTGGGCAAGCAGCCTGTCCTCAAAACAGCTCCAAACCAGTCTGGCCCACCTACGTGGGCCAGGCCAAACGAGGAACTGGTTGGGTTTGGACTACCCTTAAACTCAGCTTCCTATCTAATTTTGGAATCTAATGCAATGGCTCCCAATTCAGCTCTGGTGGTGCTTAGATCCTCCCCTGCGCTCCTTTTCACCCATAAAAAAGAAAACAACATGGGTTGGCTTTTAGCAGGAATCAAAATGAAAACAAAAACAAACAAAATATCCCTTTAGAGGGAGATATTTGAGAGAGGAAGAGGGAAGAAAGGGGAAAGAGAGGTGCCTTTTTCCCATTGCCAGGATTCCTCTGTGGCTCCTCTGGCCATGCCAGCATCCACATCACAGTTCCCAGGGACTTCCTCTGAGCAGCTTCTGCGAGACACATCTTCCAATAAGCCATTTCATCTTGGGTTTATGTTGCAGAGATTTCAGGTCAGCAGCCCTCCTGGTGTTTTTGAGGCACTTGCTTCCCTTCCTATTTGGCAAGTCAGTCACCTTTGCAGAAGGTCTGTTTTTCAGTCCTCAGTCCCTAGCCCAGATCCCAGTCCTTGCAATCTGCACCCTCAAGGATATCTACATGTTTATGCTCTTTCTCACTGGTGTCTCTATACCTTCCCTCTGTTAAGGCTGACCAACCCTATGCAGCTCTAGTCTTTTAACTGCCCCCGAATTATCTATTTCAACTTTAATGAAGTTTTTTTGGCTGGGATTCCTTCTTTGGGACTTAGTTTTATTTTTGTTTTCAGTGGCAACAACACACATAACTAGCTGGCTCCACTCAGCAGGAATGATCTGCAGATGTTTGATCCAATTTCTGCACAGAGGGGCACAGATCATATGATCTCATGAGGTCCCCGTCAGTCCTACATGACTATGACACTACAGATCTATAGGAAATAGAAGAATTGATCCAGCAGATGCTCTGGCACTATTCCCACCTACCTAAGGGCAAGTAGACTCACAGATCTCTATTAATAGTATTAAGTACAGTGATGCAGACAGAAACCTCCACCTTTGGCAACCCCTACAGCTTGGGAATATTCTGATCTTGCACTCCATGTTGAGGAAGTGACAGGTCCTGAGTGGACCCTTGGTCAAACATGGTGTGGCTGATCTTCTGCCCCACTCAGCTTTTCCAGTGATGCTGCTGACAGACACCACCTGCCTCTTATTACAAGCTGTAACAAGCAGCTTTTTCCTTCCTTTCCTGCTAGCCCTAAAGCCTGGGGGGAGTATCCTCCTTCAAACATCATCCTTGCACTCCCTTCTGACCCACACTCACCACCACCCAGCTCTACTGAGGTTGCAGCCACTGCTACCACCTCTCTGGCTCTCTTTGTGTTACAGTCGTCTCTTGTATTCCACTGTACATGTTGTAACCAGCTGTACTGTATTCAAGGGTGCAAATTCAGAGGGGACAGGCTTGATCTCTCTTTTTCCTCCTCCTCCCCTTTAGCTGTACAGCCCTTAGCACAAGGGAATCAGCCCTCCAGGCACTACCACAATACAAACACCATTAACAGCCACGTGGCTGGCCGTGATTCCAGCAAAGGTTCATTAGCTATTCACAAATACAACTATTGCTTTGATCACTGAACTGCACCGCCTGCAGGAGCCAAATTTGGGTGTCCCAGCTGAAGCCAAAACCTCAACTGATGCCTTGACAAGGGGACTGATCTCCAGTTTGTGGAAATCTTTCAATCCCACATTCAGCTTTCAACACAACACGGAACACCATTTCAGCACAAAATTAAATATGGCAAGCTGCGTTTTCACAGACGTCTATCCAAAAAAAATGATGTGCCTTACAGATTTGGTCCTGTACCTGTGCTACAAACTGGTTTTCCAAGCAAGCCCATTGTGCAGCCTAACTATATAAACTAAACCAAGGTGGACATACCTTGCGCTGCTGGCTTTTTATAATATTCTGCCAATTCTAAACAGTGCTTGTTTAACAGGAAAGGACATTAGAAAGCAGTGATGCCTATGGATCAGACAGAGATAGCCAGTTAAACATTAAAAATAACAAGTGGAAACCACACATGTGGCATCGCTAGAGGTTGTGTAGGGACTTTTCATCTCAGCTAAATGAAAGACGCTTTGTGGGTACTGCTGCTAATTTGAGCATACTACCTTCCACTGCTCACTGCCAGAGACATGTGATGTTAAGAGGCTGTGAGATGCCCTACCCCTCCATTTTGCTTTCAGAATTGATCCTTGTTTTAAATCCTCTGGGCTGTTTTCCCTGTTGGTGCTCCCCTTCTCTCATCATGGTTGCTCCTCTTACACAAGCCCAAGAAGGCTTCCTCCAGCTGCCTATCCCAGAACTTCTTAATTACAAAATAACATATTGCAGCAAACACTCATGGCTACCACGGGATAAAAAGTCAAATGGGTGGTTGGAGAGACCTTTGGGAACAAGAATTGGGAAATTTGGAGGTGACATGGCCCAGCTGGAGCTGAATATGCATCACACTGACTCCTCTCATACTCCAAAGGAACCTTTAAACCACCACAAAATCCTCTGTATTAAGTGTATGAGATCTCTTTTGCCAGAACCAAACTTCTTCACACAATGAGTGTGTTGCATGGTCCAAGTAATCCCAAGGGTTTAACACAACTCTCTGTTTGCAAATTTACCTGTGGAATAATTAGGATTGTGATCTGGCTGGGTGTTTGCTCCCCAGTGGAGCCACAGCCTCGGCTCTGACCTTTGCCTTTGACAGTGTAAGTGCCAACCAAACCTGGAGGAAAAAGTCCCTGTTACTAGTTGTGTTTCTTGAAATGAAAGGTTAAATGGTGTATGAATACCAAGGAAGAATGAATATTCAGTTGTCCTACTCCTGTATCTCCATCTAGGGTAGTGGGGGAGGAATTAAATTCATTTTGTTAGAAAAAAGGGAGGGACTTTACAATTAGGAAAATACAAAAGTAAAAAGATTCCTAAAGGAATTGCAGAAGCCCACAAAGTCAGTGATAAATTCTTTCTCAGTGCATTTTTTCAGGTGGGTTAGAAAAGTAGAGTGTCGCTGTAATTCAACCAAAAATAACACCTTTTCAGCAGACACTGCAGGAGTTTGCCTGATTAGGGAAGGGAATTTCCACTATTTGATAGATTATAGTGAAACCACAGCAAACTAAAATGACCAGAATATTTCTGCACGGTGCCCCTCCAGCCTCCTCCCAAGTTAAACCAGTTCTGTGTCCAACACTGGCCGGTTCTCCGTGGCTTCTGCCACCTCCCTGAGACCCACCATAGCCACCACATGTCCTACCCACCTCTTTCTTATATCTGTCACTGCCACAGGCACCCATATGAACCTCAGAAATAAAAAACTGGTCCTGCAATCTGGCAGACAAAGTTATAGCAAAGTTATAGCATGTTCAAATGAGTGGAAACTAAAGTTAGACAAATTCAGACTAGTAATAAGACCCACGTTTCAAAGTGAGCTTAATTAGTGTCTGTAACTAAAGGTTGTGGTGGATTTTGCTTCCTTGGAAATTTTTAAATGAAGACCAACTGAGATTTTGGGTTTGCTTTTTTTCCTCAAAAGTTATCCTCAACTTCAAATGAGAGCTAATTTGGGGAAACTTTACTCCTGGGTGTAAAACAGATGTTCACATGGGTTTCACTGTACTAATAACCTATGAATCTATGGATCCATGGAGAGTTCCTTATGTGAAATTATTCTTCCCATAGCTTTACAGATGAAGCTTCACCATTGCTAAAAATCCTCACACTCCACAGAAACTCCTCGAACACAGAAGCACCATCGAGCACCACATGGGTGTGGGGTTGGGTTCCCCCCTGAGGGGACATTTCCACCACCATTTCCACACACACCACTCCTGTGGACATGGGGAAACTGTCACAAGCTCAGGAAGGCATCTTCTGCTTTGATCCCTTCCCTCACGTTTGAGTCAGTCTGAAAGCAAATATTAAGAGATTTTCAGATTAGTGTCCCCAAATACCCTGCCTTTATGCATATGAAGTAGTTCCTTCTCTCTTAATAACATCCTTCATGAGCCATGTGAAGGTGCGTTCCCTCATTTTATCTCATCCATCTTCCTCTCCTTCACTGCCTACGTTGTTTGCTTTTATACAACCACAGAAAAACCGAACCACTTGCATGGCTCTCACCTTCTGTTTTGGTCACCAGCAGCAGCCCACTATCACCAGTATCAATGCACTTTGAAATCTGATGGCCAAGCTGGCAGGACACCAGGTTCTTTCTCTGCTAAAACATCCATCAAGAAGGAAGGAGATTTGGTCATGTGTAAAATGGGGCCAACGACCATTGCTAAACCACTTCAAAAAGGTATTATGAAGCTCTGCTGGACTCTAACACTCCCTTGCTGATCAAATTCAGTGTGGTCAAATTCTGCGTGGCCAGTAATGAGGGGAAATTTCACCGAAAACCGAAGCGGCTCCAGCTATTTCTACCAGCACCAGTTTTTACCTCTTGAATTGTATTTTTTAGTATAAGATTTGCAGAATTGGGCTTTTAAAACCATTCAGTTCCTGAAGGGCACGCCTCTACCTATCTCCTACCAAACACAGTCACAGTCTGAGCAGGATCAAATTCTTCTGCATTTTTGTAGAACCATTTCATAAATTCATGTTGTGCAATTAATCAAACAAAATTCAGTACAACAAAACACAAGTCTACAGAGATTTAAGGGCAAAATCATAGAATCACAGAATCTTTTGGGTGGGAAAGAACCTTTTAAAAGTCATCTAGCGCAACCCTCCTGTCATGGGCACTGACATCTTCAACTAGATCGGGTTGCTCAGAATCCTATTCAACCTGGCCTGAATGTTTCCAGGGATGGGTCATCCATCATTTCTCTGGGCAACCCGTGCCAGTATTTCACTACTCACAGTGACAATTTCTCCAAATCTAATCTAAATCGACTTTCCTTCTGTTTAAAGCCCCTGGTCCTGTCACTCCATGCTCTTGTCAAAAGTCCCTCCTCAGCTTTCTTGTAGCCCCTTTAGGGGATGGGGGTAAGATAAGTGAACCTGATGTACCAAAGACTTTCATGTATGGAGAATGATTCCCTCTTTGTGTGAGGACACATGTGGTCCTTCATCAGCCACCATTGCTGGCTCCATTGCAGGTAGAAAATTAACAGCCATTCCACAAAAGGAATGGAGAAATCATCACACGCCTTTGCACAAGGATGAAACAAAGAGCTCCATCCCCCAGCCTTCCTGTTAGGAGCTTACTGACTTTACTGGGAACACACATCTAGGTAATGGCTCAGGATCTGGCCCTTTGGAAGTCTGGAACTGAGGGCCCGGTTGCCCCATTAACAATTAGCCTTCTGTTTACAAAACCCAGCAGAGTCAGTAAGAATAATCATTACAAAACATGCTCAGACTGTGATTCCGGTTTAAGTTAATATAATTTTAATGAGTTCTTCTGAAAAAGCCTGGCACTTATGGAAAATTTCCTTAATTAATATCAGACCCTAAATTAGTAATAAAAAAAAGCCCTGAATATCATTTGGTCTCAAGCTGGAACTAAAGTATGTTTTGGCATCATTACTAACTGTTAGCAGCAAGTTCTGGAAACAGATGCAAATCTTGATATGTGTCCTAAATATAAAACACATTGCAAAAAAAGCTCAGATAAAAATATATCTATACATCCACATATATTTGAGTGTGCTATTTCCTGCCTGTATCAGCAACAAATTTATTCCATTTCAAAACATTCCACTTGTTTCTTTTGGGTATTTTTTTTTTAATCCCTTATTTCAGGAATAAAACTCCTCTCTGCCTTCATTTTTCCTGTTTATTTCCTCCCCCAACAACCGTTTTAAGTAAATTAAAACTGCTTAAAGACAGGCATTATAATGTTCAAACAGCTGAAAATCAGCCCACTTGTTTTACCACCTAAATATGGGCATAGGTGCCTAATTTGAGGCCACCCACGCTAGAAAAATTTGAGGTAGGGATCATGCAAAGCATCTTCTGGACAATTGCTCCAATGAAAGACTCAACCCAGTGGAGAGGCTGCTACTGAAAGCCCACAGATGAGTGCCAAGATGCTGAGATTCCCAGGTGGCACCAAGTGGGCAGGAGACTAAAAATGGAAACCCTGTGGCAAACAAAATAAATAGAACCACTGACAAATAATGGAAAAAAAAAAAAGAAGGCAAGTTACAAGTTTAGTGAAGGCAGCAAAATGAGCGGGTTGTTCCTGAAGACCTGAGCTCCCCCAGGTTCTTTACTTTGCCTTGACTCAGCATCACCTCGCAGGGAAAGCGCTGAACATTAGCGATGAGAAATGGAGACAGAGACAACCTTGAGTCTTTTGGCTTCCATTTAATTAATAAAAAAAAAAAGTAGTAAAAAAAAGAAGACAGAGTGAAAACTGTTATAGTCACCAAGAAAAACATCACAGCATAGCGAGCGCACCAGAAACCGAGTTGGCTTCTTGGGTTTGCCAAGTGCCTGAGACAATATTGCTGAAGCGTGAACTGCTCATTCATTTCAGGGGCTGCTAACACCAAGGCCATGCTGGCAATCGCCACAGTATTAACTGTTTTTCTGCTTCCCAGAGCAGAAAAGAAGAAAATAATTGTATTCTGGAGACAGCACTAATGCCTTCTCTTTTTAAGAGTCGTGCCCTGAAATGTGCTTATTGCCCACAACATTTAATCAAGTTAACAGGAATTAAGGGATGCAAGAACAGCTACTTCCATGGCCAGAGTTTTTACTTAGTCACTGTAAAGTTTTCTGAGCTCTTTAGAAGGAGATAAACATTTCTTTCCAAGTGAGTACATTTCAAAGACCGGATTCCCCCTGAAACAGAAAATCCTTGTGAAAAAGATCATGGGAGTACATGACATTAGCAAAATCCAAGATAATTCACATTCAGGGTTAGAAACCCAAGATGACAACCAGTAGAGGACTGCAAGAAAACAGCCCATGGCTGTCAGTCACTTTCCCATTAACATGCAAACACTATAGCCAGAGGTTCAGCTGGAGCTGCTTCCATTATATGTGGGTTTCTTATTATCCAATTTTTAGACTTACAAGAATGAAAATTAAATTGTGTAAAGGAACAGTATTGTCACTGATTAGGGCATGGCTGGCACTGCATTTATACTTGTCAGCCCTCACTGAGATGGTAGAACAGGAATGTTTCTTAAATTCGGTTTCTGATGAGGGCCCAGGATGGTCCAAAACACTGTGGTGATATCTACAGAGTGAGATGAATTAATGGGCAAGCTTGGCTATGTTTGAACTAGCAAACAACCCAGAGTTGGGGCACATTCCCTGGCTCTAAATCCAGTCAGGATGGTCTGGCCACAGATGTAGCACTAAATCCTGAATCCACAATGGTGTGGCTGCCTCTGAGCTGCCCACAGGAACAGGTTTGGGACTCTGCTCATTTCCAAACCACAGCTGGGACCTGTTTGCAACCATTTTTGGTCAACACAGCTCAAAAACCAACCTTGCTGACAATTTAACAGTACTGGTATTTTACAGTCCAGCCCTACCACTGTGTAAATTATTGGTAAAGATACCGCTTTCTGGCCGTTTTAATTCAGAGGGCTGGGTCTGCAGTCTTGCTTTGTTTAGAGGCTGAGCCCAGAGTCTTCCTCATCTATATCAGTATGTCCCTCATCTATCTCAGTGTATGCCTACTCAACAACACAGTAAATATAAACACAGCAAAGTCCACACTGCAGGGACTCCAGCACGTGGGACATCAGATTATGGGCATGGTGGCACATCCCCAGATGACAAATATCTAGAAAGAGTGCAAGTCCAGAGCTGGAAAAGGTAGGTTTGCTGATTTGTCCTGCTGTTCAGATTCAGTTTTAATTTTCTCCTTTGCCATATGGCATTTGTCAAACACAGGATAAGCCCTTGCACAGCCAGCACTGAATGTGTTCATGGTACATTTGCAGGGCAGATCCTCCAGCATCTTAAGACCTTGACCCTGCAAGAGCCTCTCAAAGGTGAATCAAACAGCAAGAGATCAGTGTTTAGGCAGAAGGGTGAGGAGATGTAGGAAAAGTGTAGGGAAAGACGAAGTCTCCCCACCTTCCCCTACTCAGGATTCTCAACAAAATTAAAATCAAGCTCAAATCCTGCAACAGCGGAGCAGGTTGAAGTCAGGGAGAGGCAAGGTTAAACCAGGACTAGAGTGTAACAAGGCTGTGATATGGATATGTTTATGGGACAGTTAAATTGTCTCATAAATCACCTCACCAAAGGCGCACTATCAGATCAGACATGCCTGTACCTGAACTACTCAGCAAGGCTCGCTTCAGAGCCCATGGAGACAAACAGACTCTTCCCAGGCACTGCCAGGGACCAGCACAGCTCATCTGCAGACTGGTCAAGTCCTGAAAATGCCAGTTTGTCCCCACTGATTCAAAAGGGAGCTGAGGGTGAGCATTTCAGAAGTGGATGTCTGCCCTGAGGACATCTGTACCCTTCCCTCCTCCATCTGCCCAAGAGCAGCCCTCTTGTGACTGCAGGAACAACCCGACCTGTACTCCCTGCTCTGAACCCTCCATGTGCAGAGGACTTGCTGGATCAGCCCCAAAGTGTTATGTAAAATGGCTGTGATGTGTATATTTATATGAATCATATACATTAATTACATAATAGACACCCATGCTCGCCATCCCACATGCACTTTGGTTATGCACAGGACACAAAGCCTGAGTGCATTCACTATGAATCATGCAATAAGACTACATCCCTCAGGCAAACTCTCTCTAAAATGACCATTTTCATATATTCCCATGGTTTCCACTACAATATTATTTAATTAAGAATATTAATCTGCTGGGCCACCAACTTTCACTGTCTTCTGGGGAAGTCTGAGCAGACAGACATTTTAGTAAAATAGGGGGAATCCTGCTCTTTTTATGACTGAGTTGGTGAAATAAAGTAAGGCAATTTCATGGCCTCATGAGCATGTGTTTTGTATTTGTTCTTGATATGAACACGAGACTTATGGACCAGAGAGATCACTGCTTCAGAAATTGCATGAGTGATGTCATATAATCACTTTTTGCTTTGCTTTTAAACTAGTTCTGTTGAAAGTCCCTAATACATATGACACAGATTAGTTGTAGGACAATGCAAACAGGGTACTACTGATGCCCATTTTGAAAATAAAAGATGAAGACTTTCAGTTTGACAGCCATGGGCACACACTTGCACGTGACTGCAGCATGCATGCAAACACGTCAGTTGTGCAATGAGATCAGTCTAGACACTGACACGACCAGTTCTGCCACATTACAGCAGCCTGCCCAAATAGCTCCTGCCCAAGTAACTCCCCGGGGCTGCAGCCTGCTGCCCTTTTCGCCTCTCCCATGCAACGTGGAACTGCACGCACAGCTTTGGCAGTCCCCTGTCACCTCCCATTCTACAACCCCAAACTCCTTCTGATGCTCAGCCTAATCTGGGATTCAAACACAGCTGACCTCATCACCAAGAATCATGGAATTATGGCTGGAAAAGACCATTCAGTTCAGCTGTTAACCCAGCATCACCATATTCACCACTAACCATGTCCTCAAGTACTTTATCCACATGTCTTTTGAACACTTCCAGGGATAGTGACTCCACCACTGCCCAGGGCAGCCTGTTACAGTGCCTGACAGATGTTTCAGTGAAGAAATTTTTCCTAATAAATCTAAACCTAATAAATAATTTTTCCTAATAAATCCCCTGGTGCAACTTGAGGCCATTTCCTCTTCTGTCCTTGTAGTCTTAGAGAACAGACTGACTCCCACCTGGCTACACCCTCCTTTCAGGGAATTGTAGAAAGCAATAGGTCCCCCCTGAGCCTCCCCTTCTCCAGGCTGAGTCCCCCCAGCTCCCTCGGCTGCTCCTCATCAGACTTGTGCTCCAGACCTTTCCCCAACTTTGTTGCACTTCTCTGGACTCACTTCAGCACCTTGATGTCTTTCTTGTCATGAGGGGCCCAAAACTGGACACAGGATTCAAGATGTGGCCTCACCAGTACCCAGCACAGGGGGACAGTC
Source organism: Acropternis orthonyx (assembly GCA_035583155.1). Taxonomy (NCBI): domain Eukaryota; kingdom Metazoa; phylum Chordata; class Aves; order Passeriformes; family Rhinocryptidae; genus Acropternis; species Acropternis orthonyx. The sequence goes on from JAWWEU010000111.1 coordinate 111,400,168, forward strand.
ACTGCCCTGGTCCTGCTGGACAAACTATTCCTGATACAAGGCCAGGTGCCATTGGCCTTCCTGGCCACCTGGACACACTGTCATCTCATGTATCCAATCCCAGGATGGGGAGGAACACCACTGCTTTGGCCATGGGATGGGTGTGTTTCTGGTCAAGGGAGAACCACCAAAAGTAGCTCTTGAGGGTTGCCACTGACAACAAAACCAGGAGTTATGCTTCTGGAGGACATTATTGCTTTATTGGATGGAATATTTTCAACATGTGGGTGAACACAACTTCAGCAGTTTTCCAGGCAGAGCTATGGAGGCTCGTGGAAAGGCTGGGAGGTGTGAAATGGTGGCAGATAGGAAGTTCGGTGGCTATAGGTGTGACAGCCAAGACCTAAGGGGGATGTTTTATCCAGTTTTCCTCCTGCATGATGTTAAGCAACAGGCAGTAAATGAGGCATTCATTAAAATGACCTTGTATAATTTTAACAGCCTTGATAATCAGATTTCTGCCACTGTATCAGAAAGCAATGTTTGTTTTTATTCAAGGCCTTGTAAAACTCTAATTTCTCCCTCATGCATTAGAGATGCCTGAAGTTTTCTACGGATTTTAGTATTTCTAAGCAGTCATTTTCTACCCCTTTCAAAGCACTGTTCTCTTCTGAAAGATGTATTAAGTAACTTGCCTCCTTGCATCCCAAGCACCCAAGCTGGCCCTCCATCCCAGAATGGTGTTCTCTAGTTCTGAACAGAGAATTTCTAGTCTGAATTTCTATTTCCATCAGCAAACACTGTAGACAACCTCTGGCACTTGTGAAAGATCAAAGTCTCCCTTTTCAATCTTGAATCTAACTGGATGCAAGACCCCCACACTGGGAAAAGGTAAGGGCACTGCAGAGGCCACGGTCAAGCCCCGGAAAGGTGAAGGACAAGAAGCACGGAGGTAACCGACTGCAGAGTACGGCAGAAAAGTTCAGTCCGCGGCCACGCGACGTACACAGCCAGGTCTTTTAGTCATTCTGCCTGTGCCCACATGCCAGGCACTCACGTCTGAATACACACAGACAAGCAAGGGCTGCAGGGCAAGCATGCGGCATACAGCTGCCAGGTCCCAGCCGAGCCTCTCCTGCAGGTATTGCTGCGGGCACAATTGCAAAAATAACCCATTTGACAACACAGACCGTCAGGAGGCTCTGACTCAAAGGGAACCTGTTTCAGGCCAAACAAAGCATTTCCTCAGCATCAAGCTGATCGAGTTTTTTGACCCAAGTCAGCATGTTGCACAGAGAGCCCGCAGGAACCTGCTCCACCACCTCCAGCCCTCGGCCCACATGGAGATCTTTGGCATCTCTGCGAAGGCAGAGCGTGCTAGGGCTGCAGAGGGTTTTGCAGCTGTTTGTTTGACAAACTAAGCTTCCCTCCTCCAGGATGAAAGAAATCAAGGAGTCTACGCTAATCAAATCGTACGCGCCTGCCGGCTGCAGTTCAGCTTGTCAGGAATGCAGCTCAGTGGAGTGATCAACATTTCCAGCACTATGAGGTTGGTGGAAGGGGAAAACACGACAGCAAAAAATTCACCTGGCTCGGAGTCAAACAGGTGTATGGCAGCAGCATCCAAGATTATAATAATATCTTGCAAACATGCAAAAAATAGATGTAATAAGACTGATACTTTGGTTTTCATTAATGAATCATAAAGGCTTTCCTTACATTACACATGCTTTTTTGGCATATGTTGCTAATATCTCCACACTTGCAAGGTTGGATTTTTAATACTGAGCCTCCCTCCCCTAAGGTTCCCCATTTTTGGCAAGATGTACAAGGTGACTGTGTGCCATGACAGGCTCTCTCTTACTTTGCGGCAATCAGATTACTTTACACAGATGTTTTATCACTGAGACCATTAGAGACGAATTGCACAGTATGTAAATGTGCATTTGTTTGATTTTAAAAAAAAGGTCTCAAATCCTCACTGCTGTCTTGTCTACGTTCCTAAACATATTTCCTCTCTCCTGCATCATTCCAAAGCACAATTTGTCCAATCTTTACCTTAAAGTGACTCAGCTTGTTTCTGATAGGCATCTTAAATACACATTAACTAAGGGAACAGGCTTTCTTGAGTTACTGGATTGAAAGGCAAGAAAATGAACCTCAGCCTTAACTATTGAAGAAATACAGGCATCTATCTGTCAGGATGCCTAACATCACACACCCCACAGAAGTAAAGCACAAAAAAATAGAAAATATCATAATTACTTTAAAACATAGAATCACAGAATGGTTTGGGTTGGAAGGGACCTTAAAGATCATCTCATTCCAACCCCCCTGCCATGGGCAGGGACACCTTCCACTAGACCACACTGCTCAAAGTCCATCCAACCAGGCCTTGAAGACTTTCAGGGACGGGACATCCACAGCTTTTCTGGGCAACCTGTGCCAGTGCCTAATTACATGCAAATAAACATCCTCTTGCAGGGGAAATAAAAAATAAAAAGAGGTCATTTGTTCTTAGAATCAAGTTCACAACTTAAAAGTAACCTGCTTTGAAATGGACCTGAAGTCATTCAAGTGACACATGCTCAGAGCAACACAGCAGCTCTTCCACATAAAAAAAAAAGGAACTCCCACTCCTGCCTGCCATGCAGTAACCCCAATATCACTGCTGAGCTTTGCTCTCCTTGTTGAGGTTTGTCTGAGGCCATGGAGGCAGCCGATGCCAGTCCTGTTCCTCTGCGTGGAATTGTTTTAGGCAAAACACAGTCTTTACCTGAGAGGCGTCTGGGCACATCGGTAATGGCTGGAAGTCCTGTGCCTCGAGTGGAGGACAGGGGAGTTGTGGAGTGAATGGATGGTGAAGTCATCTGGCTCAAGTAGGATGGGTAAGACTGGTCATAGGACCATGGCGGGGATGACTGCGCCTGCCTGGGGTCTGGGGAAAAAACAAAACAAAACAAAACAAAACAAAACAAAACAAAACAAAAACAAAAACAAAAAAAAAGAAAAAAGAAAAAAAAGAAACTTTTTTTAAAAGGAAGAAAATTTTTAGGGTATCAACAGCCTGATTGGAAGAAGTTGGGTTACTGAACATACACACATCAGTGCTATGAGGAATGAGAATGTAACGAAACACAACTTGCTCCTCTATGACTCAACCCTTACAAGCCTCAGTCTGTGCTCTTCTCTCCCCAGAAAAATTTCTGAGGGAAAGGAACAAAACAGAGAGCAGAGTTTTAAAAGATCCAGCAGTTGTGCTGTGTCTCTCTTCCAACAGTGTTACACCAAGAGTGGTCAGTGCTCAAGGATTCACACAGAAGCAGACAGCAAGGATGAGTCCTAGGTCTGAGCTTAGGAAGTGGACTTCATACAGTCACAGAATCATTCAGTTTGGAAAAGACCTCTAAGATCATCGAGTCCCACCATTAACCCAGCACTGCCAGGTCCACCACTTGTCTCCAAGCACCACATCTACAAGTTTTTTGAACTTTCAGGGATGTTGACTCCACCACTTCCCTGGGCAGTCTGTTCCAAGGCCTGAACACTCTCTCGGTGAAGAAAATTATCCTAACATACAATCTAAATCTCCCCTAGCACAACGTAAGGCTGTTTCCTTCAGAGGTAGGGAGGGTCTACAGACACTTGGCATGCCTGTCAAGCTGTTATCCAGTTCAAACACCACACAGTAGTGTTTTCAGTGCTGAAAATACTAGGCAAGGAGCAAAATGTGATTAGTCTTATCAGCATCTGTTCAAAAATGTCACATTTGGATGCTGGCCCAATTACTTACAGTCCCCTCAATTACAAAATATGAAACCAAATGATTTGGGATAACTATGGGAATCTAGTGATGCCTTCTCATTTACTTGTGACAGCTTACTACAGAGGAAGTTTTGTTGAAGCACTGCTGGATTGTACGAAGTGCGAGAGAGGGAAACCTACTTTTACTCACTGGTATTTGGATTTATAAACCATTTGCTCTCAGTTAATATCTGGTGATAAAGATACCACTGGATCACTCATAAATTATGATTTTTATTTCTTTACGTCAATAAAAACAAAGCACTTTCAACCCTAAAGTTTGTTTTGGGCACTGCACAATAAACAGAAAACAATCTCTGAACCAGCTCATAGAAATCATAGCACATCCCTTCAAATCCTGCCCAGAATTTTCAGGGAAGCACAGCAAGCCCATTCAGTTTGGAGAACCTGTTCTGTCAGAGCACTGTGCTGAAGTCCTGCTTTGGAGGCAGCAATGTGACAGCCACATGGCATAAGCAGAGGCACTTTCTCAGGAAATTCAACTTTTTTTTTTTCTTTTTTTAACTCCTTTCCCTGCTCTTCCACACAGCAAAACCTTGTAGTTTCAGCTATTCCATGTTTATTATTTCTGTTCAGACATGATTTGTTTGAAGAGATGTCTGGAAAGCAGATACTTCCTCGAAGAAAATAACTATATAGATATTTAGATATAAAAAACAACCTTCCAATTTAATTTTAAGAGGATTTTCCTGGAGTTTGCCATTTATATTAGGGTAGAGTAATATAAATGGTTAACATAAACTCCTCAGAAATCTGAAGAACACTTGATCATTAAATGTAATGAACTTCTTTGTTTTAACAATTTCAAGGCCAGGGTTGTATAGATTGGCACAAGTTCAAATCTGACTGACTGTTCATTGTTACATCTGATATCGACATATTTCTCTGCCTCATTCCACCACGATAATTCTCCATGCAGTCAATGGTAAATGATTTTCAACTGGGAACAGAAAGCTTGAGCTTTCTGGGAAAACAATCTTAAAATGAATGATGTGTTAGGAGTACAATCTCAAATCCAAGATCCTACAAACTCCAAGAGCTTTTAAATCTCTGCTTCTGAATGCAAAACAGAGTCCCTTAAAGTTTTGGGTTTAGGTCAGCTCCAGTGCTGGAAGGAAATAATATAACAGGTAAAGGCTAGGGGAAAAAATCACAGCAGAGGATGTTTTTACATCATTTTGGTCTAAGAATGTGGAAACCTCGGGAAAGGAACTGCCTTCTGGAAGTTCATGCCACTCCTGGTAATGTAATCCTCATGACACAAGAAGCTCTTGAGCACCTTTGGCACTCTCATCACTTCAAATACTCATGCTAGACTTGGTTTTATGCTTAACATCCTTAATCCAACAACTGTGAATATCTGTGTGGAACCAAGAGTGATGAATGGCAAAAAGTGGTCTTTCAAAGGCTCATGTTGTATTTCAAAACAGTATCTCATACTGTGCTGTCAGAGGCAGGATATGGGGCTGGATGGATCATCAGTTGACCCCAAAACATATCACATATTCTTACGACATCTACCTTAAATAGATTGGTCTTCTCAGAGAATAGGAAATAATGAAGAGGAAAATTCTCAACCAAGTTGAACAACAGAACGATGTATCAGAGCTCAGTGGCTGAGCAGAAGGTCACAGCACCCCAGGCTAGAGAGTTATTACAATTCCTCTACACCAAGGCATGGCTCAGGTCATGGTGGAGGGTGGAGAATTTGTCCTTGGGCTGACTGGCTAAAGAGTTATCTTTGGCCCTCCAAGAAACTGGAAAGTGAAGATACAAGTTTCACCAGATCTCAGAGTAAATGCCCTAAAGCCAACCTCTGCTGACTGATGGCGGTCAAGGTTTGCATGGACACGAGAAAAGAGAGCAATGAAACACCATCACCTTTGCCAAGTCAAAGGTGACCTGTCAGCCCACAGGGCAAACGTCACTGCTCAGCAGCATTGCCCAATCCCCAGTGACAAATGCCACAAGGCAGAGCCCAAGGCTACCCTGTTTAGCCCCTGAAGGTGGACACACAGCTGGGTCTCACGTGGCACCCTCTGGCCCCACCAGCAGATGGTCCTGGCAATGGTGTGACTTTGGCCCCTGAAGCCCAGCCAGCCCATCTCTTCTGGTCCCACACACCACCAAACTTTCTGGGTGAAGGAGGGTGATGGGAACACCACAGTGGTGTGCCAACTCCCACAACATTACTTCCAGGGCAGATCCACACAGATGCTTCTGAGGGAATCACAAGGTCCTCCCCTTAGAGGAGGGTCACCTCCTCCTTGCTTGGGCACAGAAGGGGTGGGATGACTGCTTAGCACATACCATTGGGGAAGAAGCTATGAGTGGATTTGTGAGAGATTTTCCTTGGCCTCCTACACCACAGACCAGCTTCCCCATTCACTGTGGCTGGTGGGCTCCACATGCCTGCAGGGTCCCTGCGAGCCAAGGATTGCAACGTCATCTAAAGCACCACGTGCTCTGCTGGCGCAGCACATCTTCCCAGTCACAAAAAGCCCAGAGAATGAATGTGGATTCCTCCCTAAAGGAATCCCTCCAAAACAACAGAAAGCACTAATATAAAAATAAAATTAACAGATAAGGAGAAGGCCCCCCCACCTTCCCATAGGGCAGCCACAGGGAAGGACTAGCAGAGCATTCAGCAACAGTGAAGGAGGCAGAGGGCCACTCTGAGCTGGAATTTATACTCAAAAACTTTGGAGTGATTACTGAGAGCAGTCCTCCTTTTGTAAACATTTCTGTTATGCCTGCGTGGGTGTGAAGAGAAGTGCGGCTCTCAGCGTATTCCTTCACAGCAGGGCATATCGTGGGTATGCTCAGAAAGCCTGGACACATTTCAGATTAAACGAATCAGCAGGGCATGGTCTAAACTAATGCACAAACAGCTCCATCCTGTTTGCACTTCCAGGTGAACCTTGACAAAGCAGGAAATATCAAGTACTGGGTACGATTTTGTGTCTGGGTTTTACTGTCACGCTCACAGTCATGGGAGATATACAGATGTTTCCTGACTTCTGTGGTCTGTGACTGACTGCACGAAATGATCTGTGGACATTGATGTTTAATGGACAGCGTCTTTAAAAATCAGTCCAAGATTGGATGCACTGTATAAAACTAAAATTAAAATGCAAGAATGAAAAAACCCTCTAGTGACCTTTCTCCCACCAATAGCATTGGCTCTCCAGCACCAGGACTTTCTCTTTCAATGGAAATTGTCACAGAATCCTACATCTTGGGTTGGAAGGGACCTTACAGATCATTCAGTTCCAACCCATCTGCCATGAGTAGGGACACCTTCCATCTTATGAAATGTCAATGGAGAAAGGAAAAAACCTGCACATATCCCTGAAGAACAAATCTTTCTTCTACTTTGGCACTGGATCATGAAGCACAACAATTTACTCCAGGAAAAACATCAATTCCCCATTTTCTAAGCTGAGTCATGTGACCAGAGCATGATCACAGGCTGGCACTCCTTGGCATACCCTCTATAAATCCCAGACATCACATGTGTGACATTCTCATTTAAACCCAGCTCTAGCACTGGCTGCTGCTGGCTGTAACAGTGCTACTGCCAGTAGTAAAAAACAAGCTGTCTGGAGCTATCTTTGGTAAATACTTTGAGCAAATATCCTCACTACTGATGGTAACAAAAGCAAGATGACTTTCTGCATGAGTAACCCAACTATTGTTGTAACACCAACCCCCCCAGCAAAACAACAACAACAAATTGCAACCTCCCTCTCTTCTCTGACTATTCATTAGGCATCTTTAAAAGCACAGAGCTTCATCTGAATTGCCCAGTTCAATCAATGAAATCAAACCAAACAGAGTTACACCCCATTATACAGAAGGGGAATTGGGACCAGATTTTGGCCTGAAGAACGTCTAAACCCATTCCTCCTCCCACCCTTCCAAGACTCACATTTCTAAAAGGAAAAAAAAAAAGGCAAAAACCCAACACACAGATAAATTGAACAAATTATGCCAGTAGGACAACTAAATTGCAGAAGAGAGGTGGATAGGGGGAATAAAGTTAAAATAATACTTTAACAGGAGGGACACAAGCTTTACCAAATGGAGGTCCATAATGGCAACTCTCCAGTTGCCTGAAGGATGCAATCGATTTGCATAAAATACAACAGACTGCAGCCACCTTTGTGTTCATGCCACCAGAAGTCCCAGTTCCACCACCTCATCTGTTGAGTCTTGTAGCTTTTATTCCATGTTACAGTGAGCTGAAGATATAATTCACCCTATAAATCCTTTACTTGGGCTATTTCTAAATTATCTCTTCCAAGCAACTGTGTACTTTGTCCAACATGCTCTGAAATGGATGTGAACCCGCTAAACAGTGGTGGGTGCTTCAGAGTGCTGCTGGTCCCAGGTAAAACACAGCCAACTCCTGGCAGAGCACTTTCACAGTGCTGGTCTAATAGCAGCTACACAAATTGTGTTTAAAACCAGTCCTGTAGCTGATGACAGACACTGGTGTCTGAGGCAGATGCTGCAGAGCTCCATATCCAGAGCCCAGGACAGCACTGGGGTGAGCACAGCTTTCTGCCTTCTCCCTGACTCTGCAAAAGGGCAGTGCCTGCAAGTCCTGAATTAAGGAGGGCCCAGCCCAGCTGGTACCGTCCTCCTCCTCTGAGGGTCAATGGTGCTTTCTGCTCATGGTCCTCTCAGTAGACTCATAGTTAACACTATGCCTGGAATCAGTCCCTGCCTGTCAGTGGAGATGGGTCCCCTCTCTACCTTCCAGGTAAGTCAGCTCTGAAGCCTTTAAATCTGATTCCTGCAACCCTAAAAATTATGAGAAAGGAAAGCATAACATCCCTAAAGTAAATGGGGAGAGGGGAAAGGAAAAGGGGCAAAAAATGGTTTCACAGGTCCTGCCTTGGAGGGCTGTTATTTCAGTGATGAAGTCACAGGTTGCCTATAGATCAGCCGGTGCCACAGTGGTGATGCGGCATGAAACCTCACTTCACTCCCACTTTGCTGTCCCACCACCCAGCCGAGAGGGTCCTCACACCAAACACATTCCTGCCTTACACCTCTGGCTTTTCCTGGCATGTGGAAGCTAATCCTAACCAGTTGTGTTTTATCAAAAAAGAGTTTTCCTCGTTTTGTACTGGAACACTGATGCAACAGCTCTGTGTCTGACTGAGAATGTAACTGGATACACGAGCAAGTTGTGTGAGCGCCATTAGGGAAAGGGAAAAAAATAAAAAAGCAAATATACCAGTATCCAAATGTGAACAGACAGGATTCCTGATTTACGGGTGGCAAGCAGGGTTCAAATTGGATCTGCACTGCCTCAGCAAAGGCTTCTGCTTATTGGACCATTTGTTGTTTAATCACCCTTCGATGTAGCTTTTGCTGAATCCTAGTTAAAATGTCATGTTGAATAAGGGAAACTCAGTGCCTTGTCCTGCCACAGCCTGGTCCTGTGGTAGGTTAAGGACTGTGCCGTGATTTGTACAACCTGTTCTCTGGTACTCCAGGAAAATAAAACCCAACCTAGACAGAGAAAAGAAATATGAGAGTGACCCCCAAAGTGCTGAGTTCTTTCATGCTCAGGTGTGGACCAGCCAGGCTTTAAATATTATTTCTGTTTAATCATGCAATAGCTATGCAAGACCTCAAGTGGAAGGAAATAAAAACAGTTTATGTGCTTACTAGCAGTAATATGGATTTTGTCATAGGAAACCAGTATTTACTGTTCAAGTTAGTAGGAATTAATTATTTTCCTTAAATTACTAGGTAAAAAGATTATGAAACAAAGGTATTTCTAAAGGAATGCTTGGTTAATTCCAATAAAGGTAATAAAAAGATCCCTGTTTTTTAGAGAAGGGTCTACTCCTCTTTTAACACACACCCAAGGCAGTGCCCATGTTAAGAAGCCAGTGGTATTCTAGCTGTGTATCCCACCACAGCAAAGAAACCGGTGTTGGACAGCCCAAACACCTCACTCCCCACCACCACACCAAACAGGCAGGTGTTCAGCAACTTCCCAAGCAACACCACCTGATCAAAGCAGTGCCTTGTCCACAGCATCACCTTTGTCTCTCACTGGTGTGGTTTGTGTAGCAAAGACCATCCATTCATCCCAAAAGAACTCAGAGGGACTGTCTGCAAAAAGCATCCCAGCACTTTGGTGGAACATCAAAGGGTGTAGAGCTTTATAGATTACAATCAAGGTCCTGAAGAGCACCAAAAAGCTTTGTGGGAAGGCAGTGCAACTCACAGAGCTGGCACCCCTATAACACGCTCACACTAACTGCCTTATTAAATAGGAGGGCTATCAGAGAGCTAGCGAGGAGCCTTTGAGGGCAGGGTGTTTGACTCTTCTAAACTGAGGAGGAGAGTAACATAAGGGTGGGGAATATCACAGCGAATACTGTATCAGACCACTTATTCACTACAAACTGAGTCCTTGACATTTTGGGGGAAATGAGAGCAATTTGGGACTCTAACGTATCCCATGACCATGAATTTATTCAACAATAAAAGCACATAATCCACAATGGACGGGAAAGCCAGCCTGCCTCCCTTGGCTCAGCTCACTTCCCTCTGCCCTCCCAGCACTGCATCCTCCCTCTCTCGATGGAGTCTCAGCTGATGCTTTGAACTGCTGACTTAAATTCACAGAGAAGGCAGCAAGTGCCACACAGGTTTTTTTCCAGTCAGGCTTATATAAAGCTCATCTGAAGTTTTCACCTTCTGGATCTGTAAATGCTGCTGCTCCTTCATAACAAGGCAGAGAAGTAGTCTATTAATCAAAGCCAGCAGAACATTTTCTACAGGAGGCATTTATGTGAAGGAGAGCAGCATATGAGGTTACACTTAGTTAGGAAGAAAATTACAAGGGGATCTCAGTTCTCGTGCTTCAGGGCATAAGCTGATCACCAGATGGGGTCAGGAAGAATTCCACCCTCTTTCGTTCCTAGATATAGTGTTGCACAATAGGTAAACTATGGAGGCACAAGGAAGAAGGAGAAAAGCTGCTTATAGCCTGGATTTCCCCTCTGCTTTCTTGGGAACTGTGTCTGCAAACACTGCCAGACAGAAGACCATCAATTAGAAAAAATATTTGACTTTAGCTTGGAAGTTGTTACCAGAAAATGATACGCACAAGAGCCCTTACTTCACATGTCCACTGAACAAAACACTAGGCCGGGCAAAAGAAACCTGCCCTGAGAAGCTGGAGGGCATCAGGTACCATGTAATGGGTACAACCAACATAATTAATATATTGTAAACATTTTACACTAGTTAAAGTCAGACTTCTAGATCTGGAAGAACTTTGCCACAGCTCACAGGAACAATTTTTTGTTGCAATTCCCTGAGCGCTTTGGATTCAAATGAACTCACTTACTTCTCTTTCTTACTGCAAATTAATAAACAGGTTGAACTTAAAAAAAAAAAAAAAAAAAGGAAAAGAAAGAAGAAGAAAGCCACAATACTTTGTTAAAACCGCTAAGTTTCAGCTGGTATCATGTCAAAACCACTTGAAACATGAAACTAGAAATCTTCCTAGGTTGACTCAAAGACTATGTCTATACTCTAGGAGTGCTTTACCAGGAAAGGAATACTGGTGCATAACGCTGGCAAAGGACTCCTGGGGTAGATGCAACTACAGTGGAAGAACTGAGTATTAAATGGGTCTAGGAAATTGAGCCAAGAGTTTTGCTGACAGACTTGCATCCAGGTGAAGCTCTCCAACAGTTCTAGCAATTGGTCAGGGGTAACACCTCTTCACACCCTGCATAGACAAAATACATCAGCACAAATTTTGAGTCTAGAAACACCCCAAATTAAGTAGAGGTTGTTTTGAAACTCTTTTGAAAAATACAATCAGCTCTGAATTTAGAAAAATTACAAAATAGGTTTATTTTGTAGGCTTCACAGGTTTGCTACAAACTTCTGGCATGGCTGCAGTTAAACAACTTGTTTCAGTTTTCTAATCTGTGACACATGGTGGGTGCTTTATGATTTCTCTCAGCACAATGAAATCTGTCTCTCAGCATGCAATCATAAATGTTGCATACAACCCCCACAAACAACCTTTGGAGATTTCTCCATAACCCAGTTCGTTTGCTCTAACCGTGGTCAGCACTGGTGCTGGAAGGAAACTGCCATGTGAGAAGATTGTATCGTTATTCTGATAGAAAGGCCATTAAGTGCTGGCTGCTCCCCTCAACATGAGTGCAAAATAACAAGGCTGAGTAAAAATGTTCATTCTCTTATATGCTAATATGTACTGCTGCTATACTGAGAAGGCAGAGCAACGTGGCAGTTAGAATTTTACCAGATTCCTACTCAGTTTACCTGGATCAGCTATTTTAGATTTATGGCAAAAAAAGATATTAAAAGAAAAAGAAAGACATTTTCAGCTTCAAGCACTACTGGAAAAATCCACTTCCCACCTAGCTTTGCTTGGAAAACATCTCTCACTCTGTAACAGCCTCTTTGACTGCAGTTGAGACACAAATATCCATAAGCAATTACTACTGTTGCCTGTGCAAGTCAAACCTATGGTTCTGTCTCTTACCTGTAATCTGACTCTGTCCTTGAGGATTAAAAGGACTTGGTGCAGAGTTCAGAGAGGGCCGTGGGCTCTGGGTCGGGACCCCTACTCTCATACTGGGATGAGGAATGCGCCCTAAATCACTGAGGCGTTCAGAGAACAAACTAGGTTTAGAGTCATCAAGCTTCTGTCTGTGCCCTGGAAACAGCAAATCATAAAATAAAAGTGTTAATAACAAGATTTAGTAATTTAACACACCCCCAAAAAAACCCCAAAAATGGTCTCTAAGGACCTGTTATTAGATTTAATCGATTTACAGGTATCTCAGCTATCCCCGGTAACACAGAAACATTGTTGGGGGTTTGTGTTTTGGACATGGTTGTGCTGGTGAAAGCCTTATTGAGCACAACTGTGCCCATACACATGAACAACATGTTGCAATTTGGATCAAAATAAGCACTTATCAGGACACCCACACAAGGTCTTTTTTTCTTTTATCTTTTTTTGCTGCTTTAACCACACAAGGTAGTTAAAGGGGCAAACTTTCTCTTCCAAAAACAAGCCTCATAAGTACACAAATGTTATCAAGTGGGACAATTTTTCCATGCCTGGTTTATATGCTGTGGATTTTTTGCTAAGAAAATACAAGATTTTCTTCTCCCCTCATGTTTTTTTCTTTAACTCTATCACAGTCAGTCATTAACTTTCACTCCCCTGGGTTATTTTCCAAAAGGTCAATAGTTCCTGTCAGTTGAGAAGAGCAGTACCCACGGAAAACCTTCAAAGCTGCTGGCCAAAATGGGTCCTACACACCCTTGCATAGTCAGCCTTCTTCAGTGCTCCTATTGCTCTCCCCCAAAACAGGCCAATTGCCTCTGGCCATATTTGGAACACTCATTTAGGGTTGTTTTCAGTCAAAATGTAAAGGGGGAAAATGGCAAAGGCACCAGGATGCCACCCGTGGTACTGCTCATGTTGTCATTGAGATGTTGTTTCAAGGGTAAAGGATTTACTTCTCTAATGGCTGTATTTTTGCTCCTAGGTTTAATTTCTTTCCAAAGGAGTTTCTGATGCTCCTTGCCCAACAGTGCCTTCGAAAGTTAGGCACAGAAGGTGTTATTTCTATTATTCAACACACAGAGAAACAGGCATGCATAAAGATTAAGGACAGGACTAATTTTACTTAACTTCAGCCATTCATAAATCACGCATCTAGTCTAAACTCTTCTAATGTAGACTTCCTCTTTGGTTAATGGAAAGAAATAGCTACTTCCAAAGGGCAATTCATCTCATTTGTCTCTGACACCCATCTTAAACCAGCATGATTCACCTTCGAAATTTGCTTTCTCTTCCTTCTCTGATCAGAGAAGGAGCACACATGACTGGTTTAATTAGACACCCTTGCCATTAGTCAGCTTTAAATGGAATGAAGCTTACCCTAAGTCACCAACCAATGTCACACAAAAAGCCTCTGGCAGAGTTGAAAGGGGGGCACAGACCCTCTGACTGTGACCCAGAACCATGTCTGTCTCCATCCCTGTGAGCAGTGCCGGGGCGCAGGCACAAGGAAAAACTGGGTGGGATATCTTAATGCTTTTAACAGTAAGAAGGGTCCCTGGAAAGATTTGGGCTTGAACCCTTCCAGGTGATCCTCAGTGGCTTGAGATAATCCACGTTATCCCTCAGCAGTGTGAACACAACGACTTGTTTGGAGGCTGCAAGAGTCCAGCTTTGCTGACATGGGCAGATTGTCCCATCAGTCTTTGGGTCACGGAACCACTTCCAGCACTGGTTAATTTATTGTAGAAGCAGAAATGAGGCCACTTAATCTTGAGACTGAACTATCAGACTACCACTGCTACAAAAAAGACAATTTTTAATGGTAACTCCCACCACAGTACTGAGTACAAGGGTTCATATCTTCTAACTGGGACCAGGATGCCTCCATGACATGTAGGCAAAGCAATATCCAAACTAGATAAATTCAACCTGGATACAGGGAAATCATAGCTCTAGATAGAGGATTCAGGTTGCAAGATGAGGAGACACTTGGTGGAATATAACTTGGGAGAAATTTCTCTAGCAATTAAAAAAAATAGTTAGTTGGCTCATTATTTGGTACTTTGAAGCATGATTTCTCTCCCCCAGGATGACTCAGTCTAAAAGCACCTTCTACTCAAGGAGAAGGTGCTGCTTCTTGTAAGAGCTGACATGGGTGGCTACTTCTCTCATCTGGAGGGATCAATCACTTTAAAAGGGGAACAGTTTCTGGTAGGCTTGTGAAAAACTCCGTAATGTAGCTGAATTAACAAGATAACATCTAACCTGTAGTCTTTAGCATTATATTCTCAGTCTACTTAAATTACAACTTGTACAAGTTGGGTGCTGCTATATCTGAAGAAATAACTATCACATACTCATGCAATCAGTATTCTCTTGGGATTTCTCCATCTTCTTTTCTTCCACAACTTTTATGTATTTGCTTTTTCCCTTGCCAGTCACATTTTCCACTCTTGTTTTTTCAAGGCATCATCTTCCCTTTCTCTTTGTTTTCTGTTTATTTCTAATCATGATTTGGCAAACTGAGCAGCCTGGTCTAGTGCAAGGTGTCCCTGTCCATGGCAGAGGGGTTGGAACATGTTGATCTTTAAGGTCCCTTACAACCCAAACCATTCCATGATTCTATGAAATCCAAGAGGGCTCAAAACAAGGCTGACATGATCAGCCTGTTTCTGGTCTCACAAACCAGGGCTGACTTTAGCTGGAAATTAATCCACCCCCAAAGTGAATTTTATTTTGTATTTTTGTAGAAAAATCCCATGCTGTGTTCATATGGTGTCCTTTTCACTAAAGAAAGTCACTAAGAAAATGGTGCACAAGCTATTTTAACTATCTTCAGGTAACTCAATAAACACTTATTACGTAGGTGACCACCACTCCTGCACCAACCTGTGCCCGATAACCTCCAGCCTTGTTTACATCATGCTCTGTTTGGCCATGCATAGCTTTGCCAGAAAAGAGCTTATATTTAATTACATGTGTTATTTTTATAATGAATAGGACTGCCACTGAAAGACAAACTCAGCAGGATAGCAGTGCACTTTAGGGTAGGCAGGAGAATAAAAAAGGGGGAAAAAGAAGGAAAAACAAGGAGAGAGGAAAAAAGAAATAAGAAGAAAGATCCCCACATCTGGTTGAATTGGAATGATCTAGAGATGTGTGGGTTTGGGTGTTGCCACCACCCCAAACAAAAAAAAAAGTAGGGAAAAGAGAGCTCTGTGCACATCTGGAAGACCCCAGGCATCAATGGAACTGCAAGTCCCCAGAAAGCAGCAAGGGGCCAAAGGCAGACTTGCCTTCCCCTTCTGGACATTTAAAGTTGAGGGTTGTAACACGGAGTCATGTTGTGACAAAGAGACCCACAGAAGGAACCACAGTCCCCCAGTGAAATGTCCCAGGGAGATGAGATGACATTACAGCGTCACACGTCATAGGTTACTCTGCTTTGATAAAAGCTGAGACGTGCTCACACTGCCAGTAAGCAGGAAACTCAACAAAGCCTTCATATTCAGGAGGTGCTCACAAAGGCTTGTGGGCAACTTAAATATCCTGCCCTGATTCCTGTGCAGGGAAAAAAAAAATCTTATGAATTACGGAGGAGCCACGAGGTGTCAGCTGAAAACACCCTACAAAGACCTTCTGAGTAGCACATAAGCAGCAGGAATGAAATATGTGATACATGTTTAAAACTCATTCCACAAGCTGCTTTTCATCTCTCATTGATATATGTGCCTGTTGACAGAGAAATTCCTGATCTCAGGGGAGTGTGCTAAGAAAAGCTGTATTCCTCAGTCTTAGGACTGAGGAGCAATTTTACTTCAGGAAAAAAGATTAGGGTAGCAAGTGTGGATAGCTGAGGGAGAATCCATGATCTGCTGCAGCAGCGGGTACATTAAAAAGCAATATAAAAGCTGTGTGAAGAGTAGAATAAAATAATACTGTAGCTATCCTGATGCCTGCAACAACTGCATTTAGTGTCTGTTGCTCTGCTATAAAGATTAATTTGTGGAAAGGATTGGGCTTGGAGCTGAGAAAAAAGCTTATAGATACAGGCAGTCTTGGATATGAAATGTAGTCAAAAACACAGGGGCCATCCCATGAGTCTCTGAATAAGGATGGGACCCAGTACCCATTGGAACAGATCAGGTCACAGGCAAGGAGATGGGAAAGAGATGAAAAAAAAATTAAGAGTTCATAGGCAAAAGCTAAACAAGCTGTTCTGAGTTGTCTGCTGGCACAGTACAAGACATGCTGGATATCAGAAATTAATTATTTGCTCCAAAATGGCAAGACATATTCTGATCTTTCGCCACTACTCAGCTATTTCAAGCCAAACACCAACCTAAGTATTAGTTTCTGGAGACAGAAGCATTGTCATTAATTCCCTCCAGTGCCAATTTTGGCCATTTTACATGAATTAAACCAGAAAACAGTACTGAGAGAGTGCCATAAGGTCAATACAAACTGAAGCCAGCCAGACAGTGCCTGTGCTGCTCCTTCTGCTCACCAGCCCAGGATGGCCTTCAGAGCATGTTCACATGGCCCATGGAAGCTGATGTTCAATTATCACATCCCAGGCATGGCAGAAGATGTGAGGAGGCTTCTTCTCCAACTTAATCATTTCAGTTTAAACTAAGGGAAGGAATGTCTCCCAGATCAAAGCAAGGCAATCTCGAGTCTGCTGGAAGTGGTAACTGGAGAGGGACGTGAACTCCTCTCTCATCTCTGAACTTCCACGGCTCTGCTGGAGATGGCAAGATGTGAATCGGGCCATGGAAGAGGCTGACTTGCAGAATGTAAATGGGGTGTTGATGCTTGAAGATTTTTACCTCCTCGGGGAGGAGGGGTGTGTGTTTTTATCTTTCAGTTTGTGGGTGTGGAACTGAAAACTAATCAGATTATGCTACACGTGGCCTTGCCAGATGCTGACACTCAGGGACTCCCTTTCTTTGTACCGTGTACGCCACCCACCAGCTTTTTTGTGGGGTTTTTTTTTTTTTTTTTTCTTGGTAGCAAGAAGATCTGGTTACCAGATTTTCAGCAGATGCTTTTATCACTCTCCAGTGGGTTAGCTATTTTCAGTCATCGCCCAGTTCAACTTTTTTTGCTTTTACCTTAACAAGGAGAAATATCATGGGACGCAGGTGTCTTCATAAAAGAGCCAAGGGAAGGCAGAAAGGTCATGAAACTGAAAACTTGCTGGAGACATATTTTCTGGGACATGCCAAACAGAATGGAGGGTAAAACACCACTATAGCTTCTGTTTGCTCAGTGTCATGAGTGGGCTCAGCACCAGCTAAGGAGGTTTGGAGAGTCACTCCATGGAGAGACTGGAAAAGTGCAAATAAAAAATCTTGGAACTCTAGGGCCAGTAACCAGGGCTTTCTATGGCTTGGAATTCAGTGGAACCCAATGGAAAAGGACATTCCTTCAGACTAAAGGGTGGCAGAAGAAAGAAGAATCACTTAGTTCATGACCTATAAATTTGTAGCCTGTACACTCCGGTCTTTCCTTGACCTCAAGAGAAGCACAATGGAGAGCAAGAACCCAAGTTTTGATTATTCCCAATGTTCTCCAAAGGTGGCATGGTTAAAAAAAGGTAAAGAATGGGTACATTTTTCCCCCACTAACATTAAATGTCTTTGAGACAAACACTCTGATTGTGTCTCTTCTAACACTGGCACACTAGTGGCAGACTTCTGTGTACACATTGTAGAAGACAATTTCACACCACAAAAAAGATAAGCCACATGTCCTCTGGATTTCATCACAAATTCTCCTTAAATTCTCTTTCAATGTCTACCTGGATTTCACCTTATCTGGTCCAATGAATCAGATGTAGCTGGAAGGTGCTAATATGGGCTTGATTGAATTCAGCTATGGGCTGGGAAAGCTGAAGTCAAGGGACCCACATTTATGTCACAGTAAAGGACTTAAGACCTAAGCCTAAGGCTTCCTAACAGCTGTTGTGCAGGGACTGAATAATGCTGAGCATTCAGCATGAAGCAAAAATGTTCATTGTTCTGTTACAACTTTTATACGGTACTTCACTGCAGCAAGATGTCACTCCAAAGCAGTGTCAATCTATGCACTGGAGGTAAAAATAAGAGACCCATAAACCAGAAGATTCACATCAGCTCTTTGCAAGGAAAAAAGCCTCTGAAACAAGTCACGAGGGTCCTTGTTGTGCCCCTTGTCTTGTGACAAATTGTCATCCAGAGCTGCCTTTTCCCCACCCAGTCCTACCGAATGCACCCAATCCAAAGTTCATGGAAAAAAACCCAAAACACAAGAGCCAACAATTTTTACCCGGGGAAGGGGAAAGCTTGGAACCCTTCCAGTCTCTTGGGTAAAGACACAATTATGAGAAGAAAAATATAATCCACCCAAGAGACATAATTACATAATTAGGCCATAGGCTGTGCATAGGAAAGGTTCTTATAGTTCATAAAACAAGGAGCTACATAGGTGCAGTAACTGCAGTTAATTCACTCAATGAAGGAAAAAAAAAGTTTGTTTTTTTAAGTAGCTGAGGGCACCAGTTTGCATTAGACTGGGGAGCTTATTCTGTACACAGAGCCCTGTTAGTGCCACCAGGAGTCATTCAGGCGCAGGCAGAAAACAAGACGCTGTCTTTTTGTTCTTAAAAAAGACAATCTTTTTTTTACCCAAAGCAGTTAAGCCCTGTACCTGAAACTATTGCAGAAAAAGAAAAGATACGGGGAAAGTACATTGTGGCAGGGCTCAGCTCCTATAAAACAGAACTAACATTGATCGATTTGTCAAAATTCCACTGTGTTCCTCCTCCCCAACCCCTGCTCTTCTGAAGGTCTGCAGTTGATATGGCTCCAAAAGGGTCAGATCCAGCTTCCCAGGGAATCACTTACACTACTGTCTTCCCAGAGCTGTGGCTCCAACCTGGTGTTAACAGAGGCAGAGGCAGGATGGAAAGTCAGTGTAGAGGTCAAGTCCACAGAGCACCTCTGGTGTTGATGGTCATCTCCCCACTGACTTTCTGGGAACAAAGGAAATGTCATCTTGGCTCATCTCCCACTCAGCACAGAACCAAAAGCTTCCAGAAGGTTGAAGGGAAGAAGGGGCAGGAAGGATGAGAAGAAATATTCCCATGGGTGTGTAAACTTGTGCCCCTTCATGCCCATGGGAACAACTCTAAAGCTTTTAAGGATATAAAGTGCTATCAATGCTTTTCAAAATTCAGCTGGGGACTGTGAAGAGCACACATCCAGCTGAAAGGCAGACCCAGAGGTCAGGGTTTTTCAGCAATCTGCAACAGCTGCAAAGGAGCCTCTTGCTCACAAAATTTTTCATGTAGAGAGGTGGAAAATGCCTCCTTGGAGCAGGGCTCCAGGCTGCTCCTCCAGCAGCCAAGGCACTGATGGGGGCGTAGGGCAGGGGCTGAGCTGGCCAGGAACTCTACACGGGGAAAGGTGTGTTAAAGCAGAAGAACTGGAAGATGTAGCGAATGAAACCAAAATGGTGGGATTGCTTTTCCATTGGTTGCCTCCCACCCTTCAACTCATCTCAGCGCTGCAGGATCCACGCTGCCCTCCTCTCTGCCCCTCTGCTCCAGGTGAATGAACCAGGTCTTCCCTTGCTGCAGTGATGGGGTTTTTAATTTCTCTCTTTCTTTTTGAAAAACTTTTGAATTCTGACTTGGATTTTGAAGTTTGTTCTGCAACGCTGAGCAACACCGCATAGGAACATCAGCCCAAACCAGACGGATGTGGGAGAGAGCAGGTGGGATCCCCTTTCTCAGTGATGCTCTGCCTTCACCTTTGTCCATCCTTCATGAGCATAAAGGAATCTGTGTTCACGTGAGCCAGGAAACCAGCTAAACATTGCTGGCATCGCAGCTTGGAGACATTAAAGACAGCTCACATAAACAGAGACTGTCACGCAAGTCTCGGTCCCTACTTTAATTCCCTTTTCATGCCAGTATCTGTTACATTCACTCCCTTCTCCTCCCCTTTTTTTTTAGCAGAAGGGGGAAGAGGGAGAGCAAGAGCTATCCTGAAAACTCCAAGAGCTCCTCATTCTGATTTATCATCCGCATGAACGCAGCGGTATCTTTGAGGAATAAGTTTTTATCCAAAAAAAAAAGGTCGCTATCCCAGGAAGATCCCGGCAATTTCTGCTCCTTGCTGCGGCGACCGGCAGCAAAGATCACAGTGATGAAGGGGGCAAGAGCGGGGGGGGGGAGAGAAAAAAAAATCTCCTTGAACTGGCTTCCCTCCAGCTGGCAGGAGGGAATGGTTTTCTTAACGCTTGCGAAACCTGATTACTTTAAAAGAATGAGAAAGGGAGGGGGGGATGATGTAAACACAGCCATTAAACCAGACTTAAGGCGCTTAGTTTAAATCTACTGTAGAGCTCTCAGATGCTGCGCTGCTCTCTAGACATCAAGAGGTGCATTTTCATTTTTGGTTTTGTTTTACACCCCCAAAACCAGGAGCGTATTGCCGGCTGAACGCTGCGGTTACAACGGGAATTCAGGCATGGAAGACACAACAGTGAAGCAATAATAGATGGATGTGTGCATGTTTGCACTCTATCTTTCAACAGATTGTTTTGCTGCCTTGGAAGACTTCTGTGTTTATATCCATGCAGCAGGTTTTAAGCAGACTGTTTAAACTCGAATAAAGCGGGATGTTTCTAAAATAACCTTACTAATACAATTCAGATGGCTAAAGAAACCTGAAAACGTGGTTAAAAAATAAAAAAGATGCCATTTCAATCTACACTGGCAGGAGTAACATGATCTAAACTCTTAGAGAAAACAATCTTTACAAGTTCAACTTGAAGGATTATCTTGTGTATCAGCACCCTCTCTGGCAGAGAAGCATTTATCCACGTATCCACCCATGTTAATGCTGTTGCACAATTTACTACAGCCGTGATAGACAGATAATTGCTTTATCCACCCAACTGTAATAAACGGAGTCTACAATGTTAATCCTTGTATTCTTACTGTCGGTGAATGCCAAGCAAGGGAGAGACGCACACTGAAAACCCTGCCTTCTCCTTCCAAAACTACTGCAGTTTGCTCACCCTCGGACCTGCTAAAGTGTTCTTATTGCATTCCACTCCCCTGCTTGCAGTGCCAAGTATTTGGAGTAGTATCAAGTTATTGTTATATAAAGGGCATCTACACTCAGGCTATATGGAAGCAGTAGTGAGGATATAGCAGCCTTTGGGGCGGGGGGGGGGGGGGGGGCGGAACCAAAACGGCCACCCTCAAACATCTTTTCCTATTCAGTAAGTAAAACAGGCCAAGTATTTTCTGTTCCTGGGCATAGCACATAAAGTAAATTACCTGTCCTTCTAAAACTGGACATCTATTCAGTTTGTGTGGAGTCTGTCTGACTGTTGAAAAATGTCATTTAGCTGCTGGCCCATCAGTATTTTCCACAAAAATCTATAAAGATTTTTTATTTCGAATGTCAAAAACAGGCGTATGCTTTAAAAGGTTTACAAATTCCTGGCGGCTCCATGAGCTTAGGTTTGTGGCATCAAATTTGTAATGACAGTTTGATGGATGTCTCCCTTTCTTCCTCCTGAAAGGTATAAAGGATTGGCAGTTTCCCAGTAAAAATTACATTTAACACTATTCTTTGCTCTTATTTTTACACTTAAATGTTTAAACAGTCTGGCAATGAGTGGGTTATTGGAGCAACTTTCACAGTGCAGAGGGGATTCAACTTTCTGTGTACTCAGAGCCCTTGCACAAGCACCTACACGATGTGCAGGTTCTGAAGAAGGACAGCCTTAAGCGGCACACAAATGCTGCAGCTGAGCTTAAGAGAAGAAACACTGGGCTGAACGTGCTGCCAACAATCCTGGCAGTGAGTTGCAGGTTTTAATCCCATGTTATGTCCCATCTCTCCCTGCCAATGCCAGCAGGGGCATTTCTGGCTCCGGTGGAATCTGAGATGGATTAACCTCTGCTTTCTGGTCTTTTGAGGGAAAGCAAAAGGGTAGATTTAGATGGGATATATTCTTTACTGTGAGGGTGATGAAGCCCTGGAACAGGTTGCCCAGAGAATCTGTGGCTGCCCCATTCCTGGATGTCCCATTCATGGAAGTGTCAAAGGCCAGGCTGGATGGGGCTTTGAGCAACTTGGTCTAGTGAAAGGTGTCCCTGCCCATGAGAGAGAGTTAGAACTATATGGTCTTTAAGGTCCCTTCCAACCCAAACCAATCCATGATTCTATCATTTAAAAGCTAAAACACAGCCATGAATGGGTGGGGGTTCAGTGTTAAAAGGTTGCCTGATGACTATCAGGAGTGATATTGAAAAGGAAGGTATTTTGTGCATCTTCAGTCAATTAATACCTAATATTTTCTTTAATTACTTGGATGATACAATATAAAACATGATTATAAAGTCTTGAGATGACCTCCAGTAAGGAGGAGTCTTCCAGACTTGGAGAAAGGGTCAGAATTCAGAACAATCTTAGCAAGTAAGAGAAATTATATTTAACATGTCATTAGTAAAATGACATGCAGTAAAAGTTAAGTGGAGCAAGGATCAAATGCACCACAATGACAAACCTATTAGCCATCAGACTGCAAAGGAAGATCTGGGGGTGGCAGGGAGTTGCAAGTTGACTGTGAGTCAAAAATGGGATTCTGTTTTTTAGCTTTTAAAAACATGAAGTAAATGCATTTCTGGGAAAGATTAATAGTCATGTTTCATAGAAGACATAGAAGGTAACTATTACACACTGCTCAGAAGTGGTGAGACATCAGCTGGACTGCTTTATCCAGCGTGGGACACCACCCTCTAAGAAAGATACAGATTTATGAGAGAGAATCCAGAGAAGGGCAACAGGAGCGATAACAGATTTAGAAAGCATGAGCAACATGGAAAAGTTGAAGTAAATACATTTGTTTAGTCTAGGGAAGAGACGAGCAGGAAAGGACATGATAAGAGTAAAATGTTTCCTACAGAAAATGGTAATCAATTGATCTCTGTGTCAGCTGAGAATAGCACAAGAGAAAGCTGCCTTCAGCCGAGGTAGGGGAGATTTAAGAGATTAATGTAAAGTATTAACAAACTCCTTTTTAAGTATAAAAGAAAGAAACACAAAACCCAGACTTGGTAAGTAAATGGAAGGCTCAGCACTGGAGGATTTAAAAATTTGGACAGATGTCAGTGATGATCTAAGTATATCTAACACTTCCTCTCAGGAAAAATGGTCCAGGTCGCCTGAGGTTTCTTTTAGCCCTACTGTTCTGGGGCTGAGTGATTGTCTGTGAGTGGTTAAGTCACGTACACAGTATTCTGAACACGAGTACAAAGCAGTCAGGCAGCTCCTGCTGTAACTGTGGGCCTGGTGCTGCAAAGAGCTCAGCACCTCCGGCGGCCTGGAAGGGGCACAGCAGAACACAGGCTGTGTCTGCTCAGCTATTCCTGACCCTGAGGAACCCAAGTTTGGGAACGTTGGTCTTAACCCTTCTGTGCCAGGGTTTCCTACAGCTCTAACCTCAGAATAATTGTAATGTCTTTGCCTCACAGTGGATATTACAAGATTGATTTCACACTTAATTTAGTGAGCAGGACTCTGAGTTTCCACTAGTTTTTTTGAGGGAGATGCAACAAAGTAAAACTAGACTTTCACACCCATTGCTTGGAGAGTATTCCTGCAACCCCAAGTGAAGGTCCAGATCCTAGCCCATAGTTGGTTTCAGTTGTTGCTTTCTTATTTGTGTGTCTGCTGGCTACTCAAGGAGAGATGGTCCCTCACAAAGGAGACCTGGCCATCCTTTTCTCTTAAAACCTGTGTGCTCCTCTTCATGCCAGTGTGAAGACATCAAAATGACAAACTTCTTTGGGGGTAAAAAACCTCACACACTAAGCCTGGAAGCAAGTGTTTTGGACAACCTATGCCTTCTATGAGAGTGTAGGGAACTCCTCAATGCAGTAGACTATAAAATCCTGGGATTTTCCAACAAGACAGCCTCATTACTTGCATTATTTTCTCTTGGAAGTGCTTCATT
Source organism: Acropternis orthonyx (assembly GCA_035583155.1). Classification (NCBI taxonomy): domain Eukaryota; kingdom Metazoa; phylum Chordata; class Aves; order Passeriformes; family Rhinocryptidae; genus Acropternis; species Acropternis orthonyx. Next base: position 111,424,589 of record JAWWEU010000111.1, read on the forward strand.
CGTAACTATCTCCATTGGATTTTTTTTTTTTTTAATTTAGTGAAAAACAAAAGAATACACAAACCCAAATCCCATCCTTGCTATAGAAACTCCAGTCCTGCATGCAACCCCTCACATCAAACCCCCAAGCCCTAAAAAGGGCTACTCCTACCCCAGACGGGCTGTTTATCAGCATCACGCCCAAAACTCATGAGATGCACATTGTTGACCAAAGTTAAGCCTGTCCTAATGGGCTCTGCAGGTCATTAATTCAGTGCCTAAGCCAGGTGTTTAACCTGTCAGGGGTGATGTCTCCTCTGAAAGTCCCAGGGGGACAGAGATGGAGGAGGTGAGTGACACAACTGCACTTGGCTTTGAGGAACGTAGTATTTCTGTGAGGGCTCTGGCAGGGGGCTGACCCAACAGTTGTCAAAGTTTGTTTAGTAACAGGGAGCTTCCCATGAACTTAAAAACAGTAGAAAAACAGAGTCCTGGAGAATAAATCTCATCCCCTGCTCCCGTTGCCTGCGCGTTCGGCTACCAGAAGGTAACAAATCCCCAGGAATGCGGGCAGTGGGGGGATGCTCCTGTGTGACAGAGCTGGAGGGTGGCCAACACAAGCAGCAGGTGATGCCACTCAGGGAGCAGTGCTGATGAACACCAGGGAAAGCCTGGGAAAGGAAGGGGCTACTGCAGGCAAGACAGCTGTGGCAGCTTCTGCAGGGACCTCTTCAGGAGCTCACCCCACAGAAACCCTAAATGCCTCTTCTACTGTTTCCAGACGTATCACATTTAAAAAAAGGTGGTCTTCTTATAGCATGGCAGAGGAGATCAGTCAAAGAAGGACCTGGTTTTTATTTATGAGTTTACGAGTCTGCCTTGCCCACACACCAGGGGAACTCAGAGGGCAGTAACTTTTGGTCACTGCACAGGACGTAGCATATGAGACAAGGAAATCTCTGTCTTATCACCAGGCCTCTGACCTGCACAATCATCCCCCAACTTGATTTCTGAAAGTAAATTATAGCTCACAGGCTTTACTTTACCCTGCTGTAACTACTCCATTATTTCAGTGATAAACAGGATTCCACTTGGGCATGACTGAAGAGGAACTTTAGACAAGGGCCTGGAGTGATAAGAAAAGCAGGAAGGGCTTTAAAATGAAAGATGGGAGATTTAGATTGTATTTTAGGAAGAAATTCTTCACTGTAAGTGTGCAAGACATGGGAACAGGTTACCCAGAGAAGCTGTGGATGCCCCATCCCTGGAAGTGTTCAAGGCCAGGCTGGATGGGACTCTGAGCAACCGGGATAGTGGAAGATGACCCTGCCCATGGCAGGGGTTTGGAATGAGATGGTCTTTAAGGTTCCTTTCAACCCAAACCACTCTGTGATTCTGTAAGACTGATGGTGCAATCCTCTGGAAAAAGGAAAATCCAAGAAACAGAAGCTGTAAATGCCTAGTCATAACCCCCACAAAATATTCAAATAGGCAGCTGTGCAGTTTATAGGTTTCAAAGATATACACAAGCATATACATACAGCCACACACACACACACACACACACATATATATATATACACACACACTTCCAGCTTGGAAAGATGTCAGAACACATTGGATCATCACTGGCATGTGCTTTGAATAATCTCTATTTTATTAATATTTTAATGTGTCAGCAAGTTTGGATGCCTACTGCAGCACACCAGTGGAAACCACCCCTGCAGTGAAAGAGTGGCAAGGATATTTTATTCTGCTCACCTAAAGCAGGCAGAAATAACATTGAAGTACTTAAATTCTGGAAATACTCATCATCCCCATGCTATTAATAACACCTCAGTACTCATTCTATTTAAAGCAAGTGTCTTTCTTTGGGTTTTATTTTACGGGTGGCAAATCCTCATTTAATTCAGAGGATAAAAACGTATGAACCTACAATGGGAAAAATGGGATTGTCTGGGGCCCAAGCCAGAGCCATGAACAGCATCTTTGCCACCACCTTCAGTGGGAGACAGCCTGGCCCTGAAGTCTTTACAGCTTGTACAGATTTAAATTTTAGTATTTGCCTTTTTTTAATGTCATACGAATGTCATTTTAAGGAATAATATAGCTGGGTCCACTGCAATGGTTACAGTTATGTCTCTGCAAGGCCAAAACTTGATCCCTCAGTTATGGAATTTAGATAGAAGCTCTGTAGTCTACCTTTTAGCCCCACTGCTTACTATTTTTTCCACAAAGAAAATAAGGCACACTCAAGCCATTGGCTTGCATGGATTAGAGGACAACAGATACATGTGAGAGTTTCCTTCTTTAAGCATGACCCTGATTTAATTCCATGAAAGAATGATGGAAAGTAGAATGCAAAGTGCTCTTCCTTTTTGTCCAAGAGAAGTAAAACAAGCAACCCTGGTGATGCTAAGAAATTGGATATCTTCTAGTGGTGCCTTGCCTTGCATTTTATAAGAAGTAAAACTCATCTGTCTTAACCAATTTAAATGAAGTGAAAAGGCAACAACAGAAAAAGGGATGGAAAATTTTTTCCAGCTTCAACACAAACTGTGAGGAAGCAAAAGCTTAAAAAAAGAAAGTGATTTTTTCACTGAAAGTCTACAGAAAGTTCAGCACCATGACAAAGGAAGAAATTTGGTTTTTAACTCTTCTCCAGGTAGGATGGATAATTCCTTGTCCTTTCAATCCAGCTTCCCACAAGGCCCATGGAATTATTCTCCTTTTGGCAACAGAAGGAGTTTGGCGGTCGGTGTCCCCATCCTTGACCAGTTTTGATGTTGAAACAGGTTATTCCTCCTTTAACAAAGGAGTCCATGTGCTAACCATTCCCTCTCATCCAAGGTCCAGCATTAGACTAGGACTGAACCCAATTTCTAATGTCTGATGGATTTAGATGGCCAAACTACTGCCAAGGGTGATCTGCTGTCAAGCCTAACCCCCAGCATCTGGCAGCATTTCCGACATGACTCTGGTTTAAAATAATGTATGTTGGAATATACACTCCCTTCTCCACGATACTGACATTTCACAGCATCATTTGAACAAAATATCTATCCCTCACTCTCTCACCAGGTATGGGGGTAATTTGCTTCCTTCACATCACTCAGATTTGAGACTGAGAAGTGTTTTTTCCCGTTTTGCTTTTCTGTGATGAAGTTTCTTGATAGTGTCTGAGAACGGCTGATACTACTGCTTGCCAGTGTTCTCATAATATTTGTTTTCTAGTTGATTGGGGTGCAAATGTTCACTAAAAGAAATGGGCGCACTCTGTGGCCAGTGAATTTAAAGTGAAGATCATGACTCACTTACTTGACAGTTCAGACAACTATCTCTGACAAGCTCTAAGGTTTTCACACCTTGGTATTTAGTGTCTGGATGTTTCCTTCTCTGCTTTCACAAAACTAGCAACATGAAATACTGGTCAAAGCTTCCTTCTATAAGGAGCAGCTCTCTCAGCCCAGCAGACAGGGATGGGTGCCCAGCTCCTGAGGGCTGCTGGGAGTATCCTGAGCACAAGGACCACACCAACCTGGGCACAGGACCACAGTCCTGAAGTATGGCAGGATGACAAGTGCCACTGCATTTCCAAAAGGTAGCACATCCCCCATCACATCAGACCAAGTAACCCTACACTCACCTGGAAAAGTCGAGAGAGATGACGTGCCAGGGAGAAAGATGAATCACAGAATCATTAAGGATTAAGACCCCTAAGATCATCAAGTCCAGCCATTAACCCAGCACTGCCAAGCCACCAACAAACCATGTACCTAAGCATCGTATCTACAAGCTTTTGAACACTTACAGTGATGGTGATTCAACCACTTCCATGAGCAGCCTATTCCAGTGTTTGACCACTCTTTCAGTGAAGCAGTTTTTCCTAATATCAAATCTAAACCTCCCCTGGCACAACTTGAGGCTGTTTCCTCTTGTCCTGTCGCTGGTTATTTGGGAGAAGAGAGTGACCCCCACCTGGCTACAACCTCTTTTCAAGTAGTTTAAGAGAGCGATAACGTCCCTCCCCTAGCCTCCTTTTCTCCAGCCTAAACACCCCCACCTCCCTCAGCCGCATCTCATCAGACCTGTGCTCCAAGGTGCCCTGTAGTCAAAACCTGCCCTTTGCATTTTACTTTGCATGGGCATTAAGTGGCCTCATTTAAAGCCAGGTAAGATCATTTTCATTGGCTGTAGTTTCTGAAAGTCCTGTTGCCTATCCCAAATTAAAGCATAACTCATTCTGATGGTGTTTCTCAGTTATGCAGGTTTGCTGTGTACACATGACGGTACATTCCTTCCGTGGCTCCAATTTTGTTCCAAGGCAGCCCCATTTCTTTTTGCTTCAGTATGCTGAAAGCAAGAGGACGTGTGTGTGTGCGTATGCAAACTAACACACCAGCACCCTCACACATGCTAGAAATGACATTTTTGTGTCTGCTTACAAGGAAAAAGAAGGATTAATTATGCACAAACATAACAACTTTCTTCAGCTCTGCCTAGAGATGTGAAAGAGAAGTGGCCCTGTACTCACGTCTCTTCTGAGAATTCTGCCATATGGTTTTAACAGAGGTTTATTTCCTGCAGCAAGAGAGGGCTGCAGATTCTCAATCCAACCAAAATAATTATGCAGACAATTTCACTCCATTACTTGCAGTGGAACCCAAGCTGTGTGGTCCTCACATGCCTGCTGACACCTTTAAAGAGACATTAAACCATTTTTACATAAAATTCCCTTAATGGGTGGGATGTAGGATGAATTTCCTGGAAGATTAGCACCTGTCGCATTGCATAAGACTTGCCTCTGACTGCTGCATGAATTCCTTCAGTTGGTAGACAGCAAAACTGTGATTGAAGCCTCCAGAATACAGCAGAGCCTCAACCATGTCTATACAGAGGGGAAACTTCTCCTCTTGCTGAGGTTTCCTATTCAATTATTTTACCTCCCACATTTGACCCTGAAATAGCACAGGCTGGAAGTACAAATCGGTGCCCCACATTAAGTACAAGGAAATGGAAATACAGCTTTAAATTTCAGTGTCGGTTTGTGCTATGAGCACAACATGGATTCTTTGCTGAGAGCTCTTTTTCAGAGCCACCCTGGGCTGCAGGTCTTTCTCCTCAACTGCAAGCAAGATTGCAGTATAAAACTTCTAATCTTTCAATCAACAGTGAGTAAAGAATACAGGGAAAATGAAACTGCTTTGACTCGAAACAATAAAACAAGTATTAAAACATCACCTATCCAACTCTGAATGTAAACTGCAGGAACACTGTAAAAACAGGGATGTTAACCAAGACACACAGTGATTAAAGAATATTTTAAAGGAAGGAGGGAGACCACCCTTAAGGCATGGAAATATCCCTTTTAGACTAAAATGCAATTTGGCCTTTCTTTTTTTTCTTGGGTGACTGTGTCTGATTTTAGTTACAGTAGCTCGTTTATGGAATTAGCAAACTTACTACGTTTCAGACGAGCAAATCCAATTAAATCAGAAGAAAGCACACACATACTTTTAGTGTGCCAATCTGTCTATGGTGTCAGAAAGACACAATTCCAGATGGCAAGGGGGTGAGGAAAGGGGAAGAAGTTTTCCACAGAACTTCATGGTGAAAAATGCTGATTTCTTCAGCTTAAAAAGGCACATGTAAAGAAAAAAGCAACCAGGACTCTGAGAACAGATGAGAAATCAGGTATATACTGGCAGAAAACCACAGGGCATGACCAAATGGTGCAGGGGGTTGTTTTCTTGATGATTTGCAAATCTTGGCGCAGCTGGAGGCTACTGCAGGAGCGCCTTCCTCCGCTGGGCACGGGAGCTCTGCAACGGTTAATGGCACAAGCTGCATGTGTGTGGCCTGAGCAGCGAGGAAACCCAGCAGGAAACATGGTTCTAATCTTTTTCTAGTGGCAATTTCAACATTATGCTACAGATAAATTATGGTAATGTAAATAGTAAAATCCATTTCTCAGTTCTTCGGCTTGGCGCCTGCAACCACCTCGGGTTTCTGCAGGCGGGACAGGCACAGGACGCTCTGCTACGGAGAGGCTGAGGTTTTGTGCTCAGCTCCTGATGGTGCCATGTGCAGGGAAGCCTCCTCTCTGCTTGCCCACACAGAGTTTTTATCCCTTTGCATTATAAGCTCTAGAGAATTTTCTCCCATTTCAAGTCTGGGGAGCACAGTACCCAAAAATTCCCATCCTGGCTGTGGAGTCAAAGAATTCCAAAATGATGAGGGTTGGAAGAGACCTTAAAGATCATCCAGTTCCAACCCCCTGCCATGGGCAGGGACACCTTCCACTAGACCAGGTATCTCAAAGCCCTATCCAGCCTGGCCTTGGACACTTCCACGAATGGGGCATCCACAGCTTCTCTGGGCAACTCCTACCAGTGCCTCACTATCCTCTGAGTAAATAACTTCTTCCTAACATCTAATCTAAATCTTCTTCCTCTTAGTTTAAAACCATGTCCTCCTGTCCTATCACTATCTGCCTGCATAAAAAGTCATTCTCCTTCTTTTTTATAAACCCCCTTTAAATACTGGAAGGTTGTAATAAGGTCTCCCTGTAGTCTTTAATTCTCCCAGGTGAACAACTCCATCCTGTCCTCATAATAAAGGAGCTCCATCCCTCTGAGCATCTTTGTGGCCTCCTCTGGACCTGCTCCAACAGATCCACGTCCTTATGGCGTGGATCCCTAAGCTGGATGCAGCACTCCAGGGGGTGTCTCACAAGAGCAGAGTGGAGGGTCAGAATCCTCTCTCTGGACCTGCTGCCCACTCCTGCCCAGAACATGGTTGATTTTCCAGGCTGCGAGCACACACTGTTGGGTCATGTCCAGCTTTTCATTCACCAGAGTCAATACACTTTCCTACAAAGCCATTGCACTTCTGATAAAATTACTGGCCATTATCAAACTACCCTTACTAATGCAATCAAATAAGGTTGGTTTGTTGAGTTCACAGAGTTTCTAGGTCCAACATCTGCGCAAAATGCTCTGACTGAACCTTTACAGCACAGCAAAGAAACACTGAAGATGTCAGTGACAGCATTGTCTTTCTGTGACACGCTTAAAAAAGCTACGGACGTACTTTGATCCAGGCGGGATTTAACAATGCTCTCTCTCCCCCAAAATCTTCTGTTTTGAAAACAAAACCGAAATTTCAGGCCAGCGTTTCCTGTGGTGATCACTGTGGTTAAACACTACTTGTCAGTTTTTCATGCTTGATAAGGTCTTTCAGCTTCGCAGCAAAAGAATTGCTGTCAACTGAGCAGTGGCAACCGGAGACAGAAGTTACACTCCACAGGAATGGCCAGATCCAGCCCTCCCCTGACTTTATGGCAAAACTCCCACTTCAAGAGAAGCAGGATTTAGGCTAATACAGGTATTCCAGATGGCCTTTGGTTTTGTCGGGAGAGGGGTGGCAGCTGATGTTACCAAAACAGGAGGAAAATGTTCGAAAGGATAAGAGTGCCGGGGTTTGGCCAGCTGCACCTATTCTTCACGCTACACACCACAAATGTCTAAAGTGGATCTTGGGGGAATTACCCGTTGTGGTTTTGAGGTTTCAAAGAAGGACCAAAAAAAAAAAAAAAGGACAGGAAAACTGCACTCAAACACTGATTCACTCTATAAATTGATTTAACTTTCTGAGAGTTGAATTGAAAGTTCAAAGATGCAAGCTGGTTTATCAAGACACAACCCCACTTTGAAATAATCAGCCAAAAAAAGGTCCCTTCCAACCCAAGCCATTGTATGATTCTGTGAAATGTCAGTTTCTTACTTGAGACAATTTTAGCTCTCCAAAAGCATTACTCATCCATTTTGGAGTATTCTGAGTTAATGTATTTAACGCACTTTCTCCCAGTCTGACATAGACAAGTGAGGCCAAACCTGCACAGAAAACTGCAGGACCATGACTATCTGAAGGAATTCAATCTTAGTTTGGCAAAAAAAAAAACCCACAAAACTACCAGCAAGAGTTGTTGTCTTTGCCAGTGAATCACATCAGGTAATTTGGGGACTCTGCATGAAATTCAGGACCCCAAAAGTGAGATCAAAACATGGTAAATCACATGAAGCAGCAGTGAAAACTCCCCGTGTATGGTTATACTGCCTGGCACTCACGGCCCAACATGAACATCCTGGTGAAAGTAGAGTGAGATCTCTGACCACAAATGATAACAGACTTAGCTTTATGCCATGCCCTGAAGGCAAACCTTTGGAAAACGCTAGTGATCCCTCAGTCTTTTCAGAAATGGCACAGACTGTTGGTTCTTTATCTTGATGAGGATTTCCACTTGTCCCAGTTCTTTAAGATGGAACCTGCACAGCTTTTTCCCTGTACTTGGGCACACTAGATGCCTGTCTACCTGAGTACTATATGTGGGTTTGGACTTTCTTGTCCATGTCAGACTGGGAAGAAAGTTTGTTAAAGACATAGAATCATAGAATGGTTTGGGTTGGAAGGGACCTTAAAGATCATCTTGTTCCAACCCCTCTGCCATGGGCATGGACACTTTCCACTAGACTGGGTTGCTCCAAGCCCCATCCAACCTGATCTTGAACATCTCTAGGGATGGGACAGCCACAACTCCTCGGTGCCAGTGCCAAACCACCGTCACAGGTAAAGAATTTCTTCCTACATAAGATTCCAGAATTAATGGTAATACTTTTGGAGAGCCAAAATCCTCTCAAGCAGTGAAGGGTGTCCATCTGCCCTGTGCTGAGGTCTACAGGCAATTATCAGCAATGAAAATAACAATTTAATGGGACATTTCATCAACTGATCTTGAAATGATGGGCTTGTTAGACATCATTGCCTTCCCATCAGCACTGCTCAGAGTTTATTAGCAGGTTCTAGAGCATTGTAGGTTATTCTCTGTTCCATGTCTTAGAAATGAACTTAAATCAATGTGATCAATATAATCATTCAAAACATGCTGGATCCTTGGCTTTTGGTAGGTCAGCTAAAAGAAAAAATTTCTCAGCTACCAGCACAAATAAATAATATTTGCATGCTCCTTTCCCTGCCTTTTACTACATTTGGTTCCTTACAAACCTAATCCATTTTTTTGTCTTCCTTTATTTTATTTTCTGGCAGCTTCCTCCAGAAAACAAACAGAGACCAGCAGCATTGCTTCTTTAATGTCTTTCATTCATCTTAGTTTTCGCTCCTATTCTTAGTATTTGCTGCATCTGTATTTTTAGGTGCTCTTACCTCCCCCCATTCACTACCCTTTCATTGTCCTAGTGATAACAGCACTAGACAATTAAGTCTACTTTCTCAAAAATTACAATTTTAGTAATTTTCTCTGCTTCTCTGTGAACTGGAAGCCTTTAGGAATGGGGATGTGGAAAAGTTAGTCACTTTTTGGGTATACCAGGTACTCTTTACTCTGTGGTTGCACCCTGGCCAACATGTGTGGAGCAGCAGAAGAGAATTTTCCATTTCCATTTTCTCTTCTACCTGAGCTTTTCTACACCATTTCAAGGAACAGGAGCGAGGTACACAGAGAGAAACACACCTGGCACCCCAAATTACTCCGATGTGTTCACTGTTGCTAATGAACGACAAGGCTAGCAAATATTAGAGGCTGCATTTCAGAAATATTTATACAGGCAGCATGGAGAAGTGACAGAAAACAAAGTTATTAATTACAAAAGACAACAGAAAAGGTCATTGCAATAGTGTGAGCCACAGTGAAATGGGATTTCACGGTGACTGCACTGGTACCTTGCATTTAGGAATGCATCAAGCCAAACTTTTCACAAACAACTTGACGATTTATTACTGTCTGTAAGGTAGAAATGAGGTGGCCAAAAATAAGCAAAAAAAAGGTTTTTCTCATTAACGTCAGGCTGCAGAATTCCAGATTAAAACAGCCTGGAGGCTTTCTGCCCTCTAATAGACCTCAATTATTTTTCCCCCTTAAGGGAGAAATGACCAACCAGGTCTTTCAGCAGCAGGTTTATGGCCAGTACACTGTCAACATTTCCAGGAAAAGCCTCTGTTTTCAGGGATTTCTGACATTATTGTAGAGCTCGCTCAGACTAAAACCTTTTTTTTTTTTTGCCTAACAAACTCAATAAATTTTTAAATAATGCTTTAAAAAATAAATCTTGCTTAGGCACTCAACTAATGGGAACTGACTTTTTTGGAGCTCACTTTCCATTCCCAAAGCAGAAACTGATCTCAGCAAGATGTTTAATGGAAACCTGGTCAGTGTCCACTCCAGAGTCCCTGCTATCCATCCCAGTCCGTCAGCATGGGGGGAGTAACCAAGTCCAACACTGTGTTCACGTGGCCTCTCCAGGCTGCAGCTGTGCCAGCTGATGGGGTTATCATGCCTGGCCTTTCCCTGCTCTTAATCTCTCTACTCCTACCACAGCTACTGCTGATTTGGAGCAGGACTCTGCTAAGCCAGCTCGTTTTGACTGATGCTGATTAGAAGAGCACTGGGGAATGGTGTGATGCTGATTAGAGGAGCACTGGGGAATGGTGCTCTCCACAGACAGCACAGCCATGGCTGGAAGAGAACACCCAAGAAGCCCTCAAGTCCCCCAGCCCCTGTGATTCCTCCTGCTAGAGAAGGTGCACAGCAAAGCCATGTGCCTTCCCCCCATGTGGATTTATTGTCATGCTGGTCTACAGGGCTCAAAATTCTTCCGTTTTCCCTGGAGACCTGCAGGAACTCTTAGGCACTTAGAGAAGATGCCTCCACCCTGACACCTCCTGCCTTTTCTGTTGTATTTCCAGTAGGTTTCCCCACTGGACATGGCCATGAAAAATCGTGAATGCACAGTCCACCTGAGTTTGGGAAGGAGCTGACCTACCTTCTTCTTCTTTTCCTCCCTCACAAGCATCTTATCTTAATCCACAGGAAAAAGCTGGGAGCTTCCCCATGGACGTGAATGTTTATGAACATCCATGGACTGCACCTATTTACATATAACAAGAACCAAACCTCATTAGGGACATCAAAAGTTCTTACAGGGACAGACACCACTTGCTAGACCACTGCAGATACAGAGTAGGAACTATCTCAAGGATTGTGAGTTAAGGAACTGGAAATTCTGCCTGTTCAAAGGGGCTGCAGAAAGTTCAGAAAGCCCATGGCAGTGGGGTTGGAACTAGATGGTCTTTAGGTCCCTTCCAACCCAGACCATTCCATGATTCTAAGTGGAAAACCCCAACTCACCACTTTCTCAAATCCCTTGTCTAAGGAGCATCACGATGTGTTAAGAGCAGCTAAAAGGGTGCATTGTTATAAATACAGAGATACAAGTTTAGATAACTCACTCTGTCTTGAAACAACTAAATGAGAACTCATTCACACCAAAAGTCAAAAGCCAAGCTCATCATCTGCCCTCAACACAGTGCTGTCTCATTTGCACAGAGCTCACCATCCTGCTCATTGCCTGAAGAAGTATTGCAATTTTACCCTACTCAGCAAGCAAAGGAGATCACAGGGGATTTAAAAGCAAATTTCTTATATGTGCTCTTGGTTGTCATACACTAAACATTATAGACTGAGGGAATTACAGAAAAAAAGGTAATCAGTGCAAGGTAACCATGTCCAAAGTATCTAAGTAGTCAAGACTGGTAAAATCTAGGGTCTAAAATACCTGTCAGAGTCTCTCTAAAGAAGTCTCTCCCTGACCAGGCTGAGGAATAAAATGATTTCTGTTTTGAATGAGTGTCTCAAAATGCCCTTTGCTGTGAACAACAGTGCTTGGGGGCTGTAGAGAGAACTAACAAACTGGTCCTATGCAAACAACAAACCCAGGGATTAAGGGGATTCAGTAGGTAATTTTTAAAAGAGAATGTAAATATGAGTCTAAAAATTGGCTTGACAATTGCCAGTACAGGACTATACAGATACAAAGCCACTTCCTGGGGTGAAACGGGTTACCATGTCCTGAACCTGCATGGTGACCATCTGCACATGTGCTCTCTGTGGTGAGTGTGCAGCAATTCTACTTATCTTAAGCCTCTTTTATTGAGGACTAAGCTAAATCAAATCAACTTACATTTATGGGGGGCCAAGAACACCTACCACGCAGCTGCTGTGGCTCAGCTGACGTGGAAACACAGACATCCCCTGTAACTTGATCATGCAACTAAGCCCTGAAATTTTCTCGGTATGGACTCAACTGGAAGCTGAAATTAAGTGCAATTTCGGCTCTACCTTCTTGCAGACTGAAGTGGTGCACAGGTCTGGTGTTAACACTTCACAGCAGGGCAAATTCCATGTGTACATACCAAAGCTATAATGATTCTCTGAGTTAAATATAATATAAACAGTTTTGTTTGTGTTGAAATATTTGAACATCCATCTACGGTGTTTGGAGTCTGAGTAATAGAAGCACACTATTGTACAGGAATGAAATGATGATACTCATGGAATGGACAACTAAAACTGCTAACAAGCTGTTTCATAAGCATGTTGTACAATTATGTACATATATGTAGGCACACAGCAAAATAAAAGAAAAATGCAAAAAATCAGTAAACACCAATTAGAAAAATTTAAATGTTAAAAGTCTGTCTCATTGAATAAGTGAGATTGTGGTTGGAAGTACAACTGACATTTACACTCAAGTCTTCAACATTTCAATTCTCTTTGCAACATGAAAACAAGGAAAAACAATGGTGCTCTCATGAAAAGGCTGAATTCAAACTGCAAAGCGTGCTCCTCCCCATCAGGCAGGGTATTTATTATTATTTTACATAGTCTAAAAAGACATAAAAATATCTCAGCATGGTGTCTATGCTTTTAATTCTGCACCTACTCATCTTGTTGTTCCATCAAGCACTTAATATTAAAGGCTTTCTTTATGTGCAGGTGTGAAAGGTGTGTTCAAATGAAGGAACCATCTCACTGGCTATTCAATCTGGAGCAGCACATGAAAAAACATAGTTGTGAAAACCCAGGCCATTCACTTTTACTCTGAGCTAGGATTCCTGGGCTGCAGAGCTGCTTCTGCCCTCTTTGTACATCCAAGACTCACAATGACTTGTGCAGGGTGCAAGCGATCTTTTTGAATTGATGAATTTTTTCAGTTCAGGTAGGGAAATCGCCCTTCCCACCAAAGCGAGGTTTGCCAAGGTCCATGCCCTCCCAGCTCCATATGCCCATGACTTCAGTCAGATATTCTGGTCAGTAGTCTCAAGGCTGGGGTTAAACAAGCAGTTTGTTCCTCTCTTACATAAGCACCGAAAGACAATACTACATTCGAGCTCATAAAAATATTTTAATTGGTGATGATTTCCAGACAACTATGTCAAAATTAACTCAGAGTTGATGCCCACTCGCTTAAATTTCATTCATCTGGGTTCAAATTATTTGCTTAAAAGAAGAAACATTTCCTTTTATACACACTTTGGTTTCAACCTCCAAAACCATTGCTAGAAATTAGTCCCAACCACCCAGTCGGCTGCCTCAGAAACCAAGCTCAAATCCATCACTTTAATGACATCAATAACAAATACACAACTTTAAACTCTATTGTGAACAGTGGCATACCAAGAAGCATGTGTAGCTGTCATCTCGTTAGTCACTAGAAAAACAGCAACGAAACCAAAAGAGCCTAACCATGACAAATTATTCAAGAGTTTAACCTGAGACATTAATGAGTGCTAAATAGCTTGTTTTCATGCTTGCTTAAGGAGATTTGTTTAAAATCCCACCAACCTCCCCTGAATGTCGCTTGGCAAAGCTGTTCATTCTTGTCAAGCTGGTTTTCCTCTTCCAGCTAAAACAGCAGGTTGCAAATGTTTGGCTAAGGATGGCTGCCTTCCCCACCCCTCAAGACACACGCACGCTGAGGCAACTGCACCGGCTGCGGAGTTTCCTCCCCTCGGCTGCATAAAAGGGGCTGATTCACTTCCCAAAGTCAGAAAACACACAGTTGACAAAAAGCTGGTGCACCTGATCACAGTCATTCAACAGTCAGTGGGTAAAATAAATGAGAAAAGAATAAGGAGTTTCAGCTTTCCAGACTTTCTAACTTGACTGGTTTTCATCTCTCCGGGCTGTAAAGCTCCTAAGCAGGCACTACAAGAGCCTGGTACCTGCCATTCTCTGAAAACAGCACCAGGTATTTAACTCTGAGTAAGGGCTGTTTAATGACAGGCTTACTCCTACAAGTCACCTTTACCTCCAGCAATACCTTCAAGGAGTTGAAGGAACATGGGATCTGGAGCCTAAGACAACTGTGTTGTTCTGACACAGCAATATGGAACAGCAATGCATGGTGGGAGTGCAAGGCTAACAGGATAGGGGGAAAAAAAGCTAATTTCTTCCCATCTATGAAACAAAAAACACATATGTAAAGATGTTTCCACTTATGGAAGGAAAGTGAAGCTTTCTGACTCATACTGTGATATACCTTGGATGGGAATATGCCTTAAAAACACAACTTGAGTAAACAAACCTCTTGATCTTCATCATCTTCCCATGTTCGTATCATTCCTGGAGTAGTCACTATTCATACTTCACATGGGGAACTGAGGCCAAGGGAAAGAGGTACCAAATCTCCAACTGGTATCAGCAAGTTTGGGTATCTGCTTAGAGTGATTTTCAAATGCACTAACATCATAAAGACGTCAGAGACAGATGACAGACCTGGAGGACCCACGTCCAAATGTGTCAGCCACTGAACCACCCTCCTACATCCCTGTCTTACTCATGTGGCCACAGAGAACTGGTCTTCAAAGTTTCCTGTCATGAGGATTAACGGATAGAAAACTGGCAAAGATTGGAAGCATTTTGTTCTCCTTAGAAAGGAACATTTCTTCTAACAAAGAGCCTTTATGCTGATGGTCCAGATATGCTAACATTGCTTTTTGCTATATACAATCTAAATCATCATTCCAACAAGACCAGAGAAGGCTTCCAAAACAGGAGCAGTCTCAAATGCACTCCAAAAACAGTGTATTGCGCTCCAATGTAAAACTGTTCTTCAGTCCATATGGGAGATCTCAAGCATTTTCTGAGTCTGGGTTTACATTTAATAGAATTTATGTTGGAGAAACCATTTTATTTTGACCAGTGCGGTTTTTCTGCCAAAAATATTTATTTCTTTTAAATTTTGGGCCAAATTTAACTTTTCTCTTTGAAGAGATGACCAAATAGACACAGTTGTTCCATCTTGCATACAATCTAACCTCTCCCCAAACTTGTGTCCTTATAAAAATGGGAAGCCTTCCCACAACTTTAAGCTGTTCTTCATACTGAACGTCAGCAAAGCGAGGGGATTTTGGAATTTTTTTTTAAGAACTCGTACAGTCAGGGAGTTTTCAGCACATATTCTGGAACTGAGTCTTGGGGCACACTGAACTAATTTAAAAATGTAAATGTAAAAAAATATGACCCATAAGTGACAAATTAAAGAGGGAACGTAAGCGGCTTGCAGAGCGCGCTGCCCGCACCGCTGAGTGCTCTCACAGCCCAGCTCCTCTGGGGTCAACGTTTTCTGGCAGCATCAGACAATAAAAAACGCATAAACTCACGGCACATGGTAAAGCTACTGTGTCTGACATAACACTAATGCAGAGGCCCAGGGAGGTGACTGAACCCTGGCTCCCAACTGCATCAATCCCTGTTTTAATCACCCTCCTGACAACACTTCTCTTTCAGCTCTTGAGCGGCTCAGCTCCCAGGGATGGGAACGCCATGAGAGTAAAAGACATGGGGAAAAGCTTAAACTATAGTAGTGAGGGTATGAGTAAAACTGACTGTGAAGGTGCCTTTTGCCCAGCACACAGATCTGACTCCAAAAAAAGTTTGGTTTAACTTTTAAAAAAATCCAGGCAACGGAATCCTCATCCCTGAGCCCCCATTCCAGTGAATGGCAAAGGACTTGACAGTGAGAACACTCCCTGCATCCCCACTTCTGGAGGCAGCTTCAAATTAGAGAGTGTGCGTTTTGCAGAGAAGGGAAAGATTTCTGTGCAGGAGCACATCTCAGGTGTAACTTGCAACACTGCCTGCTTCCAATCGGCCCCTCCAGCTTACAAACGTATTAAAACTTTGGCTGCTGATTTTAAATGGACTTAACACCTTGGGTCAAGCACTGAAACAGGATGCCCAGGAAAGTGGTGAAATCACTATCCCTGGAGGTGTTTAAAAAAACATGGATATGGCACTTGAGGACATGGTTTGGGGGTGGGCCTGGCAGTGCTGGGTTAATGATTAGGCTCGATCTTAGAGCTCTTTTCCAGTTTTAATGATTCTATTACCTGTGATTCTTCAGCAGCTCTGAGTCATGTAAAAGAGGAGAAGGTAACAAGAAACAAGTGTTTTCTCACTATCAGGTACCCAGCCACCCCCAGATGGTGCCTCTGGATACACACATCACCCAGTCTATTTTTGCAGAAGGACTGAGGTCATTTCTCCCAGATTTTACAAAGCTATGCACCCTCTCCAGGAGGCGCTTGGGAGACTAAAGAGCCTTTCTCCACATTTTCACACCTCAGTGACTCGAGCTGCACCTCAGCAATGAGACTGGGTCTGGATTGTGCCCACTGGAGGCTCAGATGATGCTTGGGCACAGGCTGGGGCTGCTGCTCACCTGAGCTAAAGGGTACTCGGGCAGCCGTGCAGAGCCAACCCCGGGAGTTTTTAGGGCAGAGTCTGGGGAGGTTTTATCAATGTTTATTTCCTGCGGTTGTGGTTCCTAAACACCAGAGAGTTTTTGCCTAAAAATACTCCTTTCCAGCAGCAGCACTGCCTTCCCTGGCTCTCTGGGAGGGGTACTGAGGTGCAGGAGGGCTGGCAGCAGGGAGGCTTCTCACCTCGGGCACACGGAGGAGCCCCAAATTATCAGCCCAAACCTCTCCAGGCTCACACCCTGTGTGTGTCTGTGTGTGGTGTGTGTGTGTGTGTGAGACAGCCTGCAATGCCTGTGTGGACTGTGCCAATTCATTTGAAGTGCACGCACCCCAAATTACCCCTCTGAAGCCACTGAGGGTGGGGATGGAGAACTCTGCCAAACACTGGTGGCTTGGGGGCACGCTCCCTTCTAACCCACAACACCTCCAGAGGCCCTGCTGGCTGCAGTGGCCCTGGTTTCATCTTCTCCAAAGGTTGTTGCTTTCTCCAGCACGTCCCCAGCACACAGGCAGGAGTCATATCATGCTCTCCTGCGCTGCTGGAGGTGGCACCTCATTCATCGTCTGTTGATCACCAGAGACCTGACCTGCTGATGTCTCCACAAGGAGACCCTGCCAGCTGCTGAGTAAATTTCCCATGCAGGATTTCCACTGAACCTCATGGATTACTTTTCAATGCAAATGAATAGCATGTTACATTAAATATGATAGAATTGGAGCTGGTAGGATGGCCTATCATTCCAGTTATCCAACGTTTCCAATTATAAGATCCAATTTTCTGTTGCTCCCAACTTTACTGAACTTTGTGTTCCATTTTTTCCCTTTCATGAGTATGGAACACGTTTCTTCAATTTCAACCAAAATGGTTCAGACGTTCCTGCAAATGAGTTAGCTCAGGGAAAAGGTAGCACCTCAAAAAAACATTTTTGGCAGTCTTTTCTTGAAAGAGCTTTTTTGTCACTCAGTTCTGGAGTGGAGATTTGAAACTTGGCTCAGGAGTTTGGCTTCCACAGCTCCCCGCCTTCTCCCCACCCCCACCCCCCCCCCCACCCCAGATCTCCATGGAAATCTATCCAGATTTAGTAAAATTATAAAACTTTGAAAAGTAGAATTTCATCAAATGGAAATTCCTTAGATATTTTTTCAGCTAAAAGCTTTGATTACAGCTTAGCAAAGGTAGCTGGTGGCTGGGCCACAGATTTATAGTTCTGTCATACGGTTTTTTGTAGTGACTATAGTTAAAGTTGCTTGAAACACAGACCATATTCACTGTGTGAAGAATAAGACCAAGTGTGTATTCTCCATCCCACAGGATATTGTTACCCAGTGGATAAACCAGCATATGCTCTTACAGTGAAGGACATTTTTTGTCTCACACACACACAACAGACATGAATTAAAGCCACACTGATAACCCATTGGCATGTGTCAATTCTGAGTGCTCAGACATGGACTTTTCCTACTGTAATTTTTGTCTGCAACATATGCAATAAAGTAAGACCTGGAGCTAGAGATATCTGCTCTTTAATAGACATCAATTTTCCTTATGTCAAGTTATTATTTATCTGATGTGTAAGTATCCCCTTGTTACATACCTTACATCTACTGTTTACTCCCTTTTACACCAAGTTACCAGAGAAAAACAGTTCTCATTTCATTTGCATGGCATGTATGTAGTTAGTGAAGTATTTACTTTGCATTCCACATGAACATAAACATGCTTCCCAAAAAACTTCCTTCATCTTTGAGCTGGGACTAAAGAACAGTCACTGTTATCTGGATTTTGGAAGCACCAAGCCCTTCCTGCTCTTTCCTATATTAAAGACTATCTGTACAAGCCAGCCACTATCAGTTTCTCTTTTGCTGCCATCTTTCAGGAATAGCAAATATGAAGAAGAGTGAAAGTAATAACGTAGATCAGTAAGTCTGCACATGCAAAGCTCAAACCCTACCTAAGTACTGAGTCTGAGTATCCCTGTGCTGTAATTCTGCTGCCCTGATTCCCAGGGATGCTTATGCCTGTGTGTCATCCCGCAGGCAATGAATACTGCTGTGTGAGACTCCTCACAGCACTCACAGAGACATACCCTGGGCTCACTCTTCCACAGCACAAGATAAAGGCTAATTAAACAGTCTGACTCTGCCGTGAAGCTGATGAGGATCACATATAAAAGCCAGACCGCTGCTGAGCTGCGGGGACACAGCTTTTGGGAGAGAACACTAACGTGGGGAGACACGTTTTAAACCAGGACAGACATTTCTGCACCGAGTGCCTGAGCTTTAACCAAGCAGGCACGGATAGAGAAAAACATAAAAGATCACACGGTGGTTATTTATGTCTAATGAGGAGGGGTTCGCCAACACCCTACATTGTAATGCACTTCAGAGAGAAGCCCTTCAGTGTGGCTGTTAAGAAAGCAGGCACTAAAGCCCCCTTTTAAAATGTTTAAATAACAATACAAAGGAATATAAAGAAGTATTTCAGAGCTGTGTGCTGCTGCAGGTGCTGGTAAGCCAAATAGTTTGTTTAAAACTGACACGGGTACCTGCACAGACCAAGCTCTGTGATCCAAGCTGTTCCACATCCCCTCTGCAGTCAGTGTTCTCCACCAGTCACCCTCACTGGCGCTTGTAGATGCTTAGGGTGGGATAAACCACCTTCTAACTCTCTGTCTAAACACTTGGGGCCAGGGATGACTCGTTGAGAAACCATATCTAACTTTTAGGCAGCTGCAATTAAGGAGGGTCAATTCACCCCGTGTCTCTGAAAATGTTTCCCATATGTCCCTTTACAGAACATTTTCATCCCGACTGCTTAGCTGATGAGTTGAAACATTGTGTAATTTACACTCACAGCTCTATGACAGAGCCCTCTTCTGTAGTCAACACTTCTATCTGCAGAGGTGATGATTTTACTGCAGCGCTGGTTTTACGACATCAAAAAAGATCAAAAGTGGGAGTGGACCCATAGCCCAGATCATCAAAGCCAAAAAGTGTCCAGTGTGAAAGAAAAAAAGTCTGTTCCACGGATCTAGAGCCTATGGCAGTACGAGACACAGGGAATGAAAAAAAAAATATTAAATTGAATTATTCTTCATTTAATTGGTATCCTAGAAACACAGAACCAACTCTATTGTACTTCATATGCCTACAGTGCTTTACAAATTCACTAGATAAACTGAATTAGTTGAAGCATATAGTTGTATAAGTATCTGAATCAGGGTTCTTGATTACATATGTGTGTGCTAAAAAAACCCCCAAAATATTCCATATGTAATTCCCTCTGTAGTAACCAGTGGTTTGTATTACACAGCAACACTATATTGTATTTCCAGGTCTCTATTCCTTTCCAACTTCCACACTCCTGAGAAATGCAGGTCTGAATTTTCAAAACACCACAAATAATTGTGAGCACCAGCCCTTTTCAATGGGTCATCTCTGGATTTTTGATCCCTTTTAATACAATCACTTAAAACTGGGCTTCCTTGCAAATCTTATCTAGGATTTAACATATGTAAACAAACATAGACCTGGCACTACAAGAATGCCTGCATGTGCCTGCTCCTTTCCAAGAGGATCCTAAACCACTGTGAAACTGCTGTATGTAACTATCTACCTGTCTCATGACATGTGAAGTGATATTCTGGAATATAATGAGGTAGATTCCTATTTCTAGCAAATTAAACTACAAATGCAAGAGCTGGACTCATTATTGCTTCAAGCACATGTCTGAGGGGCTTCAAAGCTGATGGTTTTCCTGTTGAGCTCTAAGAGCAATGAAACAAAACACCATCAAGTGCCTCTGCACATGACACTGACGACAATGTCTACTACTGCAGGAATGCAAGAATGAGAAAGTGTATGAAGATTTAAGGAAGCAGACAACTAATTGGCATTACTCACATGGATTACAGACAGGCAGGAAGCAGATTCTACACTTGCAAGCACTCTGATTAATACCTCCTTTGGCACCCCGAATTTAAATGAGCAGGGCTACTAAAGAAGCAGGGCATTATGAAGTGGGAGCAAAGTTCACAAAATGCAATAGGAGAGCTTGAAGAGGGATAGAAGCAACAAATATTTACACCGACAATAATCAGGTAAAAGGATTTGTCTTCCCACGCTGTGGGAAAGATTACATCTGAGAACTGCAGGAGAATGGGCAGCATGTTAACTTTGGATAAGGAAGGAACAATTAATATGTTCTGTTGTGAAGCAGAAACAGTGGAATCATGGAGTATTTCCCAGTGTTAGGAAAATCTTTAAAGGTGTTCCCCAATATTCTTCACCTTTAGGCAATACCTATAAAGTCTACTGTCATCTTTGTATTGTTTCTTATGCAGCTGCAATATTTTAGTTAGTGTGAGAATCTTACTGGATACCTTGCCTACAGCTAAATAACTCTGGTTCTAATCTCATCCCCAAGCTGAGTAGGGCCTGGGCAGTACCTGACTACCGAAATCCTGCAGGAGGTGATAATGATGCCTTAGTAGATAGCATCGTTGTGAAGGTAGGTGTATATTGCACTCATTAAGGCAGCTCTAGAGACACTTCTAAGTCAGTTTTAAATGATTCCTTACACTGTCAGAAAGGCAGCAGGGACTGTTCACAGTTCAACCCGAGACAAACCCCCCATCGAAGAAGCTGGATGAACAGTGGGTTTCACCCGTGCTGGGTTCCTGGTACCTGTGACTGCACTGCTGTCACTGCCTGGATTCCTGCCTACAGCTGACTCAGGATGTCTGAGTTTCACAGCACTCATTAGGTACACTTTAGGACTATAATATCTCATAATCTCATCTGATTCCAGCCATCTCAAAAACTGGGTGCCTAGTCTAGGCTAGTCATCTAGCCTCCATTTAGTATCAATGGAGAGGGATGATAGCTCCAAAGGGCTCTTCATTGCACTCTAAGACAATCATTAACATATGAATCACTCTCTGCCAGGGCCTGTGTCTCTTCCTTCACTTCAGAGGAAACCTACCCCTAAGTCTAATTTTTGGAGAGTTGAAAAGCCACCCTCAGCCAACAGTGAGCCATATTGTGCTGAGTAAGCTGGTCTACTGTAGATGAGACATGTAAGAGGGGATCTGAGCAGGCACAAGCACTAAGGAACCCAGTTCTTCATAAGGATAAGGTTTCCGGTGTCCCAAACACACTGCAGCATGAGATCATTACTAGGTTTCTTCCCCTGAAGTTTCAATTAAGTATGATATTCATCCTCATTTCCTCTTCTGCATTCCTTGTCTGGTTAAATCAGCATCTGTGTTTCACGTCTGGGATGACCATGTTTCAGTGGAGAATGAAGTTTATACAGAGAATAAAAATAAATTTTATAAAAACTTTAAACAGAACTTCGGGATTCACAGCAAAGTACTGCATAAATATTCCCCTTACATTACTCTGATGCAGTGTCTCCCAAATATATTTGCCCTGTTCCCTACTTCCCAATCCACTCTGGAAAGTGAAGGGAGAGGCATAAGAGGTGCTACACTAAAGTGTGAGGAAAAAAATCCTGATTTTAGTAGTAACAAACTAAATGCATTTCAAAAGCAACAATGTCCATGAGTTCTCTTGGAAGAAAAGTTTGGAACAAAACAGTCTGGGAAAAGCTACTCTTAATGCCTTTTTTTTTAATATCATCTTTCTCCACAGTACCTCCATGGAGTAAAGTCACAGACTTATAAAAAGTCACCATCCCTGAAGGTGTTTAAGAAGGCTGGATGTGGCACTTAGTGCCATGGTCTAGTTGACATGGTGCTGTACAGTCATAGGTTCTGATGATCTCAGAGGTCTTTTCCAATTAATTAATTGTGTGATTTTGTGAAATAGTCAACACTTTTCCATTCCTCCTAGTCATGCCCTATGGAGATACAGAACACTTCCACTGTCATGTCATTTGCTTGGTTATAACCACTTTCCCCATCTGTATTTTGAATAGAGACTATAAGCTATTTAGGCAAAACTCTTTTATACAACTAAGCAACATGACTACATAGAGGGACCATGATTTTAGTTGTAGCTTGGAGTCATACTTTGAATACAAACAGCAATAGCTGCAATATGAAAAAATCACTGTGATGGCCAACTTGCATGCCAAATACTAGGAATAGATTGCTTGGAAGCAAGTGTTCCCTCCACAATGGGAAACAATCTGTTCTGTTGACAAATACAAACTAAGACTGCATTACTATTGGTGAGGACATTTTAGGGAATGGCTTTATGCTCAGATTTGAGCATTTGTTTTACATAGTCTCGTCACCATAACAGTGAACATCTGGACACTCTGCCACCTCCCTGGACAGCAGTGTCTCCTGTGAAGAGAACCTGACGCTGTCACACAAATCGCTGAGATTTCAGAACTGCAGTGGATGCATTCAAGCCATGAGTGAACTAAGTAGGTTTCACTTTTGTCTCACTCTAGGCACTACACCAGCAGAAAAAAAAAGTCACGATCACCAGAAAGGAAATTATTTTGTTTCAGACTGTTACTCAGACAATGAGATTTTATGCACAAGCCTGTCTCTAGCCACAGTGGAGCAAACAAGAACTGACTGTTCCTTGGGATGGAGCACCTTAAAGACCCTCTAGTTCCAACCCCCCGGCCATGAGCAGGGACATCTTCCACTAGACCAGGTTGCTCAGAGCTTCATCCAGCCTGGCCTTGAACACTTCTAGGGATGGGACAGCCACAGCCTCTCTGGGCAACCCGTGCCAGTGCCTTACTACTGGTTGAGGTAACCATAAGGAGCCCTGCTCTGTGGGTTACACACTCATCTCAAAAGTAAACCTAAACCACTGGCATATGCGATGTCTGTCACCTTTGAGGGGGAACACTTGAATCATCACACCAGTTTCTTACAGCCTCTGGGAACACTCAGGAGCTCCAGTCCCCAACTAGCACAGTTTTGTGAAATTACACATTCGCAAAAAACAAACCGGCAGCAAATGATGATGAGTGAAAATATGATGACTTACATTTTACACTGGAATAAGGACCTGGTGTTGTACCACTGGAAACAGAAACACTACAAGTCCTTAATGGGGACTTGTGCACAAGACGTCCTGTCCCAGCATTTAAGTGGAATGTGCTTATGCTCAAATGCACTAATGATGGTCACAGAAAAGAACCCAAACCTCACATCACGGCCCTGCTGAACGGTCCTTTGGCCATAGAGTCACATTTTGCCTCATTTCTTACAAAGGAGCATTATAAGCATACATTAAGCTTTACAAAGTCATTAGAACAACTTGCAAACCCCAAACCGCCCACTCTGCCTTCCCCTGTTCCCACAGCCGCTGGGATAAATCCAGACTTAACCCAGCCGATCTCAGCAGAGATCTGTCACTCTGAAGGACACCAGCGCAAGCAACAAATTTTCTAACTTCGGTTTGGATGAAACCCCAGGACTCGCTCATCGTATCTCAGTGTATTTAGCATTGACTTTAATTAAAAACCTTCTCGTGCCAAACCACATGCAGATACAAACTGACGCCTTCAGCGTCTGCAGCGCTTCGCCCAAAAAAGCTGCGCGGCTCCGCTCACAGTCGGAGGAAGGTGCGTGAGGTAGGGACCTGCCTGTGAAACTTCCTCTTGCTCTGCAAACCCTCTCTGCACTGCCCCAATTAACCACAGTGCAAAAAAACCCCCATAGTCAAACCAATATATTCTTGGGAAGGAAGGGGGGGCTGATAGAGTGGTTTTTGAAGGCTAGCCAGAGAATATTCGAAACGGGGGACCAACACAATGTGTCTTAACTACTGTGATGGTTCTGCGTAAAGAGATGTAAAGGCTCTAGCTCCTTGCTGTAGCATGCCATGTGTCCCTGAATAAAATTACTGCCATGAAGGCTGTTAGCAGAGGAATTCGTAAACAGACAATGTATCCTTGCATCAGTTCCACAAAATGTTGCACAACACAAATGCCTCTCGATGTGTCATTTCCTGCTTGGCCACCAGCCCAGCTCCTGACAGGCAGTCAACAGAAAGAGAAAAAAAAGAAAAAAGAAAAAAGAAAAAAAAAATTAAAAAACCCCAGAAAATAAAAAAAGAAGAAAAACAGAAAAAAGGCAAACTGAAAGATGTAAAGCTGTTCTACTCCAAAGCACATTCCACTTGCCCCAGACTTCTCCCTCCACCCACTCCGCTTTTGAAAGAAAAGAGGGAGAACTTCCTAAAAAATGTTATGGTTTTAAGTCGAGGAATCTCAAAAATCTCAATCACTTATCTGTGTTTTATAAGCCGAGTCGGCCAAACAGTTAATGTGGAGGCTGAGCAGAACCTCTGGCTGGCTTTTGCTGCCTTCTGCAGCGTGCACAGACAAAAAGGTGATGTGGTGTTTGCTCATACCTTTCATCACGTGTGCACCTTGCAAGCTGCGGCAGCAGAGAAATATTCGGGAGCTGAATGAAACAAAGCTGTTTTCTCCCCTGAAACGCTTCAGCTCAAAGCTCAGAACTGCTTTTTCATTCACAGTGATAGGGAAAATTGGGGACGATGTCTTTGGAGCCTTCCTTTAATTTGAGATGAACTAAAGTCCTTGGAAGTCAGGCAAAATATAAAAATATATAGTCTTCTCCTCCCTCCTTTCTCATGATTTCCCTCCTGACTGTGTTTGTCCCAAAGGTAGCTAGAAAGGAGAATATGTCTCCTGTCCACCATGGAAGGGCAAATCATTATTTCTGAAGCTTTAATGAGGTATGGCAAAGGTGTTAAAAGGGGGCTTAGGTAAAGATTCTGCATAGGGTTTTGTTCTGTTTTTTTAATTTTTTTACGTCCTTTCCAGTCATCTCTGGCTATCTGTTGGTCAGTTATGACCTCATGACAACTTCTCCGGAAAACTTGTTTCAACCCTCCCAGCTGGAAGGCAGCTTTGCTGGCTAAGATGTACATATGGCAGAGGTTTTATCCTGGATATGAGGAGAGAAAAATATCTGCAGGATTTCCTAATGATTCCCAAAGATCTTATACAACCCAGTCTCTAGACTCCATCACTCAGAGTGCAATGCATTGTCTCAATCCAGTGCAGAGACTGCAACACAGTAGATGTCCCTGGACAGTAATCTAGATAGACTGGAAGAGATTAAGTAAAATAAATTTTTTCTAAGAAAAAATCACCAGAAGACCTATTCTCATATAGAAATGGGCAAGTTTTCCTAACTGAGCAACCTGACATCACTGTCTCTATTAAAATATTTTAAAATAATAACAGAGAGGCAAGGCAGCAAGCTTCTACAAGCATATGTTTAATATGACTAAATGGCACTTACATTTAAGAACCTGACTTTCTGAAGTGCTGAGCATCCAAAACACCAACTGGAGTCCCTGCATGCCATGACTGTTCAGCACTCTTGAAGTGGGGCTCTAAATGACAGTGGTATTTGTCGTGGCATTGCTGCTGCTCCTACTGTTGCTGGGAATCTCACGGCATTCGTTCACTCGAGTCAACTTGCCAAGAGAAGGTCAGAGTGCCTTGCCTATAAACAAGCCTTACAAATTCACGATCTAAAGCATGATGTCATGTCTTAAAATGATAAGCTGGCAACAAAGTAAATGACATTTTGTAAAGATGTGCATAATTTTATGTATACGCTCCTTAGAATGAAGGTTCTAATAAGTCATTGGTTGTGTTCCTTTAAAGGGAAGTTTTATAACTGAGATGAATCACAACTGCAAAAGATCAAAGTTAAAAAACATCAATGATGCCATGGGGTACTTTTTAATCTTGTAATGAATGATGATCATGTGCTCTTATGAAGTTGCTCCAACTGCCAACGCCAGATGTGTATATTAAGAAAAAAGTTGTTTGTGATGTGACAGCTCTGGTTGAGCTGCCAGAGAGAGGAAAACTAGGATAACATGCCTGAGATGTTGAAGTGAAATACAAATTCTGGCAGAAAGGGGCACTATTTGCCGATACATAATTTGTTAAGACAAACATTTTTGCTATCAGAGCCACTCCTTGAATTCCTTATTGCCCCCAACCACCTAATTTTCCTTACGCAACATAAATGCCAGATACACTCCTCAAATGGTTATTACCAAACAGTAATAAATCTACATGAGTGCAGGGGATCTAAGAAGGAGGCAGAACTTCAGTGAGACTCCCACAGCTTGCTGGAGCTACTCCTTCCCTACAAATTCAAGTTTAGTAACGAGTCATTCTGGAGCTGTCATAGCCGTGAAACTATCAGACTGCAGTAGCAGAGCTTGCAGAATCAAACTGACTCCAGAGCAGACCTTAGTTTGCTGAAACATTAAAATTCAAATGGACATTCAAGCTCAAATGTGACTTTCTTAAAAATAAGAAAGAAAAAAAAAAGAAAAAATATGTAGAAAGACATTAACTCAGTGACTGAGCATTTCTTGGTTCAGCTATACAATGAGAACAGCAACAGGTATTATGTACAGAGGCCTTTTAGGTCTAAACTAAAAAATTCCAGTAGAACTTGGAAATCTTTGTAAATTCTATGGACACAGCCTGTCTTTCTATCCAGTGATCACCAGAACAGTTAGTCCCCATGCCAGCAGGTTCCCTTTCTGTGCTACACAGGGTAATCCATGCTACTCTCCACATAATTTTCAAACCTCTCTGCTCTTTCACAGGAGGTGTGTCCTCTGCTGGGAGATTTCCTCTTTTGCAGATGCTTCTGTACATGGAAGTAGCCTCCAAATGGGAATTGCTAAATGATACATAACTTATTCCCTGCTCTTTACTCCACAAATGCAGTTTCCCCGGTGGCCTCCAAGTAAGTTACAGGGAGCAGAAGCTGCAAGTGGAAATTAAAAACGGGAACTGATTCAGCTCGGGAGAGAAGACAGGATGAAAATCCCCCTGCTGTGACATCCCGACACCTCAGCTCTGATCAGCTCTGAGCAGGCAGCAACACAAGAGTCTATGTAATGAAATTTATCCACAACTACTTGTTTTTTCTAGCTGTTACTCAAGATGAAACTCTACAGCCTGGACAATTTTTACAGGAGTCATTTCAGTCCTGTGTCTCTGTGAAAGAGGAGGTGACGCTGCAGCATGTATTAGCATGAGAAACACTTAACTGCATGAATTCTGTCTACATCTTTCTACTTCTGTCTTTGTGGTATTTTAAACAAAACACCATGAAAGCTCCTTGAAGGTCTCGTTTGTATGTGCAGATCAAAGGCAAAATAATTATTTGAGATGCTTCCATTATAGGGATGCTTTTAATGTGGTTATTCATCAAATAATTCTTAATCTCTAAGTGTAATTTAAATAACGCTATACCTGGTTAATCCAATCAATTTAGAAAGATGCACTCTAGACAGATTAAGAAAAAACTCCAGAACTGGCTTGTCAGTGATACCCATATGATGTGGGACTGGTTACCACTAAATGTGCTAGACAGAGAGACAGCCAGATAAATCTTGATGGATTAACCAGGCTTGACTGTATCTAAAAATATGTGCTGCCCATAAAACTGTTCGAACATGACAAAACACAATTGTCATAAAAGTATAGCCATTGCAAAATAGTAAATCATTGCAAATAGATTCTTACTAAGTTTGCACGGCTATGAGATAAACATGCTCAGTCAAAATCTGCTGGACTGTGTTTAAATAAAATATACTTTCTGTGCACAAATAAGAAACAAAGACCATACTGATACACTGGGATTTTTTTATCTTTCCTTGGCCCCTGGGGGTCTATGATGAGTCCATAGCTGAAAACCAATTTCAGGTATGATGAGATTAACCAGGTGCATTAATTATCTGATGGCAAAAGAATTTAAGGGCAAAAAAAAAGGCACTATATTA
Source organism: Acropternis orthonyx (assembly GCA_035583155.1). Lineage (NCBI taxonomy): Eukaryota > Metazoa > Chordata > Aves > Passeriformes > Rhinocryptidae > Acropternis > Acropternis orthonyx. Next base: position 111,452,978 of record JAWWEU010000111.1, read on the forward strand.
TATATTTTTTCTCTGTGCTAGGACCAATCCTGAAAGATCAGGCTCCTGTTTTGTTCTAAATGTCTTCAGTTTGAAGCTTACAGGAGTTCAGGGAATTCAGCCTGTTGTAGGATCATATCTATTAAGCCTAAGTCAGATTATATATAAATACAGTGGGTTTAGTTCTCATTTACACTGGCAAATAATGTATCAAGACCCTGATGTGAATGAGAATCAGGTTTGAGATTGCCCAAGTGCAGCCAAGCACTTAAGTGTGTGTTTAATGCAAGTATGTGTGTGGTCCAATAGACTCCAAATTAAGCATGTGCTCACATATTTTGCTGAGCAAGAACCAAAGTTTGACAAAGATATACATATTTCATTTACAGGTCTCTGTTAAACAAAATTAAGCAGACGTAAGAGCAAAACCGAAAATATAATACTCACTTCTTGGCTCTCTTGGCCCATCCACTGTAACCTTTATAGCTCTGTGGTATGTAGCGACTTGGGGGGGATTTGTCAGGACAGTTATTGTCAAAGTAAAGCTCTTCCCTACAAAGGGAAAAAAACAACAAGGAATGAGTGATTACAACATGAAAACAGTCACATGCATGTTCAGTAAAGAATCAGAGACGTTTAAAATTATTCCCTGTCGTTACCACAATCGTGAAAATTAAAAACATAACTGACCATAGGAGTTTTCCTCCCCTTCAGTTTTACTCTATGTCAGGAATACATCCATGTGTTGACAATCTAAATGTTTCTTATTTAATAATGGGTCAGCATACAATGACAGAACAAAAGTGATTCACTGCTGAGGACAAGCCATATTCTTTGCTGTATTGAAAGTGGTGTAAATCCAAAGCAAGTCAGATAATTTAAAAATTTACTCCAGTTTCGCAGCTGTGTGACAGAGAGCAGAATGTGACCACATGTTATTTACTTCACACAGTTTTATCATTTCATTTGTTTGACTTGACTACAATAAGATGAGGAAAGAATATATTTTTCTCCTGGGAGATATTTTAATGGGGAATCAGTGTCTCCTGTCTTTCATACGCCAGGGCTAATATGATGATATCATTATTAGTGGAAGACGCCTTTTTTCCCCTATATATATTCCGTCTATGAAACCCTAAGAAAGCCCCCAGTTTCCCGTGAGGGTGAGAAATGTCTGTGTGCACGTACATTGCTATCGTCAGCCTGCATTGTTGCCTTTTTTTTTTTTTTTTTTGGCTTTACAAAGCTCAAATTCAGGCAGAGATTGCACAAGATCATTCGCAGACTTTAACTGAATGAAAACGTTAAAAAGAAATAAATAAAGAGAGCTGCCTGCGTCTGAGCACACATTCTCACAGGCGCTGGCCCCCGTTTGGGAGACTCACTGACAGTTGTAATCTGTTAGATATGCAACGGTTAGTCATGTCAGATAGTCAAAACTGAAAACTGTTTCAAGACAGGAAAAGGTGGGCGTACAACAGTGACTCAATAAAACAGTCAGCAATCTTTGGCCTTCATGCTCATTTAAGCTGCTACTTTACCAGACACTCAAAACTCTTTTCCCCCGCCCCCCTCCCCTTCCCTGGGTGTATTTGTGCATTTTTGTTGCTAAGGCTTTTCCTCTCGCTGAACTCTGAAGGCATTCAGTGAAGGCACAGATCTTAAACGATATGTAACAGCGCAAACTTAATGCAGTTTTTTCAAGCCTAATACAGAACAGCTTATATATAAGGCATAATACAGAACAGAGCTTTGGCTGTCAAATCTAGTAATTGGTCTTTCTTTCTGGTCCAAGTCATATATCCCCCAAACCTGCCTGAGACACGCATCATTTATTATCAAGAGTGCAACTTCAAACTGTCTTGGCTATAATTTTCATGAACTAGAATGTGACATGGATTTTTTTAAAGGAAATATAACTGTCATTTAGAGTAAAATGATTTTCCAGGTGAAGCTGTGTTCCAGCTGTGCCCAGCTCTCTGGGAGATGCAGGTTAGAGGGATGGTCAGGACCTCGGAAAATATTAGAATTATAGAATGGTTTGGGTTAGAAGGCACCTGCAAGATCATCTTGTTCCAACTCCTCTGCCATGGGCAGGGACAACTTTCGCTATCCCAGGTTGCTCCAAGCCACATTCAGCTCAGCCTTGAATACTTCCAGGGATGGGGCAGCCACAGCTTCTCTGGGCAACATGACCCAGGGCCTTACAATCCTCACAGGGAAGAATTTCTTCCTCATATCTAATCCAAGGCTCCTGTCTTTGAGTTTCAGCGTGCAAAAAAGCTCATGAGTCTGAATTCTGTCCCAGTGACCACAGCTAAAAGTGGCTTTCCCCATTTTCACTGGGAAAGGGATTATTTCTCAGATCATCACAGGAGGACAGTGAGGTATATGTAGGATGTCCAGTCTTTGTCCAGTCCTGCCCATCTGCTGTCCCAGAGGTGAACTGTCTGTCCTGCCAGCATATGGTGGATGCATGGACAGCACCAGCCCTACTGAAGGACACAGTGCCTTCGCGCCTGCTTAGGGCTGAGAAGGGTCTGTGCCTTTTATTCCTCTCCAAGCAGGAATTCAACCTACTGCTTGGATATACATAATTCTCTAGGGACAGGTTTAAGGCTTCCTTTGGCACCAGCTTATCACATCAAAAAGTTCTGACTATTAAATTGTATACTGATGACATTCAGATCACAGTTACCTCTGGAAAATTAATAGAATATTACTGGTAACAAAGATACTAAAGGGGCTTTTCCATACGCCTTTGAGTGAAGAATTTGGCCTTCTATGCTACTATTCTCTTTATACAACAAATCCATATAAAAGTCTACAATGATAAAAAAATTAACAAAATACGCTATTTGTAAGATGCCGTAAAATCATTCTATAGAAAAGCACTGCAAGGTTTTCTACACTAAATATATCGCAACAGGACACAGTGGCCAGAAAAAAATGCATTCCTTAATATTAAGAGCTACGTTTGGACCTCACTGGTGGGAATTTCTGCCCTGTCACCTCTCAGCCAGCCTAAGCTGAAGAGGTGAGCAGCTAATTTGAACGGGAAACTAGTTTTGTTCCCTCACTGATATTTTACTAAACCAAAGCATGGATGGAATAACACCAACGAAGCCCCCTCACACTCCAAAAACCACAGAGCACTTCATTGTAGGGAGCTGCACGGCCCTGCAAGTGCACTTCAGAGCTTTCAAGAGATGATTTACATATCACAGGATTAAGAATGAAATAAATTTTTACTGTTCTTCACTGTTTCAGTGATGCTGATGCCTTCCACAGCTATTTCACAGATATCCCTCCTCAGCTACAAAATCCTTTAATGCACTTTTTATCACCTTTCTTTATTGCCCTTAGTCATTTCAACTATCCACTTTCAGAGGCTAAAGACTAATTGTAGTTCTCTTTTATTAAATTCCCCAGCCAAGCAGTCATCTGGCACTATTGCTTCAGTGTGTCTAAACTGTGCATTCTTTGTTATTCACACATGTGAGCTGAGCTGACACAGAGGAGGATGAGATGGACATATGCTGAAGCACAAGGCAAATCCCAGAAATGAGCTTGAAAGGAGACTCAGCAGCTTGTGTGTGCGTGTTGCATACTTTTTCAGTTAGATGTTAATGTGATTAAAGTATCGGGACACAACAAAATTTAGGTTATGATCCTTTGCTTATTGAAGACAGGAATTCTTTCTTCTCTGTGCTGTGGATCAGGCTTGTAAAAGTGAGCTACTGCCTGAAAACCACATACAACAACTGCTGCATTTGCATCAAACATTCTGGTTACTTATTCTTATGAATCCAAAAATGGTGTTTAGGAAAAATTATGCAAACAGAAACGTGAAGCTTCTGTCAGGCAAGCAACATTAATATGTATAAAAGTCGAGTTTCTCCATTGAGCCATGGGAAGGCAAGTAAAAACGTGGGAGAGGAGGTGAAGTGGTAAGTTGATGATTCAGACTTCTTCACAATCAAATTTAGAGATAGAAAGATCAAAGCACGAGCTGCTTAGAAAGATGTAAATCTGAAGTCAGGAACAGGTGTGGATTAGTTTCTTGCCACCTAAAAAGGATTTCTTTATTACTTTATTTTTTCCTGTTCCACTTCAAGACCTGTATTTACCGATATTTGTCTACGTAAGGAGCTTTCTCACTTCTGTTTGCAACCACTGCTTTCTTTTCCTGGTATTTTAAGCAGAGTTCTAAAAATCTATCATTAATGATAACTCTTTCTCCTTCTCTCCTTCTCTCTCTCTCACTCTTTCTCCCCCTCTCTGTTCTAAGTCTGGAAGACAAGTCTGGACCAATTTCTCCATCCTGCCTCTGGCAGCAGAATGCAGCATTTCAGATCCTCCACCGAGTCCCGGCTGCTTCAAAGGAAAAGCCCTACTTTCTTCCGTTAAGATCATAAGAAATATAGGGGGAGGGGGTCAGCTCTGTTTGGACATAATTACACTTCATCAAAAGAAGCTTTCTTCATCTTCCATGCGTGAAAAGTCTGCAAGCAGTTAAGTCTGTCTTTTTTCTTCCTTTTTTTTTTTTTTTTTTAACTTTTCTTCTTTTTTTTTTAAAATATAAAAATTGCTATTTGGGAAACTAGCCAAAACTCAGAAAGCCAATATAGTAAAACAGTGCACACCCTTTGTTTTTCTTTGAAGTCTCTTAAATAAATATGTTGAGGGTTTGAAAAGTACACTATCACTTTTCCATAGATTCTACCCAGATTGATCAGAGAAAAAGTCTATTCCAAGCCTGCTAGATAAAAGTATAAATTAAACTACTGGAACCAAATTTTAAGAGGTTTTTGTTTGTGTCTGCAGCCATATCTACTGAGGCTTTAGGCCTCTATTTAATTTCCTATGCTTTAATAAAAAGTATATATCATAGGTTTGAAATTAAATTCACAGATCAGAGGTAGTACATCACATTTCAGTCCTTTTTCAGCACTACTGAAAGACTGATACACCACTGTAAGGCAGCAATAGTGATGGAGCCAGAGAACTTTCAAACTTAATACATCAGGAGAATAACGAAGCAAACTGGTTTTTTAAAAGAAAGGAAGAAAAATGGGAGTGATAGGTAACACCTTATTCAAAAGGGAAATAAACTCTCATTTATATTGTATTACTGTTGCAAAAGTTATTCTGTCTTTCAAGTTCTTCTTTATTATCAATATTTTTCAAGTTTTAAAATTATAAAATATTTTTGGCCAGGTCACTAAAATAAAGAATACTCACTGTAAGCCATGCTTATGGACTCACTGTCACAAAGCACTTGTAAAAGTGTGCTGGCTGATTTACATTATCTGGGCCTCCGTCACATTTTTAATTTCTTTTCGGACAAAAATTCTTTCCTTTCTTAAGATGAATTGCAACTGCTTTCTAAAGAATATTACTGTAAAATTAGCTTTATTGCTTATTTCCAGCACAGTTGTTCTGCTTCTGTTGCTTTGGTTTGCCCCATGCAGGGCTAGTTTAGAAAAATTAATAATTACTTCAAATACATAAAGGAAAAAAAAACCAGAATGAATTGATGACTGATACAATAAACCACTCTGAAGATTCCTGCAGCAAAAGCTTCCTTCAAGATATCCTTTCAATCATTACCTGAAGTTTGAAAGTATCTATGAGACCCTTAAAGAGAAGTTCTTGCAAACTTGCAATGATTACAAAGGCTTTCTATAAGTGCAGTGCTGTTTCCAGATTATAGGAAGCTCCTAAACAGCTGAAAGACAATGACAGCACTCAACATCTTCAGAAAAAAAGAAAATTGAAAGTTACCCTGTCATTTAAAGTAAAGGTTACATTTAGTTCAAGCCCAAGCTTACCAGCAATTCATAAAAAGTCAACCAGCTTACTAAAAAGAAAAGTGGGGGTGATTTTCACAGGTTATCACCAGTTTGATCGTAAAGGGCAGCGAAGTCACTAGTAAACTTTTCACCAACAACTGTTAAGCCTTGAAAGATCTAGGTCCTTAAAGAATACAACATGTGATATGCAAAATCCCCCTAATTACAGGTCTTCTACAACAACTTCAGAAGCAGCTTTACTGCTAAAGGGAATTCTCCACCTCTCACTGCCATGGCCTGAGATACACTCTTTGACTCCACGTAACCCAGATCACACGTAGCCCCTCTCCTTCCACCCTCCCTGTGTGATTAAAACAGGAAAGCAGGTACTCTGCCACTCAATTTTCAAAACCTATTTCTGATAAAAACCTGCAGAGACATGAGGAGTCAGAAAACTGAAAAAACCTCTTAACTTGCTTTGTGCAAATGCTGAAGTTCACCAACAAAATACTTGTGCATCCCTCCACATGAAAGGAGTGACCTCGTCTAGTGGAAGGTGTCCCTGCCTATGGCAGAGGTTTGGGACTAGATGAGCTTTAAGGTCCCTTACAATTGCAAATTTTGCTATGATTCTATAAACAATGGATTCATGGATTATTTAGTATTTCATTACAAAGTAAGCCTGTCATCCAGACATAGCTTTTCCCTTCATTATGGACACATAAATGGCAGTGGCCTACCTCTTCCACTTCTGCCCACAAATCGTAAGTCATTAAATCTGGCCACCTGGTTCTTCATCACAGCAGAAGCATTTCGCAGCTCTGCAGAGTAGTTCTCGTCATTTCCAGCCATGACAGTGACCACCGTCCCATCGGGCACTTCTCCTAAGGCCACCACCTGTAAAAACGGGAAGACAACCACAGCTGGTGAAGCCCCACTTTGGAAGCGTGTCTCCCTCCCAGCTTTCCAGGATGCCACGCTCATTATGAGGCTCTGTGGCAGCTTCTCCAGCCTGCTGTGGTGAGGAGCCTTGCACTCGCCGTGCACAGAACAAAGTACCACATCAAACACAGAGACATCGTGTATTGTCTCCCTTTTTCAGAGCCTAACAGGGAGTTTCTTCTTTGTTACACTTCTTCAGAAACTTTCAGTGTCCTTATGGAGAGTGTTCATTTTAATGCTTCCTGAAGGCCAACTTTGTTCTTAGCAACCAGCGAGCAGTGAGACAACACAAGGCAAGAATCATCGTATCCATACATTATACACACGGGAACACGTTTGAAATGGAAAGTTGGAAATTACTATTAGCAGTCTTATCACCCAGATTCAGTTCTACTTCTCTGCTGGTTGCACTCATCACCCTGACCCCTGAGGTGCTCAGACTTCAAGCCAGAGAGAATCCCCTCCACCCATCCCAGGAGTGGCACCAGGAGCATCAGCAGACAAAGCTCTACGCCCAGCATGCTGTGGGATAGAGCGCTGTGTGGCTGGAATTCAAACTCCTCAGACGCAATATAAAACAAAGCTGTATTTCCTTGCAGGCATGTAAATTTTCATAGCACTCACAAGAGTTGCATGTGGTTAGTGTTGATACCTCCCTCAAATTCCAGGATGGGTGAGCAGAAGATATCAAAGTATTTCATTTCTCCTTACGTCCCAGCTACCTGATAGTCTCACTTTTATGCCTCAGTGGTTGTGTAGTGCTCCAACATCTGATTAGATAAATGTCACAGAGCAGACAGCTCCTAATTTGAAAACACCAGGGATATCTACAGTGTTAGTATACTATGACTTTTTAAAGAAAAAATAAAGTTTAACAGGAGTTAACTAAGTTACTAGGAAGAAAATATACACATGGGGTAAAAAAGTCCACAAAAGTATGAATAAAATAATTTCCTTTTCCACAGTTAGCTAATACTGATGATAGAAATAAATTTATAATAAAAAGAAATTCAGAAATATTACATGGCGGAACTAAAACTTGAAAAAAATATCTTGAGTTACAAAGTATCTCCCCATGAAGTTTCTACCAGTTTACATGTTCAGATATGACTTTTTATGTTATTCAGAGTAATTCATTCTGTCTCCTGAAATATATATTACATTTTGTCATATGGCCTGCTTGAAATGTCTTTGCCATAAATGATCCTGACTGAAACTAATAATTGCAGGTTGCATGGTGATATTAATTCAGTGGAAAGAATGAGGAGTTCTGGATATGTAGGGAGAGCATGTGGCCCAGTGCACTGTACAGTGTTTATCTCAAACAATAAAAAGGAGCTAAAAAGGTGTACAAAATATGAAAATATTTGAAACAGACCATATTACTGAAAAGTACAGCTTGTCTTACTTAAAAGAAACACTGAATAGAAAGAAGCAAGCAAAGCTGAAAGTCTTTTTTTCTATAACCATCAGATAATACCACCCAAAACTGAAAACTGAGTTTCCACAAACTAGTGTGAGGTTTTCATCTATCAAACAGAGATTTTACTTTAAAATGATATGAATGTCCCTGAACATAAAAACAGAAGAACCACCACTGTGGGTAAGATCTGAGGTCCCACTAACTCTCTGCCTTGGGTCTGCCAGCAGCCAGGTCTGACGGCTTCAAATCCAGGCATAAGGAATAATAAGTAATAATCAAATAACAAACAGTAATCTGCTGAACAGATTACAGAGCTGACTCTAACCATCAATAAATGGATACTGGCTTTAACTCTAAAGCATGGGACTTGAGAATACTTATAAACTATTCCTTTCCCAGCCTGCAACACACCATGTTATCTCTGGACAGTCTTGCCGTGCCCATCAGCATCCCTGGGAACTGCACCCTCTGCTTTTTACACCTCAGAAAACAGAAGATCACATTAACTCCAGAAATGCAAAGCTGCTGAGAGTGCAGGAGGAAGCACAAGGCTGCCAGGGGCCTTGGGAGAGGGAGCGAGGTGCCAGCAGCCTCAACTCACCTCTTTCTCCCCAAGTACCCAGAGCGGGGACAGGCAGTGCCATCACAGCTCCATCACCACCCCAAACACAGGTACAGCTTATTGCACACAAGCAGGAGGGAGAAAAACCTCTTAAAATGCTCCCCCCTGTCCCCTGTTGCTTCTCAGAGGTTCCCGCCCTACCCTTTCCACTCAGTGTCAGCTCAATTTGTCAGCTTAGCCATCAGCCCAGAGCTGCACGTGCTGCTGCTGTCACCGGGCGATCGCACTTAATCAAGGGCTTTGGATGCAGCATGATGCAATATCACCCACCGTTCATCTCACTCAGCGGAGACCAAAGGACGGGACAAACTGAGATCAGCAGTGAAAATAAAAACTTTGGCTAATAAAATAAAGTCCTATAACATGGGAAGCTCCCCTGCCAGTCAACAGGAGGAAAATGCGTGTTCTTTTCATAATTTGATACTTTTTGGACACAAAATGCCAGAGGAGTGTTGCACAGGTCCACAGTAGCACTGAGTAGAAAAAAAGCTTTGCAAAACAAGTTTGAAACCTGGAGAAACGCAGGTCATTTTGAGAATTTTAAAACATAACTGTACATACTGAGGCTGTTGGTGTAAACCTTGATTTGGCAATTTTATGCCACGTATCAATACAAAATTAATTACATATTCTTAGAAAGAGGATGGCAAATGCACTCTGAAATGAGGAAGGGCTGCATAAAAAATTAAAGATTAGAAGTACCCACAGTGCACATTCTTTACCTATTCTTTAAGTCTCAATATCTCTACTATTTCAAAATCTTTATTTTCCGTATTAAACTCCCTACACATTTTAAGGATTAAAGGTAAATTTTGCTTTGGCTTTTTTTTTTTTTTTTTAACTAAAGCTCAAAAAGGTCCATGCAGTCAAATGAAGCCCCAAAATAAAAGCAAACCAATTCCTTCAAGTTGAAAATAACTGTTTGTTTTTTGCACAACACAATTCTCATCTGGCTAGTCAACCTGTTTGCCCAGTTTCGGTCCAGTGGGATTTGAACTGGCCAAAGCATATACCCTTAAAGACAGAAGTTATAAGCACGACGCAAAACTACTATACGTCAGGTTCTCAGACTTGCTGCTAAAAAGCTTGTTTAAAAAAAACAAACCACAACACTAGTGTACATGCTAAATAGTTCCTCTCAAACTCTGGTATCTGCCACTTCAACAACGTTCTTGCGAAAAACTGAATTCAAACAGCCCCTGAACGTAAAATCTTCGGTATTGAGAATGCTTTTTTCCAGAGATTGCCAAAAGAGCATCTGATACTATTAAAAATATTTTAATGTTCTGTAACTTAAAACAGAGTAACTGATTCGTGCTACTTTTTGTTTCAAAATCTACATCTGGGCTGACAATTTATACAGCAGGTTTCAGCTTGAACCTATTTAAAACAGCTGAGTTATAAACTCTGAAAATTGGGGTTTGGAGTGGAAATGCTGACAGACTCTGAACTACTGCGGTGCTACTGGGGAGAGGTTTTAGACTCCATGTCCCGTTTTCTCCCCTGCCTTTAGATCCACTAAGACTCTTTGCTGCTATTAGCATCATACAGACTTGTAACCTCTAACGTGGCAATTTGGGTCTTTATGACTTGCAGTAAAAACTTCCACAGAGGGGCCAAATTCTGATGACTCAACTCAAATAAAGCACCGCTGGCTACTGAGACTAAGAAGTGAATATGATTTGGACCCAGGTGCACAATACCCATTTATGTCGTCCTGGAATATTAAGAGCGAGAGCTGTATTAATAGGTACCCATCTAATACTCTTCCTCACAGAACCAGGTTGCATTAACAACACTCTTTTTAGTGAGCACACAACAGAGACTCCCTCCTCAGTGTGTGCAAATATTAATACTTAAAATTCAAACCCAATGCTGAGCCAACACTATTTCAAATAATTATAATCAAACCCAGCACTGTTTATAACATACTTCCTTTCCTGCTTATGATTTATATCTGTTTTTTTAAATTAAAACAGTGCTATATCCAGCGTACATTTTCACTCGAGATCGCTGCAAGAGAATTATGACACACTTAACGCACCACTCAAAACATTATCATCAACATATTATTTATAGCCAATAAAACTTCACAAAGTGTGTTGTCTGTGAGCTATTTCACTTTCAAGTTACTGTTTAACTGAGATTTCTATAGCTCAAATCTGTCTTTTTTTTTTTCCCTTTCAGAGCTAAATCTCATCCTGTTATTATACAGTCAAGTGTTTCACTGTATGATACATGTAGCTTCTTTGGTCTAAAACTACTGGGCAGCTGTGTGCAACTTACATTTGAACAATGAAATACATTTTTAATAAAACAATCAAAAGTATTTCAAATGAGTTTCAAAGTAATTTACCAGTAAATAAGGGAGTGTATAATTTTGGAATAGTTTTTAAAAGTATGTATTGCATGTAAAAACACAGCTGCACCCACAGTGGAAGGGTGCAAGGGCCAATGTGTGCCCTGATGCATCAGCAAATCGGTCAGCTCTGCACTTCCCTGTCAGCAATCAAGAAACGGTCTAATCCTTTTTCCATCCTTTTATCACACGTAGGCATTCTTATTGTAGTAATATTCTAAATACTCTAATATTTAGTTTAGATCTTCCCCTTATTCTAATGAGCTGCGACCGCATCCTTTGAATTGCTGTAAGGTAGGAGAAGGCTCAGACGCCTCAGATGAGAATGGCAACTTGAGCACGATAATGCAACAGCTCTTGTGTCCCTTCTTTTAAGAGTAACTGTAATACCATCTTAATCTAACGCTCAATTAAATTAGAATCACAGTTCTCTGAAAGCTCCTCCTTCTCACCCTACAGCCCCTGTGAATCAGAATCACCGTGATCCACACCTAGAGAGCCTCTGAGTGCTGCACCGAGTCACAAAGTCAAAAAGCACCCCATTTTTCTGCCATTTCTACTGAGTCCAACCATCATGTCCTGCAGAAGCAGGCCCTGGGCAAAGGGTTTCTCCTGCAATTCCAGCCTCTCCATGCGGTTCCCACACACATGAGCACTTTAGTGAACCCTCATCTGCACACCTATTAGATTTTCAAAGCAAAGCTCCATCTTTATCACCACTCACTTTAACACCGGCTCATTTAACCATTTCTACTATCTTTTTCTGGATAAATGGCCATGATAACACGGCTGGCTGTCAAGAAACACAGGAACAAGGCGATGTTGTGGAACACACTGGCTAAGACCATTTCCAAAGTTTTCTGTCTTTTGAGGGATGTTCAGGCGTGTTATTATTTACAGGAAAATGTGGGGATGATGAGCCCCTCGCAGGGCCACCCCAGATCACTCGGACCCCACACCCCACTCAGGCAGGTGCTTGGGGACATCCCCAACCATCACCCTCTCCCTACCAAAGGCCAAGGAAGAGAAAACTTCAGAGGGAACACTTGGAAATATTGCTAGGGGACGAAAAGGGCTTGCTTTAAAGCATGCAATTATTGTTGTTATTATTACAGTTTTTGTAAAAAATCGTTTCCTCTCATTAGCGCGCCGTGGGGATGGAGACAGAAAATTAAAAGCAGCATCCTCGATGCAGAGCGGGGTGGGATTTATTATGGAAACGTGCGACCCTGCCAAGGAGACCGTCTCTGGGCAGCCACTTCCTCGCTTCTCCACCAGGAGAAGTGAAGGGGCCCCCTAACCCCTCACCAGGAGCTCTGTGTCCCCCTTCCCAGCCCCTTCTCAGCCTGGGATGCTGGAGGGCAAAGCCCCGATCCCGCTCTAGCACCCCAGCCTGACTCTCGAACCCCTCACGCTTCAGAGCCACCCCAAATCTCGCGGTCCCACTCCCGGGAGCGGAGAGGGAGGAAGGGGCACCCCCGTGGGTCAGGGGCTGGGTTTCTCGAGGAGGCAGAGGGAACCCACTTTGCTACTCTTGAGCTCAGGCCGAGGGCAAAATTCCCCCTTCCTCAGAGAGGAAAAGGAGTATGGTTTCTTTCTTTTTTTTTTTTTTTTTCTTTTCAAAAGAGAAAAGGAGATCCCAGAGTGAGGGGAAGCAAGGGGCGTCCCCGGGGGTGATGCTGAGGGGGACACAGGGCGCCCCGGGGCTGCGGGGAGGACACGCCAGCAGCGCCCCGCGGGGATGGAGATGGAGATAACGGGATGGCTCGGGGGTGCGCGCCGTGCAGGGGGGGCGGGCGGAGCGTGCAGGGGGGCCCCGGGGCCGTGGCAAGGGTGAGGGGGGCAGAGCAGACGTACTGGGGGCGCAGAAAACGCAGCAGGACGGTAGGCACAGGAGCCACTCCTGGACGGGGAGAGGGAAAGGGGAGGCACTGCGGGGTGCACCCCGAGACATTGAGGGATGGGGGGCACAGGAGGCACAGCAGAACGGGGACGGGAGACAGAAGCCACTGCAAGACCTGAACACTTGGAAGGGCGGGTATACAGGAGTCATTGCAGGATTGGGGGTCAGAGAAGCCCCTGCGGGCCGGGGGGACACAGGACGCATTGCAGGATGGGGGTGCACGGGGAGGAATTGCAGGACTGGGGTGGGGAGGGGGGGCACAGGAGGCACGGCAGCCCGGGGAGCACCGGAGCCATTGCGGGTGAGAACGGAGGGACACAGAAGCCCCAGCGGGCCGATGGGGCACAGGAGACGCTACAGGAGGGGGAGCGGGGGGGACCACAGAAGTCCCTGCAGGCCGGGGATGGTGGGGGAGACACACACAAAAGTCCCTGCGGGCCTGGGGGGACACAGGAGGCACTGAAAGACGGGGGGGCGGGGGGCACAGAAGTCCCTGCGGGCCGGGGGGCACAAAAGCCCCTGCAGAATGGGGGAGGAAGGGGCACCGGACACTGCGCGACAGACACAGCGAAATCCCTCCGGGCTGGGGGGCACAGAAGCTCCTGCAGGACGGGGGGCACCGGAGACACCGCGGGTCGGGGCGGCAGAGAAGCCGCGCGGGAGGAAGCCCAGCCGGCGCGGCGCGGGGGGAGCATTCCCGGCCGAGGGAGCTGCGGGAGGGGGTGTCTCACCTTGAACGCCACCGGGAGGGTCTTGTTGCAGCGCCAGTGCGAGGGCAGGACGGAGCAGAGGAAGTTGGGGCTGTCGGTGCGGACCAGCTCGGCGGGGTGGTCAGCGATGATCTCCACCATGGTGCGGTTATCGTGGGGGCGCAGCCGGGGCACGGCGGCCGCCGCGTCCTGCTGCTGCTGCTGCTGCTGCTGCTGGGCGACCACCACCGGGCTGACCTCGCTCATCTTGCCGGGCTGCAGGCTGCTGGAGGGGGGGCTGAACCTCCGGCTGGTGCTGGGATCTACGGGAATACGCATCACAACAGCCACAAGTTAGCGAATTGGGGGGCGGAGGGGGGGGGAGCGGTAGGGGGATCGCTCGTCGAGGAGGCGTGTAGTGAGGGGTGGGGGTTGTAAAAAATAGAATATATATATCTAGCGAAAAAAAGGGGTGAATGAAAAAGTGGAGGGGTGAGGGTAAGGCGCAAAAAAGAAAATCGGGCAAAAAATAGAAAAAAAAAAAGGAGCGGATTAAACGCACGACAAAAAAAATCTCAGTCTGTTTTTGGTTTGTTTTGGGTTTTTTTTTTCAAAGAAAGATGGATGGGGCGGGTGGTGATGCCGGTCTGGGAGCGCCTGCAGCCCGGAGCAGCGAGGAGGCAGAGTCTGGCGGTGGGTCCGGGGCTGCCCCTCTCAGCACAGCCCGGCTGGAAACTGCATGGTCCCGGCTTCTGCCCAGCTGCAAAGCGCTGCTGCTTCTCCTCCTCCTTCCTTCCTTCCTTCTCGCACAGTCTCTCTGCTTATTTCCCTCCTTCTAGCCACCACTTCTTCCCTCAAGCGCTTGAGTTTCTTTCCTCTTTTCTTCCCCTCCCTCCCCGTCCTCTTTTCCTTTTCGGATTTTCCAAAGATTGTCTTGGGAGAAGTAGAACTCGCTGCTGGTTCAGCTTCCTGGGCTGGTGCTGCTGGTGGCCGCCAGAATCGGAGCGTAACTCAGCCCCGGAGAGGAGAGGAGAGGGGGGGGTCAGGGGAACGTCCCGGTTTCCTCCGAAGAAATCTTCCTCCTCCGGACACATACACACACACACACACAGAGAGAGACAAAAAAAGAAAAAAAACAAAAAAAAAAACAAAAAAAAAAGGGAACAAACAAAAAGCCTCGCTGGGACAGAGGCGAGGAGCCGCTGGGTTCTCCCGCTTATTGCCTTTGGCTTCAGGAAGCGGGAGCTCCGAAAGGGGCTTGGGAAAAGTGGCTCCCCCCTCCAAAAAAAAAAAAAAAAGCCCCCGAAGCGATTTTGGCGTGGAAAGAAAGTTAGTGGGATTGTTGGGGTGAAGAGGAAAGTCACAGGGCTGATACTTAAAAGAGAGACTTTTTAGCCAGTTCCTTTGGGAGGATCAGTACTTAAGAAAAGTTGAACTTTCGGATTCCCAGGAAAAAAAACCGGGGAGCATCGCTTTAAAAACCCAGACAACACAACAATAAAACACCCCTCCTTAGGCTGATTTCTAAAATATGACCAAGTAAATTCTGGGAAAAGGCAGCCTCGGTGCAGCCCGGTCCTTCACATGAAGTCCGCTGCTGGATCCAAGTCCGTTGAGTTGAACACGCGAACAAAAATCTTGCTTTCCCACCCCCCCCCCCACCCTTGTTGAACAACGGCAGCAAAAAAAATCATTAAAATGTCGCTTTGTTTGAGTTATTTTTCTTTCTGAAAAATCGGGTTAAAAATCATAATAATGAAAAAAAAAGCAACTAAAAGCAACAAACTTCTTTTGGGTCCCAAGAAATTGAGGTCGGGGAAGATGAAGGAGCCGGAAAAAAAAAAACAAACCCACGCCACAGTTTTGTCCTGAATGTGGTTTTTGGAGGCTGGGATTTCTAATGATTAGGTTTTTGTGGTTTATATATACAGGACTCTCTGGCTAAGGCGATCATTATGCTGATGAGAGTCAGCAGCACGTGGTGTTTCAGTCCTCAGACTTCTGCAGCCTTCAAAATAAATAAACCAATATGCATCCCCCCAAGGAGGAGAAACTCTCACCCACGGGGAGAGGAACGGGGAAGGGGGGGAGCAGGACACCGTCTCCGATCTCTACTTCTCTCCGGGTTTTTTCCATTAACACTTTTAGGCTTGTTAGTTTAAAAAAAAAAAAAAGGCATGAAAAATCTTGTTTGCAAAAAAAATAATAGTAAGAATAATCTGGTGCCAAAGGGTTTTTTGCTAAGTCTCCGGTAGTCTAAAGCCTAAACCATTTCCTTGAATGAATGAAAGCTATAAAACCCCCTTCAGACTATTAAGGTAAAGGGAGTCTGGTTTGTTTTCTCCCTTAAAAAAAAAAAAAAAAGGCAGATCTTATTAAAAATCATTTACATACCCAATGGTATGAAAGTGTCACCGCCTCCCCGCGCAGATAACAGCCTATCACAACCCGCCCTCTAATTTCTAAGGCTTTACTCCGACTTGCTACTTCCACCTTCTTGTAAAAAGTCGGCGCAGCGTGTGTGCTGCTTGCTCGTCGCCTGTGTGTGACTCGGGGCGGTGTGTGTCTGTCTGTGCTGGGGGGTGCGCGGGATGTGGCCCTTCCACGGAGCCGTTCCAAGCCCCAGACCGGGCACCCCGATCCCGCCGGGTTTGCCCCGTCGGATTCTGCGCCAAAAGCCCGGCGAGGCCGCCTCGGGCTCGGGGATGTTCGTGTGTGGGTGGCTGGTGGGAGCACCTCGGGAGCTGTTCCCGCATCCGCGGAGCCTCCGCGCCCTCCTCCTGCCGGCCGGCAGCGCTGTCGTCCGGCCCCTTCCTACACTGTTTCCCTCCGGTTTCTGTCCCCTCCGGGGCAAACCCAGCCGTGCCCGGGGGAAGGTGCGATCAGAGGCGGCAGCGGCTCCTGCCCCGCTCAGCTCCGGGAGCGGCAGAACAACCCGCAAGCTCCGCCGATCGGTCACAGGGGAGAGCTCTCGCTCCGCGCACCGCGGCTGCGGCTCCGGTCTCCACTCCGCGCCCACCCAGCGCCGGCTCCGCGGCTTTCCCACGCTTCCCCCGGGGAGCGGCGCCCCCCGACCCACTGCCTCGCCGGGATCTGTGTCCTCCGCTTTTTTATTTCCTTTCTTTACCCCACTTTGTTTTTTTGTTTTTTTATTTTTTTTTTTTTTTTTTTTGTTTTTGTTTTTTTTTTTGTTTTTGTTTTTTTGTTTTTTTTTTTTTTCCTTTTTTGCCCAGGTGCGAGGTTGGAGGGGCTTTGGCAGTTTCCCATCCCGTTGTGAAAACGCGATCCTTTTGGATAACGCTGCAAACCCCTCCTGAGCTCACCCCTTTTCTCCCGACAACCCCAGGGATCTGCTTTACCCCAAAAGTGGCCACAGGCCTTTCCAAAGCACAGTTACTCAGCACTTATGCGGACTAACATATATACAGAAACTCTGGTTTGCTATGGTTGTGATACAGAAAATATATTTTTTTCATAATTGTTTTGGTAAAATATTTATGTCCATAGATTCTTTAGGCTTCCTCCACCATTTTGTAGCTGGCTCTAATACACTCTGTAAGAGCAATTCCAAAAGCACTAGAAAGAAGGCGAGAGGTTGTTTTATTGTCCAAATGCTATATGAGCCTGACAATCATGATTTATTTAATTTCAAACAAGAAGATACGTTTCCGCTTTTAATTAGTCACACTAAAAATTTTACAGTTGCCTCTCTTCCTACTAAAATAAAATAAAAAGTTAATTAGGATAAACTAAACTAAGTCATTGGAACCTACCAGTTTAAGGTCACTTAAAATAGTCCAGGGTTATTTATAATGTCGAAATAAAATTTTCCACTGAACGCCCTAACAAAGTTTCAGGTATCTGGCACAGCTGATTTTCGGTCTCTGTGCAAAAATATCTTTCTGCTGAACATTTACACATTTAACAGGAACTTACTACAGCCTGGAACAGATCACAGCTCAGAGCTCTAGAATTTTATTTAAATGGTTATGGACAAATTAATAAAAGTACCAGTAATGTTTATGGACCTACATAAAAGCTGGATGAGATTTTTCAGAAGAAGTCATTCATGTTATGATATATGTAATCTGGAAGACTGGCTTGGATTTGGCTGAAATGGAGAGCAACCCTGCTGCTCGGCTTTCCTTGGATTTTATTTCAGAACTTCTTGGAATTTTAGCACCGGTTGCAAAATGGGTCATATTTTAAGATCTTAGAGAATTGCAGGAGGTTGGTGAAAAAATGTGCTTGCGCTGCAAGTTACATCCTCACAAACACCTTCGGATCCACTTTACAAAATCGGATTTTCATTAGAACAGCTGCATTTTCAGCAATTTAAATTGTCTTTTAGCTTTTTCACTTTTAACTGTGTTATGAATACAGCCATAATTAGATTGCTTTTGGACAAAAAGGTAATGTTTTAAAGAGCACTGAGTTTGTTCGCCATCATATTTATAAAACACAGGCCCAGCATGCACACTCAAGATGAAAATTAATTATCAGATATGAAAGATTCTAACCTGGATGATGTTCCCTAAATAAATAGTTTCAGTGCCAGTTTGCTGGGCTGGAATGTGCTGTAAATGTGAGGAATACAGAATTTATTTTGAGCCTATGTATGTAAATAGCCTTTGTGAAACGGGAATAAATGAATGGGTTCACTGGGTTTGTTATTGTATTGGATATTTTTAGCCAGAGCAACTACAGCAATGTCAGCAATTATTACTATAGTGAAGCAATTGCCAATATTCTCCTTTCCAACATCTACCTTCCCAAAGTTTTTTATTCACTCGTGAAAATGTGCATCAAGCCAAAATATGTGAACTTAAGTAAACTTAATGCTAGAGCAGGTTTTGCCCAAGTTTCCATTCACTTCAGTAGGGGCAAGATAAGCTCCAGTGTCTCTTGGCAGTGCTTTACTTTCACTTTGGTTGGAAGCTGACTGTTTGCCCAGCTATTCTTTGCTTTTTCTTAAGTATGACAAATAGTAACTCTAGATTAGCACGTTACTGGCTCTGCTAAGTAGGCGTGTGGTAATGAGCTCTGTAATGACAGCATTCTTACTCAGACTATGGACTACTATGGTTCAACTACTGTGTCCCTGCCCCGTTGATTTACAGCCCAGAGAAAAGAAGACTGTCCTGAAATTAGTCAAAAGCATTTAATATTTCTGAACCATGCACAGGTTTTTAATGTTTATAGTGCTCAGTACAAACATAAGCATAAAGATTTGAAAGACAGGCTAGAAAATTGTTAAATAAAAAAATCGATCTTGATAATATTACTTTCTCTCCTAGTATTTTCAGTAGGAAGTGAGGACTGAGAGCTGTGACTCTTGTGTTCTCTCTCAGAATTTGATGCTGAATGCTCTGGGACCTCAGACAAGACTTTTAGCAAGTTTTCCTTCAGAATAAAATGAGGTACTGACTATTACCATATACCTTTTGAGACAGAAAAATATGTGTTAAATTCTCAGAAGTCCAGAGATGAGCAGGGCTCGACATTCAGTAATACCAGGAAAAAAAACTTTTAAATTCTGAAAGCTGGTAGGAAACCTGCCCGGTTACTGCTGAAAAGCTGTCAGCTTTTCCACGGCACACAGCGAGACATACGCTGTACAAACAACAAAGTAAATACTTACTACTTCTGGATTTTTCCTAAATGATGTATTTTCTGCTTCTCTAATAAGCAGGGGCTTCCAGACTAGGTCTGGGTCCTGCTGTGGAGTTCTCCCATTTCCCTCCCTGTCTGCAGCCTCTTATGCCCCACTGGAATCACGTGTATTTCAGTGAGGTTTAAAGCAGCAAAGGACCATGTCATCTTTGGGATGGAAAGAAACATCGGCCTACTTGTCATCTTGTAACAGCATTTGAAAGAGAAAGTATGACCTGTGCTTTCTGGCAGTAAAAACCTGAATGTGTAGTAGGATTAGAAAAAGGTATGGCCTGTCTCAAAAAAATATTTTTTTTTTTAATTTTTTTTTAAAATTATTTTTGCTTGCAACATGCAAACTGAAAATTAACTGTAGAAAGTTGTTAGGGTCCTCATAGTTAGGGACAACCTTCTTCTTTTCATGGCAAGACTGACTCTGTCCCTTTCCATTAATCCTCTTTCCAAATTCTGTGTAACAAATGGGGAAAAAAACAGGGCTTTTTCCTGGGATGAAATCAGATAAAAACAGTATGTTGTTTTAGAGATATAAAGGCTAAAAACCAAGAACCTCAATTTACTTTTTTCCCCTCATTTCAGAGCATATAAAAGCAGCATGAGCCAGAAACTTCACAGCTATTTTTTCTGTTGACAGTGAAAACTGGTTCCCTTGATTAGCTGTGGGGAAAGTGGGTGGTATAACTGTTTGTAATTAAAAAGGTCTTACACATTTGGAACCTTGCAGAGTCCCTAAATTTTGCACACTGTTTTTTAAGAATCTAATGAAGTGCGCTCTGGCCAGATACAAGCTCCATAAAGCTCACACAGAAGATACTACAAGATGCAAGTCAGTCTCGAGTGGGAGAGGTGTTTTTGATGCTTCCAACCACAAGCACAGCACCAGATCCTTGCATTTACTCTCCCAGTGTTGCAATGGTGAGGATTCCCATTGTAAATCTACTCTCAATAGCACGGCTGGCAGAAAAAAATTTCTTTGTTACCAACATGAGACTTGAAGCTGAAGTAATATAAAAACATTAAATAGTGACAGGCTTGTTCTAAAAAGAATGAAAATGTGTAACTTTGGAAGAGCTGGTACAGGTTTCATAGGAGTGAAATAGAAGAAGAAATCATATGGTAATGGCAAATGCATAAAGGACACAGCAAACCAACCCTTTGAGGACCATAAAAATTATTTTTGCCCTTTCCTGAAAAAACTCAGGCCAGACCAGAGCATCAACAGCATAATCATATTTATGGTATGACATAATGCAATACTGAAAATACTGAGCATCCTGCTTACATTTCAGCAGAAATATGTGTCTGCCCCACATCAGGTGTGGCCTTAAGGCCTTGGGTGTGGAGGCAGAACTGGATCAATCCCTCAGTGGACTGTTGTGGAATTGGCAGCCAAGTCACAGGAGACAACAACATCAGTCCAAAAACAAGCCATAAGGGCAGATGACAAAACATTAGACATGTCTCTAGTAATAAAAGACAAAGATCTGGCATAAAAAATATTATAGGTGAAGCTGCCAGCAGTATCTGCAGTTGAATTTGTCTGCCACTTTCCAGTATAAGGCCTTGTTTTCACTCACGTAGCACTGCCAATTTATAGCTGTTTAGGATGAGCTTTTCAGTCCTGAGTCTGCCTCAAGCTGAATTTTTTGGAAACTTGCAGCAGAAATACTTCTGCTGCTTCTAAGAGAAAACACATTGTTTCACAACGGTTTAAAATTTAATCCCAATACCTGTTTCAGATCTGGGATGGGAAATTTTACTGAGTAGGAGAAGAATAAGGAGGAAAAAGCAGATAAGTTTGTTTTGTTGCCCTTGACCAAGAGGATCCACCCGAACTCGGCCAAGTTAGAAGCTGCTTAAAATTGTTGAGGTTTCCCTCGCGCGTGCTCAGTCGAGACAGAGGAGCTGGCAGCTAAATTTTGCAAAGCCTCCATAGCAGCACTGGGCTTGCTAGACTGGATTGGATCCGTAGTCAGTCTAGTCTGACCAATATTCTCCCTGACAGCAGGCTGCACTGTTTAAGAGGAAAGGATAAGAAACTCTTGAGTCAGCAGATAGAGATGGGATCTATTCCTCCTTTAAGGTCTCATCCTAGTTAATAGTAGCTTATGAAAACTATGATCAGAATGACTGTCAGCAGTTAAGTTTTAAATTGTGTCTTTTAGAAGTCTATAATTCAACCATAAAAATTCCTTACAGGCTGAAATCTGGCTTATACTCTCAGTTCAGAAGTCAAAATTCTCTACAGATTTTTTTAAATAGTCTGTTTTGAAGTGATAGAAAAAAATAGTCATGTACGAATTCTGGACATTTCTTTCACAATACACTTCATCGTTCAGTTGTGATAAGCATGATAAGTTTTAAACTATTTATTTCAAATGCTGGCCAGGCCCTAGAAGAAAAGTGAATAATTCAAATCTTCACCATTAACACTAGACATTCAAATGTGAATAAGGTTCTCTGACCTCAGGGTATTAGGAGTATTATGATATTAGGAGCTTATGTGATGCAATACCAAAACCTGTTATTCTAGTTTACCCTATAAATATTTAGATAATTTATTAAAGGCACATATTGAAAAGCAAGGGAGAATCCGTCTGTCTTTTCATGGCAAAATCCATAGTGAAGACAGTCACTCAGATATTTTCCTAATTTAAACACAAGAATCACAGAATATACTGAGTTGGAAGGGAACCCACAAGGATCATTGAGTCCAGCTCTTTGCCCTGCACAGGACCATCCTCAGGAGTCACACCATGTGTCTGAGAACAGCATAACCTGGAAGTATCCAGGAGGAACAAGTAAGAGGTCCTCAGAGGGGGCAAAGCAGATGCAAAACCTTTCTTGGAAGACCACCGCAGCTCTCATTACTACCAAGCTTCCCTTTGTAGTGGAGAAGATAGAGCAACTCTTCCCATCCCTGGAATGCTTTCAAAGATACTGTGCTTGGCACCCTGAGGTTAGCACGATTTCTGAGCAGATAAAAGCCCGTTACATGAAAAGGCAGATCCCACTCTTTTTCTTTTTTTTTTTTTCCTTTCCCTTGGTAAGAAAGAAAGAAAAGCCTTATTCTGTGTGCAACTCCGCTGATTTCAATGGGAGCCTTCATGGAATAAGGTGCTGCTTCACCTAAGAGAAACAGAGGCAAGCTTTTAGCTAACTTCCTACTTCAGGTCATTCGCCTTATCCTTTCACATTTCCATGTCTAAATGTCTGTTTTGGTGAAGAACATGTCAAGTCCTTCAGCTCATTATTTCCAGTATATTTTAAAGAGCTGGAATAATTTGTATTTTTAGGCACACGAAAACTGTCTTCCACTGTTTTTGACAATTGAAGAACATGGACTGAGGGAAGCAGAGGAAAGCTCTATTTACTAAATACCACATGTAGATTACCACTGATAGTTTTTCTAAGGAAATTTATGACCTGTGTGGAGTAAATAAACTCCCTTTTTGGTAAAGAATCTGCAGCCAATCATTCATGCTTCCTTAGAGACATTACTGTTCATGTTGCTTTTATATGGAAGACTACAGTAAAGGGTGATGTTATTTCTAAAATAGACAGTTGGCAGCTAAAAAACAAACAAAAAAAGCCATTTCTGACATTACTTATCAAGAGATTCTTGCTAGATTATGGCACATTCACTCTGGTTTGGGAAAGAAAGAAAAGATAATGATAGGACAATTATAATTCTTGTAACTAATATGTTATCTTCATGCATGCACTTGCATGCCCAGCTCCATTTACTGGCAAGTTATGGCATTTTACACACCTGAAATAAACAGAGAGCTCTCAGTGTGTTCAGAATGTTTAGTAAGTCTGAAAGCTGTTTGCTTTATATCTCAGAGTCAATGAGAATGGGACAGACACTTTGCTTCTCCTGGCTGTCCATCCTGCACTCCCAAAATTATGCTTCTTCCCTGCTCCCCTTCCCCTCCCTATTTTACATTTCGGGTCCAATAGAGACATAACTTTATTTTAGGCAATTTTAGGCAATCATGACAGTTAAGTAAGAAGAAATTATATCATGTTTTCAGAAATATGAGTGTTTCTCATGTACAAGTAACACAGTGGTTTTCAGCCACACATGATCTGTATGATTTGCACTAGTGTGAAAGGGGAACTGAGTTGTTATTAAGTCTACTTAATGCACACAATGTGCTTGCTTATTTTCTTCTATGATATGTGAAATTATCAATACAAACTTGAGCGAATACCATTCCACAACAAAAATATTCTGAATTTAAAATGAGTGTCTTCCTGAGTGATGATACCATGTCCTTAACTCACCCCAGTGTACTTCAACATGTGGGCCCTGTCATGTCACTGGGGCTTTGCCTTCACTAGAAAAATGATCTGTGGCTGTCAAAAATAGTTTTCCTCCCTCGGATCCACTCAAGTACTAATAGAAATACCTGCCTCACTGGTGTGGAGAAGGTCAGATAAGTTCATTGCTTATTGTAGCAAATCATGCCTGTTGAGGGCTCATGGGACAACCTGCCTTCATAGGATTTGCCTTGGAGTGTATAGAAGAATTTGTTACAATAGGTGCTGAGCTCACTGACTTTGTCCGTGCTGGAAGAGAGTTGATTTCAGCACTACTCCACGATGTTGTGGAGAGTGGGCGGGCATTTTGGCAGCAGTTGTCAAAAACACCTTGTTTCTCTGGGGTAGGTGCATTCCTACCAAAATGTCAATGCTCTAAAAGGCCCAGCTCAGTAAACCTGGGATAGTTCAAAGTCTGCAATGACAGCATGGCCTGTGACTTTCTGTGCTGGCGTACACTTGCAGGATGTCAACTGGTGAGCAGGATTTTTAATACATGGTCACTGATCTACAAAAATACAGGATTCAAGGCCATAAGCCAGTTGACAAAGATTATGCTGTCTAATTCAAAGAATGGTTAGTGGAAGAAAATATCCATGTTGTAAGCAAGGGATCAATACTCTCACCAAGTAAGGTTGCTGACATAATAAATAATGCCAGACCTTGCAGCCCCTTCACACCCTATGTGTTCTTCTGAGCTCATGAGAAAAAGTGTAAGAAACTATTTTGCCAAACCAAACTGGATCGGGCATCTCTACTTCTTAGACGTTCGTTAATAATTGACCAGCTCTGTGAAAGCATCATAAAAGAAGTGGATTTTCTATGGTATTTATTTTTGCAATTACACAAAGAATAAGCTGGCATATGAGGAAGGAAACTGAAGCAGAAGTTATTTTTCAAACGGATAAAAGAAGATGCTATTTTGTACGGAACAACTTTTAGTTGACCTTTGCAATGAATGCCATAAAATACTATTTTGGCCACAAATGGAACAACATTTTTAGAAGGATTAATGTTTAATCTGTCTGTCTGTCTGTCTATCTATGCAGGATTTTAAAAAGACTGGAGGAAGCTAGCAGCTCACTCATAATTGCATCTGTAAAACTTGAAAACTGCACAAGATCTTTCTCCGCTGTGCTGGATGCCATTGGCATGAGCAGATTACCACAGAAAAAGAATCTAAGGTAGACAGTGAACTTTATAAGGAATCTTCCAAAAGCATTCCATCCCTCCAAAACTTTAACTCCCAACAAGATCCCAACTCTCACAAAACCCGCTATAATATATGAACTGTTCAGTATGCTCTCAGAGTTGATAACAGAGTATTTTTTTGATAATGATAAAATCCAGAGCTATATTAGGTGGGAGAAAGTAATTTTTGAGGAATTTTGAAACCCTGGAGAAAATTCAGAGGGGTCGGTCACTGTGCTTATACTCAGGGAATTTTTTTTTAAATTATCTCTTTTTTTCTTTTTTCTTTTTTTTTTTTTTTTTTGGCATTGGTACAGGTTTCTGTCAGACCACATGTCCTCTGGCATTCCCACAATATTGCAGTCCTTCTTTGTCTTTCCTGGCCCTGGATGTTGGATGAATGTGAGCCTTAAATAAAATGGACACTCAAAAATCTTTACAAATACTTTTAAACAAAGGGATAAAGGAGGTAGCAAAAAAAAGGAAGAAACTCTCCAGATCCAAGAGCTCCGTATTGGCACTCTGCAGCAATTCCCAGTAAAAATGCTTTAGCTGCTCCCAGCTGTAATATTGGCTCATTGGAAAGGGTGACTGGGTATGTCCTTTGGCTGATCTGAACACACTGCCTATAGTTTAAAATCAACATCCTCAGTTTTTCATAATTTAAAAAACGTATCTAATTCATTAGTGTAAGCGTATTTTAAAATGGCTCTGTATTTTCCATCATGATACTAAGTTGAAACTGGCAGAATGGAAATTGGAGACAAGCAGCAAAGAAATAAAAAAAGTATCCTGCTCTGTTTCCCAGTTATAGGAATGACCAAAGCTGCCAGAGAAGCACCTTATACAAAAGGAAGACTGTTTGGAGGAGGGGTAAGAATATTCTCAGGAACCCTGCTGAAGGCAGTACTTCTTATTCAAAAGAAAGATGGAAATAAGTAATTGTACCCTTCCTTTAAA
This sequence comes from Acropternis orthonyx, assembly GCA_035583155.1. Classification (NCBI taxonomy): domain Eukaryota; kingdom Metazoa; phylum Chordata; class Aves; order Passeriformes; family Rhinocryptidae; genus Acropternis; species Acropternis orthonyx. The sequence continues at coordinate 111,478,837 of JAWWEU010000111.1, forward strand.
ACTAGGTCTTGCTGCTTTTCTGTGTTACAGATCACACATTATTTTACATTGGAAGCTTAGTGCTAAAATCTAAAATGTAAGGGCCAAGTTCTGCTCTTAGATAAGCATGCACCACTCCAGTGAGCTCAAAGAGAGCTGTGTTCACATGTTTAGTAATGGAATTTGGCCCTAAATAGTTAAACATTTATCCAGAGGAAAAGAAAAAAAGCTTCTCTGATACATTTGTATCTCATATCTAATGTACACAGATTATGACCACTGGGCACCCACACTGAGGCATAAAAAGCATTGGGGAACCATAAACTCGGCATTCTACCTGCTCTGCACCATCAAATAACATGAATTTGCTTCAGAACATTAAGGAAATTAAATCTTTAGCAACCTGTGGCTGATGTTATTTATTCTGCAGTCCAGTAGTAATTTGATGCAAATTGCTGACACTATTCCTACATTTCAAGAAACTACTGTGTTGAATGGACTGATTCTGGAAACTTTCATTTTATGCATATATGCAATCCAGAAAGAACTAATAGCCTCTGCTTATATTTTTTCTGCAGAGGAAAGCTCGGTGTTCTGGCTAATTCTCACTTATCTCCCAAGGCTTTTTACGGGAGTCCATAATAATCTAACCATGTCATTTTGAAATGGTTAAACTGAGTATCACACCTGTTCTCCATGGAAAATGATCCATGATCCTTTTGTTAAGGATACAAATGATTCAGAAGCCTGCAAATTTTCCTCAAGCAACATTATACTCCAATTTTTATATCTAAGTGAAAAAATTACTATATACACCTGTTATTCTCCTTGGACAAATGACAGCCAAAGGAGAACTGAATTCCAGGTTCAGACACCAAATTTGGTTGTCAACAAGTAAATGTTTATATTTCTGTTAGTTGTTTAAGCTGCCATGATACTCAATAGTGACCTAAGGCTCAATTCAGTTGCCCAAAAGTAAGCATCTATGTGCCATTAGAGATGCCTTGGGCTGCCTAAGGAACCACCATGGGAGGTGTTTTGGAAAGGCAGACAGAGGCCAGACAACATAACCCGGACGACCTGACATGGAAAACTGAGCTCAGCCCTCACAAATGCAGTCAGTGGCTTCTACAGAGCCAGTCTAATGGCAAACATAGGTGTCTGCATTTAGGTGAACTGAATTGGTCTCTTGCCTACACTGGCCACTGAAACCTGCTTCCGATATCATATTTGCCAGAACACATCTTGCTATCAGAGTCATCACTATGCTTTTGGTTTGGTCTGGGTTAACTTTGGTTGCGTTTTCTGCAGCACAGTGGTTTCAGTGAAATGCCGACAGTCAGGCAGGTGTGAGTACACAGGTGATGAAACTTTCTTGATGTTGTGCTCCTTAAGACCCACTTGGACTACATTTAGCTAAAACTGCTACTTGCTCTCTATCTGGAGAAGTCTTTGGCAACTAGTGTTGGCTCTTTCCCTTGCTTGGGAGAATTGCAGCTTTGCCCCCTCTTTACGGCTCTCATTTTCAGGTGGCAAGGATATCCAGCATACTGCCAGAGTGCTGTTTCAAAGCTGCATGTTTTTTTAGGCAGTCAGCTTTGTAAAAAAGACTCTGCACCAAGACTTATTTTCTGTTTTTAGAGCCTTTTGGCTGGAGCTTTCTAACCCTAGAGGTTATCCTTGAATATCTCTGGCTATAGAGGGTCAATGCAGTATGTTGCCAAAATGCTGTGACCTTTGTGGGAACAATGTAGGAAAAAAGGCATGTGCAGGCTCATTAAGTTCATTAGTAATCATGGCCAGTTGGGCCTTCCACCCAGGTCTTGCATCAGTGCTAATAAGGTGAGTTAAGACTGATCCACGACCAAGAAAGTCTTCACTGGTACAACTCATGATTTTCATTTGCTCTGGTGGTTATCTTGGTTGAGATCAAACCTCAAGCGTTACTTCAGATAACATATACAATTATTAGCATAAGTTTCCTTGATTGTGTGTGGAAACTCCCAACCTCATTTGTGGAAGCCATGGTTTTTAAAAGGGTACAGCAAGCAAACACTATTTAAGCCACAGTCTCAGTTAGGGCAGTTTATTGGAGAGGCTGGAGGAGTTGGTGGCTGGGAAAAGGACCCCTCTAAAGTAGCTTTTCTTCAGGTGCACTGATACAGATCAGTCAGAAACACAACTCTGCTTTTTTCTTGTTTTATATTTAATTCATATGCTGCTTACTTAAGGGTGTGCCTATGGTGTTGACTTCTGAGAGAGTGTTAATACCTGTGCAAAATGGCTACTACAGATTGAAGGTCTTGGTCACAACTGGATTACACAACACAAAGTTGTATCCTCAAGATCACGGAGCTACCTAATTCCGTCTCTCTAGGTCTTTAATTTCCAGGCATTGGAATTGCCTTAAATCCATTTTGGCACAGAACGCATCATTATTTTCATATTGTGCTAGTCTACTCTCCTGCTTTCATCCATACAAGCCAGGAGTGAATAAGAGTTGGCAACTTCATACTTGACTATTATACTGCAGAGTACACTTTAATCAGCGCCCTAATAAATAGCATGCCCAATTAATTTGGACATTTGCCAGGAAACCAGTTCCCTTCCCTGCACTTCAGTGATTTTAAATGATGGATAAATACCATACTTGCTGTTGTCTGTGAACATATTTGTTGTTGTCTGTGAAAATATTTGTTGCAATTAACAGGTATGATTTGGTGTTTGCTAGCATGTGCTTCCTCAGTAGCTCTGCTCACTTTTGAGGAGGCTCCCTGTCCCCATGCAGTTACTAAAAATAAAGCACAGATTTCCCTTTCAGTATTTGCTTAAATCAAGGTAGTGCTTTTGTATTAAAAAATGTAATCCACGTATTACATTCCTGTATGGTTTTCACAAGTAAAGGTGGTAATTTAATTAGCGAGTTTCTGTTTTAATTAGTATGGCAGGGAGGACTTTGCCATACCATGGAATAATTTATAATAATGGGAGGGAACTCTGCTGCAGCTTTCTAACATTACTTTTTTTGACCAGAGTTTGCATGGTTGTTTGCTTTAAAGTGGTATTTCCTTGCGGAAGATCCACATAAGTACAATCTATTTTCATAAACTGGTATATGCTGTTTTACTGTAGGCATGTGACAATTTCTCCTATTTGGACACCCTCTGCCAAAAAATTAAATAAAATTGAACACAGGAAACCTTTCTAATCCCTGCATTCCTCACAGATTGCTTTAATGGCGAATGAAGAAATCATTGGAAGTAAATGAATATAAAAAGGGAAATGGTACCAGGGAAATCTCAACAAGGGATCTTAAAAACCAGGATGGTTATGGATCAGGAAAGGGTAGAAACATTCATGTAATTAAAGAAGAACATAATTTGTGAGTTATCTGAAAAAAATTGCCTAGGTTGGCATTTGCTTTGACTTGTTGACCAGAGGAGAAGAAACCGCCCTGTACCACTGCATATGGTTCCTTATTAGCTGTGGCTTCTGCAGGGGCTCTGTCTCCTCTTTGGAGCAAGGAGGATTTCTTTCATTACATAATCTGGATTTTTTTTTTTTAATAGATTGAATTTTTTTTTCTCCTGTGTGTGCAAATTCTCTTTGCCCCAATGCTTCTATACTGAGGTTATTATGCTGAAGGAATGCAAGCGTCTAGAGTAACAATGGTTCATTTTCCTTTAATGACTTTGTCGACAGGATGGAGACATTTTTGTGGTGTGATGAATTCACTCAGTCTCCCGTTGTGTTCTCTCCACATGCTTTGGAAACTCTCTCTCTCTCCGAGAATTGTGGCCATCCACTTTAGCAAGAGCTTCATTACTTTATATTCATTGTATTTAAATGACACCCCAGTGGTACTGACCTCCTGGGATGATTGATGTAAATTATATGCTATGTAGGGGGAAAATAAAATCTTTTTCTGACTTTTTATGTTCTGCAGAGAAATAAAAAGTGAAAACAAATGACAGAGAAAATCAGGCTTATTCAAAGTGAAACTTTGTAAGCATTATGGTTTGAGCAGACTCCAGCTTGTAAAAGTGCTGAGACAGTTTATAATGACCTTATGATCTGAAAGGTGACCTGGAAAGGGGAAATAATTTTGTATGTGCCCTTCTTTGGTTCTGTATAATGCATAACAAAAAACTTGATCAGGCTTTTTTTTCCCTCTCTGTGAGGTATTGTAAGAATTCAGACTCGAGCAGCGAGCAGCCTCTGCACTTTTACCAGCTAGACAAAGGCACAGTACTAGAAGGGACACCTCACTTCTCTTTCCTCCTGCCTTCTAGCAGATTTTCTTGTATTGATTTCAGATTTCATAGCCACTAGGTATCTGTCTTTTCCAATTATTCTGCCAGGAGTTATCACCTATAGACGTGGCAACAGGGGGAATGTTCTTTCATCAGCCCAGCTCATCACTGGGCAGTAACTTCAGTCCCTTTTGAACTGGTAACCTCTCACTGCAGGCAAAAGGGTTCTGCACAGCAACACAATTTGTCAGAAAATGTTTCTGTCAGTGCTTTTTCAGGCATCACACCAAGTCACATTGCCTCTCTCCAAGCTCCTGGAAGTTACATACTTCACACTGGACATGCTTAACCACATTATCCTAATAATTCCTTTATTGAAATCACCGTATGGAACTGGCATAGTAATTTCTCTATTTTTCTATGTTTTCATATTAGTCTGTCCTAGCCATTCTGATATATGTGAAGCTATGCATAGAAATGTCAGCAATATGCTGCCTTGCCTTCCTCAGTTTAATGTAACATTTTGAAAAATGACAGAATTTGGCTAAAAACTTCAGTTCCCTCAAGTTTTTCTGCAGTACTTCTCATAACTGCAGAATGCTTTGATTCTCCTTTTGGCTGGGAAAATGCTTATCAATAACCCTGCTTTGGCTGGCATTGCCCAGATATTTTAAAATGTGTAACAGGAAGGAATGGTTCAGTCCATCCTCCTCGCAGCAATCACTAGACTTTGCTGTGCAGACAAAAATCAGCAGCATGAGGCCTCTCATTCTCCAGGATAATATCTTGGTGTTTTGCCCTGTTGCTGTCAGTGCTCAGGCTGGTATCAGCTTTACTTCCATAATCGTAAGCAGCAGCAGGAGGGAGAGAGGCTGGCAGTGCTCGGCAGTGAGCCACAGCATCACCTCGTCTTTCTGAAGCTGATGTGGGAGGTGGGAACAGGGAGGAAGCAATGCAGAGGGGACTGACAGAGCCTTTAGATGAAGTAGTAAGAGGGATGGGGAATGAATGGTAGCCAGAAAAAAAAAAAAAAAAAAGTACGGGTGGCAGAAGGAAGCTGGGAGGGAAAGACAGAAAATAAGATGACTTTGTAATAAACTGGAATTCAGATGGCTCATGGAGTGTTAAGATCATTGCAGTGCTTTCCCAAACTTTCTTTTTCCTCCCTCTCTTAACCTCCTCTCCCACCCACAAAAGAAAGAGGGGAAAAAAAAAAAGAGAGAAAAAAAGAAAAAAGAAGTAAATTGCTAAGATTTGCATAAAATTATGAAGTCTCTAAGATGTCAGTTTCTTAGAATGAGCCCTAGGAGAAATGATATGAATCCTGTTCTGTGGGTAGGCAGGAATTTGAATTAAGATGGACTGAGAAGGGCAAAGCAAAAGACAAAACATAACTTTGGAAGTTATACACCCTGCAAACTTTCAATAAAAGTAAGATTTTTGGTGGTAAAGAAAGCACTAAGTTACTCCATTTACCTCTATTGGTCCCCTTTACTAGTTCCAGTTTATACCATGGTACACATCAACCTGTCTCCTAACAAACCTGCATGTGACGAGTGCAATGACTGAACTAAACTCACAGAAACCCACAAGTGGGAGGTGTTGAAGGAAGAAAGGGTCAAAAGGAGAAAGGAAGGGTTAAAAGATGAAAGGAAAGGTGGGCTAATGCTCCGGCTTGCCTCGTCATGCCCTTCCCCATCAACCTGTTGAGCTGACAGGACACAGGAAGAAGAAAGCCACCATTGCCAGGAATCAGAGGAAAACATAGGCATGTAACCACCCCAATGCATTTAACCAACCCCAGCAGAGAACACAGTACTTCAGCTGGAAGGGGCCTACAAGGATCATCCTGTCCCACTGCCTGACTGTGTCAGGGCTGACAAGAAGTTAAAGCATATTGTTAAGGGTATTGTCCAAATGCCTCTTATACACTGACAGGTGCGGAGCATCAACCACCTCTCCAGAAGGCTGTTCCGGTGTTTGACCACCCACTCAGTAAAGAGATGTTACCTAATGTCCAGTTTAAACCTCCCTGGCACAGCTGGTTTGTTTTAATGGCATGGTTGTAGTAGTACAACTTGGTACGCTGTAGTAAGGATGCAGTGGTATTCCCAAGGCTAAAGACGAACACAGACTGTTGCGGATCACACTGTGCTATTTTCGAGCACCTGTGCAGGGCTGTAGCTGCGGAGATGGGGTTGGACTTTACGGTCTTTTCCAAGCTAAGTGGTTCTCTGATCCACAGAACAGTTGTTAGGGTTGGAAGGGATCTCTGGAGATACTCACAGAATATACTGAGTTGAAGGGACCCGCAAGGATCACTGAGTCCAGCTCTTAAATAAATGGACCATACAGGATTAACCCACGATCTCGGTGTTATTAGTACCAGGCTCACCTGGAGCAGGTGACACAGGAACACATGCAGGTGGGTTTGGAATGCCCTCCAAAGCGGGAGAATCCACAGCCTCCCTGGGCAGCCATCCCAGCGCTCTGCGACCCTCACCGTAAAGGAGTTCTTCCTCACGCTGAGGTGAAACCCCTTGTGTTTTAGTTTATGGCCACTGCTCCTCATCCTGTCGGTGGGCATCACCAAAAGGAGCCTGGCACCATCCACTTGGGCACCTGCCTTTTAGATACTTATACGCATTAATTTCCCAGCGATTCTGTGAGTGGCGGGCTGAGGGGAGAGAGCAGAGCTGAGGGGAGAGAGATGGGTTCAGGAGAGAGAGCCGGGCTGAAGGGACTCGCTGAAGAGACACCCGGGCTAAGCCCACCGCGGGCAGGGGCAGCGGCGGCGGGAGGGGGCGGTGGCAGCCCCGCCTCGCCTCGGCCCGGCCCGGCCCAGCTCCTCCCCGCGCCCTGGGAGGTGCCGCCGCCGCTGTGTGGCGGAACCGGCTCCGCCCCGGCGCGGGCGGCGCCATTTTCCCCCTCCCCTCCGGCCCTGCCTCCCTCAGCGGCCGCGCTTTGGCGGCGGGCGGGGGGAACAGCGCGGAGCTGGCGCCGCCGCTTTCCCGTCCCTCACGTTTCTCGCGTCGGTCCAGGCAGCGCTTGGAGGGGAAGGACCGAGGTTCGGTTCCTGCCCCTCGCTCTCACCTCTCTCGGCTCTCCGCACACGGGGTGGGGGTGACCGGGCACCACAAGCTGCTCTCACCCTCTTTCCATCCTTCCTCCCCTGCACATCTCAGCCTCCTCCTCCCATCCCTCCACCATCCATCCATCCATCCATCCCCGGGGGCGAGCCTTTGAGTGAGTCACCAGCGAGGGCACGCAGTTAGACAGTGTGTTGCTATTAATTAACTTGGCGAGGCTGCTGGTTGTTGGGGCCTTAAGGAGCATTGCCGGGGCGGTGCCTGCCCGCGGTACCTGCGGGGCGGGGAGGGGCGGGGGGGCGCGGGGATTTCTGGTGGCCTTGGGTGTTCTTACACTGGAACCTGCTCTGCTCGTTTTGTCGTCATGCAGCTAATCTGAAAGGTGCTTCTGGGACTTTATTTATTTATTTTTCATATTATATCCTTACACTTACGTGACAGTGGCCAGGCTGTGGCCTGCAGGACACTGCAGGGTGTTGTTAATTTCTTCGTGTTCCTCTGGTGCTATGAAATGTTAATGGTTTGTGATTTTTCTCTAGAAGAAGTGGATTTTATTTATTTTGCCCAAAGAGGTGTGGTGGTTTATTACTTGGAATCCTACATACTTGGCTGTTCATTCTTAGTGAGAAATACTGGATATGTACACTGATGCCCTAACCTGATGCTATTCCTGATGTGCCAGAATGTTCACTTAAGGTCTACAGCATTCCTTATAGAAATTATTAGTAATTACAGAAATTAATGGTAAATGCTAAAAACCTGGGAATAACAGTTGAGAAGAATATTTTCCTGTGTTAGCTTTAAGTGTTTTTTTCCCCCCACTCACTAACTGTATTTGTATACCTTCCTATGTACAGAATAAGTGCTTCTAAGTTCCTAGAAATTACACAAATGTATGCTTTGCAGTCGATGAATGCAAACCACAATATACATGCAAAACATATTACTTTGTGTGTGAAGGGGAGGTGAGAACCTGACGTTGTGGGCAACCAAGTTTGCTGTATGGCATTAGTCGTAATGATTTATTGTGAGACGTTTGATTTCCTACGAGTGAATCTGTTTCAAGGTTTGCAGCAGTGTTGGTGATATGCTTACATTTTCTTTTGAAGTCTTTGATGTAACTCCCACTTCATTCTCTTTCTTGTTACAGGCCTTGCTTTCCCTTTGGCTTGAGGCAGCAGTGCTTACTTGGCAGGATACAGTGCACCCTCCCTCTCTCCCTTTTTGCATATCTTTCTTCGCTGTTGGCCAGATTCAAGTGGCGTGGAAGGCAGTGTCAGTCCTGTTAACTTTGCTGGACTTTGCACAGGCTTGTGTTTGCATGTTACTAATATGCAAATCACATTTGGTTTTATTTTTGTTCCTTTTTCTTGTGTGTATTGTTGCTGTGTCGGTGGGAGTGTTGATGTTAAAAGTAACATTTCTGACTCTTAACAGTATATATTTTTCTGAAAGCCCCACCTCTGCTTGTGAATGTTTGAAAAAGTTAATTTTCAGTTAGATAAAGAAATTCTTTGCTGTGATGTTCTGAAGAAAAGCTTGAGGTCTAGCCAGAATATGCTAAAAAGCAGGAGGAAAAACTTAAAGTGTCTTTGAGACAAGAAATCAGTGCTTCAGTGCTTTAGTAGTGTTTTACTTTTGACTTTCAAATACATGGATTTGGAGATGTTACTTAAGGTTTAAAAAGATTCAGCAGTGTTTATATTATTTGCTGAGCCTCTGAGTGTCATAACCAGCTAAATTACTCTCATGGGCTCAATTCTGAGTAGCATAGAATGGAGCTGTCTGAGATTTGATTAGTCAATTAGTAACTTGTCAGTGTAAGCAACCTGTAATTTAGCAAGCTGCAAGTGTTTTAAGAATTGCCTACATATAACAGTGTAGAGCAAGAGTGAGCATTGTTCGCTTTGTTAGTACTGCTCTGATGTGATACCCTCAAGCAGTGAGACCAGCCAGACAGTGTCTTTCTAGGTCATCACTGCAAGGGTGTTCTAAGGCATGAGGCCAAACCCGAGCAGTGTAATTATACCATAGAAACTAATTGAGTTAATGCTGTTGTTGCAATTGTGAAATATCCAACTGTGTATATACACACGCATGTGAAGAAAAGGAAACTGGTTAGGCCTATGTTCTCATGGAACCAGGCAGTGGTGACTCAGAAGTTTATCTGGACCTAATCAAAAAACAGCCTGTCAAAGGTTCTGAAAATTATATTGATTTGATCTGTAATCTGTATTTTAGATACTTGGCCTTCAGAGTGCTGCAGGGAGTCCTTATTAATTTGAAATAACCTTAGTAAGTGTTCTTTTGCAAGCTAACACTGGTGAAATTTCTATTTATAAATAATCGTTGGCATTTCTCTACCCCTGTATTTTGCATGTGTTTGGAGTATTGCATTTGATTACAATCAGACTTTCACAGAGTCAGCTGCAAATTTTCTAGTTCACACAGCTCCTTAAACTGTCAGAGTAGTAACAGTAATGGAAAAAGAGGCCAAGAGCTTGTATGGAAGAGGTGATTTTAAACAGGCTTTTGCTGAAACGTATTCTTGTTTTCTTGAAAACACACGTTTTTCTTTGCTACTTAAGCACATGGTTCTTGAAAGCACTAAACATTGAAGAGCTGTATTGATAATTTTTATGATTTACCTGAGAAATGCTACTAAGAGTTAAGCCAGTACCAATGTATACCTGGGAAAAATATGTATTTTTGAGTAAACAAGAATACAGGCATGGTTGATTTTCCTGTAGTTTTCCTTGTATTAGGTGAATGTAAATGAACAACAATAGAGGTAGACGTTTTCTTCTCTAGCAAGTTTATACTTAAGGTGGCAAGCACTGATTTCTGAAAGGAGATGAACAGCTTAACAACAGGCATTGGAGACATTTTTTATAATCACACCTGTGTATTTGGCTGCTCGTTCTTGATGAGAAATTTTGGATATATACATCGATGCCCTAACTTGATGGTATTCCTGATACACCAGAATGTTCAATTAAGTTTGGGGTGGTACTACATATTACAAAATTATTTTATTTGTATTTCAGAGAGCGAACGAAACACAGCTCAGGGTGATGTGAAAGGAGGAGGATCAATGTAAGCAGTGTGATAGGGTGGGAAGATAATGCCAGTTTGAAAGGAGATGAAGGCAGGTGAAGGTTTAGAGAGAGAAACTATACTGAGGAAAATACAGTTTGAAGCTAACAGTAACCTCGTTGTGCTTTATAAAAAAAATCTACCTGCGTTAGTAAAACATTAAAATTTCAGTTACTTTATATGGAACTAAAGGTGTATGGGGGCCATTGTTGGCAAATGAGCAGTAAAGCGTATGGGCAGAACTAATTTGCCCTCTGCATATTAATATTTTATGTTTTACTCATCAGAAAAAGCAAAATACTGAGCAACTCACAGTTTGGGGCCTGTTCGTCTTTGCATGCTGGAGTCAAGTATGCAAGTCTGTGGTGCCTTGAAGGTGTTCTTTGTCACCAGACTTGTGTTTACTTCACTGAAAATTGTCAGTGCTTCCCACAGGAAGGTCATGGTCGCTAAATTGCATATCTTTACAATTATTAAATAATTAGTCTGGAAAGTTGAGAGTATTAATGTATTATGAAAAAACAGTTGCTAGTCCAAATAAAGCTGGAAGCTGTGGAAGCTTTGCTGTTAGTTACAGGTTGTTTGGTCTTCACACTGTTTTGTTAAAGCATTTTTAGGAAAGGAAAGAAAGTAATTGGTGCTTAATTTGCAGTGCCATTTAACTGCCAGATGTGACACAGAGCAAAAAGTGTTCACGTTCAGTTCAGAGGGAGGTGGGCGGCATATACATTAGATTAATTTTCCTTGCTTTCTTGTTAAAAATAAATATATCACTTCTGGGCAAGGACGGTGCTCTTATTAGACTGGAGCTAGAAACATTGAGAGAATGGTTTGTAAACATCTCCAGATGTGGAGGCACAACTCTCATGTAAGATTCTGCTGTATGTTTCCCAGTCTCAAGTAAAACAGCCACATGTGTATATTAGTACTCTTTCAGTAGGCCAGTAGTCCAGACCATTCTGCGGTCTGTTTCAGAAGAAGCTTGTTTAACTGTCCCCTCTAACTCATGGGTGGACAAATAACAGCTTGAAATATGAGGACATGCAGAGTCATTTCAAATAAAACACAGCAGTTGTTACACACAGTGGAGTCAGAAAGTTATATTTTAGTCTGAGGTTGGTTAGTGACTTTTCTTTCCTCACTAAGTCAGTGAGAGTGTTGTGCTTGTTTGCTGCTTTCATTTAAGATCTTCAGTAAAATTAATGCCCAAAGATATGAGATGTAGAAATGAACATGAAGGAATATTTTGTCTCCAGGGATATTGAACAGTTTTAAAGTCAGTAAGATACATGTTATTCTTTGGACCAAAATCTGTGCCTATATATATTAGAAAATTCGTTTACCCTTTGTTATCAGCCATGTGTGTTTCTTCTGAAACTTCTACATGGGAATGAATGACTGATTTGCCTTTTAACTGTAAAGGGGGAAATGATGTTCAGTTGTATTTCTTGTATTTGTGTGGGCTTTTCAACCATGTTTTGTTCCAAGAAAGAGTGTCACGGTTAAAGATGAGATGCTTATTTGTCTGGGTGGTGAAAGCTGGGCTGGGCATTGACAGCTATAAGATGAATTTTTCTTTCTGGTATTCACTTTAAAATAAAACTACTGTAAGCATCTAGTCCATGAAGCAATAAATGGAAGCAGCAGCAGCAGATGTAATTTGTTATCCATAGCATGAATAGTGTATGCATTTTGCTTTGTGATACTTTGTTAATTAATTAAAAATTAAAGAAAGCTGAGATTGCATCCCCATATTTGAACAATATTCTTTTGTCCAGACCTGGTGCAGATGGGTCACTGCTCACCCACAGATTGCTCCTAGTCCTGGATTTAGTCTGATTGTTCCCTGAAAGTTTGGGCATTTGCTTTGTCTACTTGTCTTTTGATGAGGTTGTGTTTAAGGAATATGGAAGTTATTCATCCTATTGCCTGTAAGCAGAGGCAGTTCTTAATTGTTGCTCAAAAAAGCTAATTTTGCTTTTTGACCTGTACAGATTAGAGGATGATAAAGTAATTTCATTATATACTTTGAATCATTAATTAGTTGTAAAATGTAGATCATACATGCCCTGTGCATATCTGACACCCTTTAAAGTGTTTATATTTCCAGCCTGCTTGAACAGCTCAATAGAACTTAAAGACTAAGTGTTTTAATTTTCAGTTGTTCCATACTACTGGGACAGTGGGTGATAAGCAAAACAATATATGTACTTGTGCATTTAGTAATGGGTTATTGGGGTTTTTTTTAACCTTCACTTATTCTTTTACACTTTTGAGTGTACACTCAGGAAGCTGGTTTTGCATATGTTCATCAGAGATTATGGCTGTGTTCTTGTTTTTTTAAAAGAAGTTAACTAAAAAAAAAAAAAATAATCTGTATTTCCTGCATTTAATTAAGTTGTTACATCTCCAGTTCTGGAAGACCTATCTTACACTCTTGTCAGGAGGTGAGGCATACCTCCAGTGAAATACTCAGTGGCAGCAGACTAGTTAATCTAATTACTCTGAAGTATAGAGTGTGAAAACAATAGCATTAATTTTAATTTCATGTCATTTCAAGAGTCATCTTGGCCTTTATTTCGTTCCTTGTTTTGTTTAGGTTTATATAAATGAAAATTAGTCAGTCTTTAAATTTTTGCATGGTTCTAGGTTATATGCAAAATGTGTTTATGAAAGGTAAGAAAAGAGGACTGATGTGATACATTAGATGTATGCTTATGAATTAAGTCATTGTAATGGTAACTTGTGCTCTGTGTTGCTCAGTGCAAAAAGTTATGCAGGGACACTGCTGTTTTTTTTTGATAACTCTGCACCTTTGTTGCCCTATAACAGAGACATCAGATAAGATCTGTGCAAATCCACTTGCATTTTAGATAGACCCAGTGTAGACTTCCCCCCCCCCCTCCCCCCAGTGAAGTGAAAACTGTATTACTATTAATATTTGCTCTCCCTGAGTGAGTTTAGGTCAGCTGATAAACAGTGTGTTAAGAGGACTGTTCTGTAGTGGTTGGATGCACCTTTCTCTTGGATCTTCCTGTGTAATTTTGGCAATGGTAGTTGGTGAAAGTATTTGAGCAGTGTTTCAAAAGACTTGTTCACTGAGTGTATGTTGTTCAGCCTGGAGAAGAAAAGGCGCTTGGAGAGACCTCACAGAACCTTCCAGTACCTAATGGGGCTCTAAGAGAGCTGGGGAGGGACTTTTGGACAAGGGTGTGCAATGATGGGGCAAGGGAGAATGGGTTTAAGTTTAAAGAGAGTAGACTTAGGTTAGATATTGGGAAGTTCTTTACTGTGAGGGTGGTGAGGCCCTGACACAGGTTTGTCACAGAAGCTATGGATCCCCTGTCCCTGGAAATGTTCAAGGCCAGGTTGGATGGGGCTCTGGGCAACTTGGTGTAGTGGAAGTTGGCCCTTTCCATGGCAGGGGTGTTGGAATGAGATGGGCTTTAAGATCCCTTCCAACCCAAGCTATTCTGTGATGTGATTCTCGCTCTCTATGTATATATAGATGTGCAAAAACTGCTTATGTATGTCCCAAATACGTTGAGACAGCTTGCTGATTTTGTGATTTACAGTTATTGGCTAAAGGTGTAACCCCTATAATCAAATTTTAGGGGCAGTGGAATTTCAGTTTTTATGTCTCCCAGCTAGATCTTGAATAAATATATGGGTTATACAGATACTGCTTATTGATTGTAGAAAAGTCAGTGTGAGTTAGTATTGCTTGGTAATTTCAGGGTTCATATGGGTATGAAGAAGGACTATGAAATGAAAGTCTGCCTGGATGTCTTGCTGTGGTGAGAGGGATGAGCCTGAATCTATGAGAAATGACATAAAATTTGTTTCCCTCAACTGAGAACTCCTTTGTTCTCATGATTCGTATGGAACAAATACTGTTTTCTGCTGTGACTCTTCAGTGTAGAAGACACTGAGATTGCAGGAGATGCTTTTAAATATATTAATGTTTATATACCATTTTAATATGTATCTTTTAACTATACATTTGGTTGCAATATTATACTTTTGGGAAAAGAACTTATAAAAGCTGGACCTGTTTGGATACAAACTCATAATTACCAGTCCAGATAGTGTTAATCAGAAGTTATCTTCTTTCTAGAGTTCATGATTAAAATACAGCACACTGAAATAATCTGTGACCTAATCTGAACATCTGAATTCATTTTGTAGAATATGGCAAACAGCTGCATTTCAGTTTGGAGTTAAAGCAAATACAGTATATCGACCTATTGAAGATTACTGTAGGCTTTTCAGTTCCATGATAGCTGTCCTTATTGAAGAAAATTGATTTGAATGTGCTTCTGCTTTTGAATGATTTATTTTTTTTTTAATGTCCGGAAGAAAGGAAATAGAACATATGGGGGATGGGACTTTGATGTGTAAAGAAGTTAATTATCTAAACCATCAAACAAAACGTGGGCTGTGGAAGTAATTATTGTAAAGGGTCTGATGAAGCCTGACAAGCTTTTTTTTTTTATGTCAAGACAATGCTGTACACCTGCTTGATTTAAAAGTTAAATCATTTGGTTGCAATAGGAAGATCAAGTTTTTAGTGAAGCAGTAGCCAATAAGCTTTCAGCTCTCAGACCTGCTGATACTTACACACATGTGCAGCCCTACAAGTGTTTTTTAATTAAACTGTTCTTGTCCAGTTGGAGAGCAGGAGCTTAGAAAAGGATTTACTTCAAATAAGACATGAATGAATCACAAATCCTACACTGTGAGCAGGCAACTGTGTCCCATAGTTTTTGGGAATTTTTGGAGAATGCTTCAGAAGTTTGCAGAACAGAACCTCATGGATAAAATAAAATGTGTGTCATGGATGTTCAAGGCAAATAGCCATCTATATGATATGAAGTGATATTAGTTTAAAAAATCCTAAAGAATAAAAAAGACCTTAAGTCTTTGTATGCTATTCAGGTTTTAAACTTCCTTTTTTTTTTTTTTTAGTTCACTGATTTGAGTGTTTAGGTTATATGACTCTAGTAACTGCTGATTATGGCAAGACTGAAGCCTGGTGTGTAACTACTCATGTGATTAAAATCAGACTTCAGTGGGAGCAAACTTGTGATTAAAGTTACACATGTGCATAACTGCTTGCAGAACGGGGACCTAAATTAGAATCTGCTTGAAGATGAACAGAAGTCTGTGAAAATCTACTTGAAAGCATTAATAAAAATAATTAAACTTCTAACACCAAGCTGGGTGGGAGTAGGGAGTCTGTACAGAGGGATCTGGACAGGCTGGATCGATCAACCCAAGGCCAGTTGTGTGAGGTTCAACAAGGCCAAGTCCTTCACATAAGTCACAATAATCTCATGCAGCACTACAGGCTGAGGGCAGAGAGACTGGAAAGCTGCTCATTGGAAAAGGCCGTGGGGGTGCTGGTTGCAGCAGCTGAACGTGAGCCAGAGTGTGCCCAGGTGACCAAGAAGGTCAGTGGCACCTGGCGTGTGTCAGCAGTAGTGTGACCAGCAGGACCGGAGCAGTGACCATCCCCTGTGCTGGGCACTGGTGAGGCCTCACCTTGAATCTTGGGGTCAGGTTTGAGCCACTCAAAAGACATTGAGGTGCTGGAGTGAGTCCAGAGAAGGGCAATGGAGCTGGGGAAGGGTCTGGAGCAGAAGTCTGATGAGGAAAAGCCGAGGGAGCTCGTGGGGCTCAGCCTGGAGAGAAGGAGGCTCGGGGGGACCTTATTGCTCTCTACAGCTCCCTGACAGGAGGGTGTAGCCAAGTGGGAATCAGGATCTTGTCTCAGGTAACAAGCAACAGGTCAAGAGGAAACAGCCTCTAGTTGTGCCAGGGGATGCTTAGATGGGATAGGACAAAGTATCTTTGTGGAAAGGGTGATCAACCATTGGGACAGGCTACCCAGAGAAGTTGTTGAGACACAATCCCTCAAGATATTTAAAAGACATGGGACATAGGTTAATGATGGACATAGCAGTGCCAGGTCAGTGATTGGAATCAATGATTTTTAAAGGTATTTTCAAACCTAAATGAATCTGTGATTCCATCTAAAGTGTTTTTCATTCTTTTGTCTAGCTGCTGTCATGTCATTGGCGTTTCAAAGCACAAAGTCTTTTGTTACTTTTTGAAGGTATCTTATGCTTTGTATTGAGACAATTATAAGCTTTCTTCAACCAAAGCAGAATATTTGGGATTGATTGCAGTGTTTTTAATGGCATTTAATATAAATCTGGTCCTGTACTTTAAGATTGCTTTTTAGAAAAGAAATCTATCTTAACCTTTGAACTTGAAAGTGAAGAAAAGTAGGATCTCTTACAGCAGAGCAAATGATATCAACATACAGCTTTTGTTGTCAGTACTGCTGCTAATAGTACAAGAAATGAGCAGTACAACAGAACTATTACTAGTGTGCAACAAACTAGAAGAGGAAGAAATACAGTGGGAATGTATCCTGTTTATCAGGAGACTTACACAGTGTGCAGTTTTTGGTTAAAAATTTTTTTGAAGGGGAAAATGAAGCTCCCTTTTACATATTTATAGAGTTTTCCATAATTAAGTTTTGCTTAATCAGTGTTTTAGTAAGTTAAATTATTTTAAAAAATGAAATAGTTCAAAGGTGTTTGACTTGCATGTTTTTAAAGAGGGAAATGTAGATGCATTAATTACTTCAAGAATAAGAGTAAAATTGTCCTGGGTTTGGTTTGGAGTTTTTGAATGAGAAGTTTATGTAGAAAATCTGTAAATTATTTTGTATAAATATAGTACCTTCAGTCCTATAAGTATCATGATGCTCAGGTCTTACTCTTTCTAATGCATTTCTGTTTTAAGGATTAAGTAGTATGTGTTCATAAAACTTGTATTTTAGAAAGGAAGCTTGTGATCTGTGTACTCATCAAGTTTTAGCTGTCCTTTTCTGAGGATCTCTTTTTCTTCTGTTTGGCCCGGTGGAGATGGTATGGATGTGATTTACTGGTGGTTAGGATACTGCAGGAGCATATGAGGATAGTTCAGGTAGCAAGATACTGGTACCTGTGAGTACCATCTGTTCCAGAATAGCAGTATTTTTATCTTAATGGTTCTCCACTGGTGCTCCTGAAGTACCTCTAAACAGTATTTCAGAAATAGTGACGTTTCCAACACTTTGCTTACAATAAATATTAACTCTTATATTTGCTGCAGTGTCTCACATGGGCTTATTTCTGCATGCAGAACTTTTGCCTGCAATTCTACCCCAAACAGCTTTTATTCCCTTTTGAATATGTGCTGTGAAACATACACATTTGCTCTCTTGGAAATTAAATACAAGTAATGTAAGTACTGTTGTTGCTTTCTTTACTCAGATGAGCAGCACTGTGGCCAGCCCGATGTCAACAGTTGTCTCTTCAAGCAGTGGAAGAAAATCGACAAGCTTTACACCTGAATTGCAGAGCATGATGTGAGTAATCAGTCAGAATATCTCGTAATGTCTGCATTGTGTATTCATCTTTTAGGTGGTTTCCTAGAATGTGTGAATAAGGGTGGTGGGGGAAAGAAGAGCAGGTATTAGTATGGAGCTGTTAGTGTTTTACTTCTGATTTGTAAAACATTCAGGGGTGACTTGGATAAACCACACCCTCAATTGAAAGGTGAGAAAATGCTGTTGAGTAAAGAAATGCATTTTTAATGCACACTACAGAATTCTTTAGAGACCTGTATTTCTCAGTCCTTCATCAAAGAAAGTTAAGCTTCCTGTTGTTATATTTACTTCTTTAAATAAATGTTTTGTATTAATATCTTTCAGTGCTAATACAGAGAGACTGCTGAGATCATAATATTGCTGATGAAATTATGATATTGGAATGCTTGGATTTTAGCAGGCAGGAAGTAAAGCTGTTAAAAAAAAATAGGTTATTCTTTTAGTTGTACAGTGGATTCTTAGAAACCTAGTTCTGAGCTGTGATATTGTAAGGTTTTTTAGTTTTTAACTTCTAAAGCCTTGGATGCTGTTTAAACAGGTGGGTTTTGTCGGTCTTAAAGATACTTGCATAATCAGAAGGATTCCTTCTGTAGAAAAAGTCTTTATCTTGTCTGGTAACCTGCTGCATTGGGCTGGCTGCAAGTCTTCATTTTGTAGGAAAGCAACATGTTTATCAGAAAGTTTGACCTGATGTTACATGCATTTTCCCCCTTTCTGTGTGTGTCCAGGACACTGTACTGTAGGGGTGGGGAGTGTAAGTAAGGAGCTTGTTCCCATGTGGATACATTCTCTGATTCATCAAATGCTTTAAAGAATATTTCAACTTAGAACTAAAAGGCATCTAAACACCAAGGCTGCAGTGTCTCATGTCGGAAGTGCACATTTAAAAAGGGTATCATTGGGAATGTTAATTATGGAGTGGGGGGAGAGGAGGATGCACATTTGGCAGTTGCTGAGGTCAGCTGCACATAAAAGGGAGCTTTGCTTTATGAAATCTTGCAAAAGTGTCTTAAAGGATTTTTCCCTGTGTTCATTTATCAGAGTTGAAAATGGAGAAAGCTAATCCTAGAGTACTGACACGTAAATCCATATTTTCAAAGGATAGTGGTCACCACTGGCTCTTTTCACTGAAGTCTTGGCTCTGAAAGGCTGTCCAGGATGTTGTTTGAGATAGGATGAACTAAAGAAGGATGAACTTAACTGTGACTTTTGGACTACTGATCTTTACTTCGAGTGTTCTTTACTTTTCAGTGATCTTGCCAATATTGGAAAGCTTCTTTTTACTGTGTAGCTGCTTCTTATACTGTGTATTTTGCTGTGTAGCTGCTTCTGTTTTTAATCAGCCATGTATAGATCAAAATAGCTACAGCATCCACCTTCTAACCCATAGATGTGTAACTCTGTTTTAATGACAGGGACACTTTGTTTATTAAAATTACAGATGTTTCCTGAATGTTACCATGATACCACCCTTTTGATCATTTTACTTGAAGTTGAATTGTTGAATCACTTGTTAATTTATTTGCATGTGACTTTTAATATATTGCCTTGTGTGAGTTAACTTTTTTAGGTAGTCTTATCTGAAATGTTCTCTCCTCCTTCCTGTTTTCATTATGTTAGAGCTAAAGATTAGGAGAGGAAGAATGTTAAAGCTTTATTTTTATTTATAAATATTATATATTTTGTGCCAGTTGCCTTCTGTAACCATGAAGAAGTTAAAGTATTTCAAAACTCCACATATAGTAATTATTTGCCTACATAAAGATGGCATTTGGCTTTTTAACGTAATAGAAATATTAAATATCTTAGTATTGCTGTAACTCGTTAGAAAAGCTCTTTCCTTTTACTTCTTTTGTACTTGTGAAGGAGTTCATTTTGGACCAGAAAAGTGTATTGGGTTATGGGGTCTCTTCAGGCTACATTAGAACTATGTGTTTTTTTGGTTTTTTTTTGGTTTCAGTTATGGACATGATGGTTTTAAATAAGAAAAATGTTAGATCTCCTCCATGTCATGTGCCAAGTCCCCCACCTGCCTTGCTCTCTCACACTCAGCCTGTTCCTACCAGTTCCCTCTGGTTTCTTCTTGCTTCTTTTACGAGATAGAGGATTTTATGCAGATTAAATGGTGGTGAGAATAGCTATCTTGCTTTTTAGTCGTGTGTTGTAGATTCACCTCCACTGTTGTGTAGCAATTTCTGATCTGAATTGCTGCATGGGCGATAGATCCATAATGAGTTACTCGCCTCTGTTAAATTCTGTGAAGAGTTCCCTTTTCAAAAATGGAAGATGCAATTTGTGTTCAGTTAAATGTCCTTAACAGACTGCTAGATTATTGTCAAGTTGAGCATGGGATACATTTACTGGAGTATTTTTCAGTCTAATATAAATAGGATAGTGACTTTTTTTCCTGTGTGTTGAATCATCTAAAGTACACGAGTATGTTGTTTGAAACCCAGTGTTCTGCTGTATTGAGTTCTCTTCAGGTAGGAAAGTATTAATGCTCTCCTTCAAGAGAATTCTGTTCACATCTATTAAAGTCCTCTACACTGAAAAATACAAGTGTTGTTCTCTGTGGAGAAAATAACTGTAACTGTTTAAAAAACAGAACAGCAGTCTTGAAGTTGAGAGTTGCAGCCTGTGCATCAACTTGGATCAGTATCCTGGGAGCCTGGATTTTACTGAATTGTGGACTTCCTGATAAAGAATTCTGAAACTGCCTTCCCTGCCAGTGTATACATGATTCTGTCAGAATGTAGCAGTTATTGTTGGCCACAGAAATGGAAGGAATAGACATTTTCCTTTTGCTTCAGACCTGGTGCAGTTATCCTTTGAAAGCTGTGCAAACAGATCTGCTGTGCTTTAGAGTAGCAGTTTTCACAGCTTCATTAGACTAGTAGGAACTGAAGAAATTCCTTGACTGTGATGAGCACATTGAAAGTTACATTTTTATTGTTTGCTGGAAAAAAAAAATTTTTTTTGAAAATGATAAAGTGCCAGTGATGAACTGTGTAGAGAAAAAAAAGATAACTGTTTCCTTTGGCCTGGGCCATAAAATGAAGTTATGCCTTTAAAAGAACTTTCTGCGCTTTGACAGAAGCTGACATTTTTTATAAACTACATGATTTAGGAAGCTACAGATTCTCCCATTTAGGCAGTTTATAACACATCCATGCTGACAACTTAAGATCCTGAGAAAAAGTAAAGACTGGAGCATTACAGTTCAAAAAACTTCTTAAAGAAAATAGAGGCCATGTCTGCTGAGTTTGTTATTGTGAAGTTGAGTAGGGTCACCTATTTCCTGTTGATTGTCTTCCCTGTGGATTAATCTGAAGAGTAACTTCAAGTTGTCCTGCCTTTCTCAACAAAAACATTTGTGCAGGGAGAGGATGAACTTGAGAGAAATAAGTCATATAGAGACATTAAGTGCTAATCCAGAATGGCATGTGGTAGTTTGTGCTGATGTTAAAAATGAGCTGTTGGATTTTAGGGGTTTTAAAGGCAGAAGGAACACAAACAGTATGTTTGAAGAATATCAAGTCCCCATACAACCCAGTAGTGAGATCTGCAAATCAGTGAATAAGAATCTCATGGTCTGAATGTCAGATCTTTGATTAGTTTATAATTTGCAGCACTGAAGTTTTGTCTCAGGGTTTGATTCACCAGAACGTCCAAACTTAAATCTGATGTTAAGCTTGTGAGTAATCCTATTTAAGGTGAGGAAGTTATCCATATACTACATCTGTTACATACAGTACACCTGTTTTTAAAGCACAGCATTATTAGGGAATGAGCTGAATCCTGTTGTAGAATTGTGTTTTTATGATAAGCCCCAAAATATTTTTCCAATTTATTTAAGAAGGCCAGAAATGTATAGGAGTCTTGACATAAAATACTGCAGAAAAGCTCTCTTAAATTGTGTACAAGTTTTTCATTATATACATAGATGTTTTACTAATAAAATAGTTCTGTTTTTTCATTAAGAATATTTAAGATATGTACTTGGATTTGAAGAAACTGTTGCGTTTGTCAGGAAAAAAATCTTTATGATGTATAAATAGTACTGTGCAATTAATGGTAGTGCTTAATATGCTGACTGTCTTAAGAAGAATACTTCATAATCAGATTGTCATAGGTTACCCAAACACACGTCAGTTTATAGTGCACTTTTTTTTTGCGTGGTTATACTTGGCTTTTAGTTGTTAAGACCTTGGAATTACCTGATATTTATCTCTTACAAATGTAAAACAGCTATGTAGATCTTGCTTTGACTTCAACATCCTTTATTTGTATTTGGATGTTTTATTATGGCACTGTAGAATGTACAGCAGTAGGTGTTAATAATTAAAAATATTTCAGCACATCAAGTTCATTTTGCTGAGGTTTGTTTTACGTAACTTTGCTTTGCTGATCTACAGCCTGTTTCCAAACTGCTAACATTAGGTGAGTGGCACTTAAGTTACAGTTCTGTCCAGTAGATTCACAACCGTGATGATTTCACAGTAGCCATTAAAATTCATAATTTGGTAGAGATCATCTATTTTGTAATGTAAGCATTACTTAGAGTGAATTTCTGGAAACCCAGACAGTGTAAGGACTTGTGTTGAGCAGTTTGCAGACACAGAGGGAGGTTCCCCCCTCCTCAGTAAAATGTCTTGATTTCTTGAAGTTATTTTAACTGTTTGCAAAAGTACTAATTGTTGTGATCTGGAGGTGATTTGCAAGTTGTTCTTACTGACCCAGTGTGGGTTTTTTCCCCTGAACACTCATACAGAAGAAACAGAGGCTGTACTCAAGGCCAGTTTTTTATCAAAAGAATACTTTTCAAAAATCATGTAAGATTTTTTGATGGCAAACACATATTTCAAATTAACATGAATCAAGCACTTCAGTTTGCTACACCCTACAGCTTGATCCTGCAGGTGGGTTAGTAATTTTATGATGGGCCAACATTTGTAGGATTGGGCTTCGATTATAATTCAAAAGCTTATTGTATCAAGTACTAGTTGGTTAAACTTGCATATCAGCGTGTGTGTTTTGTGTACTGCATTTTTTGTGCCTCAGCGTCATTGGTAATGGTGGGCTGTGTTACCACAACAGTGCAAGCTGTTTGGAAATGCTGCTAGCTTTAATTCAGAGCAAAATGAAAATGTGCGAGGAACTGATTTATTTTTGGCTGAAAGCCTTAGCTTGAAGGCCATCAGTGTGGATTCATGAATGGGACACAGACAGCCTTCCTGAAGTTACTGGAATTCATTTGATGTGAAGGGAAGTAGCTGTGGAGGATTCAGTTGGAAAAAAACCTTTTCTGATTTTGTAAATTTGTAAAAGTACGTATTTCAAGTAAATGGGTGACATATTTATCCTTCAGGCTTGTGGCAACATGAATCATCAGCTTGATAATGCATAACTTCAACTGAGTCAAGAGGCTGAACTATATTCAACCAAAATGCCCAGATCATCTGTATGTCACTTCAATATATATATTATAAATCAAACTTAGATTCTTAATTAGCTCTTAAGGTAGGCTTCATACCAAAAATCAAAATTTGATGTTACAAGGTTATAGAGATAAATTTTAAAGGTGGAAGTAGTGGAGGAAACAGTGTTTTAATTTGGTTTGTGTAAGGCTTTCTGGTTACCTATTATGTTTGCAGAAGTTAATATTAAATAATAGTATGCATTGATAAAATACCAAATTTAGTATTGCTAACAATTGATTATGTCTTTCCAGACAATGAAATTGGGTTGGGGCATTTACTCTATTTTCTCCAGCTTGTAGTTTATACCCATCTGTGACACACTTCAGTGTTGTGTTAGTGTGCAGAAGAGATCTTAAAAAAAAAAAATAACAAAAAACTTCATCCTGCCTTTTTATTTATGAATATGTTATTTATAGTATTTTCTTCCCTTTTTAAACATCTAGTAAATTATGAGAGAGACTTGGTAAGGATTGGGACCAGTTCTTTGACCTTTATTTCATTAAAAGTCCTTGGACCTGTCTCTCTAACTTTTGGGATATTCACCATGATCCCTACTACTAAAACATTTGAATGGTTCCTCAGTATTGTCAACATTTTGTAGTTTGGAATGGGTAGTGAATAGTGGTTTTAGACCTCTAGTCACTCATGGAGTATCTAGATTGAGCTTATTTTTATTTCAGACTTAAAAATGTTGTGTATAGGAAAAAAAATTCTGTGTGATATGATATATACAATCTACTCAGTGATACTCTTTATTGTCTGTTGAACTTTGCACCTTATCAATAAAATAAATTTTTTTATGGCTTATCCTAATTGTTTAGGATTTCTCATCCATTCTGTGACAACAGCAACCTAAGGAATAGCATCTTAAATTTTTGAATGTGAAGTGAATTTATCAGAAGTATGATCTCTGAACTGATGCTTTATCTCCCTTATGTATTTGGATAACCCCTGCTGGCTTCAGTTGAATTACAGTTTGTTCAGCACTGAATGCCCTGGAAGATTTCACTGGTATTTTTTTTCATTTTTCCCCCTAGTATCCAACGCTACATTTATTTTCTAATACAGAAATGTGAATTGTTTGATGCTAACAGTGCTTATGTATGCTAAAAGTGTTTTCTTATCAGTTAGAAAATTCAGGGAACGTGTTGTTCACTGCTGAACAGATGCCCACCATATGTAACAGTAAAGAAGTGCTGTGATTCCTGCAGGTGTGCTTTGCCAGACTGGCATGTGTTTATGTATTAATATGGTTTTGAATATCAGAATAAGTATCACTTGAATACTTCAGATCACTCAGATTACGTGCTAACCAAAAACCCCCGCACAATATACACTTCATGGTGTTTGCAGGACATAATTTGCTGTTGAATATTTTACCTGAAGTGCTTTATTATATGACATACGATAATTTTTAAAATACATTCTCTGTCTGATTCCTAGATCTTGTCCAAAATCTTTCTTTCTTGCTGTTAGAGTCAGTGACTACTTGATTTTTGATAAACACCTAATTTTGTTATCCTCGTCTTCAAAATATTTTTTTTTTTTGTCTTTGTTACATGGGTTGCATTGCTAAGTCCAGCTTGCAGTTGTTAAACCATGGCCTTGATTATTTTGTAGTTTTACTATTTTATTTTTCTATTATACCTAAATGTACCAGTTTGAGTTATCCTTGTGAGGCAGATATAAGCATAAATATGAGAACTGCCACTCCCCTAATTTCAGTTTCATTGTGAGGTTTCCCTTCATGCCAGGTTCAGTTCTTTCCCAGGAAAAAAAGAATTTGTAGAATGTTAGGTTTCGTGAAATGCTGAGCATGTGCAGACCCTGATTCTACTTGAAACAAGTAAATAATTATAGTGACTAGGAAGTTATGCTGAATAGACAGTCTAGATGATTGTTTTTAATCCAGAATTTTTCTCGTGTGCAACACAATGAGCATGTGCTTGAGCTGAGTATTAATAATAATTTATTTTATCTTACTGTATGATGAGGTATGGTAGCACTCACACAACCCTGTTATGACTGTTACCTCATGGCTTCTTTTGGTCATATGCTTATCCCTCTCTGCTTTGAAGTTGATCAGTAAAATAATTTGACTTTGGATAGTTCATTTGGAGTGATGGTGGAAGAAAACACCAGTAATGACCTGGCTGAGGGAGTGCTTTGGTTAACCAGACTGTAATTTGGGACTGTCAAGAATTTCTGTATTCTGTCCCATACTTGTTTACCATATTTGAACCCAGAATTGTGCTGAGATTGCATTGTTCAAAAATAACCAGTTTAGCCTACTGAGCTGAAATCCCTCTCTGCAAACATGCATAGGGCCCTTGCCCCTCCTTTTGGTAGAGAAATGACAGCAGGGCAGTGGCGGCAGATGTGGTACGTGGTTATTAGATCATGTGTGGCTGTTTCTGTCCACCTCAGTAAATACATCAGGCAAGAGTGGTATGAGAGAGAAAACTAGGAGCAGAGCTAAGTTTTCCTTTTATAGGTAGGATGGAATACAGGAAGGATGTTTGTTAGAGAAAGAAATTGCTACATCTTCTTTTGATGCGGATGTGGTATTTTTAAGCTTTTAAAGGCAAAGTCTCTTCTGTGCACAGCTCAACAGGATTTTGCTGAGGAGGCCTGATAGGGTTCACACAACTGGTAATAAAACATGTAAGAGCTGAAAAGGGAGTGAGTCTCAAAAAAGCTATTTGAAAATTCATTTTTCAGCCTTCCACATTTCTGTACTGCATTTTAAAGTGTAGTTATTTTAGATTTCCCTTCTGTAATACCTCAGTTTTGTTTTACCTTCTAGTAGTGGAGTTCACTTGAACTTGACCTTATTAGTGTCAAACAGTCTGAAACACACTCATTTTATCTCATGCGTCTCTCTGTTGTTGTTACCGAATATCCTGTACCTACTTATGAAGGGGCAAGAGGCGATGAAGGATCAATTAACATACTAACAATTAACATAGTATGCACACACAGAGCAAAGAAATTGTTGAATGTCTGTACAGGCATATGAAGGAAATTCCTGTAACTAATTTCAAAATTACATTCATACTCAAAGCCTGCAAAAGAAACACAAGAAGGATGTTTTTATGAGGGAAGACTGGAGAGATTAATCTGGGTAACAGTTTTTTCTATAAACAAAATTAACTGAAGTTAAGCATTAGTCTGGGTTATGTGTATCTTGTGTTTCTGCTCAACTAGTACTTTATTTTTCTCTTGTCAGTTCAAAGTTAATGTAGGTTTTGCAGTTCATTTGTGAAATGGGATTTGCTAAGTATGAGAACAGTTCCTCTAAGGTTACTATGTGCACAGTTCTACTGAGTGCTGAGTTGCACGCAGTTTCTGAAGCAGATCCTGTGTTTGAAATTTTGTTTTGAGTTGAAATATTTTACAGTATATGGTTCCAGGATTCTGAGCTTAGATTCCTGAAACTTTCTGCTTTTAGGTTTTGACAGGTTACTTTAAGGTATCATCTAGTACCTAAGTAAAAGATTATAAAATCTGGAAGCATTCTATCCTACTTGAGTGAAGATGTACTTATATTGTAACCAGATACTGTTTAAGCCATAAATTAATATGTTAATTAAATTCAGCATTTTCTACTTCATTTCCCCAGTGTAATAAATTGTAATAAATTAGTTCTAGCAGACTGAACTTGAAAATCTAGTTTAACTACAGCTATGACCATAACTGGCAGATATGTCTGTTCTTAACTGCTGAAGTCTTTAAACTGCAGCTGTTTGCATCTCACACTTAATTTGACACCGCACATTGTACGTGTCAGCATGCAGTATTGTTACAGACATTATTCATCCATACAGAACAGTAGGGAGGTGGATACTGTAGCTACTATTGGCTTTTTCATTTTTCTGAAGTAATTCCATCCCATGGAAATATTTCCAGTTGCATTAGATAATTAGCTGAAAATTTAACATTAGAACGTTCGTAAGGGACTGGAGTTAGGAGGAAACTGCAGGTTACAGTGTCCTAGGTAGAAAGCTTGGAGCATCTTCCTCATCTAGGTGCTATTTCTGGCTCATTCAACTCTCTGTCTATGGCTTTGGAGGGCAATATTTGTCACTCTTTTTACAATGTATTAATTTATTTATTTTTAATTACTACTTATTTTATTTTTTTCCTAAAGCACACAAGCTGTATAATCCTTCCCAGGTTTTGCTGGGCTGGTGCTGAAGTCTGCCTTCCTTGGTACGCGGTCTCATCGGAGGTACACTCTAGTCCTTAGTGGTTAGAGAAAGGTGCTTGTTTGTCTCTATCACTGTTAGTTCAACATAGTAATTTAGATGATGACATTCTCCCTAAATTGGTCTGTAAGGTGATTAGTTTATCTTTGAATCCCACACTGGCTCTGGGGTCTACAATGAACCAGCTAAATAATGACAATAACTTCTCCTCCTGCATAGTTTCTAGGACTTTATAAATACAAGTGTATAAATGGCTTTATTGTTCGCTTGATTTTCATCAGGTTAGCCTACTTTTCCATTTGACTTTGTTACATATATAATAGATACGTAACAAATATATATCCAGAATACTACATCTTAAATCTCAGGGTCTCTTTAGAGTATGAAGCTGATTTTAAATCCCATAGACCAGTATTTAATCTTTCGTTGTGTTTCCGTAGGACCTTCTATAATGATGCATGAAGGTGTTGCAGTGATTAGAAGGGGATTAGAAGTGATTAGAAGTTTTTTTTTACCTTGACTGCAGAAATGGTAAATAATAATTTTGCAGTTGTGATAAAACGGGATAGCAGAAATGGCAGTAAGACCAGTGGCTAAGGGGGAAGTAGGTGAAGAAAGGACAAGGAGGAGAATGGTCTAATAGCATGTGCTAGTTTATTATACAAAATTATATTGGCCATTTCTTTAAGGTGTTAGGAATTATGAGCTTTTTTACCTTTAAAAAACACCACTACCAAGGACATGTAGTTTGTGTTTAAAGCTTTTTAATTTTGCAGAAAATGCTGAGCAAACAACTTATTTGCTCTCCTGACTTGGTGACTTTTTTCCCTTCTTCAGTTGTCAAACAGTGAGCTCCAAGGACTCTATGGTGTTAAAAAGCAGCAGCTTCTGACCTAATGTACCCTCGTCTGAACGATAATGTTTCTTTGTTACTTATTTTTAGCTCAGATTGTTTTTCTCCCCTTTCCCCCAACATGATTTGTACAACCTTTAGAAAATTGAGTAGTTGTGGTTTTGAATCATCCTCCGCTTCTAGACTGAATGAGTTTTTCTGAAGAAGCACAGGATTGCTTAGGAGCGGACCTTTTTCTCACTTAAAAAGGCAACAACCATGACAGTCCTACCCCCTGAAAAAAAGGAAGAAAGCTGTAGACCCCTTGTAGACTGCATTGTGACCCTGGAGAGGACAGTGTGTTAAGTACTTATTTAGTTTTGTCCCAATGGTATATTGCTAGCAGATGTCCTTTGTTTTCCTTTTGCTATGATTCAGAGCCGTTTGGATAAAACATTTTGAGAGAGTATGTTTTGGTCCTGAAATAAAGCATGACTATCCATTTAGAAACTGCAGTAATACTTCATTATGGATCAGTCTATATTTGACTCCTTGTTTGGGTGTAAAGCCTTCAGTATATCTAGTACAAGTCTTAAGTACTATTACTTGTGCTTTTGGTGAAGCACAGCAAGATAACATGAACATCTAATGTGTAAATACTGATTAAAAAAAATCTTATTGTAATAAATTAAATTCCACAAAGTACAAATAAAGGTAACTGACTGTTTTAAGTATGGGAGAAAATTAATGAATTTCATGGCAAATTATTTGTTTCCTATTAAACTAGTTATACTTTTGTATTAGAAAAGATCCCTTTGTTAATTCTACAGGTAATATAGATCCCTTCTACTGCAAGCTTGTAGTTTTAATTGTTGTGTAGCTCTTACATTCTGAATTACTTGCAGAAAATCAAGAACCTGAGGGGTTGGCCCGTGCTTTTTTGTTTGTTCTTATCCTATGGGTTTTCATTCAAATGTGGGCACACACACACACACACACACACACACACACACACACTCACTCTCACACTCACACACTCTCATTCCCAACAGCTTGCCAATATTTCTGCACCAATTAAATAATAATACCATAGAATGGAATGATAGAAGAAGTAAGGTTGGAAGGGACGTCTGGAGGTCATTTGCTCCTACCTACCAGACTTAGATCTGGTTGCTCCATGACTGTATTAGAAAAATGTGCTTTTATTTTATGGTCTACATTGTTTAATTGCTGTAGCCTACAGTAGTAAACTGCTTTTTCCAGTATAGCCAAGCTACTGTAATTACTCTGGAAATACTTTTAAATTTAGACTAGACCTTAATATTAAGTAGCATCTAAAATTACTAAATAATATTAGATTTTGATTTTCTGGAAAGTCCCTTTCACTAGCCAAGTTAAGAGGAGAAAATACATAGTCCTTATGGAAGGTATGTAGCAATGTGGTTTAATATGTGACTCCATACCTATGACTAGTTCTTCTGCTAGACTGCAAAGCTACTGCAAATCTGTATTTTAAAATGTAGATATTGAAGTAATTACGCATATTACCCTGAAAAAATATGTAATGTTAAACACCCTCACACCCCACCCCACATACACTCTTTATTACCTATTTCTAATTCTTGCAGAACCTGTGTAAAAGAAGGGATAGCTACTACTTTACAGACCTGCTCTTCAGTTATGATAAAATATTTTGTGTTATTGTCTAAACCAGAGTATATTTTATATGGCCACCACAGTGCTGAAGGTTACAGAAAAGGAATTTTTTTAAGTAAGGAGTTTGAGCAGACCTGGAGATTTGATAAAGTGTTGGAAAGGATGAAAAAATACCCCTCTATTCTCCCTCTTTTTACGAAAAAATATTAATGTTTTCATTAAAATAAATTTTGTCTATTTCTTTCTCTGCATGTGTATATATAGGCTTGTGTACAACCATAACATTTTGCTGACTTCCAGTTAATATGAATCTACTTGGCTATCTAGGAGGAAATATGGGAATGAAAATATTAGCATGAAGGAAGAGTTTGATCTGTGGGAATGCATTTTTGTAATATCCTTCCACTCTATTACTTTAAAGAACTTGGTGTTTTTTGACTCTCTTAGTAACTTTAAATTAAATGTGTAATGGCAGATTCATTGCAATCAGGTCTTTTTTCTACATATTATCTTATAATTTGGTAAGGCAGTTCAGTCAATAGCAGTGAAGGCAGAGAGGTAACTCTGTCTTGATTTACAGCCTCAGGAATTCCAATTTTGCTTTTGATAGTGGACAGATCAGTTGTGGAAATCAGATTCTATGCAGCTCTGAAACATTTATTACAAATAATGCTTCTAAATGTATGTAAATTAACTTTGAAAACTGTAGAGGTATAATTGCTGGTTGTCCCTTAATGGCATGTAAGAGCAGATTTACAGAAATGGTATTGATCCTGGACTAGGCACTTCTAGGTCTGTTTATGCCAGCTGCCCTGGAATTGCAAGGAAACAGCCCTGTGTAGGGAGTACTGAAAATCTGCTAAACTGAACCAGCTTTGATACAAGTTAAACAGGGCTCGATGCATATCTGGTGACTTCAAGAGACAGGCTCTGTAGAGGTTGGTGAACTTCTCTATTCTCTGTTTCTCTCTGTATTAAATGCCGGTTTTATTCCTTCAAGAATGAAACTCTCTTTTGGAAAGAAATGTATTAAAACAAGCTCTGCCTGTGAGTTTGCACTGGCAGGATCCTCTGCTCTGCCTGCCCAGGTAGTACCTTCACATACTGCTGTAGTTGTGTGCCAGTGCTGACTTTACAGTGACAAGTCTGGATCTGTTGTGTCCTGTTATGGTTCAGATGACTGAAAAGATAAGTGATCAATTTATAGAAGGAGAGATGGAACTCTAGGGGTTCTTTCTAATGAATTATAGAATTATTTTTGAAAAAGCAGTACAGTGTTTGAATAGTCAAAGTCAAGTATATTTCTGGAGCCAGGATTAGGATGGCAATATTTATCTTTGAATTCTTAAGACAGATAAAAATCAAAAGTCCAAACCACCAGCTATTTTTCTTTAATGTTTAGATTAATCCAGAAAAATAGACCAAATTTTTGAAAATGGCTTATTTAAACATGGATTCATTGAACTATTTAAGGGGCATTCAATTTCCCTCTTAAAAGACTTCTCTGTGTAGTGACATACAGGGTTTCAGGGAATGTTATGAATTGATTTGTCACTATGATCCTTTTGAAACAGGGAAGTCATAACACTATTTTATCAATTGGAAATTGAAGCCCTGGGCAGAAACTCCTGAACACCATCTAGTTTAAAATGTCTTCTCCTTATCTGCTTTAATAAAGCTTTCTCTGCTCTGTTTGATGTAGGTGATGGTGAAATGTGTTTGATATCTGTAAGGCTGTCTGATTTTTCTGTTGGCAACACTGCTTCCTCATTCACACACAAGTGAAGATAGTTGTCTTAATAAAAATAAAATAGGAATTAGACTTTTTTTTTTGTATCATCCATCCTTTGTTACATGTAAGCTTGCCATGTGGCTTTCCATGTGTGCCACATGTTTCTTGTATAAGCATCTACTATGAAAGACAAGTGTTGGTAGCTCTATCACTAACACTTCACGTGCCCTACAGTGAAAAGCCAACATCCTCTCCAGCTGATGAGAGCTGTTGCTGCTATTTTGGTAGTCTTTTGTTTCTTTAAATGTGGGGCGATGAAAGCATGAAGAACAGCTGCTGCTACTTTAATCCTATAAGAGAGGTAATATTCGCATGTTTTTATTTGTGATCAGTGAAAGACTCATTTCTTTCTTGTTGGAGATGAAAACAAAGATGTTGGGAAAGTTTTAGTGCAGATTGTAAGAAATATGGCTGTTACTCCTGCAGTGAGAAATTCGAAAACCAGTTCACCTGTTATAGCCAAAGGTGGAGAAAAATTTACTGCAGGGAATTTTAAACTTAAAAACCCCCCAACTTACGTGTTTTGGGACTGAAGGAATAAGTAAGTGTCAACACACTTAAAACTGATTCCTATTCTTACCTGACTTGTTTGACAGCTAACGATTGAACTCAGTGAGCTGAGGTATTTTCAAACCTAAACAAGTCTATGATTCTATGGCTTTTGTTTTGTTTTTTTTTTTTGTAATTGAAGATTACAAATGAGTTGTGTGTTACTTACAAAATTCAGTAATAGAAACTGGAAACCTTTTAAATGTACTTTACATAGTGAAAACAGACTGTGAGCAGATTATTTGATTATTTTGGATTTTGATTAAGATACTAGCATGGACGTTGCTGAGACAGAGATAAAAATAACTGTACACATACTTTTGCTTTATTTATAAATAAAACCTGCCTCTGAAATCTAGAGATACCAAGTCTAGATACCAAGATTACTAGATTTTGGGTGTGCAAACAGATTCCCCATAGATAAATAGAATGTGAACTTGTACTGCCTTGTACACTCTGTCATGCTTTTATATCTGCTCTTTCCCAAACTAAATGGAAAGTTATTAATTCCCTTTTCCTTCAGGACTTTATAACCAACTGAAGAATAAGTCCTTCAGAGCAGCTGAGTCACTGCAAGGTTTCCATCCTACATTTCTGTGTGGGAACTTGATTATGTACCAAAGCCGTTACCTTTATCAGTGAGTTTTACTTGTTAATTGCTGAATACAAGTGATGTAGAACTAGGAGGGAACTAAAAGAATCCACTTTTTCCATTCTGGGTCACTGAAGCAGATTCTGTATTACCAAGCCTTCATGAGAGCCAACTGTCTCATCTGCTTCTAACTCCCTAGTGAAGGAGATTTTTGGGCAGTTTCCTCAGAACTAACTTAATTTTTGATTATTTACTGCCCTGTTTCTGTAGGGAAGTGACGGCTGTGAAAAACTGACTTTTTTGTGTTGTACAAGATAATAGAGTAGGGCCAATAAGTGTTAGTGACTGTGGATATAATGTGAAAATAGGTTCGATATGGAGGGTGTATTTAATCACTTCCTAATTGTTTAAGAAATAACTGAATATCTCAAGACAAAAACAGACTGCATAAGATACCTAGGTAGGGTTCAGACCTAACAGGCCCAGCTGATCCAAGCTGGCAAGGCCTATTGTGCCATACATGGCATAGTTGCAACCTACCATGGAATACTGAACTCCTTTGCTTCTGACTCCTTTTTGTCTTTCACCACAGTACTAAAGAAGGGTTGATCACCATTCACTTTATAGTGACAAATTCAGTTCCTTTAACCTTTTTGCATTGATCATGGTTTCTAAAACTGTTACATCTTATTTTCTTCCACTGTTTTGGGATTTCCGCCCCCCCCCCCCCCCACCTCACCCCCGCCTTCTCCCTTGAAAAGTGTTGTCTCAACAGGAGGGGGGAAAAAAAGTAGAAGAGTTGTTTTGGAGCTCTCGTCAATAAAATGTGCAGAAGCCATCTCATACTTTTTCTGTATATGGCAGTCCTTATAGTATCTGTGAGAATGAACTGAACACCTGGCCTCAGTTTGGCTTGTGACCCTTTTTAATTTTCATATTTTCCTCAAAGTTCCCATTCTTGAGAAGGTTATTTACCTTTTTTCAAACTGCTCATAGTCTCTAAGTTTGCACTCTTACACTGATCTGTTTAATCCTGTTGGTGTTAGGCTTTCTCTAATTGATTGAATCCTTTGTGGTGTTGTCTTCAAATGTTTGTCTTCCTGCTTGATGTCACAGTAAATTGCAGAAAATACCATTCCTATTCCCTCGCATCTGCTGAGTGTATTAACCTAAACAAAACTGAGCATAGCATATCCCTGTGGACCCTTAAAATACCTTGTATTTCTCTAGGGAGTTAATGTTATCAGCTACAGTTGGCAGCACTCTGTACTGCAACACTCACTTTTGCCTTTACAGGTTTCCTTGGATAATATGTTGGCAGCATAATGTTTTTTCTGAGGCCAAGTTGCTTTGATTATTGGTAAATATTAAGCAGTGGAAAGTTGGTTTCTCTGTGAAATTAATCATCTGGATTGATGTGTAATTATTTTTTCTTAATTCATTTTGCTTGTCTTTTCACCTTGCTACTGTGCATGTTTATGGGTTGACTGTTTCAGTCTGTTCAGAATCTCAGGTCTGGCAGTGGTTTCAGTGAAGGGTGTCCATATATGGAAACTGATGCAGGACAATACTTTGTATAAGTTGTAAACTCAGCTTTTAGGAAATCTGCTGAGGAAGAACACAGTAATCAATGCTTTTGTGTTCAGAATCCTGTATGGTTCTATTGCTACAACCAAGTCAGTCAGTAAGGTTTGTAAAACGCTTTAAATTCTTTAATTTTTATTAGTTGCAGCCAAAACCAGTTTTCTTACTGAAATACCTTCAGGATCGAGCCCAAAGAAGGGAGCAGCTATATTTGGTGATGGCACAACTGTCAGCATTGCTTTTCTCAGGTTTAAAATATGCTTGTGCAAAGAAAATGGAAGCATTTTGCTGACAATGTTTGCGAAGCATTTTTCCAGCAAGAACCAAAATTACCAAGCTCTGACGTTGAGTCATCAGTATGCCTTTCTATTATTTTATTTTTTGTTTTTAGAGCAGAGTTCTAAAATATACATCAAAATAAGTTAACCTTGAAGACAGCTTTACTTTGGGCTAAAGCACACGTGCTCAGCAAGGCTGAATTGACGATGCTGTTTATAAGACTTCTGCCATTGTTACTGATTTATGTTGTTGTATAAGGGTCATGCCTATGGATCAATATTTTATGATGGACACTGAACAAATGTATAACAAAAACAATCTTCAATATTCCTGTTAAAGAAATGATGGATTCAGTTTTTTTCTTAATCTGTCTAGAATTTTCGAGTGGCTCTGGCCTCTGTGTGGGACCAGGACCTCTAAAAGGCATACCAGATAACCATTGCTATGTGAAAATCAGACAGTGGGAAAACCTTTAGTAAGGTGCTCAGTCTTTTTGCTGATTTTGAAAGCAGAAGAGTCTGATTTATGATCATAACACCTTCAAGTAAGTTTAGAATCAGCTTCCTGTGCGAGCCATGCCCTGTTCCGTCAGAAAATAAGGGAAATGGTAGAGTAATATCAAGATGCTGAGAAACACTCTGACCAATGACCAAGACCAGACCCCTGCTCCTTGCTTTCAAGACTTGAGATTGAGAAGATCAGAAGCATGAGGGAGCAGCAGAGTGCTAAAAGATGAGTTGCCATTTCACAGCCAAGTATTTTGACTCTGGCAATTCTCCTGCTACTTCCACCATCAGAAAATGCAGGGAGAATCATTAAACCAAAAAATTAATCTGCTGGGAGATGTGGAAGAATTACTGGAATTGCCATGAAAACCAGCTGTGTTACACAAATTATTTGTTATCGAAACATGTGCACTGCCTGACACTCAGTGCTCCTGCCACCCCTGAGCCTCTGTGCCTGTCACTAAGGACAAGGATTTTCTGGTGCTCCTCTCTGTGTTGTATAATCCCACTCCCATGTCAAAGATAGCTTTTCCTTATCTTTACAGTTTTCCTGCTGAAGTCCCTATAAAACGGCCTTACAAAATATATTCCCAGGGGTTGCTGTCTCCTGACTTTTTTTTTCCCTTATTCCAAACACTGAAATCAGGTTTTGGGGTTCCTGAGGTATCAGAGTTGCTTCCCTAATAGTGTGCTGACTTGAGTGGTCAGGTATATTGCTTTTTACAGACATATATGAATATATATGTTGTGTGTCTAGAAAGCTGGAGTCAGTTTTTCTGTGGCAAACCCATGCAGACAGACTCACTCAGAGCTGCACGGAGGCCAGAGCTCCCGAAGGTGAACGTGCACATGTTCTGTTCCATCGGAATAGAGCAAAAGGTTCCCTATGTGAGTTCTTGGAAAGGCTGTGGATCTCCCCTGCTAGGACATTTGTTAGTAGTCAGGAAAGGAAAAAGCTTACAGGTTAAGAGCATGAAGTTAGTTTTCCACCATCTGACCTTTCTCACATGCCAGCACACAGCAGCTTTTCTGTAGCATCAAAAGATGTTATTTTTTGTCAGGGTAACTGTGCTAATAAACCCTCTTATACAAATGTATCTATTAAGTTATTAAAAAAAAAAAGTGTACTACTATAAGTAGTTTTATTAGTCTAGCTTCATTTAAATGAGGCCTTTATCCATCATCACTGTCTGTAAAAACTTGCATTTCTAACATACTCCACTGCTTTTCCAGATCACCTTGGTCCTGCATTAAGGTGCACCGTAATAGCAGGTGACAACAGTTCTGTTCTGTGATGTACCAGTGGAAGAGACGTACAGCTCTGGGCACCAGGCTGTTAGTTACAAAGATCTTGGGATGTGTATCATCCACAGTGTTTTTTTAATTCTAAAATCTGTAAGTTGTTGTGTTTTCCTCTTGCTCCATTAACTGTTATTCTACATGTACTAAAGTCGAAATCAAGTAAGTGTGATCTGATTTGTGTCAATAGGATCTGGTTTGGAGTTACTAATTACTTATTCATGAACATTGTCCCTGGTCTGTGTGTGGTGAGTGGTTGAGTGTTCTCAGGCTGTCGTATACAAAGCATACTGGGTTTGCATGGATGCAAGCACTTATCTGGTCACGCTTACTCTTCATGTAAACCATGAATGAAGGTAGAACTAGGCTGGCCATGGAGAAATCCCTGCTGCAGGTCACATTAAGGTCTTAGTTTCATCTGGTTTAGCAAAGTGTAAGGCTTGTGTCAAGGGAGATTTTGTATGTGGATTGTTGTGTATTTGGGTATGGATTTCTCTTTAGAATATTTCTTAGGAAAAGTGGATGGAGAAACAAAATTAGTGATGTAAAACTTAGCAGTCAGATCATTGATGTAATAATCAAAAGTTCTTACTGAAAAAAAAAAAGACAAAACCAGTCTGCGAGAATTTGCAGATGCAAGTTTTTTCCATGTGCCATGTGTTAATTACATGGCTTTGATGTCCTAACTTGTCTGCCTTATGCAGATGGGCACTTATCTCACTAATGAACGGCTTTTTTATTTTCTTTGTAGGATTGCTTCATGTTTCTTTGTAGATGAGACAGAGTATCAGTGGTGTCAGACATAGTTGTCTCCATAAAAAATGTAGTGCTAAATCTTCCTAAATGGTGATCTGTGTTCAGTGTATTGTCCACTGAAACTGTGCCTGGCTGCGCTTCTCTCTGTTGTGAGGAATAACATGCTAGAATTTCATGCTGGCAGCTATTTCTGTTTGTTTCTGCTTGTGTTTTGCTTTATTTATTTATTTTTTAAAATTCCAAACACCTCACACCATTTTCTTTTTAAGAAATATAACTAATGTAATTCATAACATAAATGTATTGGCTTTTGTTTTACTAACTCTGTAGTCAGTGTATTCACTTCTACTTTACTCTGAGATTTACCATAATGAGCAGCTCGGAACAGTTTACTTTCTGAAAAACAAGTGACTCCTGGTAATGCTCAACTGTGGTTTGTAACATTCCATAGAACAGCAAATACTAAAACTCACTATTTTTCCCAACCTGAGCTCTGAAATAATAGAGTATGGATTTGGCATCAAGAAATACTGATTTGAAATACGTATGAAACAGATTTCTGATGAAGAGGGAATTTGAGAAATACTTCTTTAAGAATTCTGGTGAGATACACAAACCTCCTTCTGTAAGCTCTCTGAATATAACTAACATGCTGCTCAGTTTATTCAAAAAGGACTGTAAATTCTGGAATTTTTAACTTGATATGTTTGCAGGTAACATGATTGATGTGTAACTCTAGAATGAAAGGAGTATTTAGAGTCTTGGCTATCAGTTCACCAGTTCTTCTTCCTTAAACAAAGATAGGTCAGATATTAGTCTTGTCCTCTCTGTTACAGTTTCTAGCTTCATCCTATGAATACAGATACAAACACAGAAAATGTTCTAACACTCGAATGCTTATCGATTACTAAATAGGTAAAAACAGAACAGTGGAGGGGGGCTTGCCTATCTGTCATAAGATTTTTTTTTTTCCTAACTTCTCAGAGGTATATCATATTATAAATGCATTAGAAATGTTTTGCTCTGAGGATATGTAGCATTCCTATAAAGGTTAAATCAATAAAAATGATTTGGCCACATTCCTAAGCATGGCTAGAACA
This sequence comes from Acropternis orthonyx, assembly GCA_035583155.1. Taxonomy (NCBI): domain Eukaryota; kingdom Metazoa; phylum Chordata; class Aves; order Passeriformes; family Rhinocryptidae; genus Acropternis; species Acropternis orthonyx. The sequence continues at coordinate 111,517,331 of JAWWEU010000111.1, forward strand.
GGTAGCCCGTTGTTTAAGGTACCCTTGAATTTCTGGATCGGATTATTATGGTGCAGCAAAAGGGCTTACTAAAGGCTTCTTACTGTCTGCAGACGTTCTGTGTTTCTATGTGAAGATATCGTCAGCCTTAGAAAACCTTCAGATTTTCTGTGCTAGTGAAAAAAAAGAGTATTTTTATTGGTATTTTTACTCAAATATTGTGCTGTGTGTGTGCTGTAAGTTTTAAAGGAAGTTTTGCAACAAGAAGGGGTGAAGACACGTCAGTAATTGATAACAACCAGGTATGTAAAGAAGAGAAAGAGACGTCTTTGATTTAAATCAGTGTTGAGACTGGTAAAATTGCTGTCCGTTTAAGTATCTTTATTAGTTTATTTAGCTAATTTTATGCATATCTGATCAAGTAGAATGTATATTTGCTATGTCTGGACAGTTCAGTAAGCAAGATGATTAAATGTAATGGTAATGGACTTCAAACAATTGTTAGTTCAAATTCTTCTAATTTTATACAAAGCTGATAAAAATTTAGTAGCCATTAAATAGTGTTTCTTCAATGCATCTGGTTGATTCAGTAGTCAGTGCTGAAGTCTGACAGTAGACTATTTTTATAGGTTTAGTGCATTTTAGAATCTCTCGTGCATGTTGAGGAGCTACTTGTGTATTGTTTCAGGGCAGATTTGTGTCTTTCATTGAGTGTGTGTGCTGTGCATTCAGGCTCCTGACATTTTTACACAGGTTTTATGGAGGACAAGCTTTCTGTAAGAACATGTCACTAAGGTTAGAGTTCACATTCTATGGGTATTTTAAATTTATTTCACTCAGTCTTACTATGCCCTTTAAGAATGCTGGAACTGGAAACCAGTGCCTTTTTATCTTTTATTTTGCTTCTTCCTCTTTTTTTTTTAAAGTGTGAGAAAGAGGTTATATTATTGAGTTATGTCCTAAAATGTAAAATTGTGAAGAGTAACTCTGATGAAGCACAAAGCCCACACTACTGGTAACTAGGACTGTATGTCTCGAGATGTTTTTCAGTTGTGAAAATTTGATCAGTGAATTAACCACACATCCGGCTACAAACATCTTTGATCAGAATTGGAACATTCCAGCTTGTGTGTGTGTGTGTGTATGTAAGCTGCCTCCCTTGAGTAGATTTTACACATGTGCACTACACATGTGCCTTGAAATTAGTAAATTAATATTATAATTCAAAGCAATAAAATTACACTCTTTCAAGCCTTTGTTTTTGTACCTCGTATGTTATTATAATTTGTCTTTTTATCTGGGCAAGCTCAAGTCTTCGTTTATTTTAAGATGTATTAATACACAGGTAGCTCAGCTGTAATTAAGATTTTGCTTTTGCTTTTAAAGGTAATATTGAAATGTTACTTTAATGAGCTTAGAACCCCAAATTATTCTGAGGTCATGACTGAAATCATTGCTGTACAAAAAAACAGAGCATGATTCTAGGTCCTCTTCCTGAAATGCTGTAAAATTAAAAGGTGTTCCAATGTTTGCATATGCAATACACAGTGGTACACTAGAATGAAACTGTTCTTGCTCCATTATGAAAATGATTTGCACTATAGAAGATAACCTTGTTCCTGTTTGAGGCTAAATTTTTTTTTTTTGTTGTTAGCTAGATGTTATTTTTTTATTGACAAATAACTGGACTTTTCCTAAATGTTGTTTTCTTTAATAAAATGTTGGTATAAAGAGTGTAACTTATGAATTTGTTTTAGTGTTTCTGTTTATGCTATTTAATCAGAAAGGGGGAAACAAAAACATACTGAACAGCCAGAAAAATGCAGCACTTAGTTTTGAATATACGGAGTTGGATGTAAGAGCAGTGGGAAGGAAGCAAAGTGAATGCCCTTTATGCAGAAAATCCTTTGGGGAAAAGAGAACATTTTTACTGGTGTACACTAAGGTATGGTGCCTCAGTAAATAGCTGCTGCTTTCTGGTACTGTCAGTTTTAAATAAACAACTCATTGTTATGCTTTGGTTATTCCACAAATACCCAAACGCAACCGAGTTAAACCTTGATACCACTGACTGGAAAACGCAGATGATGAGCTCTCTTAATGTGAATCTATACTGATGGTCTTACTTGGAGGAAATCAGTTTTGCAGATTGTGTTAGGAAGTAACTACACTGCAGGCTGTAAGAGCTCTGTCCCACAGCTGCTCCTGTGCTGGGTATTGTACAATAGCTGGTAGCGTTTATTCACCAAACTCTTGTTAATAAAGAGTCACTAAGCTGGACCAGATGTGTCCCTTCAGCGTTACAGAGCAAATGTGACACTTCTTTTTTCCTGAAAGTTTTCTGTTTAAAGGTGAAGGATTCTCAGTGGAATAGATGATGCTTTTGAGTGAAAGTTACTCACAGAACTTGCACAGAAAACGCTGCAAGGTTATAGATACCACAGCAGTTCGGTATTATGGCTCACCTAAAAGGCTTATGGAGGCAGGATAAACTAAAATAGTAAATTCTGACATGGTCTTTGGAATGTTTATTTTATTTTTTTTCAATTGTTACTCATGTCTTAAAATTCCCTTTAAGTTATATTGAATCCTGTTTTAAATCATGTAAATTCTTGCTGATTCTACATGATGATTTGTGTTTATAGTAGGTTATTGATGTATTATACTATTAATGCAAAAATACAGTTGTGAAGTAATACCAGTTCTTGGCAGAACACCCCTGCATTCATATCACAGTTCTTCCGAGGCCAGTGTGGTGTGCCTTATTTTTTTGAACCCTTTCAGTGGAAATATACTGTGTCAAAAACACCAGCCGACATACAAATAAGACTATTTTGGCTAAAATGTGTGTTTTTACTTTGAAAGATGAGGTGAGTTAAGACTTGGCCAGTCTAATGTCCACAAAAGCAGTTTCTCTCATCATGGGACTATGGGAAGAAGCAAGAAGATACCAAAAGACTGATTCCCAGACATCTTTCTCTGAAATATTATCAAGTATTTTAAAGGCAGTTCTTCTGCCATCTATTATTTCACTGCTGGCACTAACACTTACAATTTATGTATAGCATGATAATAGCAGTAATAGACTGTTGTTTTTTTTTTTTTTTTACAAATATTTACACAAGACCCTGGCAAGTTGCTCCACTGCAGATTAGCAGAGTTAGATGTAAGAAGTGGTAAGCATTCTTCGGGTACTGCTGGCAAATCTGAACGCAGTAGCACATTCTCCTTTACAATTTCAGTGGTAGGGTAGAAAGTATTGTACCAATAGAGAAGTCTTCTAAATTTACACTGTTACTGGTTTATTTTTTTTAACTTGAATTTCAAAATTTTAAAAGTGTAGTTAGTAGGAATTAGAGGCTTGAAGTGTTTACATGTGCATGTTTGCACATACACAGCTCATTAACATTTCTTAAAAGAAAGAATATCCTGTTCTAATACCACACATGGATACATTAAAATATCATGTGTTTTTAACTCTGTCATTTCTGATTTGTATTTAAATGAATTACAGGTATTTCAAGGGATTAACACTGTCTGAATGTACTTAGGCATAGTTATTTATCTAGATTGTTCTTAATAAAAAAGCAGGCAACCTTTACATGCATGGGATCATATATATTAAATGTATCTGACAAAGAAATTAGTTTCAAAATTATTAATCACCTGTGGCATCACTGTGCTCTTCCCAGCATGTGGTGATTGCTGTATATGTGTGTCTGTGCATATAGATGCAAACTCATGTTATGAGTGTGAACTGTCATTGAGATCGGGGCTGGGTCCTTTTCCTCTGAACAATATTACATTATGTAACTGGCAGTGGCTCTGTCGTTCTGTTTTAGTAAACCACAGAGTAGATTTAGATCTAAGATATCTGACCATGAGGGATAAGTAAACAATGGTTTGGCACACTTACGGTTCAAATAAATTCAGGGGAAAATAAATGTATGTAAGGTCATTAACTTTTAACTTTGCTTAATCAAGAAAATGATAATAAATTTTGAGTCATTATGAAATGCTAGCAGTTCTAATGAAGTTTGATACATAAAATAAGCTATGTCTATCAGAAATATAGTAACCATATTTGAATGAATTCCTGCCAAAAAAATTTGCCATGGGATTTTTAGCTGTAACATATTAAAACTTAAAACTATTCTTAATTCCAGAACTGCCTGACTCTAATGAATATGGCATTTTTAAGAGACAGACAGCAGTAGAAACTGGTTTACCCTTTGCTGTTAAAATAAAGGTAGTTTATTTGAGTTGAAAAAAAATAAGCACTGTTAATACAGTGAATATCGTACAAAAATACCTTACTTTTTAAAGCACCCTCTGTACTTAAAGGAGAATGTAGCCTTTTCCCCTTTAATCTTTTACTATCCTAAAAATAGTTTTTATAAATAAAAACATATAATAAGGAGTAGGTTGTGTAAAATAACTTCATTGCTCTGATTAAAATGAATTCAGCAGTTCAAGTAAGTCAGGAGAAAACCTATGGATTTTTCCCTCCTGGGGCAAGTTCATACATGAAATAGGAAACTTATAGCTACACGAAGAAGGCTGGAACAGTACACAGGATGGTAACAAGCAGAATAAAAAAATATATACAGGAAACAGATGCATGAATAAAGGATTTTTTTTTTTTTATTGGAAGTGTTAAACTGTTTTACAATACAGTAACCTGAGTTTATTTTGTCTTTGTGCTCATCTTTAAAATATTCTCTTTAGGGTGTACTTTTCAGTATGTTAAGTGGTAGGTCTTATATTTATTTGTGGAAGAGAACGTGTTTATGTAAGGAAACCTGCTCTTAGATTTAAGCTTTATTAACTTAAAAACAAAAACACCTGAGAGCAGATGATAGCCCTCCTTCACCTGTTTCCCATAAGACTTTAGAAGGCAGTTTGAAATGAAGATATCTAATAGAAATTAAAGATGTTTTATATAATGTGAGCAAAAATTAATTTTGCCACTAACAGTCAATTCTTGTGGGGGTTCTGTGGTGGAGGAGGGAGAAGTTTTCTGCACTTTGTGGGTGCTGCTGTCTCCGGATGAACATTTATGATTAATTCCTGTGTCTGGCAAAATTTATGGGGAAAATATCTCTGAAATAACAGTCTACTAATTTATTTTGGAGTACGCATATCAGAATAAATACTGCATTTAGTCCATTTAGGCAAATTAACTTTTTATATTGAAAACAACAGTTGTGTATTTTCACATTGCAGTTTCATAACTGCTTGTATGAAACTTGGATTTTCTCAGTGCTGAAGTTAAGACCTTAAAATGCTTCAGGTTTTACCATCTTAAACTCACTATTTATCTTGAGGCTGCCTTAATTAAAATATTATATACTCTAGGGCATATTAAACATGGCAATTTATTGTAATTCTTATTAATGGAGTGTATTTAATGAGTTTTCAGAACCAGCTCCTTCACGTACAACACACAATGTTGATTTTTATTGGGTACGCAGAGCAGAACGTACAGACGGGCTGATTTTCAGGAGGTGCCCGGCACTGACAGCTGCCCTTGGCTCCTGTCTCAGCCAAGCCGGAGAAACGCTGGTGCTCAGCACCTTTGCAGCCTGGCCAGCACGGGATAATTCCTCCCTTCCCTCTCTGCTTCAGTTTCCACCGGAGTGTGCTGGACTTGAGCACAAAATACTGCCAAATTCTGCTTGTATTTTCACCATTTTGCACTTAGAGTTTTGTAAAATGTTTCTTCCTAGTTGTTATTCGTGCTGCCGGTTGATGGGTGTCTGCCACAAGGTGCGACAGTCCTTAATCACAGTTATTATCTGGGTCTCTTGAACTGCCTGCACTGCCTAATTAGCATCTATTGCAAACATTATTTGATGTTATATTTTTTCCTTTTTACTTAAATGGATGCATTATTAGATGTTTGTTTACTTAAGACTGCTCTGAGCTTCTTGTTATTCACACAGTACAACTCACTGCTGAAAAGCAATCAGCAAAAATAAAGGTATAAGGTGCAGTTTTAAGATTAATGTAAGTCTGACTATGACCAAGAAATCACACATCTTGAGAGGAATTTCAGTATTATTGTTATGCTCTTAATGTGGGGTGGCAGAGCATTTAAATATTTCTGGTAGAGTAGTTAATACAGCATGGAAGTTTGATATTTGTACAGTTTGTAAAGGAATTTGAGGTGTTACCCTATTTTGACTTCAGTTTTCAAGTATGCACTGGTGCATCATTAATCATAGGAAATGCAAAAATAAATAATATAGTCCCTTTGGATTTTTCATGTGAATACTTACCTTTTCCTTTTTTTGTATATACAGTTGAGGTATTTAGGTAACCCCTAACCTTTTGCTTCAACAAGGAGGTACAGTATAAAAATATTACCACAGTCTTCATATGAGCAGTTCTCTCTAAGAAAACCTCTAGATGAATATTTATTGAAAAAAAGCAAAGTTGCAATACAAAATGACTTAGCTTGGCCTGAATCTTATATTTTAGACCACCAGTGAATAAAATTAAAAGCACATGGATTTCAAATAACTAGAAAAGGTTGTAATTGATTAGCACTGCATGCAAGTATTGAAGTAGAGTAAGTTTTGATTTGTGAAGGGTTTTATTCAATAGAGATTAATCCTGTATGTTTGATAAAAATCTTAGTGCCCCTAATGAGTTAGGGTTTTTTTTCCCTCTCCCAGTTTATTTAACCATTAGATATTTTGATGTTCTTCTAACAAACTGGAAGATTTTGATCTTGCTAAATTGCACATCACTGTAGTTGGTTTAAATAACGTTGACTATTAATAGTTCATTTGAGACAGATAATTAAACAGATCAGTGCATTTTGCTGGCCAAGGAGCCTGTAAGTGGTGCAGTGCAGTTCTGCAGGTTTGGGGCTCTCAGATGCCGAGAGCCTCAGTATGAAGCTGCAGCTTTCTTAAGACACATAAGAATAGTCATTATTGCTTAGTTTGCAGTATTATTTTTTTAAAGTCCTGATATTTTAAATTACATTTTGTGCAAAATGCAGTGATTTCAGTACTTAGCACTCACAGTAGTATAGATATGTTAAACAGAGCTGGAACGTACAGAAAACTTCTGCTTTCTATACACATAATCAAAAAGGATTTGTTCCTGTCTTATCAATATCTTAATTAAAATAAAAAAAAAAAAACAAGATTCCTTATCAAACAGTAAAGCAGTTGAGAATTGAAGTGTAGAAAAGGTTGTGTTTTTTTTTTTTTTAAATGAGTAAATAAGATATTGAGGAGTGTTTTAATATAAGCTGAGTAATTTTTTTTATTTTTAACTTGAAGACTTTAGGTTTAATGTGTCTCTATGTTTGGCTCAGCATTCAGAAATTACATGTGAAATAATTGATTGAATTAACCCAATAGGGATTGGATTTCCTTTCTGTGGTGAAATCCTCCTATGAGGATGCACTGAATATAGTTCAAAATGCTTTTTCCTTTTTTTAAATTGTAACTGTTGTTGGAGGCATTTCAGAAGGATCTCAGTCTTTAAAATACTTTGTGTAAACGATGTTTTCCAAATTCTATAATAATTATCCTGTTTGGTTTTGTGTGTGTGTGCGCGTAGTGCTTTTTTTGAGCCATTTCTTCCCCTTTAATACCTATGGATGTGAATACAATAGCTTTTGCTGGCTGAAATGAATCCACTCATATTTAAAATCTCGAGAAGGTTTACACAGGCTTGATGCAGTCATACCCTGTGTATAACTGACACCAGGAAAAACTGGATGTGAAACACAGTATCTAGTTAATGCAAATGTCTAAATTGGAGGGGAGTATGTATGTCTGCATGATTAGGAAAGGATCCTTCCTCTTTGCTACTCTTGTTTTTCCCTTTCACGTGAAGTCAAGAACACACTGACAAAAATAAGTGCAATAAAAATTTTCAGGAGCATGGTTAATGGCAAAGATTAGCAACCAGGTGGGTTAATCAGCGCTGTGTTCCTTCCCCTGTTACGACTTGCCATTATGTTTCATCAGTTAATTCTTGATGAGAAACAATTACATTCAACAGTCCTGAAAGGAATCAGGAGATGATAGGGAGCAGAAGGAGGTAGAGACAGTACAGAAAGGAAGAACAGATGGTATGTTCTGATGTGCTACTGTATCATTGAACAGCAACTTCATAAGTAACCTGGGTCTTCTGGCTTTTCTACTTTTTAAAATATACTCTATCTCCTTTTTATAAAAGTGAGTTTTAAAAAGTTTTGACTTTAACTCAAGATATATTGCTTAAACCTTGATAGAGTTGATGAAATTTTGTAATCCCTTGCATCTGTTGTATGTGTCCAAAGTTAAATTTGGGTACCCAACCCTATTTAGTGAAGTCTGGGGAAAGTATTAATCACAGTATCACAGTATTTCCCACTTGGTTTAGGAATTTTCAGAATTAGGTGAATTAAGCAGTCAGATTCCATGTTTTGATAATTTTAGCTAACTAAATTTCTTCTAATCTCTTTTGGAAGTAAAAGCAAAAGAAAGTCCCTATACATGTAAACTGTATTTCCTGTTGTAAACACTGGGATAATGTGGTCTGGCTATGCTTCTGCTGTGCTTCGTTAATACAGCAGTTTGGGTAGAAAAGCTGCTTTACCGGGTTTGTGTTTGCATTTCAGCTCAGTGTTCAGGGTATTACAGCTGCATGACCAGCCACAGGTCATGTTATCTCCCCTGGTATCTATAGATCGTGTATTAAATTGGTCTTCCTCCTGGAAGAAACTGTTCTTCATTTCTGTTCCTACACACGGTCTTATCCATGTGCTTAACTGTGAACCAGTCAAAGCATGTGAAGTAGGAGGGGTAAAAGGAAGCCCAGACCTGAGTTCATTACAATAATGGGGTTGTATGTACTGAAAATGGTTGTGGTATTGTTGTTTTTCTTAGAAGGGGGGCAAGGGAGGAAAAGAAATAGGTTTAGCTACAGTCCCAACATAATTTCAACATGATCGACACCATTAAGAAAATCTTGTAAGTTTTCACTAGTTTCTTTTCCTAGAGCTTTCAGAATTTTCAATTAGTCTTCCTGATCTGCCTCAGTAAAAGATGCTTTGAAAAATTTTGTGACTATACTTCTTGCAGCTCATCAAACATGACTAGAATAAAGCTTTTGCCAGTGCACTTTAAAATTTAACTTCATTTTACTTGCTTTAAGTCATGTTTGGTTCTGTTTAATATTTGTGAGTGAGGTGCTCTCTACTGATTTTACATCTATATCTAAGATGAAGAAGCTTTTCAAATTAAGCAATGATAGAGGTGAAATTTTATGGTGTTTTTATGATTTTTATGAGCATTTATATGTACAGTGCATATAAATAATTACCTCAGTGTACATACATGATTTCTTAAAGGAATCTGTGTTTACAGCTCAGAATATTGAAGTAAATATTTGGCAGTGCTTTTCTGCAGAGTTTAAATCCCACTTTCAATTAAACTTAAAATTCCCCAGCATGTTAGATCATGTATTTTTTTATTTCATAGCTTAATATTTTCATGCATGAATGTTTTGCCTTGTTTATAATAAGTGCAATGAGAAGAATTTGCTTTTACAGTTGAATATATTATGAAGCAAGTGTTGCTGTGAAGTGAGGGCAGCTAAGGACTAGAGAACTGCAGATTTGCACGGATAACTTCTTCTGAGATGTATGCTTAAAATCAGATGCCTGGAACAATGATAGGACAGTTTTGGGTAGGATAGGCTGCTTTATGCTACACATTACTCATTTTCATCAGGTTTAGAGAGCAAGCAGTCTGAACTCCTGTGATCTAAGTCTTTTACAATCTCTTTCATAACCAGTCATGGTGGAAACATCTGAAAGTGTTACCAGAGTTCTTAATGAGATTCCCTGTACTGTTGTTGATTAGCTCACTAAGTACTTTATCTCTTGCCCTAAGATAGTATGAAACATTTTACCAGATCCCATCAGACTCTTCCACATTTGAACAGCTACACCTTGACCCTGGTGACAGCTGAGCACACCTGCCATCAAACACTAAGGGGTGAGCCACCGACTTCTCTTTGCTCAGCTTGTCAGCTTTGTTAAGAACAAATCTGTTCTTAAATCTGCACAAGTTACTTACAGTTACTTCCCCCCTAAAAAACCCTCAACAATCAGGTATGCTATTTTAACACTGTAACATGCCATTCAGCATTTCGTTGCTTAGATAACTATAACCAGCATTGTTAAAACTCCTGATAATGCAAACAGAAGCTCAAATATTGCAGCACTTACCCCAAAAGAAGTTTTGCTGACATGGTGTCACTGAGCTGAACAGGCTGTTTGATGCCATAGTCCCTCTCGGTTCACGCAGAGCTTTCACCTCCTGGTGTAAATACTTCTTGGATCCTCAAACTGAAAACACAAACCATAGCCAAACCTTGTTTTAGTTTCACTGTGTCCCTGGATCACATAGACTCTAGAGTTGGTTTTATCCCTGTCAAAAAATTGTGTAGCACTGGTAACATGTGAAAAGCAAGGAAACAAAACAGGAAAAAAAAAGAGAATGAGCAAATATTTGAAGGACCTACTATTACTGCATAGACTGTGGTTAGAGAGCACTTACTGACTCTGTTGGTCTCAGTGGCTGGTAGTGACCTGCGGAGATTAACCATTTAAAAACCAGAGACTTCTTTGCTGTCCTCCTGGAGAAAGTTTGCACCGCACTTGTGGTTCTGTGGTTGTTTGTGAGGCGAATGAAGCATTCACACAATCCAAAAAAGCAAAAGCTTTAAAACTCCTTTTTTTTTGCAAGCACTGTTACTGGAGCGAGCGAGTCATGTGGCTGTGACATCAGAGGGCTCCAAGTAGGACTGCCTACACTGTGGCTTTTTCTTTCTCTCTCTTTCTCCCCCCCTCTTTTTTCCTTTTTTTCTTTTTTTTTTTAATTTTTGGATTTTTAAAATTTTTTTATATTTTGACAAAAGGCCCGTGGTAAGGCCCTTCCTGGCATCCAAAGGGATATAGCTTTTTAATTTTTGTGACTCATGAGGCTTTGGAGAGAGTACAAAATGCTGTGAGAGCCCAAACTTCTGTACAGTTAAAGCATATGGACAGCAGAACTTTATTTGTACTCTCAGTTCAGGTTCCCCCCACTCTTCTTCCCCCTCCTTTCTTTTTTTTTTTTTTTTTTTTCCCTTTTTTTATTCCTCCTCCCCTTCCCTCTCCCTCCTTCATTATTTTGTCTGTGGAAAAGTGAACAAAATTGGCACAAGTGGCTGTGTGAAATTCTGAACAACAGTGATGATTTACAATAATTTACATCTTTGGATTGTATCACGATCTTGGGTCTGCTTCATATTTGCTGGGTGGCTGGATTCCTTCTGTTTTACTTTTTCTCCTTGTCGTCTTATACTTGTGAATCTGTAACTCATTGTAAGAAACTTTACCTTTCCTAAGGTCTAGTAGCAGGCTGCTCGTTGGGGTTGTGTTTTTTACTGTAATTGGCTGTCACAGGAGTGCTAGTCTGGGGATTCCTTTGCAAATCTTAAATCATGTCTGCCTTGCTTTACATGCCTTCAAAATTACTTGGCAGTTTTATGTAATGCAAATTAATGGCAATTATGTTTCCTTTATATTTGGGGCAAAATATGTCATTTGGATATCATAACTAGTTGTGTGCTGCAGCCTAAGAGATGCTTTGGAATACCGGAGTCGGGGGGAGGGGGGGATTTTGCGTGGCCGTTGTGTAGCAGAGTGAGCTGTGAGGGTTGGGAGGTTTTGATTGTGCTTACATTAATTGCATTATTATAGTGTCGGTGTTTGAGAGAAATGGAACAGTCTTAAACTTTTGGGGAGACTATAGCTTCATTCACCAGTTAATGTTAACACTTAGTTTTAAAATGAAACATAAATTTGGTGCATGTGTAAGATTCAAATACTTTGTATGATCTGAGTGCATGTGTGTGTAATATTTTTTTATATACTTAACATATTGGAACTTGGACTTTGATTGTGTAACATAAGCCCCGACTGTACTGGGATGCAGCGGGTTAACAAAAGCAGTATTTTTTTGTTTATAATAGAGGCTTTGAAATAAATTGCAAAATGCTGTGTGTAGTAAGGAATAATGTGCACAGACAGTGTGTATTAGTAGTCTTGATTTGCTCACTCAGATTCAGAACAAAATTGGAAACATCTTTGAGAAAGTATCTCATTTTTTTGCCTCTTTGGCCATTATATCCAGAACTTTTCATATTATCCTGATTGTATCATGGATGCACTGTAGTTTTAAGTTTTAGCTGAGTGAATTTAATTTTTTTTTTTTGTCATAATTTTTTTGGGAGCAGAAGAATTGTATAAAACATATTCTAGATACTGCTAAGCTTTTATTTGTAAAATAAATTACATCTCTTCAAAGCTGCCATCCCTCCTTTTTTTATTTTCCTCTTTGTCCTCAGCTTTCTCAGTAAGAAGTTGGCCAGCACTGGTGTGATACGAATAGCTGGAGGTGTGGGTGGAGAGCAGGTTCTCTGTTTTGTGGGAATGAGAAACATGAGAAAGGCTTTTTTTTTTTTTTTCAGTAAAAAATACGGATTGTGTTTTGATTTTTGTTACATATTTATCAAAGAAACATGAAACTGTTCATCAAAACTGCTTTCCTAATAATAACTGTAGGATAAATCACATTGTTCTTAATTCAGTACTTTGAAAGTTATTAGATATTGCCAAATTTATAGAATTCTACTATAGAATGGAAAAGGAGTATTCTGCAAATAACCCATCTCTTTTAAAAGTAAGGGTGATACTTAATTCTCCTAACCATGGATTACTTTTATTTTTTTTGTATTTTCACAGTATGGTTAAGAACATCAGTGAAAAAAACTTAATGGTATAAAAATGATGGAAAGAAAGGTAATCTTTTAATGTATACAGATTATATTTGTGTGCATTAAAGTTTTAATCAACTCGTGATGCAATAAAAGTTTTTGGAGGTTGCTGCCTCTGTTACTTGTGAAATTCTTAATTGTAAACTCAAAGTTTTTCAGCTATAGTTATGCACTGAAGATACTTAGCAACTTGTATTTGATGGTAGGTAGGTGCAGTATCTTTATATGACAGATACCTCATGTCTTGATCTTAAATAGTTGTTTCCATATATATGAAAAAAGTTGCTTGATTTTTAAAACCCCACAATTTATTCTTAGTCACATCTTTAGTATTAGAATATTGAACTTACTACAGAAGTCTGAATTTAAAAAACTTACTGCATTGAGATGCTGTGCTCAGGCTTTCTCTGCAATGGCTTTTTTTGTGCTTTCACTTGTGTACGCAGTTAGAGAATAACTTTGTTGCTGTGTTTTGATGTGATATCTTTAGGGGTTTTTTTTAACTGTATGAACTTTTTCACCTGTTCTACAGAGACGTCTTCATTTTGTAAGGCAAAATCCATTAAAAGCAGGAAAACAAACAGTGTAACTGAGTAATTGAGATGTAGTTTCTAGAACGTGTCACTGAAAAAGATGCTGCTTTTTCAGTATAGAGACATTATAAACCCAGACTTGGAGACCAAATACCTGTGAAACTGGTGGCTTCTTTTGGTCTAGTTGCCCCTTCTAATGAAGCAGATGCAAGAATCCTGAAAATCCACTATATAAACCAGTGTCTTAATTGCAGACAGTGCCTGACAGGCTCTTGTTTAAAAGGTAGATCTGCAAAAATGGAAGCTCACTTCTGAGTTCCACAGGGGATGCTTTGAGTCACAATTACTCTTACAAAGGAAGTATTATTCTAAGGAATTTCTCTGGTAAACTATGGGCTTGATCTTTGACGATAAATGACATGTTAAAAGTCAATTGTAATGCAACACTAAAAGATAATTACATCTTTCACTGGTTTTGAAACGTGTTTGGAAACTTTTAAGCTATGCTTTATATCCAAACATTTTGCCTTATGTCACTCAAAAGTTCATCAAGCGTATAAACAGTGTGATACCCTGCTGAAAGTTTATTTGTACTTAAATGTTTGTTTCTATGCTACAATTGGAATGATATAAATATTCTGCTTAGAACAGTGTGATGACAAACTTGTTAAATTGCATTTGCTTGCAAGTTTTACTATATATACTATAACAAGATTCTGATTTTCATAACAAAGTCCTGATGCAGTTTCCTCAGATGCAGGTATTCCCTATAGCTGTTGGTAGTGTATCTGTTTCTGCTGGAGCAGCTTTTTTTCCTCTTTAAGGACTGAAAACTCTCCCCTTGTCTCTCTTTATTACACTGAGGAGTAATTATAATTTTTAGAGGAAGATTTCTGATGGTTCTTAGCCAATATATTTAACATACTGTTGGATTCAGATATTTGCATGTTTTAGGAAACTTCTTGTTAGACTTGGGTATCTTGTAGACCTCTCATTTCCAACATCTCTGTGAGAGCACAAGTATGCTGATACCATTTCTGTACTAATCTGGTAAAGTAAAAGCTAAAGCTGACTGTTGATTAAAAAAAGTTGCAACAGTAAGGTTATTTTAGCATTCCTTCATTTTAAAATGGTACTTACTGGTGTCTGCAAGCAGGAGCAGTAAACATTATCTGAGTGTTCTGCTGCCTTTCCATGAGGACTTTCTGTTCTCTGACTTAGAATCTTTTTCTAGGTAAGGTATAGTTTGAAGTGGACAGTGCTGGGACCACTAAGCACAGAAAGGGGGAGAAAGTGCTGTTACATTTCTAGGGTAAACGGTATTGTCTGTTTTCTGTACAGTGCGATCAGGCTACTGAAGATCACATTAAATCTAAAATTATTTAAATTAAGAAGATAGTCATCTCTTAACCAGTGAGTACATCATCTCATAGCAAGTAGTAAAAACTGTTTTAAGTTCACTTGAGTTGCCAGGGCTCTCACTTCTTCATGGCATGGCAAAGATGTTCTCCAGTGCGCTAATGTAACTCCTGGTCAGGCTTTGAATAAGGGGCTACATCTCAATGGTCAGATGTGTCTCATCTTGATTATTCCTGCTGCTCAGACAATTTTCTTCTTACAAGTATTACTTTTCTTATATTCTTCAAATACATATCTTGTAGACTGTGCAGCAACTGAAAAAACAAAAAGCCCTTTTAATTAGATGCACCATATATGCTGTTTAAGATCATCCTAGCGTTTGAGCTGTTTTCTCCTGTCTCTTTTTTTTTTCCCCTTTTTTTCTCTTGTTTTAAAGTCAACTTGCAGAAAATATGGGAAACTTGTCTCATATAACAGCTGAGGATGTGGCTAGGTTAAGGCAGGAAACTGCTACCCACAATGCAATGTTACATACACTACCACTTAATAAAATTTATTTCAAACATGCTACTGACAAAACCAAAGAAAAATAATATCATAACTATGCTAGTTAGTACACTAAATATATCTAGGGAAAAGTGAAAGTAATCTCTCTAGAGCCTTTCTTGCTTCTAGGATACAATGCTACTGGTAGTTAAACAAGGGCAAATCTCAACAGTTGAAAGCAGTGACCTATTTTTAGAAAATATTCACTTTGCTGTGGAAATTAGTGATTATGTGGATTTTAAAAACAGTCCAAGTTATTTTATATAGAGAGCATTCAGATAAGCTCTCTCTTTAGATTTTTCTGGTTGGCAAAATATCCTCTTACGTTGTTTTAAAACTGGCAGCTTCTTGTCCTTCATCCCATTTTCAGTGAATCTTACCTTTACTGTCGCCAGGCAGCATTTTACCTCCCCTTCCCACTGAATCTCTTTGTAGGCTGGTGTGAAAATATTTTCCATGCTGTATGTGGGAAAGGAACCGAGAAGAGGAACGTTCATCTTCCTCGACTACATGAAGATTTAAGAATTCTAGTTGTTTTATTTGATTGCCTGCAGTTTGAGGAGTGTAGTAGTTTGTGAGAGGTAAATAAATCAAGTTGAATTCTAAGGTAAATATAATAGACTTGACTGTTCTGTGAATATTTCTAAGTATTGGACAGAGATACATATGAGGTCACTGATGCTGCTGTGCCATGAATGTCCCGAAAATCTTGTTCTAGATATATTGCTGTTTCTGTTTGGTTTGAAATGCATGTATGTTAAGGGTGATCCTCTTACAGAACATTTTTGAAGCGCCTGCCTCTGTAGTTAGAGAACACTTATCAAGAACAGCTGCTGGAGTGCTGTGGATCCTATCCATGGACTCATGGTGGTCTGCTGAACAACGTTCTTCAAGTTTGACAGGTGAGACAGAGACTCTCCAGTGCCACTGCTTTTGGATGGATCTAGCTGTGGTTGGAGAAAGTGCATCTTGCCAAAATATATGGGTAAGACCACACACAGCCTTTAAAATAGTTATTGTAAGCTTATTTTTAGGCAGTATATGTCTTGACAGTTCTTTTATTTGCATGCCAGTTTCACTGCTGCTTATAGATTTTTCATTTATTTTAGTAATGGCAATTGCAGATTTAGATCTATGTTTGTAAAGCTTTTGCACAACATTTACACTGGAAAAATACAGAGTTGCTACTTTCAAACCTCAGTCAAGATTATAGGACAGATTTTAAAAAATGTTAAAGCAGAGTATTCACACTCTTCAGATTTGGTGTCAGTGTTTTTATATTCAACTCCATTTTAGGGGCATAGTTCAGCAATAAAAATTTGCTTCTGGTTTTAAAATTATACCAGTTTTAGTAGCTTCTGTGCTTGTATAAGGCTGCAGCAGTGTGGATTTAAGACATGAAATTAGTTCAGTAAGTAATAAAAACGAAATGTTTTTTCTTAAATTGCGTAGTTATTAAAAACTGAATTTAGAATCTGTATTTTTTATATGTTGTAACTCTTGGACAGTATTTTTCATGTATATTTTAATGTGTAGAATATTCTTTACATTCTAAGTGCCTACTTCAACAGTTGGCTTCATAATGTGTATTTAAAATATTGTATGTTTAACTGACAGTGTAGAAGGGGGTTGCACCCAGTAGAATTTCTGAGTAAACAATACCCACTTGGTAACTTTCAGAACAGATGTTTTTTAAATACCCCAAGAGAAATTAAATGTAATACTGAAATGGAATATCATAAGCCATTCATTGGATAGTGATGCTTAAAAGTTATGGATTCACAGTGACATTTTTTTCCCTAGTTTTGTATTTCCCAGATTATCTTGCATAATTAATGCATGACTATTTCTCAGCTAAACATTACTCATTTTTTTATTACTTACCATTGCATAGGACCATTGTTTATAGCAGTGGACTTTACAGACAATTAAGGAAATAGTCCCTGCCCTGAGGAGTATACAATTAAATATATGCAGCCAGCCATTTAAGGAAGGTATCAAAAAGAGGGAGGGGAAAAACTCCATTATAATGAACTGTAATAAAAAATTAGCGATTTGAAGAACTTCATGGAGTAGGGAGAGTAGTTAGTTGTAATTTTATTATTACATTTCTCTGCATATTCCAGTATGACGTGTGTTGGTTATTTGTGTGCCATTGGCTGATCTTGGTTTCTGCTTGAACAGGATGGCTGATCATCATGGCTGCTTCTCTTTTTTTTGGAAATAAAACCCAAAAAATCAAACTCCATTACATTTCCTAATGCAGTAACTGCAAGAGGAAATACTTCTGGGCTTTTTATGATGCTTACATAAGTTTCAGACCATCAGTCCTGTAAACAGTATTTTCTAGGGGAAAAAAAAATTGAAATCAGGTACTTCCATCCTTTCTTCCATTTCTCTCTCAATGTCCTTTTTTCTTTTTTTTTCTTTTTTTTTTTTTTAATATTTAATACCTGGGTTTACTACTTTGTCATAGCTTGTCAACAGTCTTAAGCTTTTCCTTGTAATTAAAAGTGTATTGTGGTTTTCTGTTGGAGAAGAGATCTGAGGATCATTCATGAGAAAGAGAGTTGAAAAGAGGATGAGAAGGGCATTGAAAGAATAAAATTGGAAGGAGAGTTAAAAAGAAAATCTTGAGTTTTAATGAGTTTTGCTTTTGACAGTATGGCTCTGGTTTTGTGGAGAAGGAATGCTGAAGATGTGGAGAAATGAAGACATTGGGAGAGAATAAAGAACAAGAAGACTTCCCCCTTTTTGTGGGGGCAGGACACGTGGGAGAAAATTACCCTCCAGTCTTCCAGGGCCTGTGAAACGCAGTTTGTTCTGAAATAGCCAGTTCAGAAGTGCCTGGCTGGGTTCAGTGTGGTGTTGAGCTCCTTTGAAGGGAATTGGGCTGTCTCTGCATAGCACTCAAAATGGCCTTTGTAGGTATTCCCAGAGAAGACTAGAACTTGAGGAGTGTTGGGGACAGTATGGGAGATGTTTGTGTGAAACTTCCAATGTGTAATGGGTTGTGTCCTGGAGAGCTGGTTGGTTCATTTTCACACCTGGAGGAGAAAGGCAACATTTATCAATGGGCCATTCACCATTGTCTAGATAAGCAGGTGTCAGTTCTTTTTAAGACTTTTTTTTTCATGCTGTGAGAATAACAGGCTGCTTAACAACTGAATGGTGGTAATGGAGAAAAAATACAAAAATTAATTGCAGTCATTCCTTCCACTCATAGCTCTTCCTCCTCTGACCTTCCAACCCCAGCAGTGAGGAAGCAGAGCTGTTTTTAGAGACACCCTTTGGTTTGGTTGCCAGAATCCAGACCTATAGCTTGTAAGATAAATAATGCAAACTTTGAGGAAATATTCTGTGTGGATAAGACAATATATGTGTCATTTGCTTGTTAATACTTAGTTATTTTATCACTTCATTCATTCATTTCTGTTCTCTTTAGATGGATAAATGTCTGCATTTACTTGTTAGCTCCATGAGGAAAGTGTCTCATGAGCACCCAGAGGAGCTCAGTTCTGTGGAGCATCAGCAGTTGGGTGGACAGAGTTCTTCTAACTTGGAGACCCAGGCGATAATCAAAGTGAATTGTTTTGTTTCCATTTCAGAACGCAGGTTCTGGAGCTGCTGCTTGGCTGTGTTTAGTGGGAGGGGTCAAAGGTGCTAAACAGGATGCAGTCCTGTGTTTTGACACAAAAAGATGCTGGTGGACAGCCTGGAGACTGTTGGGTATTGCCCGCTGATTCCACTGTGTGTGAGGACAGGCCACAGCCATGAATGGACACTAAGCACCCAAATTGCTTTTGGAATTGCATGGCCAAATTCCTTGTTACTGAGAGGAATAGGAGTGTGTTGGAAGAGGAGCACTAAAACCCAGTGTTGTTGGAAAGCGGCAGTGTAGTCACAAATTGTTCCAGGCTGAAAAATAAATAAACTCGTATCTTCTAAATTCTTTCCTGAAATGATTCTGCTTCTGGAGTTGAGTTTCGGTTGTTCCAGGCCTGAATAGAGTCTGGAATCAAGGTTATCCCTGTCTGAAGAGCAGTTCAAGAACCAAACTGATCTGTTTCTTGTACTTGCATGTGAAAGAGCATGTTGACTGGTTAATATTTGTGTGGAATTAATTTTTTGGCACTTTATGACTTTGGTATTTTAAAGAAATCTTTTTATTTTAAAGGTATTGGGGTCTACATTACAGATTATTTCCTGTAACACTCACTTTGTACCAAAATCCATTAGACGAGGTTGATTATAACAGTTCTGTTCTCTCTGACATTCATGTCCTTTGGATTCCATACTCTGTGCTGCCAGAGCAGCTCCTTGTATCCAGGCTCTTCATGTCTTTGGGGATCCCCTGGGAGTGTACAGGTTGGTGCTCCCAGGGCTCAGGCAGTGCTCTGGGCAAGTGCTGCTCCGCCAAACCCCCTGATGCCAAAGGAAATATGGCTTTTAGTGAGCTAGAGCTCATTCCCAGGGCATAGGCTTTAGGTCTGGGGCCCTGAGATACAACTGTAATCTTTACAATGTGTAAAATGAGCTAACATTTATCTTTCACAGTCTGTACCTTTAGGTCTGCATAGGTGGACTATATATTTTCTTATTTTAAAAAAACTTCAGTAACTGCTGGGATTTGGGAATAAAGCAGACTATGCAGTTTTATGTTGCCATCTTTATCCTGCTCATTTGCTAAAAATGCTAATTGTTGCCCTTTCTTCAAAGTCTTTCAAATTATTTTTTTTTTTTTTTTTCACAAACATCTCAATGTTTTCTTGCTTTTTAAGTCCAGTTTTGCCCAGTGTGGGTTTGAAGCAGCTTTGCAGCTGAGTGTTTATGTTTCAGTTTTGGGAAAAATGATACCAGTCTGTTCAGAAATGGAGTATTTGCAGTAGTAAGTGGCATCTTGACAAACTAAACATAATGATCAAAGAGTTGAAGAAATAACAAATGTAGTTGTCTTTTGGACAAAATTACAATGGAATAGCCTTTGGTTTGTCATTTAGCTTCAGTATGATTTATTTTTCTTTTTTAATTGAAGAACAAATCCAATTCATAACTGAATGCAATTCAATCTTCTCATTTTCTGATGTGGGTAGAAAAGATCTGTTTTATCTGTGTATAGGAGCTACAGTAATTCAAGTTTTATTTTTCATTTTGAATAACTGAAATAAACTGAAAGAGTCAGACATTCATTACATGACATTATTATGCCCAGACACTTTTTTAGAATTCATGAAGTTTACAGAACACTTATTTTTTTGGTGCTTTTCTTTTCTACTCTCATCAGTAGCTATCCGTAGATTGGACATATGATAGATATGCAGCTAAAACAGTAAAGATTATCTACAAGGTTGCAAAATTATTGAGAAATGAAATCTGAAGAACTTGTAAATAGAACTTTTCCTGGCTGTTTGTTTTTTTTCCTTGAGCTTTTTGTTTGTTTTGCTTTTTGTCTTTATATCTCCTAAAAATCCAGTAAGCTTAGCTAAAATATACATTGTAAGAATAAGTTGATTGAACTAGGGCAGCAACTCAAAAATTAGTTTCCAGTGATCCCCCTTACAACCCCATTGTATCTGGTACATTACAAGACTGTTAATTGATTGCAATTTTTTTCATCCCTAGAACTCCTGACTCATTCTTTGCACGGAAGGAATGCTGCTCGCTTCAGAGTTAGTTATTCAGAGATTTTTCTTGTTACCAGTTGCTCATTCTGTGGCTCTCTGCCATCTTCCCTGCACAGTATTCAAACTCTACTGTGAAGAATTACTAACTTTCATGTGCTCTGCTGGCACATGTTACACTAAATATTAATTATTTTCTTCTCTTCACAGTACTCTTGGGAGAAATATATTTCTGTCCATATCAAATATATAGTTTGGCTGGAGGTACACAGAGAATAAAATTTAAAAAATAAAAGGCAAGTAAACCCCTAAACTTCTCAGTCATTCCAAACCACACAACTAAAGGTGTACTTTTTAGTTTTATCTCTACATCTTGATAAGGTTAAGCAGCTCATGTTGTCAATGATGGATGTATGAACTGCTGCAAATCAAATACAACAGTTTAAACAAGGAATGAGAGAGTTACCAATCACTTCCTAGAAGTGGCATGGTTGAATACTGTGTGCTGTTCCACTATATTGTTTCTATATTCTTGTACATAGATGAGTTTCACTCTTATGTTTTTTCCAAAATAAAATTAGCAGTTTTGACCTCAGTGTGTCCACTTTTACGATCAAGGGCCTGTGCAACCTTTTACAGGTTCCAGGGGGCAGCTTTGTGGAGACCAAATTCCATCACAATACTGGAAGTGATGGATTGAGGATACAAGTCTCCTTCACCTGAATATCAGGATCTTCATGTGGTGTTAACTCCTGAGACACTGGCTCTGTCCTTCATGGTTTAATTTCCTATTGAAAATACATGGTTGTGTTCAGCTCTTTAACATGCCAACAGTCTTAGATCACTGCTGCAGTATCTCCGCTTTAGTTAAAGATGAAAAAAAACACCATGCAAGTGTGTTGATAGAAACAGGCCTTATGTAGCCTTTTTAAATAAAGGTCTTTAGTAGATGTCTAAATATTGGATCTTAGAAGTTTCAGTCCAAGCTTTTTTCCAGTTGGTTTTTTTTTTTTTGTTGCCTTTGGGTAGTCACTTGAACTTGACATGCATCTGTCTTGGCTAGATTATTCCTTTCATTTACCATAAAGCAGGAGTGTTCATGCTGAAGTTATTGCAATTTTATGGAATTAAGAGCTGAAAAAAAAAAGCAGAGAGAATGGCAAAGGGTGGTAATCTGGCGTTTGAGACGTGAGTTTAGCTGGGAGCCTGAACTACGGACTCCTGCGTGAACCTTCAAGCAGTAAGTAAATTCTTCTGTCCTTCAGTTTGTCATCTGTAAAATGGGAATGGTAGCTTTTTGGTTTCTCCACCCCCCCCCCCCCCCCCACACTTCTTTTTCTAAATCAATAAATTGATTTTTTTTGTCACTTGAGAGCTGTTCAGATACCAGTGATGAAGGCTGTAGGAGTACCAACATTAGGACTGAGTTTGCCTCTGCTGTGTTTTTTAGTCCCTTCTAAATGAGAAATGGAGGTGGCTGCCTGATACTTTGCCATAAAAGATTTACCCTACTTAGTTGAACTGCTAAGTAATGCTATGATTTTATTTTTTTTACTTTGTCCATTGCAAGAATATTTGCATTGAAGCATTGAAGAATATTTGTTGAGTAGAGTATTAGCATCTGTCAATTGATTTAACCCACTTAATGAAATCTCCTACGAGTTTTCTGATGCCAGACTTTCTGCTGCTTTTTTTCCACTATCAAAATTAGTATCCTGGGGGCTGCTTGAGTTAGCTGAAGAAATTGCTAGTGAATATGGTACTGTCATGTTACTGGATTTATGTTGCTCTTGAGCCTGTAGCTCAAGGGACATTTTCAGATTTGAGGAGGATGCAGAACATAAGCAAGTGCTATACTTAATCCTGTCGTTTAAACATCACCATGGAGTCATCACAGTACAGTCACTGCCTGTCCCATGTGCCTTTCTCAGTATAACTTATTGCTTTGTTTAAAAAAAAAAAATCAGGGCACTTACAAATCCTCTGTAAAACTAGACATTTCAACCCAGATCAACATTTTGTTGTTCAAAACAGGATAACAGCTGTGACTTTGTAAGCTACTGTTAGTGGTTTTTGGAGGCTAATTTGTCAGCTCGCTGGCACGCTGAGCTCATTTGCCGAAAGAAGTTGATGTCATCTCCCATCTCGTTCTTTGTCAAAGCTCAGCGTCTCCTCTGCTTTAACCAGTGAATCCCAAATAGAATGTTACAGGCCGGGGCTGTTTGCCAGTGGCATTAGTTTTCTGTTTATGTAACTTCAATTTAGATCTTTCATGACTAAACACAAAATTCAGTTGTCATGTGAGAGTTGATCACCCCTTTCTTTTTTGTATCCTGTATCCATGATATGTGGCTCCTTTTTGTTGGCTTTGAATAAAAAAAAATGTGAAGAGCAGAAATGTTTATTATTTTCAAGTATTGCTACTTGATTTATTCAAACAGTATTCAATGCAGTTTATTATAGCTTGTTCTACATCGTGCAGAAAATAGGGACTTTTTTAATGACTACAGCTATTGATTAAAAATAAGGTTTCTTGGAAGAATGAGTAAATGTCTAAAATCAGTGATTATTAATTAAATGTCAATACTGCACATTGTTTCAACACAAAATTACTTAAAATTTGTGTAGAACATCTGTTCAAACTGCAGACCCATGTCTTTTCAGGTTGTGTCTTACTGCTAAGAAGCAATTACAGCATTGTCAGGGAATTGAGTGGAACCCTGGTAGCTTTTATCTTCTGCTAAATTCCTCAGTGGCTTTTTAGTAGCCTCAGTGTCTCAGTAGCTTTACAGTGTGTAGTGGGATATAAAGAAGAGATCTTTTTTGTAAGATATCAGCTAAATAATAGGTGAGATATTAAGGGTAGAAATAGTTAATTTTCACACCAGGGCAAAGTTACATGCAAGATGTACCAAGGACCTTGGAGCAGTGAGAAAGCTAATGGCAAAGTTATTTAGGGTAGGGAAATGCTGATTGTTCAGTGCCAGCCAAGAATTGCACAGGGTTCGTTGGGTGGTTAAAATAGATGGGATTGGTTGCTGATAAACCCAACGTCACCTGCATGAACTGTGCTCTTTCTTTTCATAGAGATTGACACCAGAGTCCTCCCAAACCTTAGTGGTTGAGCTTAGTAGTTGTCAAAACCTGATTAGATTTCAAAAGAATTGAGAGTATCTGAGGAAAACAGTGTTACTGGTAGTTCTGATGTTGTGCTCACCCTGTTATGAAAACCAATATTCTAGAACTGAATGAATTCTCTACAAGGAGGAGACACTAAATTGGCAGGGTGCTAAAAGCCTGGGAAAACACAACTGCGAGGGGAATGTGATAGAAATCTGGAATTACGAACAACGTGGAGAAAGTGAGTGGAAACAATTATTTCCCCTTTTCATAACGAAAACTAGGGGCACCTAATTAAATTATCAGATGGCAGGCTTAAAATGAACACAAGGAAGTAGTTTTTTAACAGTGCATAATTAAAGTGTTGAATTCATCAACTCATTGCCACAAGGTACTGAAGAAGCCAAAAATTATAGTAGGTTTAAAAGGATTAAGAGAAGATCATGGAGGTGAAGTTTGTAGCTATAAAACACAGTTGTCTAGTTGTAACCTCAGGGAAAACTTTAGGTCTTTTGGAGAGAAAACCAAGTTGGGGCTTTCCCTAAGAATTCAGTCCTGGCCTTTGTGGAGAGATCCCTGTTCTGAAGGGTTTGTGTGCAGATAAGCTGATAACAGCATCAACATTATAGTGCTGCACACCATGAACAGTGTTTTACTGGGGGGGAAAAGTCACCAGATCTTCCAAGATCTGATTTAGTGCCTAAATGAGTAAGTGCTGTGAAATCAGGATGCGGGAACTTAAGAACTTCAATTGCTTGTGCCTATAAAAGTGAGTGGGCTGTGCTTGTGAGAAATATTTTCAAAAGCATATAACCTCAGTAGTATTCAATTGATTTGTAATTTATCAATCATTCAAACATTAATATTGCACTATGAATTTTTAAAACAATAAGGTGTTTTCCAGTTTCAGTTTATTGGGTTAGTTAATCTCAGTTTTTCTGATTCCCCTTTCTAAACATTGTCTTTATTTTGTTAACGTTTTTAAGCCTCTTTCTTTGGTGATGTTTTGTGTTTCAGTTGTTTGTCTTTTTAATGATTTTACCTGGTCTTTCTTTAAGAATTGGCCTATTGAAGGCTCTCTGACTACCCTCAGAAGCTGTAGGTATCTAAAAGTGAGGATTCAAAAAGTTTCAAAAAGTCTTGAAAATGCTGGTTTTAAATAATCTTCACTTTAATCTTATCATAAAATTATAGAATGGCTTGAGTTGGAAAGGACCTTAAAGGTCATCTCATTCTGACCCCCTGCCACAGGCAGGGACACCTTCCACTATCCCAGGTTGCTCCAAGCCCTGTCCAACCTGGCCTTGAACGCTTCCAGGGATGGGGCAGCCACAGCTTCTCTGGGCAACCTGTGGCAGTCCTTTTCTGAAGGAAATAGCCCCACTGAAAGTTATGTGAATACCCGTGGTATTAAGGCTAATGAAATCCTACTAATTCATCTAAAATGACTGACTTTTGGGAAAGGTTCATTTGGGTATTTATTATATCCTGATTTTTTTTCCTAAAAGTGTGCTTTGACGAATCCTTTTGGGGATAAAACTGATTCCATCTCATCCTTAGGTATGGAAAAAATTAAGCTTTCAGGTGTGATTAAAAATAAAAAATCTCTAGTAACATTTCAGAATATAACATTGTAGATGATAATTTATAATGTCTTAACATGCTGGACAACTAAAAAATACAGACACCATAATGTTTGCATCTGTTACTAAATGCTTGATTTGAGAGTTTCCTTTTATTTCATTTTTGAATCCAGCATTTATCATCTTAGATTTCAACCACACTTTCGTATATGCCTGAGGGTGAACTTTATACATATTTTTATGGAGTGGAAACCCAAAAAGGTTGATCTATCCTCATATTGTCACAGATTTATGATGATCACATTCAAACACTTAGTATTTTCTTTGTCAGATATTTCAACACAGTAAACTAGTAAATCAGAACTTCCCTTTGAAAGATTAATGGGAGCAAATATGTTTAATCACATCCGAAGTATATCCAGAGCTCACTTTAAAAGTATTGGTACCATGTTTTGGTATTGCAGGAGGACCACACATACTGTAAGTGGTTCTCTAATGGCTGCATAAAGCAAAAACTTGTTTTCTCTGAGTCATGGTTATTTTCAGAGGTAGTAGTTAAAAATTTCTAACTTCCTCTTTCTCATCCATTAAAGAGCTTTGTGAGGTAGCAATTTGTGACCTGACTGATTTCTGCATTGCCAGGTGATTGTGTAAAAGCCTCCTGCACCTCTGTCAGTGTGGGAACAAGGTACTTAAGCTGCTTTTCCTTCCTATTGTTCTTAGATTTTAAAGTGGAATATCTGCAGTAAGACAGGGTTAACTGTAGACTTCTCTTCCTCCTCTTCCTCCTGCCTGTGAATGAGCCAAAGAACTTTTTTTTTTCCAAAGAACTTTTTAACATGGTATCTTGATTTAATCCCCCCCACCCCAAGTGACATTGAATATTCAGATCAGCACAAATGCCATTTTTATATTTCAGTAAATTACTTCCTGGGGCTGGATGGTAGCATGACATTTTTGTTTTATGACAACCTGCCTACAGAGTTCCCTGCGTGCTAATCTGTGTATTTGGTGGAGGTGGTGGAGGAGGACATTTGAGATGAAATAGTTACTATTGTCCTTGTTAAAAAGGAAAATTACTTTTATTTCAATGTATAGACTTTATGGACCTTTTCAGTGTCTGATGTTACTGTAATAGTATAAGGCTAATAGCAAACACAATTCTCTCCTAAACAGCAAATTGATTCTCATTAGGCATCTCAATGGCATTCTATGCCATTTCATTTTTTTTGTTTGCTTAATTGTTGCAGCAGTGTGAATATTTTAAAGTGATGTAAAACTGAAAACACTTTAGCCAGATGTACTTACTGATTGCTGAAAATGCCTGGACCATGGGTTGAGCCAATTAGCTTAATACTGACATATGTGTTGCATCATCAGTAGTTCCAAATAAGCATCATGGAAATGTTTGGGGTTTTTTTCCCTAGGAATAGCAAGTAAATAGCTTTGTAAAAGTGTAAACAAAGTGTTTATTTGGGAGCAATTTGTCTTGTTATCACAAATCCAGACTGTCTGTTGTTCTTCATGTATTTCATGTTTTGTCTATAGCAGGGCCAGAATTGGTTATTTATGAAGAAACTATAAGAATTGTGCAGGAGGACAGCTGTGCAACAGCCTGCTCATATGGGGGAAAGAAAACCAACCATCAGCTAATGATTGAAGTTTCTGAAATACAAGTGTATTTCCTAAGTTATATATACCAGGAATTTAGGAATTGTTTAATTCAACTTTAACCTGAGGTATTGTGTTGTATTACTGCCATCACCATGTTTTACAGAATGATGAAAGAAACTTTGCAGTGAATACATGGAATGATCAGCTTTTCAAGAAAGCCTCATTGTAATCCTTCACACAGAGATAAAATTTTAAACCTCAGATCTTGAGGTTTTTATTTTTTTTTTCAAAATGTGTGAATACTAGCTCTCAACCATCCAAGACATGTTTCAGTACTAATGGGTAATTGTCCATGTTAAACATTCAGCTATACAACCATTTAGCAAATTATTCAATGGTCTTGCTTTATATTTGAGTCCTACTTTCCCCTTATCCTGAAGCTCCAGGTCTTAGTCTTTACTGCTTTGATTTGGAAGGGGTTTGGATCACAGCTGATTTAAGGCTCTTTTCTTTAGGCAAGGGTTTGTCTTTATGAACCTTCTGCATCACTGTTATTCTTTTGCTTGTTGGCCCATTTATGCAAATTCTGACAAAATTAAGGGGGATGGGAGTGGTGGATGGCTGGACAGTGCAGTTTTATATGCCCTGTTCTTAACCCTTCAGCAGTGCTGGAGAGAGATACTGAGAGATTGCTGAATTCATCTTCCCTTTTTAAATAGCAACTGTGGATGTTACACTTGTAACATTTCCAAGTTTGTGGAAATTTTACTGTCTCCCATTTAGTCTTTTCTAAGGTTGCCCTTTGCTTATCTTTGTCTTGCTGACCTCTCCTCATTGACTACAAGTGAGCTATACAATGTAGGTACATTCTGTGGGAATTCTTTCTTTCAGTTAGTTGGGCTACATTCTAGAAGGAAATAAGTATTTCTGTTCTTTGGAACTCAACAGAGGCTGAAGAGACTCCATGAAGTGTTTCTGCTTTCCATCAGGATCATGATACACAGGTGATGTGGAACAGTATGATCTCTCATGGTTTTGGTGGTCTCATTGAAAGGTTCTGCACTGACAGAGGGAACAGTTCCTTCCCCTGTTGACTTACAGGACTTACATCTCATATTGACTGAATGATTTAGTATTTTACCCATCACACGATGTTTCAGATTGATATTGGCAACTGAGAGTTTTGCATGCAAGGTCTGTGCAGATCAATAAATTTTGCTGTGAATTGCAACAGCAATGTCTCCTGTGTAAGAACAGGACTGAGTGCACCCTTTCCATTGAGTGAAGAGAAACATTTAATGTGTTTTGCCTCTGAACCCTTCTGTTACCCGGATTATTTTAACCTCATAGAGTTGGATAGAGTTTTAAAAATAAATTCCAAAATATTTTGGGTCTGTTGGTCAGGGCTGCTCCCTGCCTTTGAGTTCCAGGACAGTGTGTGTCTGAACTTGCTGGTTCTGATTACAGCGTCCCCTGGACAGGGATGGCTCTGGTCAAAGCCCAGGCTGCTCCGCGCTAGTACATCTCAGTGGTGACAGAAACTTCTGTTGTAACTCTTAAGTACATTTTATTTCTGGTGTTAACCAGGCATGAATTTTCTCTTCCTGTTCACTTATGGCTGAGCAGTTGTTTCAAGAGGGATTCATTTCATCAACTTCACATTTCTGCTTGTCAGTGCAGGCACCTGAGCGAGTGAGCACAGCCCTCCTTTCTCTAGCCAGTGTTTCATGCTCACACTGATGGAGAGCAGGGCCAGGAGGTGCAGTCTGGTGCTTGGATGTTACTGCCAGAGTTTGTGCCATAAATGTGTGCTGTTATACTTGTCACACGGTGTTTGTCACTGTTATGGGTTTAAAATCATGGAATTTTTCTTTCATCTACCAACCCT
The DNA here is from genome assembly GCA_035583155.1 of Acropternis orthonyx. Lineage (NCBI taxonomy): Eukaryota > Metazoa > Chordata > Aves > Passeriformes > Rhinocryptidae > Acropternis > Acropternis orthonyx. The sequence goes on from JAWWEU010000111.1 coordinate 111,546,411, forward strand.
GCACCTCAGAGGAATCACCCTCTGTCTCCTCTTCAACCGTGGAAACCTGGAAAGAGACTGCATGCCCCATAGAAAAGAGTTCCACCTGGCCCCCTCATGAACTGCTAACAATGGATCATT
>JAWWEU010000111.1:111546630-111627824 GCA_035583155.1 Acropternis orthonyx
AACTATAATTCTGACTTGTAATCTGTTTGTGAGTTAGACTCATTCCTCCTGCTGGTTTACCTTTAAACCAGCACAGTCACTGGGGAAGGTCTTTAAGGTACTTTGTCCATTGTTTCATGTGAATGGTGTAAAACAGTGTTGTTACTGACTTCAAAGCTTCCCTTCTAGGCTGTGTAGCTGAACCTTAATCTCAGATATGCTTGTTTATTTTCTTTTCTTCTTTTTAAATATGCTAATTTAGTTGGGGTTTTTTTCTGAGGATACAACCACTTGTATTATATTTTAGTTAAAATTGACTGTATTCTTCTGTTACACTTCCATATAATGTTTGTATCATTAAAACAAATAAATACAGCTAAGAATTTTAAATTTTGTTAACTTGATCTGTGTCATCTTTCTTTTTCCTTCAGTAACTAAAGAACCCCAAATAAAAAAAAACCAATCCATCAGTCAATTCTAAGACCTTATGTCATTCATCATGTTTACCTCTGAAGCAGATCCTGCGGTCACTTTTGTAAATCGGCGTCTTTGCTTGTGGAATCAACTCAGAGAGGCTTGGCTGGGGCAGGAACACCTCCTGGGTTTAAGAGCAGCCCCTTGAAGAGACTCTCACCCCAACAGAGAAACTACACCTGACTTCCAGCATTTCTTGGGTTCATTGGAACCTCTGATTTTGCAATCAGACTCTTGATTCTTTGAAATCTCGGGTGAATATAAAATTAGTGACAGTATTAGCGACTGCAGCTGCAAACTGAGTTGTGAGCTAAAGGCAATAGCTTACCTTTCCTCTTAAACTTCTCCTCTCTTTCTGGCACTGCATGGTATGTTCACTGTTTCCCAAGTTTGTGATTTAGATGTCATCTTCAATTTCTGCAAGATTTACCTCAGAGCAATTATGGCATATCTTGATGCTAAGCAATTTGCAAGATAACAGTATTTTCCTCAAACTTTTAAGTCAAAGTTTAATGCCTTGTGATTTATTTTAATTAACTCTGAAAGAAGTTGCTTATTTTTAGAGTTTTTTTTTCCTTTGGCATGTGAACTCCTTTGGAAATTTGTCTGCACAGCTTCTTTGTACTGTGATTGGGGCATGTAAGTAATCTATGATAACAAAAATTAAAGGCTGTTCCAAGAAGAATGAGAATAGTATGTAAAATAAAATGCACAATCTAAATTAATTTTTGTGAATGGATAACATTTAAAGTGAGAACTTCCTTTAGTGCAGGTGTTCCTTTTTTCTGAGTTACTATTTCAAGTTGATTTTCATTTGTGTTATGTCCATTGTCCTCTCAATAGCAGCTAAGACAGTGAATATATTCCCACTACACTACTTGTGTTCTTAGAAAGTTTATTTCTTCTAAAAAAAAATAGGTGATGTTAAAGATTTGATCATTCCAGGTTGAAGTAAAGTAATAATACAAGCAAATCTTAGCTCTTAGCTTTGAATAAAATCTTCTAAAAGCAGAAAAATTTCATGTTGGGAAAACTATATAATCATCAGATCTGCCTTCTGTTTAATGCAAAGGCTTTGTGAGTCCTGCCCAGCCAAAGCTGAGTGCAATCACTGGAGTCTGGGCTGCTGAAAAGGATGGATTTTTTTCCTTGCCCCCCGCCCGGTCCCCCCGATTTTTTTTTTTTTTTTTCATGCAGACTGAATTCCCTTTTACAAAATGGGCATGTTTCCCAGGAAAAACATGATACTTCACTAATCAGGATGGAGCCTTATCCTGCAATGGGACCTACATTTTGGTCTTTTCACCACATCATTGCTGTTTTCTACATAGACAAAAATAGATATAGAGTAAACCAACCCAAAAAGTCAATTATAGGGTTTTATAGTGATGTACTGTGAAAAATTTGGTCATGTTTTTCATTATACAGAATGTTCTTTCCAAAGACATAAACAGAAAAAAGCACATATGTTTGATTTTAAAAATAACTGTGCTTAGCTGTTTAAAAATGCTGGAGACGTTTTGGATAGTTCTAAATGATCAGCATCATAATTATATGATAAAACTTCTGTGTAAAGAACTATCTGGTTTATAATTATTTAACTGTTGGGATTTTGGGGTTCAAGAGGTATACTTTGAAAAATCTCTCATACATATCTGAGAAGCCTGACTTATTCATCTTCCTCTCCTCTCTAATCAGGAAGTAACTGTTAAATCTGTGATGTCAGTTTATGGGGAATGATTTAATTTCAAAAGTATTAACATGTGAAAGAAATATTGGAATGAATGAAAACAGTTTGGTCCACTGACCTTGAAACCAGTGGTTATCCTGGGGTAGCATAGTGCAGGAGAGATGCTGAGGTAGTAGCTGCAATTACAGTATCAAAGCAATAAAAATTAATATACAATAACAGAACTATAAATGAAACCCACATATTTCACTTGCGGATGCCTGAAGTCCAATAGAGAAATCCACAGAAACATGGTAAGAATTCCATAGGTGTGGAGCTCTGGCATGTGCTTCACGTTTTCATGGCAGAGAGCAAATGCTCAGCACTTCTGCAAATGAGTCCAAATCCATTTGGGTTCCTAAATGTGGGCATTAATATTTGAAAAATCCCAAAGATTTAAAGATGGTAAGAATTTTATATGAATGAGAATAAATACTTTTCAAAGAATAAATGCAGTTGGGTTTTTTAAGCAGCTTAATTTAATTTGTTACATTTAATTCTTGCTAAATTTAGAGCCCTAGAATCACAGAATGGTTTGAGTTGGAAAGGACCTTAAAGACCATCTACTTCCACCATGGCAGGGACACCTTCCACTATCCCAGGTTGCTCAGAGTCTTGTCCAACCTGGCCTTGAACACTTCCAGGGATGGAGCAGCCACAGCTTCTCTGGGCAAACTGTGCCAGGGCCTCGCCACCCTCTGATAGAGAATGTTTTCCTTCTATCTAATCTAAATCTTGCCTCCTTCAACTTCCCTCCATGGCCTTGTGAAAAGTCCCTCCCCAGCTTTCTTGTGGGCCCCTTTTAGGTACTGGAAGGTCCTATAAGGTCTCCCCAAAGCCCTTTAGTTTGGGTCCGATCCATTTCCTAATAAAATTAATGGAAACCTTTGAAGCTTGTTATTTATATGCTTATTGCTCATATGTTTTCTTCCTTAATTTGCTTGTTGTGTTGCTTGACACTGAAATTATGTAAGGAGTTGCGTGCTAGATTTATATAAGAACACACTTCAATCTTGTGCTTTAAAGGAAAATAATTCATAAAAATTGCTATTCCTTGATTCTTACATATATCAAAATCATCAAATGTATAATTTAATAATAGAGATACTAAGTTGGTTATTAATTTCTTAATGGTTTCTAAGCAGCCTGTTTCTTGTTTGCAAATACTTTGTGTTTCCAGTACATTGACCACAATCAAAGATATTCTGTTGCTTGGGTAGTTTCCTCCTACTTCTCTCCATTGTCAGTCTCATCTCTTTTTCCACAGAAAGCAGAACTTGCCACCACCTTTTCATTTAGATGCCATATTTATGAGGTTCTTCCTTTACATGTTCTGGATAATTCAATACATGTTTCCTCCTACCTCCTCTGTACACCTTGATTATTTCTCCCAGTGATACCATGTTTCATTTTCTTGAACTTTAGTATTGCAGTAATTTTGAACGTCCTCTAATTAATCCGTGGATGTCTCAGGCTTCCTTGTGCTCTAACTCAGGCATTGAGCATGTCTTCAGTTTAGCCATTTAATGACCAAAAAGGCATTTTAGCTTACCTGGCCTTAACCTGCTCTATCAGTTAACCCCAGTAAAAAGTACTTCCACCAAAAATGTTATGGAATGTTTGGCTAAAGCCTTTCTTCCAAAATATAATCCAGGCTGGATTTATAACATCAAATGACAATGAATTTACCATGTCTATTGGTATTCTGTTTAATTAATCAATCCCTTAATTAACAAGTAGTTGTATTAAGTAATGTTTGAGTGTGTCTGGTGTTGATTTCCAGTCACTTTGGCCATCTTCAGTCTTTCAGGCATCTTCCTTCAGAAAATACATTTCCATTAGGATATTGAGTCACCTCTTGATGTTTTTTGCCGAGATAGAAAAGTTGGATTCTCTCTCTTTTGTGATATTTTCTTGTCAATAACTTGTTTCTCTTATTTTTAAAAATGGATCCTGAGACTGGACATGTGATTTTAAAATGTTTCATGAATGAGGCATTGAGAGGTGAAATACTTTTCCACTCTTATGTTTGGTTATTGCATTAAAAACTTTTTTTAATTTAATATTGTAGTGGGTACTCCTAATATATTGAATATCTGCTCTAAAATCCTTGTCTCCTAAAACATTGCCCCTTTTGAGGGAATGGTGTGTATTTGTCTCTGAAATACGTAACTTTGTTTTGAATTTATATCAAACTGTGTTTGTTTGAATGGACTCCTCTTTGATGGGTAATCCACATCATGCTAAATGACTTTCTTGTACTGGATGGGGCTGGAACGAGATCACGTTGTGGGGGCAGCGCGCACTGGGGAAAAGGTGAGGGATTAAAGAGAGATGGATTAAATGTGAAGGAAAAGAAGGTGGTGAAGAAGGAGAGATGGAGAAGGGATCTTTAAGAACAGCCAAAGTTGCTTAATTTTTCAGCAAAAAAACTAGGCCAGAATGCAGTAAGGTCTTGGTTGAAACTCTGATGTGAACAGAGACGTTGAAAAAAGTGATTTTTTTAAACTAGGTTAAGTTGTGTCAGAAGTAGAACTGCATGAGAGATCCTTGGGGTCAAGGTGCTGCAGGAATTCCAAAGACAAAATAAATTGTTCAGATGTATGCCCATATGTATTGCTGCTGGGCTAAGTGGAATCAAATTGTGGTTACAATAAAGGGAACTTTGTTTACATTCTCTGGATCCATTTTATGTAGTTAAATCTAAGTAATGTTTCTTCTAAAGGGATCATCACATACTTTAAACCAGCAATGGAATGCAACAGACAAAGAGCCTGTGACTAAAGTATCTATGAAATTCACTGTTAAGTCTGTAGTCACTTCCTTTAAATTTCCATGAAAATCACAGCTGCATTCACTAATGTTATAAATTACTCTGGCTACCTACCTTAATATCAAACTTTCTTTCAGGAAGAGAAATAATTTTCAAATTTCTCATTGCAGGAGAAGGTCAACAAATCTGTGGGGGGGAAGAGGGAGGGGTTTGTTTTGAGGGTTTTGTTGTTCCTGTAAATAAACACATTTCTTTGGGACCAGAAAGTAGCTTTCAGGTACTGTACAGCAATTTGTATTTTGTACAAATGAGAGGGTGAATTCTGATGCTGCAGTTGGATTGGATGAGACATTATAAATTGTCTAGAGGTGATTACCCTTATTTCTAGCTCTGTAAAATATTTTCTTGTTAGCACCATGAGAAGGAGAAATGGTGTTAGGATGGGAATGAATTTTAGGCTGACACATCCAGTTGCATGTGCTGACATTTTTGTGTAAAGACTTGTGATGACTGAAACTTTAATGGAATGCTGGAGCAGAAGCAAGGTGCAAACCAAGCTTTCAGAGAAGAGATTTGGGGTAGCCTCTTGCTGTGAGAAGATATAGAGATAAAACACATAAAGTGTAAAATAGTACTCTCTAAGCATGGCTTGCCTCTCTCTGCTACTGCAATTATGTTATCTTGTGATGCTTTCTGAGCAACTTCATCTCCAGGCACCATCTCATCCAATGGTTTCTGAGCGAGCACTGGCTTTTTTCCCCCCTTATTTGAAATTCCTCCATCATGCCCCAAATAAATAACTAGCTTGTAATTTGTTTTCTAGTTTGGATAGTTCTTGGCTTTATAAGCAGGTGATGTGTTACAGCACCACTGGCCTTGTTTTACACTGCACCTTGGATTTGTGATTATGGACCAGAACAGTTGTTTGGATCTGTGACAAACAAAAATGCATCCTGTTACTGCCTAAAAGTAAGGTAAGGTAAAAGAGGTTTAATGCAGACAATCCATATCTCTGCATTTTGCTTTCTGATCTGTGACAAAGAGAGGGAAACCCTTGATTGTTCACAGAACATGTCTTAGGCGAAAGTGAACCTCAGGTTGCTTATTTATTTCTGTTGAGAGTATAGGACCATTAATGTAAATTCAGGTATGTAATATTTATCTACCCAGGCTTGGGCAGGTGGACCAAAAGATTTAAATAAATCGATAAACAGTAATGCTTGCACCTCCCTTAGCACTGGGAATTACTGGATCTCTCTTCTCTATCTGGCTGCTGATTTCTTTGTTTTAACCCAAACTATAGAAGGATTTAATTTTATTTTGATCTTCTACCTCTTTAATAAGATGTTAATGAACTTGTGGTTCAAAAGTCATTAAAGAGAAGCTGGCAGATAGACTGTATGGTAAAACAAATAGATTTGTTGTGTTTTCATAGAAAACCAGGCTGAAGAATATAAAGGTGTAGATCAATGCTGATCTTGAGTCTGAACATAGGAGCAAGCCTGGAGAACATGAAAGTTTTTGAAACTACAGTGAACTAAGTAGTCAGAAATTCTCAGAAGAGTTTGGGGAAGGAGATAATCATCTTCGTCTGATCCAGAGACCAGCAGCATGTTCCCTGCAACGTGGGTAGGTGTGTAGGTTAAGTACCATGAGACTGTAAAGAGAACTGCTTGTTTGTGAAGTGAGATCAATTTGGAATATCTTTGGAGTTATGGCTTAATTTTTCACTGATGATAACTTACACAGTTATGGCTTATACAGCCATAAAGTTGCTGTACATCTCCTTTCAGAAGACTATGGGTTATTAATGCTAGCAGAACACGCTTTCATCCACAGATACTGCACTGAAAACACAGTCCTTCAATTAATCTTCTATGAGTTCTTCCCTTATTTGAATTTTTATTCTGAGATGCTGCTTGGTGCATCACAATGTTTAACATTGTTAACATAACTTTACTTGGCAGATTTTGGCTGCTTGTTGTAACATTCTGAGATTCAGAGGACATCAGAACTGTTTTATGGTAGGGACTCTGCTGCTGAGGTAATCTTTCAGTCTGTAATGATTCATTATGAAGGAAGAGAATTAGATTGGTGTATAGATAGAAATTTGCTACTTTTTGTTATGATTTAAAGTTTCTGAGCTGTCCATTGGTGCCTTAGACTCATCGTTATGCTTAGTAAGGAACTGGCCTATAAATAGTACTAAGGGAATGTCAATGATGGTATTACTGCTTTTGGTAGTAGCATCTAATACTCAAAATAACTGTTAGCACTTGATATGAATAAAACTCAGATAACATTTCAGGTGAATAAATGGAATAACTTCTTATATTTAGCAAGGAAATGATCTCTTGAATAAGAGTTACATACAGGAATGGATGGAAAGAATAAAAATGCCTCCAAGACTTTTTAGAATGAAGATCTATAATATTTTAGAAGTAAGAGACAGAACAGGAGAATGTGATGCTCATCCTTCTGGTTATTTCTTCACACTTTGTGTCATTTTATCTCTTCTAATTTATACACTTCACCCTTCCATGTGCCTGCTGATTGTCTTCAGAAGTTCGTTCACTTGGGCAATGATGTGGTTCTCTGGAATATGTATCTGGGCACTGGCTTTGACCCCATTATTTCCCAAGGACTACCCAGTCTGTTTTCTGTGGAGGTCTGAAATAGTCTGTGTATGGTCTATTATATATGAAAATAGAAGCAAGCTTGCTGAACATGTTCTTTTTTGGAATGTTTTTGCTATTTTCCAGCAGTTCTAAGTCATTTAACTCAGAATGAAACAGTGAGAAGGTAACATGATTCTGTTTATACCCAATTTGCATTCTTTCTACAATAGTGTGTGAAGTGCAGCTTAATTGAGAGCCAAGCCCTTGGATGTCAGTTGTTGACCGCTGCCTTTGTAACACGGTGATTACAGAGAAATATGTGCTTGAGGGAAGGAGGAAAACCTGGAGAGAAGAAATCCGTGTGTCTCAGCAGGATGAAGCGAAGAGCATCCAATTCTGTTTCCATCTTAGCTTTCCTTCAGGTTTTTTCTTTTCATGAGCCAAGCAATCACAGCCATAAATTATTTCTTTACTGGTAGGATGTTGCCAAAATGCTAACTATAAAAAATCCATAATAAAAAAGTCAAAGTTTGTACACATGGTGTCTGTACCTTTGGACCAATAGCAAGATGGATTGGTAATTTTAGAGCAGGTCCTGACCCATGAGTGTGTTTTGAATCCAAACTTTGGAGAGAAAAAATGATCATTTATGTAAAGAACAATATAAGCTGCTGAAATTCATATCTGACAGTTGTATACATCCCAAGAAATACTTTTTAATCTTCCATACTTTGGGATCACCAGGCTAAGAAAAAGGAGTGAGCTACGCCCTTTAGAGCAAGTGTGTCTTTGTGTTTTGTCCCAAAATGGTCCTGCCAGTTGATGTTAATATTTTTCCATTTGGTTTCTGCATTCATAGGTGAAACTTTCTGGGTTAACTGTTGCCCTAAGACTTTCAGAAAGTTTATGGTGGTAGTTGCTGCTAATTTCAGGAAGGCAGTATTAAATATTTATATTTATCCTAAAGAGCTTTTGATCACAGCTCCATCCCACTCCATCTCTGAAGGCAGCATTTTTCTGCCGTCTGTATCAACAGTCCCAACTTCTTAGAAGTTGGAGATCATAAATAAGTATTTAAAGATATCTGAAATCTATTTAGTTCCACAGATTCCTCTCTATTACCCGCCCCCATGCCACACACATACATGCAGAGGCAGAGCTTGGTGGCCCCATAAAAACTCAATATTGACCCTAAGGCCCTCTGAAAATCTGCTTTGAAATCTTGGTTTTATTTTCTTCAAGTTTTTAATGGGTAAAGTTCGTATTCACAAGTATTTAAAAGGTGTGGATCAGCACCTTATTTGCAGTGTTATTTAAAGTCCTTGGTGTTCTCAAATCTGCTGAGGGTTTTTTTTCCCTTTTTTTTTTCCATTGGGATAATTACAGTGGAATTTTTTTTTTATAATCAAAAAGTATTTTTTTGTCCTTATGCCTAAATCTTGAAAATTCCCAGGAGAGAAATTTTCACATTCTGGAGTTTAGGACAGAGTTTTGCAAGACGCCTACTGTGTTTGGCTATTTCCATCTTAATAAGAAGGGCTTTATGTCTACTAAACCACTATTTCTCCGTTTTTATGGAATTGGGCAATGCCCAGTTCCATAAAAAGCCATTGTACCAGAGCTGCAGCAGCAGCATTTCTGCACATCAGCTATGTGACGCAGTTTGTAGTCATATGTGAAAGAAGTTAAAAATTGAATACAGAAACTTCAGGAAAAACCACTTTTCTTAGAAGTAAAGAAAATCTGTAATTGGTTGGGTTGATTTATGTGATTTAACTGGAGGGGTTTTTTTGCAATCACTCAGACATCTCACAGAATGAGAAGATAAGGACAAAATTGCCTACCTGGAACTGTGATATTTTCTGAATCCCTATTGAAATGCTTTGGAATGTATTTGTGTTTAGTGTAAATTGTTGCTTGATGTTCAGCATAGCATCCTGACGCTTATATTTGTAGGTTTAAAGGTGTTTTTTTTCCCTTGTCCTTTAGTAGTTTCTTTTGTTTATACTGTTTTTATCCTGACTATTTCCATAATAACTTAAGGGAGAACAAAGGAGTTTGTGATGCTATTTCAGTGCTGGGGAGTAGTAGTCCAGGTAGAATTTGGTAGCTTAGTGGTCCTTCTCACACCTGTCACACCTCAAAACTCTTCAGTGCTTAAAAAAAACTAAACTCAGCAGCACAGATACCTACCAATATTGCCAATATTATAAAGCCAGCTTCACTTTCAGAAATACTGAAGGTATTTTAAACTCATATAGTGAAATAAACTTCTGTCTGAGTACTCTAGAGGTTTCTGAAGTGTTTTGAACTTCTCAATAGAAATCAGAGGAGTTAATTTGAAAAAAGATCATAACACAAGTGATTCTCCTTTAGCAGTTTTGCATTCACTTTATAGTGCACAGAAGAATGCCAGGCTATGGACAGAAACTATTCGTGTATCAGTATACAGGTTTTAAAAATAAAACAAAAATGAGTCTGTTAAGGCCAATTTGTTCTTTTGCAGGGCTTTTGTACGTTACACGTGTAATTTTGCAAGAATGAAATTCTTGTAAAATCTGTTTTATGGAAGTTGGTTTCCTTTAGAAATGTTTTTGATCTGGTTTTATAAATGGTGTTAAGTATAAATGCAACGTGTGCAGGGCTGAAATACACTTGTGCAAGTTTCAGAAAGATTTGGGTTTTAAAGCACTGTTTGAATACTCTTCTAAGTCCTCCATGTGAGTTTATCTGCAAGTCTTCAGCGAATCTTATCTTCCTGTGAACTCAGGGTGGCTTTAGGGAGGACTGATCAGTGATTTATTTGTATCCATGTATTGGAATGATCTGTTACACCTCTGATCAAACCGTGTGTCTTGTGGTGAGCCTTGAGCGGGAGCTGGGCTTTACTGGAGCTCTGAAGGGGGGTTTAGGTCTCTCTATGAGGATGTGCAGCTTAGACACCTTTCAGTGTGTGGACTGACTTGCCATCTGTTTGGTGGCAACCTGGAAACCTGAGCTCCAGGCAGGAATTGCAAACTTGGGTGTGTTTGTATCAGGAACCAAATAAATATTGCCAAGGGTAGTTTGCTTTCTTAGTGTAATTTTATTTTCCACTGAATTCTATGACGTATTTTTTGGGGCGTTTTAGGGATCATACTTTCAGCATCTTTTAAGTGCTGTTTCCTGGAAGCATTTTGATGAAATAACAGGAACAAACTCGCTTTTCATGTCTTAACTTTCAGTGTGGCCTTTAAAATAAAATATCAATACACCAATCAAATACCTATTTCTTGCTTTTAAAAAAAATAATATTTCAAACATGGAGCTGGTAAAAGACACATTATCACAGTATTAGTGAGTCATTATTTGGGGTAGAAAAATCCTCCCAGTCTTTACAACATGTCTAGGTGGGATCATGGAAAAGTTGAAGTTGAGAAGAATCTTCAGTGGTCATCTGGCCCAACCAGTCTTTTCAAAGCAGGGTCAGCTAGAGCAAGTTGCTCAGAACTGTCCAGTTGTGGTTTTTCATATCTCCAAGGATGGAGACTAAATCCTCAGCAACCTGTTCCAGCAGTTGACCACCCTCAGAATAAAAGGATCTATTTTTTTCCCTTATGTTTAAGTGAAATTTCCTGTATTTCAGTCCATGCCCATTGTGTCACCAGATAGCTCCAGTTGGGTTTTGGCTTTCCTAACCCTGTTTTTTGGGCAACGTCTCTCTGTTCCTCCTGGGTTGTCTGACTTCCACCTCTCCTATGCTTGGAGTAGCCTGGTCTAGTGGAAGGTGTCCCTGCCCATGGCAGAGGGTTGGAATGAGATGGTCCTTAGGGTCCCTTCCAACCCAAACCATCCTATGCCTCCTTTCTTTGTTTGCATTTAGTCAGGAGCTGCTTGTGCATCCAATCAGGCTTTCTGCCTCCTTTGTTGTTTATCTGCTCATTGTGATGAACCAGTCTTGGGCTTGGAAAAGGTGATCAGCAAGCCTTGTCTCTCCAGGTCTGTACTCCTTGGATGCTTCTCTAGCCTTGTGTCCTTAAAAAAAAGACCATTGGCCTCACATTCTGGTTTTTGTCCTCAATATATTTTTAGTGTTTCACTTAAAACTGGCAAGGTTTAAGCTTTCTTTGATTTTTTTTTTTTTTTTACTTTTTTCAATCACAAATAAGTTTCATCTTGTTAAATCCATATTATAAAACTAATGCTGTTTCCCAAGCCTTGGGGATATCCTGCCTGTGTAATTACAGGTTTGTGCTGCAGCTCTGCAGACGTGATTATTACCAATAGTCCGAATAATTGCACTGCTTGGCTGGTTCGTGGTCAGGCTCTGTCTGGTACCTCGATGTGGAACAGTTAAAATAAAAAACAAAAGCAGAAAATTGCTGAAATGCTTGTAGGCCATGCTCCTGACTGGCAGTTTCACGTTCTGTAGCTGTGCAGGTATGATGAGATTTAATTGACAATAAATTCTGCAATGTAAAAGGTCCTGGAATTTGTCCTAGTTGCTGAAAAGAAGATGATGTGAAGGGAGTGTTGTGCAATTATATTGTTAAATTCGAAGCAGTTTTTTCTCCAACCCTTCTAGAAATACTACTCCATACAACAGAGGGTAGCACGTGTTACATTGAAGTTAGTTTGGATTAAGAAACTGCTTTGCAATAGACTTGCTGATGAGATGAACATTAACATTTTTATTGCCTTATATTGTTTAATAATTTTTCTTACATTTAACAATTGACTCAGGTTTTTTTACCTATCCCTCTGACAGATCTTGACTTCGTGGGCTTAGAACAGGATGTTGTTCCTGTGTTGTGTTTCCCTTCTCCCCAGCTGTGACTCTGGGTAATGATCTATCATGAGCACATGCCTGGAAAGCTCTAAATTTTGAGGTTTCCTTTGCAGTCAGAAACTTAGTTAATATAGGAAAGTAATAGTAGCTTGAAGTAGGATTAATGCTAGTTAGGAAAGCTGTTGACTGTTAGTATGTATTATCAAATTCACTGATTTGTTTTCATTTTTACACATTACTTGAGTGACATTTAAACCTAGGTAATTACTATGATGGGGTAAATGATGTTTTGGAAGATAATCATAAATCAGAGGTTTAAATCCCAGTTGGTACTGTGCTTACTGGCTAAGCAGGTGATAGTCATAGTGATTGTGGCCAGGAGAGAAACAGGATTCCCAGTGACAAAAACAAAGTTAAAATACCTTCTATTTGAAGTAAGCGTTTTTCAGTGTTTGGGCTAGAGAAGATGAGGAGGTGTTCAGAGGCAGAAGGAGAAGAAATGGATTTGTACAAATACAAGCCTAAAATCTTGGGATGTTTATAAACTGTCAATTGGATCACATAAATCGAGAGAAACCTTTGGAGCAAAACTAAGCAACATTTATAGGCTTATCTTTCCTGTCTTTTTTGTTCCCTTCCTTATTTATTTTCAAGTTTGTTTCCTGTATTTAGTTTTTCAGGGTAAATGTTACACCCCCCCGCCATGGATCCTGTTGCTGTAGATTGCATGATCACGATGAGATGAACACTGGTGTACCTGAGCTGTGTCCTGGTTATGTTGCTGGAAGGTATTCAAAGGAGAATGGGTTTTTTCCACTCACTGCACAGTTTAGTGTTGAAACTAGCAATGCAGAAATCTAGATGAGGAAAGCTGCTGATGGCTTGGATTATCCATGCAAATGTCCTTGGAGTCTCCAAGTGAACACTCAAATTCAAAATGCTGCCAGAAAATGTGTCACTATGTGTAAAATCAGATCTGAAAATCATTATGTGATAACTTAAGGGTAAGAAATGAGAAGAGCACAGGTAAGTTAGTCACTGTATAGCTTCAATAATTTAGAGTCAGCTTAGTTCTGGAATAGTTCCAGTCCCATGGAAAACAGTCCTTTACTCTTTTTCAAGGATTTGCTTTTTCGGAGGAATCCTGCAGCTGTAGTCCTACCAAGAGTAACAGAAAGAACTTTATTTATGAACTTCTGTAAGATGGTTCATGTTTATTCCTCCTGTTGTTACAGAATTTCACCTTGGTAAGGGATTTCCCTCTGTCTGAAGAAGATTTGAGGAGGTGAAGTTGAGATGAAAGATACTGATTCCATAGATAATCAGGAAGGGAAGACAGCACCTAATAAATTAAAAGAGATGTTCCTGTCAAAATAAATGTAGTAACAAGTAACCATCTTTTTAATCTTCATTTTTGTGGTGTTATACTAGTCAGTGTTTTAAAAGTAATGTGAAAATCTCAGTTACACATGAATATTTAACTGATATGTGAGCTCTAAAGCTTTGGTTTGTGATTTGTCTCCAAAAATGGTACTTTGAAAGAAAGTATTCTGAAGTGGCAGATCACAAGTATGCGTTGAAGCTTAAAATGTTTTTCTTTGCCCTTAGTGGTGTTTTCTCATCAGCTTTATATATATCATTAGTTGTTTTTGCTAGGGTTAATTCAATTTAACGTTTGGAGAGAACAGTTCTCTCTGAAATAAAAGCCACTTTCTCATGGCTCAATATTTTTTTCTTATTTTAAAAGTAATTTTAAGATTCTATGACATGTCAATGCCACGTGAGAGGAGAGACTGCTGTTTTGCAGGTTCATGTAAGCACAAGTGGAAGGCTAAATGAGGTCAATCACATCAACACCAGCTCCTGCTGTAGTTGGCATAACCTGCTCCACAAGTATAGAGAGTAAGGAGAAATAATTTCGGTCAGATTAACTGTAAATCAAGTTTTATTTTTCAGTTTCTCACTTTTGAACCTCGTGTTGATACAATAGAGTGCTAACCTGTTCTTTATTAACAGGGTTTTTTTAATATCTGGAAGGATTCTTCTATTAAAGTCTGTTTAGACTATTTTTCCAAAACTGAAGTGCAAATACTGTGAACTGTTGGCATTGGAATTGATTCCTTGTTTAATTCTGTGGTAGTTTTCAGACCTCAGAGTGTCCTGCTCTCAATGAGATGCTCATCCAGCCCTCCTTGAACTCTCTGGCCCCTGTCAGGTGGGTGTCAACACCTGGGGCATTTGCAGAGTGGTGTTGGTGTTGTTGCTTCTCCTTTGTCCCCAGGCTGATGCACAGGGTCGTGCACTGCAGGAAAGGTGTCCCTTTGGTACCTTTTCCAGCCGTTGGTATCCCACACAGTCCTCTCCTGGCGGTCAGATACGTGTGACTGCAGTGAGGGGGTGTCCTCACCCAAACTCTCTTGGGATGTGCTGGCATGAGTTTTACAGACTTCCCAGCATGACTAGGGCTGGAAGGGAACCCTGGAGAGATCACCTGATCCAACCCTGTTACTGAGGCAGGTTCTCCTGGAGCAGGTTGCACAGGATCCCATCCAGGCAGGTGTTGGATATCTCCAGAGGACACTCCACAACCTCTCTGGGCAGTTCCTGTGCTCCGTCTCCCACAAAGACATTTTTCCTCATATTCAGATGAAACCTGCTTTGTACGTGTTGCGCTTTTTCCTGTTCATGAGAAGAGCCTGGTCCCATGTTCTTCATACCTGCCCTTCAAAGAGTATTTATTTTTTTCCTCTTTCTCATCTATATGGTGAGAAACCTACTTTAACCAGGCTTGCAGTTGTGTGTTGATTTATTTAGATAACAGACCAGAGTAAACTGGGAAACCCAAAGTTTTCTTGAAAGAAGATGAGCTTCAAAACTGAACTCCAAATTTTGCCTGTATTAATGACAGCAATTATTCCACAGAATTGGAAAACGTACGTGACTCAGGTTTAAAACTTGGCTTCAGTGCTTTCATAATATGTTTTAAAAAGATGATAAATACACAGGAAAAACCAAATTAAAAGACAAAACGTAAGGATAAATGATCTTAAATATACTACACTGAATTAATCCTGTTTAGAAATGTCACTAAATAGCATAAAACAGTAGTGACTGATTACACAGGAATGAAAAAAATCTATCAACTAACTTATATTAAGAACACCTTATAAGAAAAATTATACCTTACTACACTGTAATCCTGCC
The DNA here is from genome assembly GCA_035583155.1 of Acropternis orthonyx. Taxonomy (NCBI): domain Eukaryota; kingdom Metazoa; phylum Chordata; class Aves; order Passeriformes; family Rhinocryptidae; genus Acropternis; species Acropternis orthonyx. The sequence continues at coordinate 111,562,176 of JAWWEU010000111.1, forward strand.
TTAAAAGGTAAGATTAGAATTATAAAGCTTTACTCCCGAGGCATCTACACTAAGATTGTTAAACTTTGTACTGGGCTCAGACCAAAGCTTCATTTAACCTGCAATATCATCTCCAGTGCTGGCCAGCAGTGGGTTTCAAGGAAGGGATAGAAGAAAAGGGGAAACATACAGGAATACTGCCACAGGATGGTTTCCTAACCTCTAGCTACGTGTAGTTCAGACTTTCTGAGCTAGAGCTGTCTTTGTTTTTAGTAGCTCTCCATGAATGGTTCTTCCATGAGTTTATCCAGCTGCTGTTTGAACCTGCCTAAACTTTCAGGAGCAGCTTGCAGCAAGCCCTTTAATTCTGTGAGTCTCCTCTTCCTGCTTATACAGCATGACTTGTGATGGTTATAAAAATTCCCTGATCTTTGGGTAGCAGGAGTGGATGGAAAAGTTAATGGGTATTTTCTGTTATTTCTGTCAGATAGTTTAGTAACAGCAGTTGGCCTATTTGGTATGTGATAAATAAAGCAACTAGAAGTTGAGTGGGCATTTTGTTTTGTCCCATGTCAGTAGCTGAAGAGCTGCACAGTCATGGTCAAATGATGTCACTTTTCCATGAGGTGTAATATCCTGGGACTGACTCTTAGTGTGTGAATGCAAGTGAGTATTTTCTGAACCAGGACTGACTCGTGTCCATCTGCACTGAGCAGACTAAGTGCAAAACTTCCTACACTTCTTGATGTAGACATGACTCTTTCTCCTTTTATAAGATGAATTGGTCATCAAACTCACACTGAGTGGGCTAAATCCAGAGGAATACACTCTGAACTTTGGATGAAAGTGTTCTGAGAGGTACTTAGTCGTTTTAGACCATGTGAAGAAACTTCCGTATGACTCTTACACTTGGTCTGTGGGTCACCTTGTAGATATTTTAAATTATACAAGTCACGTCAGCACTTGACTCATGTTTTTAAAAACTGGAGGATGCTGCAGTAAGCCAAGAAAAAGTACTTAATGCTTACCTTCTTATTGTATAAATTCCCTAAAAACACCTGTAAAGTTCTAAAGCTCAGTGTTTATTTTCAAAATGAAATTAGCATAAGAAAATGTACCTTTTGTAACCTGTTCCTTGAACACCCCATGCATACAAAAAAGCACAGCTGTAACCACAGAGGAAAACCTTTAACCAATGCCTTGTAAAGCTGTTCAATGCCCATGTAGTCCCCCAAATGTAATTCCAGATGCTGTCTTATCACCACTTGGCTTTATGGAATTTGGCTGAGTTTTGAGCAAGTTAATGCTAATCATTGGCACAGAATTCCATTTACTTTAACTTAAAGACAGTGAAATCAGGCCATTTTCTAGTTGACTGGGTGAGAGGTTAGGTATATGTAATGAGCAGAAGCTTTTGGATAAAAGCTGGGATTTTTTTTTTTTTCCCCTCAGCAGAAGTTTCTTCTTGTAATGTGTGAAGTGAGCTAGTTTTGTCCCGTTTTTAATTTTGAGGAAGTGAAATAGGGCCTCTTACAAACTTCGTCCAGTCAGCTGGAAGGTGTCCCTGCCCATGGCAGGGGCTTGGATCTAGATGATCTTTAAGGTCCCTTCCAACCCAAACCATTCTATGCTGCTTTGTAAGCTCTAATCTTCATTTTCAAGAGCCAGGAAAGTAAAATAATTAATTTTTCACCTGCTCTGTTGGATGACACTTGTTTTGAAGTGAAATAATAGAGTTTTCTTTTTCAGCAGAATATTTAGTGTGGAGACCAGAAAACCCTACAAGAAAACAGAATTTGAAATGCTTTATCATTTAGTAGAAATACCTACAGAAAATGCGCAGTGGAAGAGCAACAAACTGAAACTGCATGACTTTTCAGATGTTTGTACTGTTATGAGCAGTGGGTTTCTAAGTTTAGTACCAATATAAGCTCTTTTTCCGTTGTTCTTGCAGAGCAGTCATGGTGATTAGTGTGGTGATGGATGCATAGGTCGTCAGGGTAAATTCCTGCATATTCTCTGTGCGTGACCCTTCTCAGTGCTCTGGTGGTGAACCATGGAAGTGAGGGCTGGGTGAGGTTGTGACATCTGAGAGGAGCAACTGGAGGCAAAGGTAGATGGATCTCAGCATGGAACATGGTGCGGTGGGATGTGTGTCACAGAGGTGGAACTCTGGGGTGGAGGTTGTGGTTAAGCGTTAGGAAGACGGTTAAGGAGGAGAGGAAAAGGAACCTAAAATAGGATAATGTGATGGCAAGTGAGCCATAGGAAAGAAAGATAAGGAGGGGAAAAATGGTAACAGTTACGGATAAGGATGTGAGAAATCAATATTGGGCCTCTAGGTAAGAGACAGGTGCCAAACATGAATGGTACCTACCAATTCTGTGGATCAAAACAGAATCAAAACTGATTCCTGAGGCGTCTGCGTTAATGAATTTGCAAATAAGAATAGTTCTTTGTCTTGACATTTGTTTGCTTTTTTTTTAAACAGTAGTCGATCCTTCAAATATCCACAGGAAAATCTTGAAAAGTAATAAATGACCTTTCATTTTTACCTGCTGCTGAGTTAAATCAAGTGATAGGTAATAATTCCTTGGCTCTAAATGTTTCAAAATTGCTTATGATTTAGATATGCAGTAATTGTTTGACTTGGGCTTAACATCTGTTTATTATTTTTATTTTGGATTGAAAAAATACAGCAAATTGGTTTTTGTGAACTATGTTTAAAGAGCACCAGCATTGCAAAAGGAAGCATAAAAATTAGGAAATAATGCAATAAAGGTTGTCCCTGTAACTGTGATTTATCTCCTTGAACTGACACTAATTCCTGCTTCAGTTTTGTGAGGATGCTCCCCTGGAAAGCTGGAGCAGTTCCTTAGCACCGATTAATCCCATCCCACTGAGTGACTTACCCGGACATCAGGCCTTTGCGAAAGCCATTTATGGGATCAGTCACACTGTTGATAAGCTTGCTCTGTGGCTTTCCTCTCTCAAAGGATTTTGTGAATTATCTTCAAGCAGTCAGTTCCTGGAATCATGTTTTATGTAGTGCTGCCAAATCTGGCACCTTAAGTGGAAGTATTGTGCCAAATAGTGAAATGCACTTGTCCTTACTATCTCGTAGCATGCACACAGTGAGGATTTGTTCCAGACTGAACTTTTGCCAGTAACAACTACCAAGAATAATGATGGGAATAGGATTTTTTTTAAACCTATAATTTTATATCTGATTTGTCACCTCTCCTACTTTCCGAATTCAGAAAACTACCTTTAATTCTGGTGATATTTAATACTTTATATTTAATATTTTAATATTTCTGCAGATCTGCCACTGATCATTTTACTCTTTCAATTCCAGTGTTGCTGGTACTGGTTTTCCAAGTTCCTACTCCAGTTGTGGTATTGCTTTGTTGGTTTTCTCTACCCAGAGTCCACTGCCAAGAAATCATCATCAATGGCTACAGCAAATTCTTCTAAAGCAGCAAAATTCTTGCTTTGCAAAGCCAGACGGGTTTGGTAAAGCCTGTCCCAAATCCTCTGCTAACTAATTTGTAACTCTAGGTCTTTCTGATGAGGAAAAACAGGAAAGAAATTATGGCTGGTATATCTTTACCACATCACAGACTAGGATGGTCTGTATGAGGTGAAAAACAGAAATGAAGATGCAGAATTAACACTTATGTAAAGTGGTCACCTGCAGTCCTTCAGTACATGATAATGTCCTCTGCGGATGTGTTTTCTTGTCATAAGTGATCAGTGTTCTTCATTCTTGAGTGAAAATTTCTGTTACTGATCATCACTTTGTATCAGACACTCTCTAGGATTATTTATATTCTGCAGTTATTCTCTTGAGTTGCTACAAGTTTATGGCAAAATTTAAGATCGGTTGAATTTCTTTCCTAGCAAGACATAGTTTATTTGAAAAAATCTGAATAAAGGATCCTTTCTTGCAATGCTTCCCTTTGAAGGCTGTGTAAAATCTGTTTTGCTTACTTCAGAGGCTTTATTTAGCAGAGCTTGATTATGTTTTTCCATTCTTTTTGTACTGGCTGTGAGAGACCATTATATTTTATACATATCAACATGTTGGTATTTAAAGGCTCATTCAAAATTTCCATTCTTGGATCATTATCTGGAAAACCATTGCTACATTTCAGTTATTTACGTTTCCCTATTCCTTAAAATTTGGCATTAAATAAGCTCTTAACTAACCTGTAAATAGTCTCCATCAGGATATTTAGAAACCACCCTGTAAGCACTTTCAAGCTTTCTGTTCAATCTGGTATTCTGAGATAATAAAGAGCACTACTTTTATTTTTATAATACTGGTGCATGTTTCGAGGCTGGAGTTTATTTTAAGTGGATAATAGTACACCACAGGTTGTTAGTTTTTCCCCTTAAGATGCTGAACCCTTGAGTGTGTTGGTCAATAGTTGATGGAAAGATCTCTTTGATCGAGTTGTGTATGTGGTGCATTTTAAGATGGGGACAATATCCCAAAGTAAGAGATTTTTCTTTCCTAAAAGGCTTCCTCCCTAAGAGGTGAAATGAGTCTTGATGATGAATTTTGTAGTAATATTTGGGTTTGAATTTGCAGCATTCCATGACAGAAATGGAGAGCAGAGAGTCTTCAATAGGAATTGGAAGTTCTGTGGCCAAGCTGGGAAGACTGGAGATTGCTTAATTAAATATTTAATCAAAACAAACACTTCTTTTCAGTGATCTGAAATAACAGGTGTTTTTTTCTTATTTCATCAGGTTTGCCACAAAGTGAGGATGAGTTTCTGATTTGACTGAAAATCAGTGTTTAATAGTCTTGATCTGCTGGTTTGTTGTTGTTTTTTTTTTTTTTTTTTTTTTTTTTTTTTTTTTTTTTTTTTTTTTTGTAACCAATTAAATGAATCAGCATTGGCAGACTTGAGAAAATAACAATTAAAAAATGAGTTGTGGAAAGTTCGTTTCTGTAAAAAATTAGAAACGAAATGCTGGCCATTTTCAATACATTGATGCAATTCATGGCTGAGAGTTAAATATTCATAGTGTTTTTCAAATGTGGAGATCTTTTGTGACACCTGCACTTCAAGTATTTTTTCTTGAGGGCATTCTCCTATTAAGGAAAATAGTTTTTTTCATTGTAGCTTACTTCTTTTAACACTTGCAAGCACAGAGACAATGCTGACACAAATGGGGTGTCTTTACACACTTTCTGAGGGGCTTGGCCAATCCAGAAAACCATATGTAAATTATAGTAACAAAACTGTATTTCTGGTGTATTGTAATGTGTACTGCAGGTAATACAAGGCATTTCTCTGTATTAGAAAACCAACTCTAAACTAGAAACATATTTTTAAGTGCTTGAAATATAAATAAAATTATCTGCTTGCATGTAGTTACTGTAATGTTGTTATAGGAAATGTATATAGCTGGAAAAGAAAATAAATACAGTGCTAAATTTCAAATTACAAGTCTAAACAAAGAAAAAGAAGAAGCTGTCTGCATATGTATAGTTAAAGTCTTAGCAAATTCCAACTTTGGTTTATTTCTTAGTACACTTACAGTACCATACTTTGGAAACAAATAGTATCTGCTATACAATATGGATGTATTTTGTTTCATAGCACCATGGAAATCTGTAACAAAATCTGAGTACTTAATTTTTGCATTAAAAATAGCTGAGGAATGTGATTACATATTGTAACAGGCATATATACTGTTATAAAATTAGAGCTTGCTAAAGAGTTTTTGTTTAGTCATAGTATGTATAAGATAATTTTATCTATAGTATCCTTATGCTACCCTTCAATTTTACTCGTTTTGCTCCTGTCACACAGAGGTTTGTATTTAATGTGATAAGTAGATTTTACGAACATTGTAGATATAGATTGCTACACAGTATTGGCCAGTAAGTGCTTGGCATCCCAGAAAGATGAAGGAAGATAAAGTATGATTTCAATAGTCTGAAATCGTGTTTCTCCAAGAACCTTAGTTCTACATAATGAAAGAAATTCAGGTAAAGCAAAAGAAGGGTTTTGTGAAAAAGAGAAATGTTCCAAGATTTGCAGCAAAAAAGAAAGGATGTCACTTGAAGTGCTAGAAAGCAGCAAAAAGGTGAGGAGAACAGATACTTATAAGCATATTCCATGAGGACTTTAAATTTCTTTTACTGTCCTAGCTGTAATACCTACAGGCCACTGCTAGAAGTAACGAGGCAGGTAACAATTCCTGATTGGAAGAAGATTTTATGATGAGAGTGGTGAGACCTTGGCACAGATTGTCCAGAGAAGCTGTGGATGACCCATCCCTCGAAGTGTTCAAGGCCAGGTTGGAGAGGGCTGGGAGCAACCTGGGATAGTGGAAGGTGTCCCAATGGCAGGGGATTAGAATTATATGATCTTTAAGATCCCTTCCAACCCAAATCATTCTGTGATTCCATGATGTAAAGGTCCCTTCCAACTCAAACTATTCTGATTTTATTATCCCTGTAAGTCCTCAGGTTCTTACCATAATGCAAAAAAGATCATTTTTGGAGATGCTATTTTAGGTCTCTTGAGTATCAGATTTTCAAACTTGTATATTCTACATATGGTACCTCTACCTATGTAGTGTTATTTCAATGTGCTTTGAGGTTGATCTGCCAGACGTATAGTTAGAATGCAAATATTAACTCTAGATTTGAGTTTCATTTGTAATTAAATTTCATGATACCATTTCAGTATTTTCAGTGAAGATTTCATTAAAAAGTGAGAAATGGTTTATGTCACCCTCATGTTAATGTCACTTTTTCAGTGCTGGCTTTTCCTGCTCATGTTTCAGGCTCTTGGATGTTATCAATTAGGGGTTTTTAATAAAACACGTTTATAAACTTCCGTTTGCTTAAATTGTGAGACTGTTTTCTTAATATTTTTATTTTTTTGCCACGCAGCCTGTGTGTGGTCAGAGAGTTTTGAGATTGTTGTAGGAAATACTTTACATGCTTCTAAACTCCTCTGTGCTTGGGTGAGTGCTGAGTGGCCAGATACTGTCACTGTGAGCCGTGCTGCTCATTTATACACAGCTTCAGTGATTGAAATCTCTTCCTGTCATTAATTGCTCTCATTAGATTGACATTTTTCTGGTTTACAAAGGTTTCATTTTCAGGTTTATAAAGGTTTTGACATTGTTTCTTGTCTTGCTTAAGTTTGTTGCAGTACAGGAAAATTTAAATTAAGAAATGATGTTTAAGTCGGGTGGATGGCAATATGTTTTTCATTCATCTTTCTGTAGCATCTTTTCAGCAGCCATACTCTACAAGTAATTAGTAGGGTTCATAAAAATACTGCACTGTTATTTAGATATTTAGATTTAGCAGTAGATCAGATTTGTATTTTAAATACTTTTTTTCCCCTGCCTGTATAACTGTAGTCTGAAAAACAAGCTGAAAAGACCTGGACTTCTCCATGTACTCTTTTCCTTACTAGGTTGGATTGCATGTTCTGGGGCACCTGGGTTGGTTGGTATTTGACTTACCAAAAAGGGGGAGAGGTAGATTGGCCTTTACAAACACTTCAGAATTCACGTTAGGGTGTTCTTTATGGGGTATAATGAAGGACTTTCAGTTTAACATTTGCTCAGATTCACATTCAGGGTGTGGAGTCTCCCTCACTGCAGATATTCCAGAACTGTCTGGGAGGACCCTGCCTGAGCAGGGAGGTTGGACCAGATGAGCCACTGTGGTCATTTCCAGCCTGACTCATCCTGTGATTTCTGTAAGCACATCTTTCAGAGGTGTCAAGCGTTAGGTGTTTTTACTGTTCTTTTCCTGTTCACTGTCAGCACAATGGTGTCCATTTGACCTGGGCTTTTCTTATTTCAATTTTCGAGTGTGAGGAGCTACAGAGACTTAATCATTTAAGCTAAATTTTGTATTGTGCCTTTACAGTCTATGGCCTCCTCAGAAAAAAAAGACATTCCTAGTTTTGGAAATCTTACTGACCAAGCTCATTTAACAGGCAATAAATCCAGTCACCTATCAAAGAAGGAACAGCTGAGTAAGTGTGCCGTTCATGAAAAGTGTAACACTCCATGGGTAGATTGAAATTTCTCAGTCTTGCTGAATTATTGCACTTGACCTTCCAAAATAAAATTTAAGAATGTCTATTTTCATGAACAGTTTGTTGAACCTAAGGGTGTTGTGTAGGAGTCATCACGGAAATTGTGAGGCCAGAGCGGGTGAGGGAAGGGAGCGATAAAAAATTTAATACTGGAGAAAAAAATAGGACAGAAGGAAGGTGTTGAGCAGGAGGAAGTGAGTTGCAAGTTTTTTGCAGGAGCATAGTTACAGTGAGAGAGTCAATTAAAAAAATTTGAAGGTGAGAGTAAATCATTGGAAAACCTTTTGCTGAGAAGTGGAAGTACCTGTGATGCTCTGAAGTGATAGAAAGGTACAATGGTTTCATCAGCATTTGTAAAACTTGGAGGAAGAAAATCAGCCAGAAAAATTTAAGGAGTTTAGGTAGAAAATGAACTGCATGTGGTTTGCTAGTAGGGATAAAGACATATGGATTTTGGAATACACAAATTGTTACTATGCTCTGTTGGAAATGGAGGTAGAGCATTTCAGTTGCAGCTGGCTCTATAGTTGATGTTTATTTGCAGTGTCAGGACACGGGACTGTGCAAGTGCGTAGGTTCCCATTAGTGGTCTTCACAAAGAATACCTGAGGCAGAAAATTGGAAATTTCTATGTATTTGAACTTATGGAGTGCATTAATGAAAAATTAAGCTCAATATTAGCTAAAATTTAGTGAGCCTGAGTTGAGATCTGGGCACTGAAATCCACCCAAGTCTCAGAGAGCAGTTAAATCCTACAAGCTTTTGAAGGCTACCTGGTCTGTTACACAACTGACATAGTTTATCATCCCCCATGGAAATTTAAACTGAATGATGATCAGAGGCCCCTTCCAACCTAAATTGTTCTGTAGTTGTATTTAGTTTGATGGTTTATAGCATACTTAGCTTCACTTCCTCAACATACTCTCAAAAATGCCTGTTCTGGGAAGCAGGCATCTGTCTCCCATCTGTCTCCTACTTACAAAGAAGTTTAGGAAGAGACTCTTGAATTCTGCCCCTGTATTCCAGGTAGAATTTAAATGTATTACGGACCATTTTGTTGATAATACCCATTTTTTCAGAGTGCCCTCATGGCATCTGCTGAACTGCAGCCAGCTGGATGAGTCTTGCATCTGGTGGATTTGCCCTGTGTCCACAGAATGGGGATCAGGCTCCAGAGGGTCTTAATGTTTGCTCTGTTCCTTGAACCCATTGAGTTGGACCGAGATGCCACAAGGGACAGGAGTCCTGGGTACCAAACTGAGAATCTGAGCCTCAACGGCACGTGCGTTTACAGAGAAATAATGGAATTCTGGAGTTGTGGTCCTATTCCTGGAGCTGGTTTTATCCAGCTGTGGTTTGAAATGAATATACCTACACCTGGTAGGAGGTGGTTTGGAACTAGGTTATACCTTTCCAGCTGGATGTCCTCCACATCTCTAGTGGCATGGGTTGAGAATAGTATTATCTTACTGGTGTAGAATCATCAGAAGAAAGAAAGTTATTAGAGGAAAAGAAAGAATACATTTAATGAGCCAGTGTGACACTGGAATACAAGAGGCTACTGTGAAGAATTTTTTTTTTTTTTTTTGGTTGTTTAATTCTCTATGGAGTATTGGCTCCTTCTAAATGGTACTCAAATTTCTTCTGAGATGCTGCAATTCAGAAATCATTGGGTACCGTGTTTCATAGTCAAACATACTGTAATTAATACTTTTAGCCTGATTTATAACAGCATGTATTTTTCATTCAATTCTGAAGTTTACCTTGTGCATGGTATCTTTTTTTTCTTTTTCTCTTTAAATATGTTTCATTCAGTGTCTGCAGATCTTACTTCAGTGCTGACTATGTGAAATCTTGCTTGCTGCGATTTGAATTGTGGCATCATAAATTAAAGCACTGAGAGGTTACCAATTTTATTTTCCTGCCTGGGCAATGCACTACCCAGAAAGTAAAACAAATTTAACAAATATAGAAATTTAAAATGCATAGGTTTCTGTGCTGTTAACATAATTTTTTGAATGTGAGTATTGAAGTTGAGACCTTCTCTTCAGTATATTGATGTTGGAAAATGAAGAGACTGTGTGGTGACTGAATTTCCATTGACACTTTTTTTTGCCGTTTCTAGCAGTACTTACTTCAAACATTGAACGTTTCGCCCCTGTTATTTCAACTGTTCCTTGCAAATGGCTATTTCAAATCAATATTAAAGCTACATGTCTCATGCTGGCCTGTCACGTGATAATGTCATTTATTTTCACTTTTAAAATCGCTGATCGCAGTGGAAAATAACTTTAAATACATTTTTAGCTATTTTATTATATCTGTAGGTATTTTTACAGCTTAACTCTCTTTAGAGGTACAAAAGAAGAAACCGATTTTTCAAGTACTGTTTTTGCTATTCACTTAAACAATGTTTAGCTCAGAAATGCTACTTCTGAGGTTCATGGATTTTTAGATAAAAAGCATCTAAATGAGGCTTCATAGCAAAACCTATTATTTCTGTTTCATAATAAAAACATAGTTTAGAGATGGATTAGAAATAGAGTCCATAATGGTCCAACTTAAAAAATATAATAGTTACAATTTTATATTTATAGCTCACAGAGGAGAAAAATGTTATTTAGTGACTCCTACAAGACAGTAAAGCAACATTAAGATCTAGCCTGGCTTTCTGTTATTTAACTGTGAATTTATGTATTTTTTAAATGTCATAGTGTAGTAAATTGTAGGGAATTATTGAAAGCTTAAAAGTATTGCCAAAAAAAAAAAGCTCCTTCTTTGGAGTAACTTTTTGGAATTTCAGTCTTTCAGCAGCGTAGAATTTTCAGTGACTTGACTTCATTTAATTTATCTCAGCAAGTACCCATGAAATAATTTGTAATAAATCAAATATGTGCTGGAGCATTTGCCAAGATTCTAGCATAGTACCAGCTACTGCTACCTTAGACATAATGCTAAAATTTGGAAAAGAAATATATAATATTTTTATTACAGCAGGAAAATATTTTTGTGGAAAAACAGTACTTAAGCAGCCTGTTTTTCATTTTCTGTAAATGTTGTCATGAGGAAGAGACGTGGACTTGCTGATCCTTCCATCATTCACCCGTTCTCACCCTTTCTGCTCAGGGAAATCAATGCCACCTTAGTTTATTCTTACAGAATTCCAGGTATTAGATGCTATTGCATGGGTAGTGTATGTCAAAAGCTGTTGATTCTGTTTCTAAAAGAAGTAATTCTAAATACTACGTTACTGGAAGTACATGAAACGGAATATCTGGAAGCACCATGTTTGGGCATCAGGCTGGTTTTGTCGTGGATTCTGAGAAGCAGGATCCTTCTGTTATTCCAGATGTAACTGAACTGAAGACACTGCATAAGGGAAACCCTCTTCTTTTGGCATCGGAACAGCAGCTTCAAGTGTGTTCTGCCACTTGAAAGCTACCCAGAAGGTGGCATGGTTAACTGAAATTAGAAAGAAATTTGGCAAATAAAATTTTATAAAGGTGCTATGTGTGAAAAATCAGAAACAGGATAAATTGATAAATAATCTTAAAATAATGATCTCTTTCGGGCCATGTTACAATCACAACGTAGTAACAAAAGTTTGTAAAAGTTGTGACATTACTGAACCGAGTGAATAGTTGTGTAAATTGTTCAGATCAGAAATGAAAGGACTGAAGTGACTTGAGGCAGCTGCAGCTGTTTGGGGGAGTGTCCGTCAGTGCAGCCAAGGGGCAGCACACGAGTGTGTATGGAAGAGCTGAGGGAGCAGCTCTGCTATTTTACAGTTAATATTAAAATAAGATCACTTTGGAAATCAATTTACTTTGGTGCTTTAATCAGATTTATTTGTTTTTTGGTTGGTTTTTTTTTTTTTTTTTTGGTAGGCTAGAAGTGTAAGCAATAATTGATAATGCTTTAAAAATTAAAATAGGCATTCATATAGGTGAGGAGCTGTAGCAAAAAATTGTGCAGCCCTTTGTCTTAATATTTCTTGGTTTGTTTTTTTTTTTTATACTTCACATGCTTTACTGTGATATAATTCAAACAGTATTTTCCTTCTTACTAGAAAATGTTAAATGTGGCTTTTGAAATAGTCATTTTTTTCTAGAAAGCAGAATGTCAGAACAGCAGAACTAAATCACCTTTTCTTTGAAATCTGAAGATACTAAAGCTTCTTCCTGGACACTTGATTGCTCCTTTTGGGCTCCCAGGAGGCTGGGCATTATGAATAGGCATTTCTAGGCTGGGCATCGTGAGCTCGAATAACTTGCAGAGTAAAGTGCACACAGTGAGGTATGGGAGCAATAGCTCGTTTTCCATTGTCAACTGCCAGGCAAGCCAAATTCTGAAAGCAGAATGTTATTAGTTACACATAATTTTAAAGTAGGCTGAAAAGAAGCAGCACTTTTACATAATCAAGATGGGAATATAAGTACCCAAGTTTACGCAGTGTCCTTTTCTGAACAGAATTAAACCAAGAAACTGTGATCTGTTGTAAGTTCAGCTCAAGGAAGCTTGCTAGAAGTTAAATAACATTAATGTTTTGGTTGGAGCTCATGTAGAAGAGGTATTATTTTAAACAAAAATGAAGTCTACAGCTATCTGGTTATGAATGTCTCTCAATTACAGTGGCGTCCGTGGATCTTGGATCTGAATGGAGATTTGGCTAGAAATTCTCCACATCCTTAGACTGTGTTTTCCTCTGAATAAGAAACAGCATGTGTGAATTACATTTGCTATAATCTGCTCCATACAGGAGGCTAAAAAGTTCTGTGAAAAATGATTATGCACGGTTTAAAACAATTTTGGTTGAGGCAGATAGATGCCTTTTGAGCTTAGCTCAGTAGAAGTTAAAGGTATTTCAAGAAGCACTGCCGAGCGGCCAACGCTCGGATATCCAGCGAAACACAAACCTATGAATAAGAAGTAACTCTGCTGTCGCAGACAATCGCATTCCAACGGTGGTGTAACTTCCTGCATTTAACCGAACATGAAACATTATTCAGTGAAAAAGGAAAAATACTCTTTTTCCTGAGTGTGCTACCCAAGCAATTAGAATGAATTGCTACTACTGTAAAGTGGGGAGTTACTGAATGAGATAATCTGTATTTAAGCTTCCCATAATACAAGCCTACGGAATGAAAACATGTTTATCTTCTGCATCAACTTAAAATATTTTTACAGTTGTAGCTACCAAGTTTATAAAGAGGTTTCTCCTACTTTCACGAAGACGGAACATTTTTGTGTGTTATGGAAATAAATTTCAGTTATAAGTGCTGAGAGTGCTGCGATGCTCGTGGCATTTTCACAGGAGCTCCTGCCTCGGAAAGTATTCCCAGCTCCTCACTTCCCAGTTTCAGGCAAAACAAAGAAACTTTTTCCCATTGCTGCACATGTATGAAAACTACCAAGCTGAAATGATGTCTGTGTGGGCATTTTAGGGGGAAAAGATAGAGCTCAGTGGGAAAAGACTATTAGTAATTTTTTAAAGTGCAACAACATAAGTTTCTGCACAATGCTGTTAGACTAGAATCAAAGTGTATAGTTAAAACAAAAAAATGGTAATACATATTTAGTGCCTCATTTCAGTTTCTCGTTCTATAGGATATGTTGTGATCTTCATGTGGAAATTCAGTCAAGTATTATAATTAAAAAAGGCATTTGCTTGGTTTCTCATTTGGAACTGAGAGAAGGGACTGTCTGCATCTTGTATAGGCTAAATAATAGTCTGTATATACAAAGTTTAGTTTTATTTTAAAAATATACAATATGAATAAACTCACAGGATGCTGTAGTCATAATTCCTATGAAAAAAATTGAAAGAAGTGGATTTGTCTTTGTTCGTATGGAACCACTTAAGGTAAAGGTGAATTCCAGTTCGTAAATGTCCAATTTGGGCTGTTAGCTGAAGAGATTCGTGAAAGAAAAGAAAGTACTATTTAGCTTCAGATTCTAATTCATGCAGAAATGTTCCCTCTCGGATGTTACTTTTGAATTAAAAAGGCTAAATTGCAGCTTTGACTGCAATTATCGGTACATCTTGGCTTCTACATCAATGAAGGCTGTCCTGTGTGAGACCACTATCTAAGAATTGGAAAAATCTCATGTGAATAAAACCTACAGAAACTTATGTAAAAGAAATGCAGAGAGAAAATATTCATCTTGGTGAAAAAAATACAGTTTTCAAGGTGCTGTTTCCCTGTCTCCCAGCAAATTAAAAAGGTCAAACTCCTGACAGCTTGTAAAATAGAAGCAGTTAGCTCATGGTCTCACATAAAACTGCAGCAAGCTATTGCTTGTATCCCACCTCTGCATTTAAACCAAGAACTAGCTGCTGTTTGTATTTTTAAAAATAGAAGTCTGTTTACTTTGATTAAGCAATTCTGTGAGCTGCAAATACTTTTGACCCTCCCACAGCTCTCCCAAATTTTTTTTCTTTTGTCTTGGGTAGAAGTAATGAATCTCGTGGATTGTATCTGGACTGTCAGTGGGATATAATATAATTTACTTTACCGACTGATTCCCTTCCAGACATCTACATGGGTTGAAAACTGGATTATGGTATTTAAGATACAAACTGTCTGCCCTTACTTGTCACAGAAAAATACTCGTCAGTTAAGCCACAAACTCATATAAATAAGACTTTAGTCTTAGAGCAGCATATTTCTTAGCTGATCTTTGCAAATACGAGTTCAAAAGCTCAGTTCTGCAGTAGTCCTGACTTCTATGAGCCTTACATGCCTAATAGGAAAAGCATTTTATTTATGGAATTTGAAAAGACAAATAGGGAAAGGGAAATGGGAAGTGTGTTACATACTTCATTACGGAAAAAACAACTGTAGCATAACTGAGAAGAAATAAGAAATGAGCGAATGTGTGAGGATTTGTTAACAGTACAAATTTTAATATAGAAGAGGTTGTTCCTAGTATTTAGTCAAAGTAGATTTTATTTAACATATATTGTATTAGAGTTGCAATTTTTAAATAATATAAAAGGTTTTGCAAACCTTATTGAGGCATTTCTCTGTTTCATAAAACCAGACAGAAATAGTATAGTTAAATGATTGCATATCTTTATCACTCTTCTCCTTTTTTTATTTTTAAATACTAAATTCTACTTGATTAGAACTGATCGATACTTTCAAACTGTATTAGGCATTTAATATGCTCTGTAATTTCTACCACCCTGAAGGAAGCAAAAACCAATTTGCTGACCTTACCAACCATTTAACAAAATACTAATTTCAGTACTTCTGCTATTGCATTTGTTCTGTTTCACTCTTTCTCTGGGTGGCAGAAAGATGCCTATGGTTAAAAAACAAGAAACTTAGCCAAATGTTAGTTTTGCTTCATCCTGTGAAACATTTCTTGTCATTCACATTCACATTGCATAATCCAGCACGTTCTTACTGAGTATGTGATTCAGCCTCACTTAAGAAATTTGTTGTTAAATGATTTATTGTTAAATGATCTAAACCAGGAGAAACCCATAAATGCATTAGTCTGAATAGCCCCGCCATGGTGTCAGGAAGACTTGAATAAGCACTGTGGCCTGAATTGAGGTTGCTTGACCTGCCTCTCATTCAGTAGCTTTGCTACACTGCAACCATTTGAATGGATAACTTCCATATGAAATGATGCCCTGCAAAGTGGCTGGTTGCTCCCACTCAATGGGAGGGTTTCAGCGGGGCAGTGAAACACTCTCAGTGTTGGATCCCTACAGAGCACTCCTGGGCTTGGGGCTCTTGGGGTGTCGCAGGTGCTGTTTCTGCAGCTCAGAGGATCTCAGAGTGACACCTTCTCTTGGTGCCCCAAGACCAGATTAAAACAACTCGATTGGACATTAAAGTGAGGGAAGGTATCTGCTCTCTGAGGAGTGGGACCATGCCTAAGCAGAGACTGTATATTAAGTTGCTGGACCAGAAGTAGTTTGCAGCAAAACATACTTCCCTCCATGATGTGAGGGAGTAGACCAGGATTTTGCTTTAATGCTGGATTCTTGCAATTTTGCTGCTGTAACCAATTACTTGTGAAAGCTGGAGAGAGCCTGGAAGGGATGAGACGTGGATTGGTGGGGCAAGGACCACACTCTGCTGGATAAGAGGGATGAAACTGGGATGGGAAGACAGCAGAATTATACCAGGGCCCCATTAGTGGGCTGTGACAGAGACAGGCATTCTGCCACTGGAAAGGGAAAAAAAATACCCATCCTCTTAAGACAAACAGTCCTGTCTTCAGACTGGCATTTCCAAATGAATGAATGCAGACTTTTGCAATTCTAAATGTTGTTTAATGCAGTTTTTGTGTGTAATTTTATTTGTTTGTGTTATGATAATGCTCAAAGAGCCCAGTCATTATTATGGTGGCTTTATGCAGGTGGGAAGACAGACCGTGTTCCAGAGGGTTTGTACCCAAGGCCTTGGCATGGACCAGGTGTTACTATCAAGAGCAGTTCATTTTAAAGAGGGTGGGTGAGCTTGTGTGGCTCAAATTAAGCAAGATCTGACATGTTAGCAGGGGTTTATCCCTAGAAACAACGTGGACTTCGGCCCTTGGAGGTGTGCGTGTAGATTCTAATGAGCTTGTCATTATTTGCTGTTGCAGACCTGTGATGGCTTTGAAGGGCTGGATCCCAAATTCTTCCGCATCCGAGTTTGCTAGTGGAGAAGACCTTTTTCATTTTTGGGGCAGCATCTTGTTAAAATTAGGAAATACATGCCTGCTGCCTGTTGCTCGAGTGGCAATGCTACTTCTTGTCGTTTCAGAGGTTAGAGCATTGCTAGTATTGGGAATGCATGTTCAAGTGCATAAAAGTAAGGAAATAATTTACTATGTAGAAGTTATGGGGTTGTTCAGCACCAAAGAGCTCTTCAATGCAACCTCTAAATTTCATTTATTCAGCTTTTTCAAATTTAGCTGCAGAACTGTCCTGCTGCGTCTCAAGAATCTGCCCACAAAACTTTGAAGCGTTCAAGGAAAACTCTACACCTTATTTTCCTGAACTGTAAATATTGCTGACAGATACTGACTGCATATGGAGAAAGGACCAAGTTCTGTTCCTGCCTGTTTGGTTTAACCTGGCATGTTTCTAGAAGCCAAAGGTCTGAGTGTTCCTATAAGAATTTCTCCTGGCTTTTCTGCTGGGGTTTGTTTGTTTGTTTGTTTTGGGGGTTTTTGTCTGTTTTTTTTTATTTTTAATTTGTTTAGGGGAACTTGAAGGAAGTAATTGAATTAAATATTTATAAAGGGGAAAAAATGAAAAATTCAGAAAAATTCAGGTTTTCATTAAGAAAGCCCCCTAGAAAATGGACTGTGAAAGCCAATGACTGTACTGGTTCTACGCCATTTTTTCTCCCCAGCTTCCCAGTAAGAAATAAAGCAGACTTGAACCTTCTTTTTATCCTGTGATACTTCCAGTGGCATTCCACTTCTTTACTCCTCTGCTCTGTTATTTCCTCTAAGGGATATTTTTGTAGTTGAGATAAAGATGTGACACTTGCTGCACTTCTCTCAATATCGCTTTGTGTGAGGTGTATACAATTTTTGCATTGTGCATATTGAGTGTATAATTTATTTAAATACTGCTTGTATAATAAAACATTTTTTTGTGCAGTACATCATGGTTAGAAGCATGAAACTTCCCCTTCTCTGGGTTCAGTGGGCTTAGGTTGTATCTTTTACTCTTTCAAATACGTAATTTTTTTTCATAGTATATTAGGTTGTGGTTTACAAAAGCAGTCGATCCTTTAAGCCCATATTAACAGATGAGCAAACAGCATTGATTCTGTGTTAAACTCACTTTTTTCTGTGCCTGAGCCCTGAAGATGACCTTCAAGAAAATCATGTATTTAAATATTATTCTTAATATAAGTGCAAAAGTAGGCACTAAAAGTCAGTGCAGGTAGATATTAGTAAGCGGGATGGAGTATTTCTTTAAAAAGAAACTAAATGGTTGCTTGAAATACATGTCATCAAACATTTATTAGTACTCTTGCCATTATTTGCATCTCTCAAATAATTTTTTTCCTTTAAAGTCTGTGCATAATATTGCAAAACCCTTTTGGGTGGCAGGTGCAGTTAACCACATCACAGTATTCCAGTTCTGTATTTACAGCAGGAATTTTCCTAGTTAAAATTATACTTCGCAAACACTTTAAATTTTAAACTAATATTTTTCTTCTAATGAGCAGTTGGGAAAGTTTTCCATCACAAAGCATAATACCCAGTGAAAAATACCTGTGTAACACAGTGTTTCACTGCTGCTCCCCCCAAGCAAAACCATTCCTAATGCTGCAGGTAATTGTATGGTGATGCAGCGTGATGTGCATGTCAGCTTATTCTTAGTTAATTAAAAGAAGGTTTTGTGATTTATCTTTATGCAGGGGATAATTTTAATTTTGAAGTGTTACTGATAGCTATTAAAAAAAAAAAATCCAAGCTTGATATATCAGCATTAAAAAATAAAATAAATCATCTAGGCCTCGATATAAAAGTTCTCGAAGTTAGGCTGAACAAGAGCTATAAAAAAAAAAAATCCAAGCTTGATATATCAGCATTAAAAAATAAAATAAATCATCTCGGCCTCGATATAAAAGTTCTCGAAGTTAGGCTGAACAAGAGAGATACGTGCCAATTGGTGATTTCATTTTAAATTAGGTTTAAACCAAGGGCACAAAATTGCTGTGGTTCATTCTTAAACTAAGGGTTGTGACCTGTCCCCGTGGCTGCAGCCAGGAGCCTCTGCAGGCTCACCAGACCAGTTCTATTGTTGTTCCCGCTTGGACCTTCAACTCCAGGCTTGAGAATTTTTAGTTGTGTCAAGTAGCAGTGGGATATTCCGTACAGAAGCACTTTATCCATTTCCAGGTAATTTTGGAGGCGAAAAAAATTTATTCTGGGCCTGTTTTAATCACAGGATGCTACTGACTGTCAGAAACATGCAGGATTCCAGAGTTAGTAAATTGGAAAAAAATTATTACCAAGGTAGCAGGAAAAATGTATTTAACGTGTGTGGCTTTTATCCACTGTGTATGGCAAAATGGCAAAATCATGCACATATAAATATACATATAATTGTATATATGTGTGTGTGTGTGTATATATATATGTGTGTGTATATATATATATGGCTGGGATTCACTCAGGGTTATTAGGAAATACACAAAATGTCTACTCAGGCAAAAAATCAGAAGTATATGGAGTTGTTTAAAAAACCCCAAATATGTAAGAAGTAAACATAAATACATAAAGCTTTTATTTATAAAAGTAAATATATGCTCATGCTGCTTCCAAACTGTGTGGTTAGTAAAGCTTGTAGCAAGTAACCTCTGCACCAAAAGAAATTCATCCCAAATTATAACAAGTTGTGTATATTTTTAGCTTATCTTTTTAGCTGCGAGGGATCAGAAAAGATATTCTTTTCTCTCCGTCCTTTATAAAATGTATACACTTAAAAAAAATTCTAGATGAACTCATGAATTACTGATTTTTTTTAAATTACTTATTTTTGTTAAGCCTGTTGCATCTGAAAAGTTTGGGTTTCTACTGTTAAGCCACTGATAGAAACAGTCTATTGCTGGAGAATATATTTGATCAAAGGAAATTGGTTTTTACCTGTTTCTACTTTTAGTTGCCTTTATGTCAGGGTAAAAGAGTTCACAAATAGCA
The DNA here is from genome assembly GCA_035583155.1 of Acropternis orthonyx. Taxonomy (NCBI): domain Eukaryota; kingdom Metazoa; phylum Chordata; class Aves; order Passeriformes; family Rhinocryptidae; genus Acropternis; species Acropternis orthonyx. The sequence goes on from JAWWEU010000111.1 coordinate 111,581,915, forward strand.
CAGGGAATAGATATTTTTCTTAGTGAGCTCACTTGAATTTACACCCGCCAGACCTGAAATCTCAGCCCCAGTGACTTCAAATTCCCATCAACTTCCTTGGGATCCGAATTTCTTTCAAGAAGTGCACTTCAGGCGGAAAAATATTGACATTTCCTTCAGGTTTCCAGACTTTTCATGTTCATAAAAAGAAAATGTAATCACATCTGTTAACATGTCTACTGTTACCTTTACCTAGAAGATGCTTTGCCATTTTGTGCTGTGTTTCTTGAAAGAAATCCATGTAAAAATATGATATTATTGGATTACTTCAGCTTTTAATAGAAATATGTACATAAAAGTCCAAATACGTAAAAGTAGAATTGAGAAGGGTTGGATTCTTTTGAAATGACCTGTGAAAGTGGGGGAGGGAGAGCATAATTTCTACATCTCATTTGCTGATGGCCATTAAAATAATTTTGTCCAAAGGTAATGTGCCTTAGAGTATTTGAAACGAAACACACTAATGCAAGAGGATATCTAAGGTGAAAGATGTTTGTGTAATGCTAAACATAACCAAAGAAGCTGTGGTTTGAGCAAAGGTACCATGCTCTATTTTATCAAGTGCCAGAAGTTGCATAATGAAAGTCTTTCAGTTAAAAAAAATATAAGTAAAGAAAACACAAAAATGCCACCCAGCTGGTAGAGATCTTCCTAATTTTTACCTGATTGTATTTCTGAAGAAATATATGGCAGGGCCCTCGTAAATTTTCAACATGAACTGCATTTTTGTTGCCAATTTCCATATCCTTTTAAAAGTGCTGAAGCGTGCATTTGCTATTTATGTTTGCAGTAGACTGAGTACACTTTTACTATTTGTGGTTTCAGAAATTGGAAACAACCAAACAGTGGTGCTATGGTCTAAAAAAATAAATTTTAAACAGCTGTGGGACAGTATTTTTAGAATGGTAGGAGTCCTTCTGAAGACAGACTTGTAACTGTGTCTCTGTGTGCAGGAAAGCTCAAAGGGGTTGACGAAATCCAAATTGTGTTGACTTCACACCTCTGGCTGTATTGTCTGGGATAATCAGCCTCTGGGACAAACAGAGCTACTTGCAGGAATGCCTTCACCCGGACACTTTCATGCTATCCCTGCGGATGCTTGGATTACTTCAAACAGTTCTTGTATCAGATTCTGTATATCCGGTGCTCTCTAGCTTAGCAATTCCTTATAAATGTCGTACAAGATAGATAATTAACTATAATCTTATTTAAAGAGGTAATGAAACACTAGAGAAGACAGAAATCCAGTGTTATAATTCGGGCTTATTTTGGTATGCCAGTTTTATTTGTTCCCTAAAAATGATCCTATATAGTGAATTATTTATTCAGATATAGCAATGCTTAATACTTCATTGACTTGATTAAAAGAGATATGTTTAATTTCTTTGCCATTTCAATGGTGAGTGTGATCCTGCCACAGTTAATACCCTACTACACTTTGGGTAAAGTGCTCTGAAAACAAACAGCCACTCCAATTGTTTTTAATTTACAAAAAGGAGCATTAGTATTTTTTTCTTGCAACATTTCAGGAATGGCAGAAGTTTTTTCTTTTACTCAACCTAAGTAATTAATTAAATTACATAATTTGTTTAGATTACAAGTCTAGAGAGAGTCCCAAATGATCACATGGTTTAACCCTCTGTAAAAGTGTGTCATTGTAACGTGGCAGCTCCTTTGTGGAGGCGGATGAATTTGGTGACTTAAATCTTAATGTGTATCATGGGTTGCTAATTTAATTAATTGCTACTTTTGATTTTAGCTGCAGCCAATTATTAGTCCAGAGCTTTTGATCTAGGCTTTCATTGATGTTAACTGTAATTACTTAAATTTAAAATCAAATGAATTCTGATTTATAACTAGTTTTTTAATGTCAACTCTTTCTGGAACTCATAGCTATATAACCATTCCAAATTTTGCAAAATCTTTTTTTAATGACAGAAGAAACACAGTTACTCTTCTGGTGTCAGCGACCACATTGAGTTCTGCTCTTGCCACAGTCCTGTGCGTGGAGCACTTTCTGCCCTCATCCTGCAGCTCATGGGTTATTTACTTTTTTTGTAGTCCTGAGTCATGTGGAGTTGTTGGCGTTTGGATTCAGCCTTCCAGCTTTGATTTTGGGTGACCATCACACAATGGTTTGGGTTGGAACTGGCCTTAAAGATCATTTTGTTCCACCCCCTGCCATGGGCAGAGACACCTTCTGCTATCCCAGGTTGCTCCAAGCCCCGTCCAACCTGGCCTTGAACACTTCCAGGGATGAGATATTTGTATTTGGATGTGACTTCTACGTAAATAATTTATGTGAACATGTGATGTATTTTGGGATCCAGCAGTAATATTATCTGTAGTAGTTTTTAAGGCATAATAGCATTTAATTATACAAATAGCAAGTAGCGATTGCGTCGAAATGGTTGTATGATTATACTCAGCCAAGAGTAAAAATAAAGCATACCACTGACAGTTACTCTCTGAGGTTGTGAATGACCTTACTGTAACAAAATACTGTAATTTAAAAAAAAATAATTATATGCCCTTGTTTTCAGAAGTTGAGGTCAATTTAATATTAGTTTCAAATTCTGACAAAAAATGGCACTTTATCTCAGTTCCAAGAAATACACTGTGTGTTCAATGTATTTGCTGTCAGTACAAGATGAAAGGATCTGTTGCAATTTTTTACTTTTTAATTTTAGGAAGTAGAGGAAGATGCAGCACTTTCTCATGTGAGTTAGAGCACTTTTGATAAAGTGACTTTTCTGAAAAATTTCCCAGAGTACTTTCTTGAAAGAAACAACTCTGAGTGTCTGTTTGAAAATGCTTTAACTAGAAAGGGATAAATTGTGAGTAGGGTTAGATAGTGTCATGCTACTATCAAAGTAATTTTATTACCCACATCACTACTAAACACTGATAAAACAGTATTTCTTTCTACATGGCCTTCAGGCGGTGCTTGTAATTCTTTGCATCTTCTGCCTATCAAAGAGCTGTTCTGCCAAAAATAATATTTTAGACATAAACTTGGCAGTTTTGGGTTGAACTTGCTTTGTCAACGAACCTCCTCAATCAGGTGCACTAAGTCCTTTCTTTGTCCCCACAATATTAAAAACAAAGCCCTCAGTATTTAAAGAATGTGTTATCCATCAAAAGATTTTAAAAAAGCACTGGATGGTGAGAATATATATGTGTACAAATACGTATCTGTGTTACTGAGGTGTTCATAACTTCAGATGGAAAGGTGTTGTAACAATACATTAGAAATAAGACATAAGCAATGTTTATCATTAAAAGAGAATAGAAATTAGTCACAGATAGAAATTAAATAATAAAAAGGCTCCAGAAAGCTTTCTTGATAGTAATTAATGCCAATAATGTGAAGGTTTTCCATAAAACTGGAAACAGGTTTCCTATCAAGTAGATATTTGGCGGAGCAGCTTTAGAGCTGTTTTTGACAAAATTGGTTTTGATGCATTTTCAGGAAGTTGTGTTAATGTAATTTTCATGACCTTTCAGATGGTCAAATATAAAAATATAAAAATTACGGGAAGATTCATTTTAGAAAACTGTGTTCTGGTTACTCTTTGAATTATGTTAGTTTGTACTCAGACTTAAATGCCAAAATCCAGACATTCTTGAGTTCTGTTGGAGCTACAACTCAAGTTGGATCTCGAATTAAAAGCACATCATTCAAAAATGGCAATGCACCCTCTGTGTGAAAAGATCAGCTGTTGATTGATATGTTAAAAAAAAATAATTCTAACTGTATTTTTCAGTAAATTGGTACATGCCATCGTTTAGAAAATTTTTCAAAAATAGAACATATTTAAATATAATAAAAGCCCTTTTCTGTTGATAATGACATTGCTGTTGTGTTACGTTCTATTTGACAAGATTTTCTTGTTCTTATACACTGAAAATCTGATTGTTTTATCATGTCACTGCTTCAAAGGAAAGTCTTACATTAACTCAGTAGTAACTCAGTACTGCTTACATAATATATTCTCTATAATTGCCAATTAATTACATAGCTCATATTTAGATTTCCCTCAGAATTGATATCGTAATAGGATGTGTCCATTTTAGATTAAGGTGTGAATATCAATTATTATTTGAGCTAATGCTTATGATAAATGTGTTTTATTCCATACTTATGGATAAGGCAGACATTTAGCAGTTTGCCAGATGTGTGCTCCTGACAGTGACCCTCTACTAGGACTTGGTGTTAACATTTTTCACTGCCTGTGTTTGCCACCAAGGTGTTGTGGACCTACAGCTCAGCTAGTCTGCTTTGGTCTGGGTCCTGCCTTGAGTTTAAGCACCAAGCTGACCCCTACTCTTCTCGATTTGTGAAGATAAGGGTTGTTGCAGCGGTTGAAAATTGATTATCCCAGTAGCATTCACGTGGTTTTCAGTATTGAAACAAATGTTATCCCAAATCCTTCTTTTTTAGGGAATCTTAAATCTGCATCTAGCAAGTTGCGGTGATCTCAAAGTGGACCTTGTTTTAGTGTAAGTCCTGCAATTTATGGTATGATTTTTGTCCCATTCAAACAGGTAGGTTCAGAAATGTGTTTATTTCTGGCACAATCTGATGAATGCTAATCTGTAGGTCAGTTAACTGGCATTTCTGAGAGGCTTTTAACAGGGCTTTATGCTGGTCCCTACTCATTAAATACAAAGCCTTCTATGAAGTCAATGAACTTATCTCTAAATTCAGAAAGGTGTTTAAGAATCGGTTTAAACTTGCATCTTAGAAAGGGTCTCAGCTTTAAGGACCTCAGTTAGACCCACCATCGTTTCTCCTGGAAGGAGTGCTGTTTTCTTTGGTCCACAGGACTTCCTCTTTAAATTTCTGAGCTTTGACCAGTTAAAATGTCTTTGTGTGGTCTGATGCCTGAGGCTTTGGGGGAAAAAAAAAAAAAGAAAAAAAGACTGTGACTTTGCCCTTTTTTATTTTATTTTTTTCATAGAAATAGCAACTTCAGACAACCCTTTTCCATTCCCATCTTTTTAGTTACGTGTAATTTTTAGCTGGATACTTGGTCATAGATGGGAGTTTTAGGATCATTTTTCATTAGCAAGCAATTCTTCTTGACTTAAATTAATGTGATAACAGCAAAAATGAGAGAACCCTTTAAAGTACAGTGGTGTTTCTGTAGTTACATCAGAACCTTGTTTTAACATTTGAAACCAAATTGTAATTTGATTTGTGACTGAGTTAGGTGGGGTATGGTCCTGTCTTCCTCACTTCTAAAAGTTAAATGGACCAACCTCCCTGCCCAGCTCTGCCTCGTCCAAACCTCTCACTGGTGAAAACCCCTGAGCACAGCTTGTGGTTTGGTGGTGGAGTACAGGGGCAGAAATCACGGAATCTCCTGGGGCTGGAAAGGACCTTTAAATCACCAAGTCCAACCTATAACCCAGCACTGCCAAGCCCACCACTGAACCATGTCCCCAAGTGCCTGGAGCAGGGTCCTGGCCCTGCACCCAACTTCCCACGGTGATCAGGCTGCAGGGTTAAAGAGCTGGTAATTGATACACCCAGATAATTAGGGAATGACAAAGGGCAAGACTGTTTAGAAGGAGAAAACAGAAGCTTCTTTAAAGCAAGTACTTAGAATCCAGCCCAAACTTCACATGAAAAACCTTCTTGAGGTCCAACAATGGAAACTGTTATGTGGGAGACAAGTTGCCATGTGGTTGGAGCGGTGGTTTGGGTGTGAAGAGAATGGACACTTGGTCTTTTCAGCATTGCTGGTGGTAGTCGTTGTAATCTTGAGGAAAAATTTCATCCCTGTTTGCCCCAGTTTGCCTCTATCTCTAAAGTAACTTTCTATGTGTGTGAAAAGCACTACTTACAAATCAGAAGGCTTGTGGTTATTACTTACAGGTACATCAAAGCGTGATTAAAGGACATTATTGTTTACTTTTATTATTGAACCTTGAAATTCTCTTCCGTGAAGGATGGTTGTAACTGAGGATTTCCATCCTGCTGTGGTGTGCTGAGAGGAGGGGTTTATGCAGCCATACTGTCTTGCTCAGGGCAGCTGGGATCATTGGCATATTTTAACCAAATTTGTCTCAGTGATGGAGATACCAGAGGTATTAAATCTTCCCCTCGTGGGCACAGTGTCTGGGCAGGGAGCAGTTTGTTTGGCCCAGCAGGGGCTCAGAGGTCGATGTGGCCCCAGCAGCCAAGCACTACCTGTGTAAGAGTGGAATAGATGTAGCACATGCTGTTTGTTGCCTAGCAGGATAAAGGAAAGGGGGCAAGTGACAGGGCGGGAGGGATGGATGGATAATTGCTTATAGGTCATGGAGTTTGAAAGATCAGAGAAACAGAAGTACAAGGAAAAACTTAAACTTTGTTTAAAAATGGGATTTCATCACTTTCTTGCTTCACCTCTGAGGTTGATCTCTGTGATGTAAATAAACTTCATCCTCACCTCTTTTCTGTCTTTAGGAGATTTTATTATATTATCACCAAAATATGCATTAGAGACAATGTATGAATCATTCTCTAATCTAAAATATTGTCCCAAAAGACAGTTGCACAAAGGTATCAGCCGTAGAGTAGGACGTTTACAGTGTGTGCCTGTGAGAGCCGTGGTGCCCTGGGGACATCTCACACCTGTGGTGTCACCTGTAAGGGCTCGTGGGATCGTGCCAAGAAGACAATCGTGTCAAGGGTTGCACTTGGAAAGGTGCAAATACTGCATGTCTTGCTCGGGATCTCTGGGAAGATCTTATTGGCAACAGATACTGCCCCTGCAAGAGCGGGGCACCAGGGCCAGCAAGCTGGGAATACCTTTCCTCTGTTTTGTTCAGTGTTGGCTTAAATAGAATGTTAATGGGGTGAAAAATAAAAAAGAATGGTTGTACAGCAGTAATGTAAAAGGAGCCTGAAGAATTGCTTGTGATTTTATACTGAATTTGGGTTTTTTGCCATCCCCTAGTAGCCATAATAATTAGTCACAATCGTGCCCATTTCCAAAAATTTGATTGAAATAAATTAGGTGCTTTGAGTGATCATTGAGTCTTTATTAGTGAAGCTGAATTTATGGGAAGGGGCGATTTATTACATAAACTGAGACAGCTGGTTACATGTGAGAAGCTTTTAAGTGTTTAAGTTCTTTTCCAGGCCTTCTTCATGCTGTTCTCTGGGTGATGATACATGATGAGCGATGCAGATTATGGGCTGAGGATAAAGATCTCCTTGCAGGACTGTTCTGAGTCTGTTATCAGTCTGGGATCAGACATGTGAGCAAGAGACTTCTATCCTTCTTTCCTCCCTTTCCTACTCCAAAGATTTTGATGCTCTGATATTTTTCATTCTTCTTGGCTGCAGCCGTCTTTAACCGATGTGCACCTGTGAGATGAGCTTCTAAAAAATCAAGTGTTACCATAAACAATTATGAAAAATTCCTCCAAATCTACATTTCTGAACCTGACAATCTCATGGGCTCTTTCGGGCAGCTCACAGAGCTGAGGCTCTCGTGCTGCTCTGGCTGAGGTTGTGTGCCTGGAACAGCTCACCAGCACTCTCTTTATGGCCCTCCCCTAAGACCGTGGCTGTGCTTCCTACCCTGCCCCTGCTGCAGTGTGTGCTGCTTTCACTGCTCCGGAGGAGCTCTGCTTGCACAGCAACGATTTGCTGCGGATAGAAAAGTGGAGCTGAGATGGGCAGGGTGGAAGAGCTTCGACAAAGTAATTTTTTGCCACTCTTGCAGCAATCAGAGTCAGTAAGGATGGTTGTGCACAGGCTGGGAGATGCTGTATTTTTGACCCATGTGGGCATTTGATCAGGATACGTACTCAAGCATTACTTTATCTTTTGATTTTTTTCTGATTATATGTCTACTAGAAATTATTTTACGAATACTTCCCAGTATCTGTGAGATTTTAGGAAGATGCCCTTCTGAACTTGACTCTTTGGAAGTCTTGGAATGACTTATGAAGTAATCCAGGGAAATACTCGCATCTCTGGACTGAAATCAGCCTTAGTAAGTGTCGCTTTAAAACACATCAACACAGAAGAAGAAAAGGGAGATTAGCTCTCAGCTGTGGAAAATTAACAGTTTTAGCTTTGTAAGGATTTTGCTGCTCAGGTAAAGTTTAATACAAAAAGCATTGCCACTTGAAAATTTGGAATGGTCTGGCACTGGTGGGGATACACAGATTCATTTTACTCTTGGGTGTGACTTTTGGGGATGTTCCTGTGCAGGGCTAAGAGCTGGACTCGATGATCGTTGTGGGTCCCTTCCAACTCAGCATATTCTGTGATTCTGTGATTTTCAGGCAACCACTGTTCCACGGAGAGTACAATGAACACGTCGCTGAGTATGGGTTTGCGTTGGGTGATGACACAATTTACTTAGAGAAGGAAGTGTCACTATAAACAAAAAAATTAAATACAATTGGGCAAATTGAAATAATACAGTGTGAGATAAAAATGGACAGAGATGATGGATCTAAAATGATAACATCTGAAATTATATTTAAAAAAAATATATAACTCTTCGAGGTGGGGGTAGAGACACAGTGATTTTGAGGTACAGCAAAATGTCATCTCTGTAGTAATCAGACCTGTGATATAACTCCTGAGCATCACTGCTCACCATTGTGATTTATTTTTATTTCCTCTGTTTCCAAAAAGGCGTATCTGTTATTGATTGTTTTATAGGACCTTAGTGGCTCTCTGTGTTCTGTAAAATAGTGTCTTCATTGGAAAAGGAAATTGAATTCTGACTTTCAGTCAACCTTTTCACTGCTTTTTCTATGTAAACTTTTCCACCAGGGCTGCTCTAACCTTGCAGGTGTTGCAGAACCTCTCACTCTGTTTTGGGAACCCCTGATACTTATGAAGCCCCAGCAGGAGCTTTGCAATGAAGGAGCTTTTCAGGTGCATTGAACAGGGGGAATTGCACCATGTCACTGCTGGTGCTTCTCTTCAGGAGTAGTAAAATGTGGCAATTCTACTGCAAGAGATCAGCCAAGAGACACTGAGAGGAGTCTTATGATCCCTTCTGTTCCCTTGATCAGTTATCCATCACAAACTCTTGATTCCATCAGAAGCTGGGATTTGCTGTGGAACCACCTTTCCTGAAGCCTCCCTTGAAGGTGTTATCCCCACCTGAGGTGTTTCTGTGGCCGTAGTCCCTGTTCTTTGCTAAAAGCAAAACTTCTGCTCTTCTTCCTCAAAGTTTTGCTGAAAACAGGAGTGTGAAAAAGGCCATTAAAAATCTCGTTAGTCTTAGGCATGGCTTCTGTTTGGCAAAGGAAAAATGTTTTGGAAAATGGATATTCCTTGCAGTTTATTCAGTTTTCCTTATTTTTACGTTACTGTGAAAAAAATAATTTCATTTAATTTCAGAGTTCTTTTCCTATATTATTGCTCCCCTTGAGTATGTGATTTCCTTATTAACAGAACACAATTCAAATGTTAGATACAATCATTACTATTTCCTACTCTTATTTTTTTAAAGAAGGGGAGAGAAATTATTGTGAGTACATTTCAGTAAGATGCTGTAGCTGCCAAGACTTGCGAATTAAAAGCAAAAAGAAATCCTCTATATTGGCAAGCAGACAACATAAAAATAAGAGTTGTAGCATCCTTTATAAACTGTAGAATTCATAATAATTCAATCATAAAACTAGTTTAGTTGAATTGATTTTGAGAGTTCTGTACAGTGTATTTCAAGCTTTGCAAGTTTGTGGAACCTAAAGAATTAAATGCAGGATTGGGATTTGTAATTAAGACACGTGGTTGGCTTGGTTTTCTACAGCAGCATTTCCACAGCCTCTGTGCTGAAACCCAAGCAATTATTTTATCAGTAGTTGTTTTTATCTTTTCCAGATAATTTTCAGCCTCTCAGTTGACTTCTAAGAAATGGTAAAATCCCCTCTTCCCCAGGGAAAAAGAAGCACAACGCAGAGAGACCCAAAGAGCTGTTCATTACTGAAGCTAAATTACAGGCAACAGGAAAACCCACCGTAATTCACTTACATATGCAAAAAGTTTTGTTTTCACCACCTAAAATAATATTTTTAGTTTCCAGTTCTGCTATGCTTTGCAAAAACCACCAATTTTGCTCTCATCCATTTTATAGAAATGCTTTACATCAAGACTTTTGTTTATAGAAATCTGATTTTAGAGTAAATTGAAAGCGCATACTTGGATACGTGAGTTTGCTCTCCTTTTTTCCTTTGGCTTAGAACATTTGGTGTATGTTACAAATGTAAAATTAGTTAAATTTTAAGTACCAAGAACTGAGTTTATGCTAACCAGGTCATTCCTGGTAAGGGAAGCAAAGCTTAGCAGAGGGATAAATAACTGTTTCCTCACTAACAGACCTGTACAGTTTATTATTTAAAAAAAGACAAAAAAAAGACAAGCAGAGAAACAAATCCTCACATTTATTTAGATTTAGCTAAAACATTTTTAGCATCAAATAGTGGGGTTTTTTTTAAGTGCAGTTTTTCAAATTAATTTCTACAAATATTTCCAATTCCTAGTAAGGTCTGGTTTTCAAGCTCAAATTAATGTGCTCCAAAACTTTAATTTTAGAGAGAAAATGTGTCAGCCTAATTTTTAAAGATTAGGCTGAATAGGAAGCGAGAGGTACCATCTCTGGTGTGTACTTCTGCCAAGGAGAAACCTTATTCTTGAAAGGTTTTACAGCTTCTCTGAAGGCAGACATAAAAATGAAGAGCCTATGGAGGCCAAGTAAGAAAGTTACTTGATAACATGAAACAGATCAATTCATTTAATTGTTGTTATTAAATTATTATTTGTTCTCTGACCCAAAGAGCCTGAAGCAAAATAAAGTTCAACCTTTCTGTGATTTGCTGACTGGTTTTGAATCTGATTCTTTGACTATATAGCAAAGTGGAACACTTTGCTGTGTTTTGTTTTTGCAAGGAAGTTAAGAAAATACTATATATTTTTCAGTAAAATGTGTAAGAGCTGAGACAATTTGTCACCATGAAAACTATTTTTGGCAGCTTCTGCTAACAGCCTTCAGAGTAAGAACTAATAACATACTTTATGTACAAAAGTTCTATCAGGCCATTTAAAAGCAGATTTCTTACTACATATCTGTCTGTGCATTATCAGCTGGAAGGAGATGCAATTTTACATGTTTATATCAGTGATTTGAAATTTTCATATCTTCTCAGGAGCAAGCCAGTAAACTCAGAATTTAAAGAACAGTTAAAAATCAGCTGCTTCAGTAGCAGACATTTTTAACTTTGCAGAAGAAAAGATAATGTGGTATCATTTTTTCAAGCACGGTATGAAGAATAATTTATAATCCTTCATTAGTGGTCCTAATAGTAAATTTTGCTGATGGGTGGAAGGAGATTTCATTGGCATTTCCTCTTTTAAATATCCTTTTATCATACGTGCACACTCAAAGTTGTCATCCCCCAGCTTTGTGAGCAGAGTTGCATGAAGAGAATAAAAAGCTCATCTTGTTCCAACCCCCTTGCCATGGGCAGGGACACCTTCCACTATCCCAGGTTGCTTCAAGCCCTGTCCAACCTGGCCTTGAACAGGGGTGGGTCATCCACAGCTTCTCTGGGCAAGCTGTGCCAGGGCCTCTCCACCCTCACAGGGAAGAATTTGTTCCTGATATCTAATCTAAATCTTTTCTGTCAGTTTGAAGCCACTCCCTCTTGTTCTGTCACTCCACGCCCTTGTCCAAAGTCCCTCTCCAGGTCTCTTGGAGCCCCTTTAGGGGCTCTAAGATCACCCTGGAGCCTTCACTTCTCCAGGCTGAACAACCCCAAACTCTCTCAGCTTTTCCTAACAGGAGATGGTTCCATCCTCTAATCATCTTTGTGACCTCCTCTGGACTTGCTCCACAGTGTCATTGAGTCTTAAGAACATGTAGTGTATTGAGACATGACATCGTGATGTGGGCATTTGTCTTCATTAAATCTGTGCTGAAGCAGAATAGGCAAAACTCTTCCCTTATGCCCTTGTTAGTTACCTTTTTCAAATTTGATGGTAGAGGGTTCAGGAAAGAGCCGCTCATTCTTTTGCATTGCCATTGTTACAGGAGAGGTTAGGAAGGATGTAGTAATTTTGTTATTTAAAAACACTATCCAAATTTTGAGGATGTCCACCTGACATTGGTAAATTTAATGCCCTTTGTCATCCTGTGTGAAGAGTTAGCCCAGGTGCCTGCCAGCCTGCGGCTTAGGATGTGGGTTTCCTTGGACCAGCCCCATCCAGAGCCAGGGGGAAGCAGGCAGGGTATGCAAAATGGGCAGGCACTGGGGCTGCCTGTGGGTGCCCTGTGATCTTGCACACATTTTGGATGGGTGACCTCTAGGGCTTGTCCTCTTGTGATGTGACAGCTCAACATGGTCAGGCTCTGTGGCAGTGATGTTACAGGCCAAAAGTAAATTCACAGAATCATGGAATATGCTGAATTGCAAGGGAGCCACAAGGATCATCGAGTCCAACCCTGGCCCTCCACAGGACCATCCCCAAGAGTCACACCGTGTGCCTGAGAGTATCATTCAAGTGCTTCTTGAGCTCTGTCAGCCTTGGTGCTGTGACCATTGCCCTGGGGAGCCTATTCAGTGCCCAACCATCCTCTGGGGGAAGAATCTCTTTTTAATATCCAACCTAAACCTACCCTGACAAAGCTCCATTCCCTAGGTCCTGTCCCCGGTCCCCACAGAAAAGGGATCAGTGCCTGCCTCTTCACTTCATGAGGAAGTTGTAACTGCAATGAGGTCTCCTCCCAGCTGGGCAGATCAAGCCCCCTCAGCCACTCCTCACATGCTTCTCCTCAAGGCCCTTCACCATCCTCGTTGCCCTCCTTTGGACACTCTCTAATGGCTTAATGTCCTCCTTACATTGCGGTGCCCAGAACTACCCCAGTGCTCCAGGTGAGGCCACCCCAGTGCAGAGCAGAGCAGGTCAATCCCCTCCCTCACCCGGCTGGTGATGCTGTCCCTGATGCCCCTCAGGACATAGTTGGCCCTCCTGGCTGCCAGGGCATTGCTGACTGATGTTCAACTTGCCATCCACCAGGACCCCCAGGGCCCTTTCCAGCATCTCATCTCTGTCTGTCCATCAGGGTTTGTCCCATCCCAGGGGCAGAATCCAGCCCTTTCCCTTGTTGAACTTCATATGGTTGGTGATTGCCCAGCCCTCTCATTTGTCTCACTGCAGGGCCTCCCTGCCTGTGAGGGAACATATAAAGTCTTAGTTTTGAGGCATTTCTAAAGGTCTTCCATAAGATTTTATCTTATGGGTATGAACCTCTTGATGTGCTTGTTCTTTCCTTTCATGTGAGGTAGCTGTCTCTCTGCAGTCTCTCATTAACCATCCGTCAGCAGTAACTGTTGTATTACAGATAGAATATGCTTCTTCAACATCTTCAGACAGCTTTGCCTAAAATGTTGCCCCCCCCCTGAATGTAAGATAATATAGGGCAGAACTTGTAACAGGGATCTAGTCACTTGCCATTTCAGCATTTTGGTATTTGATGGCAGTTTTATTCTAATTATTCTACTCCTGAGTGGTTACACTTTACTTAAGTGTTTTGGAGTGAAAGAACTTAAATGCAGTGAAGAAAAGGCTGCACTTTGTCATATTCAGGAGATGAACCTCTTAAGATCATAAAAAGTTTTCCAGTGTTTGTAGTGGCATTTTTATGGGGTTTTTTCACCATATGCCATGTAATTGGTTTTTGTGGACTAGATGCTTATGAAAACTACTGCATTTCTGAACATTAAGGTGAAAAGGGAAGAGGGTTCAAATATGAAAGGAAAAGGGAAAAAAAAAGACGATGAGTTTTTCTTGCCTGAGAGCTGATAAAAGCTTCATCCTTGGAGGCAATGCGAGGACTGCTGGCTGATTGATTGCCTTCTGAGAATGATAGCAGTCCCAACATTGCAAGGGGGTATTTTGGTGACAGGATTGCAGCCTGTAGCTCTGGTTAGCACACAGAAGGCTTTCCAGTGGCAATTCCCACTTGCTTTTCCAAACTATAAATTTTCTCCTGCATTTCCTGACAGTGCAGCACAGACTCCGTTGTCTTACCCTTAGTGATATCATTACCTGAAAATCGTGTTAAAACTCATTTAGTTTAGCAACAAAAACTCTGCAGATGAACACATTTGACTCCACATGGGTTTTCCTTTGCAAGTGTTATGTTCTAAAGCAAAATAAACTTTTTGAATAATCTTGGGAGTCTTCAGAAAGCTGAAACAGGCAGGCAGAGCTTCCTGTGCTGAGTAAGGACCAAGCACACCCAAATGGTCTTCAGGGCATGTTTACTTAATATGTTCTTCATGGGGGACTTCAAAAGAGGTTTTGCTAGAACTTCAACATCTCCCCTGCATCATATTTGCTGCAAAGCTTTTTGACAGTGCCTGTCCCTCCCAGAGCCGGGGCCTGTGGGTTGTCAGTGTGTTTCCTCTGGTGAAGTGATTATAGGCATTTACACTCTGTATTGGATATGTGTTCTTTATGGCTTTGGTCTGCAAGTTAGGATGGTTCTTTTACAACATTTTGCAGTGCCAGGCATGGGAACAAGGTGCTCATATGTTATGAACTTAAAATGATACAGTGTGTTGTGCCAGGGCTTACTTTGTTGGGGCTTGTTGGCTTCTCTTGTGAAGCTTTTCAACTTGTAGCACATGAAAGCCTCCCAGATATGCTAAACACCCTGGATCTCTGTAGAGATGCTAATGAAACAGTATTTAAGAGATTAAAGGCCTTTGGAGTGTACAAGCTGGATGAAAACCAAGCCAAGAGAGGAACTAAACAGTCCCCTTTGTATCCTCATCTAACCTGATTTGGTTTTGCTTGTTGTAAAGTCTGTGTGATATTTGCAGCTCAGGGTGCTTTGTTCCTGATAAGCACAAGAAACCACAATAGTAGTTACAAAGCTTCAGTAATTGAGACAAACTTTTTCCTGCTCCCCTGTATTGTTTGGTAAAGTGTATTTTTATCAGTGTGTTTCATGAGGACTCCTGTTATTCTACATTATGAAATCTAGGTTAAAGCCACTATTCCAGTTTGTCGAAGTTGTATACAAACATCTGACATTGAGGTGTAACCACAGCAAGTTAATACATTTTTCAGTATTTCTTGACTTGTGTGTGCATGGGCTGAAGTTTACAGAGGAAGTCATATTCTTTGGAACCCAAGTTGGTGTCTTTTCAAGCTTAGTATGATTTTCAAGTTGTAGAAACTCATCCACTTTAGATTGCAAGCACTAAGATCAGTTGTATCTGAAGTGGCTGCTTAAGGAGTACTGCTGTTTAGAATGGCTAATGCAATTTAGGGAAGGGAACTTAAAAGTATAAGATGACTGTGTTTGGAACAAAGAGGAACTAGGAAAGCATTGTTTATAATTAATACTTTGCTAGCTAAACCCCTTCATAATCAGCTTTTTTTTTTTTTTTTTTTGCCACAGACATAATAGGTAATGAGTTTTTTTTAACTTATTTATGAAAGCTTTAATTGGTGATTCAAAACATTCTTGTACTGAACTGTTATTTCATGGTTCCCCACATTCAGTGTGATAATCCATGCTAATCTTTTATTTCTGCTTTACCTGTGTGGCTGTTCCATTCATTGGAATAAAGGAATGTCATAGAAATATAAGGACGTGTATGTATATTAATGGTTGCACATTAATCAATCTCACCAGCAGTTCTCTTGTGATTTTTTAATTGGTGAAAAGGCATTTGAACTCATAGCCATATCTCCTACATAGTGTTTTCCCAATCAAACTACCTCTGCTTATTTTATTATACAAAAAATATTCAGAATTAAAGTCACATGTAAGGGCAATAAAGACAAGATGCCTCACTCACCCTGCTTATGGCTTTGGATGAAATTATTTCCATAAAGTGTGGATAAGGTAGGGTGTGCTGTTTCAAGCTTGGGCAACTGGTGTTAAAAATAAAATGGCAACGTATATGTTATGTCACTCATTGCTACCTGATTCTTTTCCAAGTTGTTTATCAGTGGTTTAAAACAAAGGGCTTTTTTATTTTCAGAAGCATGATTTGCCCTTGCAGTTTGTGATGATTCTTTGATAAGTAAAAGCGACATCCAAAGTAATTTTGGAATCTAAAACGTGTAAGAGACCTAAAAGATACCATTAGGCTTTTACTGGCTATAGACAGCCGTGGTATGTGAAGTGTATTGTTTTTCATCAGTAAACACTAAGAGATCACTGTTAGTGGCATCTATGTGACTTCTTACATATTTATCATGTATTATGCAATGTTTGTCATTCTTCTTGGTTAAAATGACTATCAAAATGCAAATGCTTAAAAATCTGTAGCATTAAGTAGGTCATGTTATTTGAAATATCCTTGAAGTATTTGGTGTTTTAATATGCTCTTATTTTTTAAGTGCAGTAGCTCAAAGTATAACTATCAGACTAATTACATGAGATTTATTTTGAATCAAAGGTAAGGGAGGGACAGTAGCAGATCTTGGCTGTTGATGGGTCGACTCATGTGAACCATCTATGTCTTAATCCAAATATTCCTGTCTGGCTGTTGGGAATAGAAGAGTATTGTGAAAACAGTGGCAGGAGTGATTCCAAATCACACACAATTTCTTTTTATTCTCTCTGTACTTTATGAAATAAAATGTCAGAATGTTCTTGGTCACTGTTAGCCTGGGAAGCTAAGGTCTGTAACCTCAAAGAGTTCAAAGTTCTTCATCAGCCTAACCTTTGTGGTCAAATATGAATAAGTCTTTATGAAGCAGAACTCAAACAATGACACTCGTGACTATGGGTTGACCCACTCTTCCTTTACCAGTTAGAGGTGTGCCTGATTTTCAGAAAGGTTTTTAGTCTTTCGTTCTTACCAGTGTTACTAGAAAAAGGGGAAGGGTAAGTATGAAGGCCAGAAATTCATGGTGTAGCGGAGGGTTTGTTTCAGATAAAGAGTTTCAGTATTATGAGTAGTCTGGGCAAGGAGATTGAGTGCACCCTTGACAAGTTTGCAGACAACATCAAGTTGGGCTGGAGTGTTGATCTGCAGAAGGGCAGGAAACCTCTGCAGAGCAATCTGGATAGTCTGGACTGGTGGGCCAAGGCCAATTGTGTGAGGTTATACAAGGAGAAATGCCATGTCCTTCACTTGGGTCACAACAACCCCCTGCAGTGCTACAGGCTGGGGGCAGAGTGGTTGAAAAGCTGCTCATTGGAAAAGGCCGAGGGGGTGCTGGTGACAGTGGCTGAACATGAGCCAGAGTGTGCCCAGGTGACCAAGAAGGTCAGTGGCACCTGACCTGTGTCAGCAACTGTGTGACCAGCAGGACCAGGGCAGTGACCATCCCCTGTGCTGGGCAGTGGTGAGGTCTTGAATCCTGGGGTCAGGCTTGGATCCCTCATGACACAGAAGACATTGAGGTGCTGGAGTGAGTCCAGAGAAGGGCAGCAGAGCTGGGGAGGGCTCTGGAGAAGAAGTCTGATGGGGAGCAGCTGAGGGAGCTGGAGAGGCTTATCCTGGAGAAAAGGAGGCTCAGGGGGACCTTACTGCTCTCTATGACTCCCTGACAGGAGAGTGTAGCCAGGGGCAAGTTGACTTCTTCTCCCAAGTAACAAGTGATAGGACGAGAGGAAATGGCCTTCCTTGAGTTGTGCCAGGGGAGGTTCAGATTGAATATTAGGAAAGATTTCTTCACAGAAAGAGTTGTCAAGCATTGGAATAGGATGCCCAATGAAGTGATTGTTTCACCATCCCCTGGGGCATTTAAAAGACCTTGGCATGTAGATGTGGCACTGAGGGACATGGTTTACTGGTGGACTTGGCAGTGGTATGTTAGTGGTTGGAATCAACAATCTTTTTTTCCAGCCTAAATGAGTCTGTGATGCTAAATTATGTCAATAAGAGGATAGCAGTAGCCTTGCTAGTACCATACAAATTAATGACATCAAACCATGGAAAGGTTTGAGAGTTAGGAGAAAACACTCCTAGAAATGGAGGCTGCACTCAGATGTAGCTGTTCACATAACTCCATTAGGCTGTTTCAATGTAAGCCTCACTGGAAAGATAAATTGCAGCATTTTACAGTATTCTGTCTTTGACAAGCTCTGTTACTGTCAGAGCTGACTGTGGGAGGCCGTCTGTTTTCTGATAGAGTTAAAGCCTGCATTTTGTGACAGATAACTGTTTATTTTTATAAGCACCCCATTTCCCTACAAAGCCATTTGAGCTTCACTTGGTCAGACAGCATCTCAGTCAGGTTCTTAGAGGAGAAACCCCAAGCCCCCCCATTCCCTTCCCACCAAACAAGAGCAGAAAACCTCCTTTTGTGGTATGGTGAAGTGCCTGGCAGTACCAACAGCTCAAGTCTTGACATTGCTTTGTGATAACATGAGTTCTGTAATGCTACATAATGCACTTTCCATTCACCCTCTCCTTGCCTGAGCTTCTATTTCCTTGTCTGAGTTCAGAGAGAAAGACAGAGACAGGATGGCAGGATTTGGCTGGAAAACTTACTGATAGAAATCAGGAGCTGGTGAACTTGGAGGACTGTGTCTTTCCCTTTTCCCTTTTATCCCATAGGGTATGATGTCCATATACTCTTGTGCCTTCCGGTTCTAACTCATTTGAATGCTCACATCCAGTTGAAGTTTAAGCAAATAGTTTTCTTCACAAGAGGAGGACCTACTTGTATAACGTGAAAATCTTTCAGCCTCTGTAAAATTGGCTTTGCAAGCTGTGGTTTACATACAGAAGCCATTCACACACATGCAGGAAGTTTTCCTGACTTTTGCTAACGACAGTAAAGTCAATGAAATTAGAGAATAAATGATTCGTTGTAAATACTTAGTGAACTGTGACTAAGCACCTTTTAATAGAAAGTGTCAGTGTTTTAATTCCAGGGGCTAGACTGTTCGTGAATAGTTATATTTTATAAGGTACTTTGTCATGGCTCGCAAGATATTTACAGCAAATCTTTTTTTAGGGTTTTTTTTTCTTTTTGTTTTTTTTCATTAAGAAAACTCATGAGAATTTCCTGAACATACAAAGCAAGCGCATGGTTGCAAGGTATGTCCCTGAAAACACCTTTCCATGCAGTTTGCATTTCCTTCCATCGTCCTAGGCTGGGGTTTCACGATGAGTGTTATTCCATACCTCCCTTTGTCGATAATGCCCTTATGGGAAAGGAGGAGGGGGGGGGGGGGGGGGTGGGGGGCCGAGAGAGAAAAATATTCTTGTAGTTCTAAAAACATATTTATACTCCTTACTTCTCTATAAATCCAGACAGATGCCATAAAAAGTTCCTACAAGTGAGGATACACATACACGAGTCAGTGGGGTTATTTTGAAAAGAAAGAAAAAACACGCTGCCTTGTTATTTTTGTTGCTTAATTTTTAGGCATTATGGTCTGCTCCCTGTCAAAGTGATGGAAGAACAGCAACCATTAGGTGATGATTAAGCTTCTGGGGAAGAAAAGGGAGGAAACCCCTCATACATGGAAGTGATTTTTCCATCCAGCTTTATGCAGTTTTGTGTTTTACTCTGTCAGCCCACTGATGAGCAAATTTAGTCTCCGTAAATCCTTCTTAAGCTGAGGTTTAGGAAGGCCCTCGGTTGCAAAGTCTTGGAAAGAGATTCAGCGAGACTGCTCTACTGAAATCTTACAGACATCTAAAGCCAATAAGGGATTTGGTGTTTTCCAGGCATCAGGCAAAAGCTCCTGAGAATTGTAAAAAATACCCCTCTCTCAGAGGAGGAGGGAGAGGAGCCTGAACTCTGCTGCCTTTCAGAGGGAGGCAAGGATGCCTTTAGTACATCAATCCCCACATCCAGGGACTGGTTTCCTAAATAAGACTCACTCTTCCTTCAGCATCATTGTAAATTAGCTGAATTCAGAAGCTGAATACTTTAATTTGTAACTTCTGAAATATTCAGTGTATTTTTCCTTAAAGGTAATATAAAGCATGTTTGCATGATTAGGGGCTGACTGCTCTCAGGTGTACCTTCATAAGCAAACTGAAGTTAGTGTAGTTTCATGGGTAATTACATAAGAATGAAAATTTTAAAAGGATAAAAAGAGACTTTTCTTTGTTCAGCAAATGTTTACCATTTAATATTTTTGTATAATATTATTTAAGTTTTCTCCATTTGATTTGATGAGTCTCGTTTGATTAGCCAAAGGCAAGATGAAACTAAGTAAATATGAATTAAGGCGGTGGAGGCTAACTGGGAAATTTATTTAAGTACTAGAACATTAATTTAAAAAGAAAAGTTCAAACAGAACAATTCTGCTGGGTCACAGCCAGATGGTTTTTGGAAGGCTTTTCTCTGCTTTTCAGACTGCTGAGTTAACTCTGCAGAAATCTCTACTGTACCTGGTAATCTCTAGGTGCAGCATGAAGCGAAGATTTTTTAAAAAACTATAAACCCTCAAAAATCAAGACCAGCAATTTCACATTTTTTTAAAACCCATTTATACCTTGTTTAAGTCTTTTTTTTGTAATTTTCAACAGGGATTGCAGCTTCATGGGGTCTTTTTCCTTTCTGCTTTTTCTTCATAGCCAAAGGCTTACAAAGGGCAACTTGTTTGTTCCTTCCTCCTCAGTGATGAGAAAGAATGTATCAGCAGAATTTCCTGAGGAAAACAAAATCAGGTTGTTCATTTCAGTGAATAGAGAAATTGAGGTGGCTCTTGGGTGGGTTCCCCCCCACCCCGAAGAAGGAGGTTGTCTCGTGCTTCTCCTCCTGTGCCCAGCTGAAGGACCACCTTCTTCTCCCCCTGGCAGCTGAATATCACTGCTGTTGCCATCCCTGGTAACCACACTAATTGCTTACATGGTAAAGAAATATTAGGAAAATACTAAGTGAGGCTAAAAATACACCAAATATGATACAGCAGCGGGGAGCACGGAAAGCCAGCACCTTCCACAGGCCAGATCTCCATGGACCACCAGCAGAGTGCTCCGGGGGCCACTGCAGCCGTGAACCTCATCCTGTGCCTGGAACATTTATGTCAAATATCACCTCCTGCTTTTTACCTTGACCTCAGAAGAACTTCCCCGGCAAGCGATAAACAATAAACTTACATAGTGTGCCCGAGAGACTTGGGTTCTAAATAAACTCTGGATGATGCCACACATTTTCCAGGAAGCAGAACTCACCATAGACCACACAAATTTCGGCCACGAGCACCATCCCTTGTCTGGGGAGTGAGGCCAGGCTGAGCTCTAAGAAGCGATGACTGTGCCTGGATATAGAAGAACAGTCAGGGTGTTTTAAAGGAAGAAAAAAAAGGGGAATAGCTCAGTGTTTGTGGCTGCCCCCTCCGTGGCATCTGGTGTACCCTGGAATGCCATGCTTGCTCCTCTCCTCTCTGAGTGAAACTGAAAGGAAGGAAATGAGAAGAGTTCAAAACTGCAACACGAAGGGAGACATTAATTATTCTTCTGTAACAGATCATTCTGATACTGAAGAATTACGTTTGCTTGTCTTGGAGAATTTGGTCTTTCCCTGAGTCCAGCCATCACTTCCTCAGCTCCTAAGGAGGAAGCGAAAGGGGAAGATGGAATGCTGAATGTTGTTCCCTCAAGTATGTCAGCTCCTCACTTTTGTCTGTAGACATTAATTCTTGTTTTGGAAGTCTGGTTCTTTTTAAAAACTGTTCGACACTGAGCTGTTTAGGATGCTGCTCATGTACCTAATTTTTTCAAGAATTTTTTCTTCTGCAATCATAGAAATGTGCAGTAAGTAATTTGAAGTGTTCGTTGGAGTGACTTTTGTACTTGTGTGCCTTTTTTTCATTTTGCCTGTCTTACCTGTTCTGATAAATAAGGGAGTTAGGATTTTACCTGATACCATTCCACATGGTGTTATGCAGGTACAGATAAGAACTCCAAGTGCAGTATCCATGATAATGATGTTTTTTGTTGACTCATGTACTGGGAGTGACACTGAGTGGACTGTGTATTAAAAACCAAACCAACCAACCAACCAAAAACCCTTCAACTTTAAGTGCTTATATTTGATTGCTGGTTTTGCCCCTTCTTGAGCAGCCTGAAATTTTTCAATAAATAATGCATGTATTAATTTAATCCACCTATAATTTTATAGTAAATTCTCTCCAAATTTTCAGTTATTCAAATCTAAATTCCTGTCAATAAATACCAAGTCATGCACGTTTTCCCTGAATGAGCACAATTTGAGTTTGTCCTTTTTTTTCAATTGAGAAAGATCAGAAAAGACAATTTTTTTTTAAAGGCAAATTTGAATGAATAACACATTGTCCTTTACACTGACCCCTTTTGAACTATCATCAATAAAGTGAAATAGGTAACTCTGCATTTCTTTCCTGTGAAGTTCTGTGAAGTGCTATGAGAGTGACACTTGTCCTCTTTTTGTCTTTTCTTGGCTCCCGCTTGAATGTGCTGCACTGTAACTGCAGATTCTTCTGTTGAGTGTTCTTAATATATTCTATTTCAACTGGCAGCACGTATTTGGTACTTGTAATTTTGCTTCTTTCCTTTGTAAATGTAGTATTTTTCATACTTCTGAAAATTAAATTTTTGAGTTAAGATATTTCTTTGCTTATGAAAAAATCTCTCTAAAGTCCAGATATTCACATCCTCTCTCTCCTGCTCTCCACTGAGCCACTTTTCTTTGGAAAAAAGAAAACAATTTATTTGAGAAACATAAGAAAGCTGTTTCTTATTTCCTTTTGATCATCTCTGAACTCAAAGTGATTATTTAATAATTCTAGTGCCCAATGGGGTCAGTGTAGCCTATTGCTTCTGTGTTTGTCCCCTTCCTGAAGGGACCTGGTCTAAAAACAGAGCAGGCAACCATCTACACTGTCCTTTGGACATGTGGGAAAAAGGGGTTGATCTATAGATTGTGTAAATAGGAATATCTTTTGTCAGTATTCCCCTTTGGGGGTTTTCTTAGTATATTTGTTTTGGTTTGGCTTTTTTATATCCCATATATTTAGTTAAAAAAGACATCATGTCAGTAATAAAATGAGAAAAATAACTTGTGTTCTTAATGAGACATTAATTGTCTAAGTGATGGTTTAGTGTCTGTGCTCAGCTGAGCTGCTAGACAAAATGAAAAACTCGAGTGTAATTGGTAGACACGGATGTGGTCATCTCCCAAAGTCCTTGCTTTTGTTTTTGTAGTGAGTAGATCAAGACTAGGGTGACTGTAAAACATCAATATTTTATAAAAGTCTTCTTTTCTTGTTCCAAAAATTCTGCCAAATTATACTTAAATGAAGTCTTCGGAGGAAAAAGCTCATAAGAGTTCTTTACTATAAATACATTTTTGTGATTTTAAGAAGAATGGGGTATTTATAATGGATTGAACCAGAGCTTCTCTGCTCTGTATTATCTTTATAATGTTTGCCATAAAGTGCTTCCAGGCGACATCTTGACTTCTGTAATTTTTTTCTTCCTTCTCGTTGGTGCCTGGAACAGATTACTGTAGGTTATAACATTTTAAAACATCTAAGTAATCCATTTGAAAGCAGGAAAAGGAGCACACCATTGATATGAAATTGCCCTGACTTTCCAGAAAAGATTTTATCAGAGAACTTCCAGTGTCTTACTCTAGGGAGAAGGTTGCATAGTTTGAGTTTCTGAAATAAAATACATTTTTAAAGCATTGAAATTGGCGTATCTTACAGTAGATTTTTACTCCCAGAAAAAGTGAGAGTATTGGTGTAACTTTCTGAAGTTAAACCTAAATTAAAACCAACTATTTGAAAGAACTGTTCTATATTTTAATTTTTGTGCATCTCTTTGTCTTAGTGGATATATTTTATCTGTTCCTAGGGGAGAAATAGTTTCTATTTTTTGCTCTCAGGTTCAGGGATAATGCAGAGTAACCCGTCACAGCTCACAGGGGTTGGTTTTTGGGCACTGGGGAGTTGTGGTGCTCCATTACTTGTAGAAGGCATGAACTGCCTTGCCCCAAAATGCTGATTTTACTTTAGAGCACAGATTTCCAAGCTGTGATCTCTGAACCACTGATGATCCAAAAGTCACATTAAGTATTTAACAGCAGTTTTGTCAATATATATAATAGATTTAAAAAAAATAAATTGAGAAATACTGCAAATATTAATTTCATAGTTAGATTTTTACAGTGTTCATGTGAAATGCTGGAATTTGTCTTTTGGTCTCAATCATTTCTGTATTTTTGAGATAGGTCATGTTTTTTGACACGTTTTCCTATTTCTCCCGATTATTAGTGATACTGCAGCACCTCTCTGGCACAAGCACTGCAAAGGTGAATAATGAGAATACAGGCTCCCTACGGGCAGAGGTGGATTTTTCATATCATTTTGGTTTACTATTAAAATTAAATTTAATTTGCTAATTTGCTAATAAAATAAATCAAATTTGCAAAGCCTGATCTGTCAGTAGAGCACTTATTACCCCCTGGCAATGGGAGGCACAGGGGGATAATTTGCTTTTTCTGACACAGCCACTGTGGACAAGTTGCTTCTCCTCTCCAGGCACTGACTTCAGGAAGGGGGGTAAAGTTAAAAAAAAAAAGATGTTATAAAACATGTTAACATCTGATAAGGAGTGTGTTGTTTGAGACTTGGATATAATTATCATCATTCAACACCCACAAGTCTCATTCATAAAGTCGTGATGTGAATTTTTAAAACAATGAAAAGCGGCCTTGATGTTTTGAAGAATATAAGAAAGAATAATATTATTTCTCCAAAAATTAACATAAAACATGTATCCTCATTTATGTTTTGTATCTTGTGGATTACTTTAAATTGTCTTGTGGTTTTAATCTAGATTTAAAATAGCAAGGGATTTCCACATTCGGTTAACACTTAGAATGTATATATACAGTGAAATGATGTTTTGACTTCCTGCTCTCCTCATCACTTTTTCGCCCTGTCCTCATGAGAGCAGACTGAGAATTCATCTCTCTTGGCTTTGTTAAATTCCAGTTGTGTTTGGGTACATTGTTGAGATGAACTTTTTCCTAGAGCAGAAGTGACTGATCCCAGTCCAGCCTGCACAGTCGAGAAAGTCACTTGTCTCATTTATTTCCTGAAAAACCGAAACCCTTTGTGAATGAGCGAATGGAACATATTATGTTATACAACTGGAATAAATTATATCTTTTTCCTTGGCCAGTCATAAGGATTTGTAAAATTAATTTATGTTTAAGACACTTAACTATTAGAGTTTGGTGTATTCTGATTAGAATACAATGACACTGAAAAGGGCTCTTGCCACAGCTTTGTGTTGGGATAAATCTGCTGATTTTCAGCAGTTACAAAGCATTTACTATAATATAAGAGAAAAAAAAAAAGAAACCACAAGATGAAATCTATTGTTTTTCATTAATAACAGGACTTTTAAAAGCACCTTTATGACATAGCTGTCCAAATTCTAGCATTTATTTATTTTACAAAGTCACACTTCTTCTCAGCCAATGGGTTTTGTACATCCCACAGTTTACAAAGAGTAACCAATTTGTTTCCGTGGAACCATCTGTAGACAGATTATTCTGCAGAGCTTTTAGCAAAGCTTGGAAAATTAGATTTTGATGGAATTGGGCCATATTCACTCTGAAACATGTATACCTATAAATAGTTTGTTGAAAGTAGACTTCTATAGCATCTTGCATCAAAATTGACAGCATTTTGTGTATTGACCGTGGGGGAGGAAAATATACTTAAAAACCCTTTTACTCAAATGCATTTTCTAAGTTGTGTTTTTATATACCTGAAATCATTTTTCATGCCTTAACTGTAGTCATAAAAGTTTAAGTATGGATAATCTTACACCACTTTCTGCTTGAAATCAGACTTTAATGTACATACTTATTCATCCAACAACATAACATACAGGATTCTGCTTTGAATTTATGTATGATATTGCTTGTGAAGTCATGCCAACTGGAGGAAGTCCATTCCTGAGGAGTAGAAGGCAGAAAATGCCATTTCTATCTCCATAAAGGGCAAGACGGAGCATCTGGGAAATGACAGACCAGTCATCCTCACATTGATTCCTGGGCAGCTCATCCTAGAAACCAATTCTGAGCCTGTTAAGGGTAAGGAAGTGATTGTGAGATGTCAGCATGGATTTATGGAGGACAAATCACGTATGACCAGCCTGATGGCCTTCTGTGATGAAACACCCAGTGCAGTGTGTGAGGGATGAGCAGGGAGTGCTGTTTGCCTTGGCTTTAGCAAGGCTTGTGTCACTGTCTCCTGCAACATCCGCTTGCACAAGCTGATAGAATAGGCAAATGGATGGACAGTGAGACTGAAAACTGGCTGAAGGGCTTTGTTCATAGGGTTGATATCAGCTGCATGGAATCCCTCTGAACGGCAGTTGTTGGTGATGCATCCCAGGGGTTGGTCCCGGGGTCAGCACTGGGTGGTGTCTTCGTTAGGGACCTGGTTGATGAGGCACGAGTGCACCCACAGAAGTTTGTTGATGGTGCAAAACTGGGGTGAGTGGCACAGACCTGATTGATGTGCTGCCATTTGGAGAGACCTCACCAGGCTGGAGAAATGGGCCAACAGGAACCACATGATGTCCCATAAAGGGGAATTCTTAAAAGGATTGCTACAAGGGAGGAATAACCCTAGCCAGCAGAACAGGCTGGAGGCTGACTAGCTGGAAGGTTGGAAATGTGGCAGCAATGTGCCCTTGGGGCAGCACCCTGGGCTGCATTAGGCAGGATGCTCCCAGTAGGTGGGGGAGGTGATCCTTCCTCTCTGCTCAGCACTGGTCAGACCCATCTGGAGTGCTCGGACCATTGCTGGAGTCCCCAGTACAACAGAGATGTGGAAGTACTGGAACAAGTCTAGTGAAGCGTCACTAAGATACTTAAGGGGCTGGAGCATCTGTCATACAAGAGAGGGTTGAGAGAGCTGGGAAGTTCATTCTGGAGAAGAGAAGGATCAGGGAGACCTTATCAATGTCTATAAATACCTGATGGAAGGGAGATAAGCTGACAGAGCCGGGCTTTCTTCAGTGGTGGGCAGTGACCAGACAGGAGCCACTGAGCACAGACTGGAATACAGGAAATTCCACTTAAAAATAAAGAAAACACTTTTTTACTATGAGGGTGGTCAAATGTGTGGGAACAGACAGAGCAGAGAGGTTGTGGAGTGTCCATCCTTGGAGAAACTCAAACCCCAACTGGACGCACCCTGAGGAAATTATTTGTGCGTGGACTTGAACTGGATATCTCCACATGTCCAACCTCAGCTGGTCTGAGATTCATGAAGTAGAGGTGATAACAGTGATATCTTCCATTTTTCCTCTTCTGTTCTGCAAGATGGTGATTTTGCAGGTATGAATATGAATTTATTAAGGCAAAAATTGGATAGAAAATTCTTGCTGCATATAGTGTATAGCATTTTAAAAGAAATGTTAACAAAAGTTGCCCTTTCTAAAGGGAAAATTTAGGATTTTTTTTTTTGTTTCTGCAAGTTGCTGAAACATTCAAGATCAGCTTAAGAACATAATTCAGAAGGTTCATGCTTAAAACATGAGTTTTGTTGAGTAAAAACAGAATGACCTCCCATGGAGTTGGGAGACTTTAGCATCTCTAAAATTTATCCCTGAGGACTTTGTGTTAGTCTTGATTTATGGTGGTGTCAACTGAGGACAGGGTTTGTCTTTTTGTGAGAAGAATTGAACTTTTCTTTTGGCAGGATGGTGGGCATTGTTAATCCTGCTGCCTGGCAGACCTCACCATTTGAAAACTCAGGGTGTAGACAAACTCAGGGTGTAGACAAACTGCTTCCATTTTCAGGTAAACAAACTTGTTCTTAGGAAGGTCTTGCCTAGGTTAAGTCTTAGTGGAGCAACGAACTTGACTGATGCCTTTGGATGATGGTTTCCACCCTGGTAATTGAGAAGTATCTGTAAGGAACAGTTAAATAAACATTAAAAAAATTCAGTAAGATCAAAATAGTTATTCTTTATGAAGTATTTTCCTGGTTTTCCAATTTTAGTAATTATAAGCATCGGTGAAGGTCATTTCAGACTCCAGATACAGAATTCCAACAACCATCTGTTAGTTGCAGGTGACATACCATCATAGAATGGGGTCGTTTCTCTTTTTTAAGTATTTTCATTCACATAATCAGGATTTTCTTTTGTCTACTTGTTTAACATCACAAGACCCCACCCCAGTTTTGGTTAAGCTTAGTTTTTTATTTTTCCGGCAGTGAAACTTCTCTTCCGTCTGTGGTGGCTACAGAGGACTTTAGCTCTTGTTTTCAGATATATTCCTTCTAATTTACTCTAAATATTGCTTTTCTAAATTTTATCCCTTTACTTGTTGCTATGTACTTTTGAATAATTAAATGGTATTATGTAATGTTTATCTTCTTGTTTTTTGTGCTTTTCCAATATCTGCAGACACATCACAGCTTAATTTTAGACTGGAAAAAGCCCCATTTTATATCTGACCTTTCAGTTTCTTCCTGTGCTTGCTGTTCTCAAGGCCACACAGATTTGGGGAAAAGTGTTTTCCTTAAGCTGAGTTCCTTTTAGTAAAGATTCAATAATTTATAATCAAATTTTTAAGAGTTAATCTGATGGTATTTAAATAAGGCAATATGGAGTCTCTACTTGCTGAATAAGTAGATGGTAATTAGTTTTGGCAACTTCCTAGAGCTTCTCTTGACTTCATAGAAGCAGGATAGCAGGGAGTTACTGCTGTTCACATCATCAGGGCAGTGAGATACATCCCTCGATTATTAGACATGAGAATGTGACTAATTGTCCAGCAAAATATAAGTGTAAGAAAGGGAAATACGTGGTCTCCCTTCAGCAGTTAGAGGAGGTATCAGTAACTCTTTGAAGCATCAGGGAGAGATACAGGAATATTCCCTGGGGCTGTATCCCATGGGAAGGGGTGGGATGGACAGACAGAAAAGATCTGGTAGAGGAAGCAATGCTGGAAAAGATATTGAAGTCAATATCAATTAACTTCCTATGCAAAATAATGTGATTACTGTTATCCAGTTAGCTGAATGTTACAGCCAGTTATCTACAGACTTACCTATAGATTTCCTTTGAGATACAAATTGCCTGATCTGTGCAGCTGTATATGTACAACCCTAACTTTTTTAGTACCTGTATTAAAAATTGTTTTGGGTTTTGACTGCTTGCTTTTATTGTAACTTAAACATAAATTTCCTAAACTTTAAAGAGAAGTCTAACACAGCTGCAACTTGCAGTTTGACACTCTCTCTCTCATACTTGTACTAAGCCCTGGTAAAGAACTGTGTTCAGCATGACATGAGGACTCTGCATACTTGATTTCACTAATCCAAGCAGGTAAATATGTGAACTATAAACTCTGATTGGAATTAAGATTGTCTTTTCTCTTTAAAAGGGCTCTGGTGGAAGGAAGTTACCTGATGAGCAGATAAACATACAAATAGCAGTATAAATTCCAGTGTTTTTCCAGGCAGCACTGATAGAAGATGCTCATTAGTTAACATAACTCTTGTGCCTTTATTTGGTCCCTCTTTCATCAATCTCAGTCAATATAGCAAGTAAAATTATACAATTTTTAAGTTAATATCTCAGTTCACTGATGGTGTTAGGAAGGAGTGAAGTCAACAAAACAGCAATCTGTCACATAGTCTCTCTCTGATACGATGTGTCTTAACGTGAAATAGAAGTTATTTAGAGACCTTGTTTTTTACCCTTCTTTCCCCTATTGAAATCATCCTTTTACTCAGGACAGTTCCTTCCTCCTGGATTCTGTTCTTTCCTCTTCCACACTCTGTACAGTGTGTCCTTCTCTGTGTGTGATCAATTTTCTGGTTTGGCACCCGTCATCTCTTTCCTTTCAGTCCCTACTTCTGCCTGATTTGTTTAGCAGCAGCTGTGGCAAACACAGTGGAGACAGGAGAGCTAACTTGGCCTTTTGAGACTTTGAGAAAGGTGCTATCCTTATCTTCTTTTCCCTGGAATGTCTAATGCAGTGATAGGCTCCTTGCCATACTCATCAGAAAGAAACCTGTAGTCTCCCAATTTTTTGTCACCAAAGGGACCAGATCTCCACATTTTTATCCTTGTCTTCATAGTCAGTATATTATTATGGTACCAAGGTGAATTACTTTTCCAGAGGGTATCTTTAGTGGTTTTTATTCGTTTGCAGTGCTTGTCCTTCTGGTGTTCAAATTGCTGGAAGTTTTCTGGATGTTCATGTGCTCAGTACTGTAAAACACATCTTTGTCACCAAGCTGACCTGGCTGTCAGCTTTCCAATAATTCGTACATTTAGGAGGACACTTGCTTAGAATATGGAAACATCTCTGAGAATTAATATGCTACATATTCCAAATGCATTCTTGCCAAACAGCTGACAGAAAAGAAATTTAGTGTGTTCCTGCAATGCTGAGGAGATGTGAGCCCAGGTGTTAACCAGTGCAAGTATATCTAGTTGTTGATCTGTCCTCTGTGATTCTATGGGATCCTTGCCTGGTTTTAGATTGTAACAGTGAATTAGCTGGTTTGGTATGTGGTGAGCACTTATGCCTTGATCACTGCTAAATGCAGCAGCCTCAAGCTCAGCCATTCAAGTCTCTGGCATTGCAGGGCACTTGGATCCCTGTGATCCACAGTCCCAGTCTGGCTGCAGCAAGGAGCAAATAAATACCTCTGTGCTGAGACAGAGCAAGTATTTGGTTGCCCTGTGTGAGATCAGATCATAGAACCATAGAATTATTCAGGTTGGAAAAGGCCTCTAACATCATCGAGTTCAACCACCAACCCAGCACTGCCAGGTCAGCCAATAAATCATATCTCTCAGTGCCACATCTACACATCTTTTAAATACCTCCAAGAGTGGTGGCTCCACCACTTCCCTGGACAGCCTGTTCCAGTGATTGACAACCCTTTCTGTGAAGCAAATTTTTCCTCATATAGAATCTAAACCTCCCCTGGCACAAATTGAGGCCATTTCCTCACGTCCTGTCACTTGTTACCGGGAGAATAGACTGACCTGCCCTGGCTGCCCCTTCCTTCCAGGGAGCTGTAAAGAGTGAGAAGGTCCCCCCAAAGCCTCATGTTCTCCAGACTAAACACCCCCAGCTCTCTTGTCAGACATGTGCTCCAGACCCTTCCCCAGCTCCGCTGCCTTTCTCTGGACTTGCTCCAGCACCTCAATATCTTTCTTGTCACAAGGGGTCCAGAACTGGACACAGAACTCAAGGTGCCTCACCAATGCCAGGGGGCAGTCACTGCCCTGGTCCTACTGGCCACACTATTGCTGATGCCACTGGCCTTCTTGGCTGCCTGGGCACACGCTGGCTCTTGTTCATCCTTCATGTAGAAAGAGAAGAGGAAAATTGTTAGGGATTTCTAGAAAAGAACAAAAAAGCAGCACATATTTCCCATCAGACTCCCTCACTGCTTTTATACTTTCCCTGGGCTGGATTTGTCACGTTTATTCAAGGTGGTAAAATCTGCGTGATTTGTGGCTGCTTTGTTATGGTATGAAGTCAGTAGAAGCCCCAGTAAGGGAAACTGTTTATTCTAGCTCAGTGCACTCCCAGCCGCCCTGGTTATAGTTCCTTTCTGGCCAGGACAGCTTTTGGAGCCTGTGGAGGACGAGAGGTTGCAGCAGCTTTCTGTCTCCACACTCTGCTCTCCTGGTGGTCTGGCCACCTGGAGAGCTCTCCATCAGGGTGTTTGAACCCAGCCTGGGCCGTGCCTGGCCCAAACCCTTTCTTGGGCATTTAACCCCCCCAAAAAAATAGCAAAAAGTGCTTTATCTATTTCTGTAGCCACCCAAGACTCTGAGGTTCTTACAAATGTCAGTCCGTGGTCCATGAGGAGCTGTCAGACCTTATTTTGTGCCAAGTATGAGCGTGTGTTTATACACAGTACCATGATACTTCATGTAGGCACTTAGTGGCTTGGACATTTACCCTTCTGATGAGCCTGGAAACATCATTACAGGAACTTAAATAGATTAGAAATAGAAGCTGAAAGTAAACAATAAAAGCGCTGCAGCAGTCCTTTCTTTCTCCATGCTACTATTTTAATCCTCCTGTGAAAATCTGGGTAAGTTGATCTCCCTCTTGTAAAAATGTTTCCTTAAAACAGACAAACCTTTGAAATTGGATCTTCTAAGAAGGCTTTGTTATTGCATGACTTGTCTAATGGGTAGATGCTTCTATTACCAGGACAGTCTTCCATAACATTTTACTGCTTTGATGCCCTGCTAATGTTATATTTTGATACATTTCCTCTTCAGTATTTACCTGTGGAGAAACAGCTCTTTTTTTGTTTTCAATAGAATTTTTATGTGTTTCAGAGGAAGACTTATTAATACTTCTAGTGAATGGAAGGTTCTTTAAAAGACTCTCATGAACCATTAAACCCAAAGCACATGTGAAGTGAAATTCATAACTTATATTAAAACATCAAGTTCAGTTTCACTTCCCAGAAGCAAGGGCACCAAATTTTGGGTTCTTTTCTGGTTTTGGGCGTTTTTTTTTGGTCTTTTAGTGTTTTAGTTCTTAATCTACTTTGTATTCTGCAACTTGGCAAAAATCTGAGCCCTCTGACTCTTAGTTTAGTGTTTATTTTGCTGTGGAGAGGTACAATGCAAAAGTGAAGAAAAAAAGGGAAGAGTTAAAGTAATAAACTACTTGTACATTTCTAATTATTACCTCTGGTAGCAGAGAGGGCTAAAAATGGTGGGTTTTGGGGACCTTAAAGAATGTTACCCTAGAAGCACGTTAGAATCAAGAAACATATCAGATGCTATACAAATACAATTAGCAAATATAGAAGCTTTACTTTTATTTTAGTGTCTAAAAGTACCAGATCCAATGCAAAGAAAAAGGAAGTGGCTGTGGGTGGGTGTGGTGGTTTTTACTTTTTGCTGAAACCACCATGCCAGTATCTACTTTTCTGTGTGTGGGAAAGAAGTTGGCAGGTTATGTGGGAAAACAGTGAAGGCAAACTGAGATAGAAATAGTTTTGGAAGGTAGAAGGAGTGGAAGTGAGGGAGGAAGAAAGTAGGTGCACCTGGAAATTGATTTTCTATGTCATCAAGTTGTGCAGTTGACCTTAACCCTTCTTCCTGTGTCAGCATCAGCTCTGGTATGTCACAGAATCACAGGATGGTTTGAGTTCGGAGGGACCTTAAAGCTTATCCAGTTCCAACCCCCTTCCATGGACAGGGGCACCTTCCACTATCCCAGGTTGCTCCAAGCCCCATCCAACCTGCCCTTGTAACACTTCCAGGGATGGGGCAGCCACAGCTTCTCTGGGCAACCTGTGCCAGCGTCTCACCACCCTCACAGGGAATGACTTCCTCATACCTTTTCTAAACGTGCCCTCTTTCAGTTTGAAGCCATTCCCCCCTGTCCTGAGGGACATCCTTTTGCATCAGAATGGATCAAAAAGATTAAATATGTCTCTTTTTTAGATCAATGTGCTGCATTGTGTTTGCTTCTTCTCCGGCCATTTGGGGAACTCTGAATTACTTGGGAGAGAGATTTCTGAACACAGATACGGAGGGCAGCTCAACACAGGGGCAGCATCTGCCTCAAAACCAGAGTTTTGTTCTTGTGCTTTTTTTGTCTTTGGAAAAGACCCCCCAAACCCTTTAATTCGTACATTTGGAATGCTGAGTAAAACTTTGAACCAAAGAAATGCATGTTCAAGATGACAATGTTGGCAGCCAGGTGTTTACTACTCTCTTGCATGGTTGTTTTACTTTACATTTAAGGCCTTAAAAAGACAAAATATTTACTTTTAAAAATTAGAAGACCAGTAATTAAGAATGAACAGTGCATTATGGTTGTTATAACTGTTCTGTTTGGTTTATATACCCTGTGTGATTAAAAAAATTATAAACTGTCCTTTTCATCTACATATGCACCTTATTGTAAACAAAAAAACCCCAAACTTACATGAGCACTTGTTTTGAATCTGTGATGTTTTAAATACTATTTAATATTCTAATGTACTGTGGTAATAAATATTCCTGGTTTTATATGTATTTCCTATATAATATCCATACACTTGCCATTTTTAACATATTTAATAGTCTCTCTCTGAATTGCTGTGCTGTGCTTATAGTCCTTGGAAGTGTCTGACATTCTAATCCCTGGGCATGTGTACTGCTGTGTGATAGAGAAGAAATCATTGGAGGTGTGCCTGTTTTTGAGATGTTGTACAACACCTTACACAACACAACCAACTCTAAGATGCTGAAAGTCTCAATGAGGGACAATGACAGGGGACAAAGGCAGAGTGTAATTTCCTCATGCTGTGACTATTGTACAGTGGGTTATGCTCAAACTTTGCCTGGGTAGTTCTTCTTGTGCCCTTATGCATTTCAGGCTGACATTTGTTATCATTAAAATTCTATTATCATAAAAATTCATTTCAAATGCTGTTTGCAGACTACTGGATATAATTTCACTATTAGATAAAGAACCCTACTATAGAACTCATTAGTTGTTTGCAGACAAAGTACTTTTATTTTATTTCAAGGTAGACGAATGCTTTCATAAGGAAATAATTGATACATTCAGTCACCTATGAAGTTTTGAATCTTGCTTATAAATAAATTTTCACTATTTTCATTAAAATCTGTAGTGTTGGTTTTGGCCTACACTATTTAATTTGCAGTGAATATATTTTACTGTACAAGTTTTTGTATTTTAAAAACTCAAGTTTAGGAGGAGCGAGAACATTTTATATTTAGAAATGCCCTGAGGAAATACTAAAAAGCACAGGAGTTGTCTTTCACTGGAACGATGTAAGACTGGAATAGCATTTTTTATCGTGCTACCCATGTAATGATATTTTCAGCGAGCCATTTGAGGGGTTGTATGGGAAGCGCTCAGGCTCTGCCATGGAGCAGAGCTCCTACAAACTCAAGGTCCAACATCCAGACTTTCTGCAGCCCCTACAATGGTCACTGACTGTCCCAGGTCAAAGGAGCAATCCCAGCCTTAGCTGAGTGACCAGCAGTTAAGGCAGGTGTAAAGAACAACTTTGGGTATTTTGTACAGAAGAAATGCTAGAAAAAGAAGAAATACCTTGCAAAAAGTCCATTGTCACAGTTCCTTATTTTATGACATCTGTTGCCTTTTGTTTGTGGTATTATATGAGCACTTTCATCTCTAGGAACTCCTGTCATTTCATGTGGCAGTGTAGGCTGTAAGAGTCTCACATATATTATGTGTAAAATGTTTACCTGTAATTTGTTCCTTCTATATCTTAGCACTAGAATTTAGATTTGGGATAGAATACCTGTTGGCATCTTACCTTTTCTAACAGTTATTTGGTAATTTTGTAAGTGAATGGGGCTGCAAATACAGAATTACTCCTAGTAGTGCACATGCTACAGCTTTCTGGTGGAATCATAGAATTATAGAATGGTTTGGTTTGGAAAGGACATTAAAAATCATATAGAGAGGTGTGGGAAGAGACATTGCCATTGAAGACTGAGGCAAAAAAGGTATTGAGTACTTCAGTGTTCTCCTCATCTCTTGTTACCAGTTTACCAGCCTTGCTTATTGAGGGGATGGGAGGGGTGTACACAAATGTTCCTACAAACTGTACTTTCCTTCGTTTCCTCAGCCTTCCAGTTTTTCTCATCACGTGCTTTAAAGAGCATTATTGCAGCTCTTTTGTTCCTTTATTCATATTACTTTGGTTTATAATCCTTTCACCACCCTGAGAGATTTCTACACATAGAGGTGTATTAAGCTTGTTATTGTTTTTATTTTCTTCTTTTTGTCTTTCTGACGACCAACTGCTTTGTTTCTTTTATTTCCACAACCTTGCAATAAATCTCTTTCTTTCAGGTTTTCCCTGGGAGATGCTCGCAGGCCACTCCATGAAACTGCAGTGCTGGTGGAGGACATTGTCCACACTCAGCTGATAAATTTGGTAAGAATTAACCAATAAAATAGTCTTCACTCTAAAACTCCTTCAGTCCACATAATAGTTTCATAATCAAATGGCTGATAACAGATCATTCTGGCTTTAGAAACAAATAAAACACTGAAACTGAAGGAGATGCTCTGGCCTTAATGATCTGTAGAACCTACTGTTTGTCTTCCCTGTGGTTATAAGTATATAACCTTTGTGGGATATCTGCAACCCAACCTAGCCCTGGGAATAAAGCTCATGGATTTCTTTGTTAAAAACTTAAAGTTGCTAAAAAGAAAAAGAAAACCTGGCAATTTATCTGAAGACTTCCTTGCTAATTTTTTTAATGGTCTATTATTTGTGTTAATGCATCATTTGCTTAGGATTTGTGCTCTAATATTCCTACCATGTGATGTTTTGATTTCTGTCAAAACATAATGCAGAACTATGGAATATTTGAATATATGGAATATTTGAATATATTGAAAGCCAATGTTAGTGTTATATTAATGAGGTTATTTTGAATCTTTTCTGTCAAAAGCAACTCTAAATTTGCACCTCTCCATAGTTCAACAACACCTCTTAAGAAATAAATGATGATATTTTTACACTGTGGCACAAATTTGGTATCTGACATTAAAATGGATCATACATAAAAAGTGTAACTCAACATGTCACATGTAGATTGGGAAGTGTAACATTTATGTGTTTCTTATTGTAGTCTTTAAAAGATGTGTAGATGTGGCACTTTGGGACATGATAGAGTGGTGGCCTTGGCAGTGCTGGGTTAAATGGCTGGACTGGATGATCTTAGAGGGCTTTTCCAACCTCAGTGATTCTGTGATTCAAATGATGCTTCCCACCATGTGTGGGAATGAACATTATGTGGAATTAACATATATAGATGATACTAATACATATTATAACTAATATTTACATCAGATGAGTCCCTGAATCAGCTGGAGCTTTGAGCTGCAGGTTCCTAGATCTCTTCTCTATAATGAGCCCTTTTAGCAATCAGAAGGATTTTTAAGTTTCAAGCTGAGTTCTGGTACTACATTGATTAGCACTAAAAACTTCTGTAAAATGATAAAATTCATAACGGGCCCAGCACATGTTATAAATATCCATGTGTATGTATAATATATATTTAATATATGCTTTATGTATTTCTATGTATTTATACATATAATGCATATATATATTTAATAGAAATACTCTATAAATGGACTTCCCCTTGCCCACTGTTTGCCTGCAGACAGGTGTTTTCCTTCAGCTTTGCACATAATCCAGCAACCATTCAGTAGTTTCCTGCATCTCAGCAAACGCCTTGGCATCCCTTCCAGCTCTGGGCAGTCTCTTTCTGCTCATACCTCCGCAGCCTAACAGTGTATCCCTGTCTCTGGCGTCTCCTGGCATCCTTGGGCTGCGGATTCTTTCCTTATTACACTCCTCTTGGTGTGTCCTGAACGTGCCCCATGACTCCTTGGAGGGGACAACATCGCTCCCCTCTCTGCAGGTCTCCCACTGGTTAAACACGCTGCTTAGGGCATGTATATTTGTAATTCTTATTGCAGCTTTCACTCTGACAAAGTGACATTTTCTCTTTGTTAATGAGCCCTGTAATTTATGCAAACCGATGGCTGCGGCTCCACTCTTCCCTCGGCAGTGACTGCGTTGTTCTGAGCCGAGCCTTACCCCCAAACCCTGCCTGGAGAAAGCACAACCTGCGGCCATGTGGTCTTTGCACTTTAATCAAAGCCGGGCACTTAGTGGGGGCCGCCGTGCCCCGAGGTTAACCCTGCGTGGGGTGTAGGAGCATGTAGGATTTCCTGACAGAAGGAAGAATGGAAACGGAGCGGCAGATAAACAGCTTTTCTAACCTTTCCCCTCCCAGCCCAAGACAGCACTTTATTTCTGAGGAAGTGAAAGTATCTTTAATAGCTCATTGCTTTGACCTCTGACATTCACATGCCGGAACTCTTAAATCAGGAGCGTTTTCCCTGCTCCGGACTTCTGATGGGATTCTGCACATTTGTCACCCTTAACTGCACGTCCTTATTGAGCTGTTCTGTGCAGTTGCATGAATTTTCACTTTAGACGTAGGTATTTGGGTGGGTATTTACCCAGTAGTAGAAAAATGCTATTTTTATAATTGGAGCTGACTGCAGATGTGAATTTATTGCTTAACCACCCAGATTTTGTCGTATTACTCACATTAATGGACTAGGCAGTTCTCACTATGTAATTTAATGATTTCTTCTCCAAATTCATGTCCATTTTTCCGTAACTAATAAAGCTATAAGGCTAAACTGTAGAAATTACTTTTATGCCTGCAATAAAGCTGGCACATTGTATACATCCTTCATAGTAAATATTTGTAAGAAGAGATTATACTTGTTGATTAAGTCCAGGTTTGAGCTTCTGAATGAAAAATAAGTTGCCCGCATGATTACCTTTGATTGGTGTACTTTTGATATCTCGCAGGTTTATAGTTCCAGCTTCCTATTTTCAGAGTTGATCTGAACTCTATTAAATCAAGGTCTGGTTTGGACAGATTTATACACTCACTGCTTCAAACCACTATACACTTCATGAAGTCCGGCTGCTGGAGCAGATGAGAGCACTAACAAGGCAAACTCCTGGAAAGCAGACTTGTAAGAGTCTGCATCACATTTTATGATAATTTTTTGGGTGTGTTTTGAACAATATGTACACTGCTTTGCATTAAGGGGAATTCTACTGAATGTGTAGCAGGAAATGACCATCTCCAGAAGAAGTTTCATGTCATCCTAAAATTATTTTCTGAGTTGAATGAGTCTGTATCTCTCAATGAATTTATTTGCTCGGCTGACTAATAAAGGGATCCTTTGACAGCTGGTTGGGGTTTGAATATCTAGGAGATAAGCCTAAATGTTGAGAGATATATTCCATCCAATTTGTGTCAGGATGCTAGCATGAGTTTGAATTTCATTATGCTTATATTGTAATTATAATAACTTTTGTTATTTGCATATCAAGTAATAGAAAACCATAAAACCCCTACACTAGAGGGAGAAAGTTCTGTACATTTTTTGTTAAGCATAATGTGTTTGAAGAGCACAAGGAATTTAAGTTTTAATCTGAAATCAAAGTCACTGTTGACTCATAGTGTTTGGTAACTGATCTAAATGTTCATTTATAGGTAAATGTTTAAGGGATTTAAAGATGCCTTCACGTTACCCTAAAAATGTATTTATTTCTGTGTGTTAAGACTGGAGATTTCAATCAAGGCTTATATTGTTCTTTATGGTTAAACACAAGTAGTACAAGGAAATTTGTGCCTACAAAAGGGTTCAACAGGGAATGCCAAAAGGTGTTACACAGAAGGGGGCAAGCTTTTAAATTACTGACATTTGATGTGGAATGAGGCCTCTTTTAGTTCCTTCTTTCATGACATCCGGTACAATCTACATGTGCAGTAAGAAGGTTATGAAGCATCATCTTCTATAATAATCTATTAATATCTATTCAGACCCTTAGAAGGGGAACTCAAAGATCTTGGTTCAGGGCAAATCAATATTACTCAGCATTTTGTCAAAGAAAAAAAAAAAGACGGGGGAGCTGTAATTAAGAGGAATGGAATAGGAAATTTTCTTCATTATTAAACTATCATTGAGAGGTTTGTCATCAAAG
This sequence comes from Acropternis orthonyx, assembly GCA_035583155.1. Classification (NCBI taxonomy): domain Eukaryota; kingdom Metazoa; phylum Chordata; class Aves; order Passeriformes; family Rhinocryptidae; genus Acropternis; species Acropternis orthonyx. The sequence goes on from JAWWEU010000111.1 coordinate 111,621,517, forward strand.
TAGCTTAAGTCTTGCACATATACAGGTGTAAAATAATTTGAAAGTTGTTTTATATAATATTTAAGAAAGAGGAAGGGTCCCTCCTTGCCTTCACCAGCTCTCTCCAGAGTTTTTATCATGCTGGGATGGATCATAAGAAAATGTATTATTATTAGACTATTAGACTAATACAAAACTAAGTATTATTATCTTCTCTTGATAGGGCCATAGCTCCTTTTTAACACTTCATATGTCATGATCAAAGGCAAGTAGACAATAAAATTATGATGTACTAGTTAAATCAAATCAAATCTAATCAAAAAGACTGTTAAGGAATTACCTTTATGGTGCTGGGAATGTATCAACTGGGTGTTTGTTATCAGAATGCAGTACCAGTTTATTCTCAGGCATGGCAGGAGTGGTGCAGACACCTGTTTTCACAGAATGTGGTTATAGATTTGAACTTCAGTCCTTGACATTTTGTTTCAGAGATACTGAATGGCTTCTGGGAAGAGATTAGATTTGTTTTTACAAAGTGAAAGATATCTTAGCAGTAGGACAGAGTTCAGCAAGGGAATATGAAAATTACACATATGCACACCAAAAATACAGGTGAGTAACCTTATCTGTCCATGAAGGGTGGCTGCTCAGAGGAAAGGCCACAGCAGCCCTTGACTGCATCCTTTAAATGTTTTATCTTCTGTAATTCTTCATAATGTGTGATAAGTCATCATCAAGACTCTCATGAATGATGGAATTCATGTTAATAGAATTGTGGTTTGCTCCCTGTCAGCTGATGTGTGTCTGCTGGAAGATGGGCTCTGATCTCTTCAATTGATGGCAAAGGATTTAAGCCAAATCCACTCAGCTGGCTTTTTTGGAATGCAGTAGTGTCAGCTCAAAGGGACTTCAGTTGCCCAAAATCATGTTGTACATGGTATCTGTTGGGATTTTTGTTTAATTTACTTTTACCTTCCTATGGAAGAATTTAATTTCATAGAACTTGTGCTATTACTAATACTATTAATATCCCACTCTTGCTTCCTTTGTGGGAGCATGGCTTGGGTGCCATGTCACATATATTCATATATGAACACTTTGTTTCTACTCATGGATAATTTGAATTTTTTTCTTGTTTATAAACTACTGGAAATTGTCTCTTACACAGGTAACATATTTAATTCAGAATCAGTCCTTTGGTCTCAACCAAAGCACAAAGCACAGGTCAGCAGGTGAATAATCTGTTCTGGAATATATAGATTATATTAAATTGCAGCAGTAATTCATAGGCAGAAAACTTAGAGTGAGATGCAAAGATTCTTCAGTATGCCAACTCCTGAGTAAGTCCATGTTAAATCCATCCTGTGGAGTAAGTTGCTTTTTATAGTAGGAAGTTTAGTAAAGATTGGGTAGTTGTTTGCCATTATTTTGGGAAAGGGAATGCTGAAAACACAGAGACAAGCATAAGATTGGTTTACTGATACAAAATGCTAAGTTACTTCTCATGACCAGTGTGAATTTTATGTTCTCAAAGGGCTGTACGTTTTCTGGATCAACATGATGTACTTTCTTCACTTACCAGTCTTATTCCTGCAGCTGTTAACCTTTTCTATTGCAGTTTAAAAGGAAAGAAGGAGGAGGAAAAAGCCACCTTCACTTGCCCATCGAAAAGGAAAGACTGTGACAATGGGAGAGGGAAATATCAAAAATGAGTGTTTAAACAGAAACAAGGATAGAGCTTTCTTGGTCCTTTACAACCTGTTCCTACAGGTATTTTTTTAAAAATCAGGTCCCATTCATTATTGGTTCACAAACTGGATTAGTCATTGTAATGTATGTAACTCACACAGTTCCAAGTTTGGAACTGTTAGACCTGTAACCTTTATATACATAATTGTAGCATTTCTGGCATTCCTTTTAAAAAGGAAAACATTGTAACAAGCTCATTCACGAACAGGAATTGCCCACTGATAAAAACCAACAGTGTGAAGCGCTGTTCCCTCCTGATCCCAGAGTTATATGCAGCTGTCACTTATGCCACCCCAGCAACAGGAAAAGTCCTCGTTTTATGAGTCTGTTTGAAAACAGTATTAAAGTTTCCTGTGCAGGACATTAATTAAAGGGGTTATCAAAATAAGACAAACTAATATAATTTGTGATTGTACAAAATAAAGGAAGTTGAGGGTACCAGAGGGACCTAATGAATCACAGGATGGAAACAATCTTCTGGCTAACTAAACATTCAGACTTTGTACTAAGTCACAGGGTGTATGTAGAGCTCGGCAAACCGGAACACGCTGTGTGTTTACATGAATGGGATAAAGGGAGCTCACAAAAGCCATCTGGGAAAAATCCTTCCACTGTTCATTCCATTCCTACTGTAGAGTCAGTGAAACAACATGTATACATTTGCAGCAAACACATGGCACACCTGCCCTGGGAGAAATCAAACTGGAAAATAAGTCTGTAGTACAAAAGATTTGCTGGGTACCAGCACCATGCATTTGTTTGCATTTCCCAGGTGTGGTGGAAAAGGAGAGATGGGACTTTATCTCCAGCAAGTGGTTAACTGTTCCCTCTGCGTTTGCAGTATTTAAGTGTGGTCAATGTTTATATTTATATGACAGATTTATATGGTAATTTATATGAATAACCACCTCCTGAGTTTTCTGCTTTTGGTATCAGCTGCCACTTGTTCTCCATATTCAGAGCTATTTATTCTAAAGCACAGAATCTACTTCAGGAGATGATTCAGGAGTCCCAGTTAGGGATTCTGGGCTCTTTCTGTGCTTTCTCTTAAGATGAAGGATTTGAAGACTTACTTGGCCAGATGGATTTTTTTGCCCATGGATCTCTCTGCCAAGTCAATGAGACAGAGATGCTGCTTTTTGCCTGATGATGCAGAGATGCTGCTCAGCATCCAGTGGTGATGAACTTCACTGACCTTAGAAGTGGAAAGACTGAGATACTGTTACTAAGAACTGTAAATTATCAAATAGATGGAAATTAATATGCCCACATAAGTGTAGCAACATATTCTATAGTGAAGAAAAAGATCCAAAACTTTGATTGAATTGAATGGAAAATACAAAGTGATCAGTGGTTAAAGGTTGGCTTGTAATGCATATAAAATATAAAGAATGAAGGTAGTGCAGGGGAGCTGTAATCCCAGTATTTCCTGATTTCCTGTATCAGTCTGGGCCTTCAGTAACAATGTCATAGATTTCTGTCTTGTACATGTATGTGGATATATGTGTCTGTATGTACAGAGCTGGTTTTTCCACCCTTCACACATCAGATTCCTGTTTGGGCTCTTGGGAAAAAGGAATGAAGCATGTCTGAAATTTCACTCATGGTCCTTTGGAATTTGTGGCATTCTTAAATATATGTGTAGTCAATTCCCTTGGCTGCTGGGTCTTTTATGAGACAGCTGATAAACTGATCCCAGTCTGAGGTTCAAAATACAGATACATCCTTTATTTTTTATATATAATGTTAGGAGTAGAGCACAGACTAACAGCTGTTGAAATCCAGGATGAGCTGAGCTGAGCAGAGACATGCAGTGTACAGATGCAGTGTCCAGGGTGATTGGCTACCTCTGTTGATGCCATTTACTAACAAATCAAGAAGTTAAGAAGTTTAAGAGTAATCATTACATTTTTATTGCTCAGTATGGTACATTCTGGTAAGTAAATATTTTGATTATGATCTTGAAAATCATAATTACATCCCAAGCTCCAGAAGTCAAATGGAAAACTGGTATTTAGGGTTTCATTGTTTCTCTAACTTGTTTGTATGGTGTAAAGTGAATAATATAAATAAATGAACATGTGTGTAAAGTCCATATCTGCACACAAAGACCCATCTTGCCTAATACTTCGATTCTGGCAGCAATTAGTAATTTAAATGAAAATAATCTGGAATTTATCAATGGTGTGCAATACATAGGTATTTGATAAGGAAGATGGACCTCAGGTTAATTTTCAAAAACACCTGTGTGTCTTTGAAATCAGCTCCAGAATCCAATAAATGGTGTTACTTATTATTTTTATCATCTTACTTGCTCTGTTTCAAACAAGTGTATGTAAACTGGCAGTGCCTGGTGCAGGCAACATTCCTTCTGCTTGTTCTCTGACATCCTGAGTGGATTCACCTGAACAAACATAAAAGCAAACAAACATATTTTTCTAAAGCTTAGATAATGATGCCAGATCATCTTCTGTGTCATGAGAGATAAATGGCCACTTTGAGGATGTTATTCTTCACGTCCCACAGTAGTTATTTAACATTTTGGCCATGCATTTAAAATCTGGACTTCTTAAGTGAAGTGAGAGACATTTCACCTTTATGGCTTCTGGCACCAGCTGTATTTTTTTAATAAATATTTAGTCTTTCATTGACTCTGACAAAAAAAAAAAAGCAACCTGTAAACTTTAAGTTGTGAAAGACACAAACTGATTTATGGATATCTGTGATGAAAAAAGAGTAGTGTAAAATTCTTCATGGTCTTTAAATGTAACTCATAAACCTTAAAGGTCATCTCAGAGTGGTTAACAGAGCAAATTCATTGTAGTTTTAAAATCGCCTTATCTGATTTCAAGCAAACCTGATAGTTTCAGAATAACTTTTTTTTTAGGGAGATTGGCTTGTTAACAGTGTTATGCAGTTACAAGGAAATGTGGTCACAGCTGGTTCTGGTTTCTTAGCTAATCCACCTGATTGGAAACAACAGGTTTTTGATATTTTTCCATTTCTTACACTGACACCTAGTGTTCAGAGGTCCTGAGTTTCTAATACTGCACTTGGTTATTAATAGACAGCTGTCGATACTGAAGTTCTCCACCTTTGTCAATATGTTCCTTTTCTGTGCTTCTGCAAAGGAAAACAGTAACTGAGGGCAAAGGTGGTGCCATCATTCAAAACGGTTTTATTTTGGAGATACAAATAGTGCACAACTACTGGAAAACTTGGCAGAAGCTATTTTATTTCTTGAAGCGCTGCAAGATCTGTTTTCTTACTATTTTAGTGCTTTGGTTTTGGCAAATACAACCCTTTTGTGTCTGTAAGTGTCACTGGCCAACAAAAACAGCGATAACAGCAGAAACCCTTAGATCAGTATTTATCTAATTGTGGGAGATGTCGATGCTTTTTATTTCTGGGTTCTTTTATCTTCAAGCCACGAGTTCTGCCTGATAGGGCTGTTGATGGCTGTCCAGTCCTTGAGTGGACAGAAAATAACTTGTACACAGAAACCTGCACAAACAGTCTTTTATCTCAGACCTGCAAATAAACAGAGCAGAGCAAGTATGGGCTGTAACCCATTCCTGACAAAGATGGTAACTGAGAGAAAGATTTACTCTCTGCTTTACCTGTGATTTTGAACTATGTTAACAAAAGAAATTGCATCTTTTGAGAGTTTTGTGTGACTGTATCAAAAAGTATCAATTATTTTTTTTCTGCTTTAGTGGTGGGTTTCATAGAAAGGTGCATGTTAAGTTTCCCCTTGATTTGATGATTCTTCCCTTTTTGCTTTCATGACTTTTCCTGTAGGTGCACCAAAAATCTGCCTTACCAGTGCCTCACCACCCTCCCAGTAAAGAATTTCTCCCCAATACTCAATGTAAACCCACCCTCTGTCAGTATAAATCCATTCCCCCTTGTTCTGTCACTGCATGCCCAGACTGCCCGTTATTAAATCTTGGGGAAAGGCCTTGTTCTTCTGTGTGTGGTGTGGCAGATTCTGTTCTACGTTACTGCCTGTCAGTAGTTGATATTTCCATGAGCTAGTCTGCTTCTTGGAGAAATAACCAGAGACAAGAGACAAATGTTACTTATAAGATATAATTTATTTGACTTATCTCAGGCAGTTAGATCAGATATTAGGAAGAAATTCTGTGCTGTGAGGGTGGTGAGCCCCTGGCACAGGTTTCCCAGAGAAGCTGTGGATGACCCATCCCTGGAAGTGCCCAAGGCCAGGTTGGACAGGGCTTGGAGCAACCTGGACTAGTGGAAGGTGTCCTGGCCATGGCAAGGGGTTGGATCTGGATAATCTTTGTGGTCTCTTCCAGCCCAAACCATTCTGTGATTCTGTCATTTGTTTCAGGGTGAGGTGAATTTGGACTCAGAATGGTGATATCTGTCTAGTGACTATAAATCATGCTGTGGGTGACCAGCTCAGATACAGATGTCTGTGTTTAGTCAGATAACTCCGACCTGAGAGATAACTCCCCCATGACAGATGTCTTGAAGCAATGGGAAAAAAAAAAAAAAGAAAAAAGAAGGAAAAGAAAAAAAGAAAAACCAAACAAACACCACTGTTGCTAAGTTTT
>JAWWEU010000111.1:111627834-111664913 GCA_035583155.1 Acropternis orthonyx
AAATGTCAAAAAAAAAAAAAAAAAAAAAAAAAAAAAAAAAAAAAAACCCAAAAGAAAACCAGGAATTTCTCTGATGGCGAAAGGAGATATTAACAGTGTCCAAAGCAGCAGAAAAGTCAGAGAAAATAAAGACATTCTGGAGGCCCAGCTTTCTGGCAAGGAAGAGGCACACAGTGTCCCATATATGAACAGTTTTAAGGGATGGGATTTATGAAAAGCTAGCTTGGAGCTGATCCAAGACAGAGTTAGAAGAGGGGAAGTCTGTGCATTAGCTGAAAACTGCATGGTCTATGTTTTTTAATAGATGAAGAGGAAGAAACAAATGAGAAAAGATTTGGAGAGACAAGCTGGATTGAGATTCGGTTTCTTTAAAGAGAGGATAGACGGAGGTCATCTGTGCAGCGGGAGGGGAAGCACCAGAGAGCAAAGAAAAATTGGAAATTAAGGAGGCAGGATATGATGCAGCTACTGAGGTGGGTCAGAGTTGGGAAAACGGACAGCCATTTATGACAAGAGAAGGTGTTCAGGAGCAAAACTTAAGTGCAATTTTATAGGAATGCCTATTTTCTCTCTTGCAGCAGGAAAATTGCAGAGCTTAAAGTGGAACCCAGTCTGCAAATAAGGAATGGGAAGCCTGAAATTCAGCAAAGAGTTGTTTAAAGAAGTGGAATAAGGGAAGATGAAACCTGTAGTGGAAAGAGTTTGGAGGAGGTTCCCATGACACTTCCTCAAAATGTTCAATAGCAAGAGAATGAGAATAATTGAAATAAGAGGCAGAGGAGTATGAAAGAGAAACTGTGGCTGGTGCATTGGAGCCTGCAGAAGGTCTAGTCTGGAGAATGAGTTTGGGAAGTAGCTTTACAGGACATTAAGTGCTGATGACAGGGAAGTCATCAAGAAGTAGTAAATGGAGTGAGAGTCAACGGATGTGTTACTCCCAAATTGAATCTCAGATGAGGCCAGGGAAAGTAGGTGCATAATGATGAAACAGGTGGAACGTGGCCATTGATGTCACCATGGGGAAGAGCACAGGACAAGGAAGAAAGGGAGAGGCTGATTCTACATTTCAGTGAAGAATTCAAGGTAAAATAGAAAGTTGTGTGATAAGTGCTTCTTCTGTGGACAGCACCATGCACATGGAAGTGGGAATGCAGGTGTCTTTCCATTGTCACATACATGCAATTGTGCATCATATATAGAGATTAATAGTAAGTGCTTCTATAGTGATACACAGCCTGATGCCAGCATATCAACTTCAATAGACTCAGCAGACATTGTTCCTAACAACTGTTCTCACCATACTCAGGAACTGCATTTTTTATCATCTCTAATTCTTGAATACGGTTTTACATTGATTGCCATTTTTTCCTTATGTTATGCCATCATCATTCCAAATTGGGGAAGAAATTGGATCACTTTACTCATGAGAAATTGAAGTACAAAGAAGACAAAGTGGGTTTTCCTGAAGTCATGAAACAAATTAATGGTAGAACTGAAAAGAGTCAACTGGTTGTAGCTGAGGGGGAAGCTGTGCAAAGCTATTCTTTATTGAAGGTCTGTGTCTCAGCCAATTGGATTTTTATTTGACAGTCCAAAGGCATAATAACTTTTATTGTAAGAGGAAGAAAAATACATCAGGGCTAATATATAATGGAGGACCTACTAGGGATATGCATAAATGCGTATCCTGTTCCCTGTGTATACAAGCTTAATTGTGTCTCTTTTAATTTTGCTGTTTGATTCAACAGGATTGTCAGGTAATCGTCCTATTGAAAGTACAGAAGAGGATAAAATTTCAAATACCTTTGTTAATCTCTTCTGGCTGTTAAAAGAAAAGATTTATTGGTATCAAATTTTATTGCATTCTTAGAATTTAGGGATTGATTGGCTGCTAGTTTAGCTTACTTGTCTCTTCCAGTTAGAAACCCAAACACAACAGAAGAAAGACATTGCATTGAAGCTGACATGCAACAAGTGAGTGAAAGTTCACTTGGCTTTTTCTCTCGACACCAGGTGCAAAAGTTGGCTAAAAGTGCTGTGGCAGGCAGTTATTTTAAAGCAGTTTCTGGTTTAGTGTTTTATCAAGCCCAGGAGTGAAATATTCTGCAACTACTGCAGTTTCACAAAGCTGCTTTTTAAGGTAGAACTCTGAATTGTTTCACTAATTAAAATGACCCGGTACAAACATTAATCATATAGTAACTGTTGATGGGAGGGGTTTGGGGATTTATGGGGGGCTGTGGATGGTATTTTAAAAGTATGTATCATTGCTTTGTTTAATACACAATACACTTGCAGTCTCCAAAAATACCAGAGGTTCTTGAAATCTGGAGAGCTATTTGTGATTTTCTACATCCCCTCTTATAAACGCTGAAGACGGTTTATTCATTTCTGGAGTAAAACGACTTTAAGAGTGTCCCAATTAGTGACTTGACTCAGTCTGATAGGTTTTTCCTTTAACAGCTGCCCCATTACCACCTTATAACATATTTTAAAATACTAGTCTCCAAACTGCAGCTTTCTCGTAGTCAAGGTGGAGGCTAAATGATGACATAAGCTCCACAAGTGTAGAGTTCAAGTGGTTTGCATGTGGTATTGCCAAATAACACGGTTTTGGTTTGTTTTCATTTTATTACACCGATTCTCCTCCCCAGATGTCTTGGATTTCTGTGGTACCCCCCTTGCCTTAGATTCTTGCTCCTTGTAACTAACTACTTTTATTAGTCATCCCACTAATACTCAGCATTTTTACTCAGCACCTGGTTTTTTCAAAGCACTTTGCAGTAATAACTCCACACAGGTCCTGAATTTCACTGTCGTTCCTGGTCACACTTGAAAAGTCGGCTTGATGACATCCCTAAAACTGTGTAATGGCTTTGCCACCTGTATTAGGACTCTGCCTATTCCATATCCCCACTACCCAGACTGATCCTTGGCCTCTGCACACGCTGAGTTTGTGGCACGCCAGTTATAAATGGAGCATTTCCTTCTGGTTAATGACACATTTTTTACCCTGATTGCTCTGGAATTTCCATCCTGAACTATGCAGAAGAACTGTGCTGGAAGGGACCTCAAGAGGTCATCTGAGCCATATTTGATCCTGAACTAATTTTGGCCTTTGTTCAGGAAAGCTCTCAAGTATATACATATAAAGGGGTGTGTATGTGTATAGATACAATTATTTATTGAATCAAGCCCCATTTCTGGAAGAATTATGGATAAGTGCCTAATCAAAGTTTGATGTAAACTACCAGCAATTGCTTTGAAATACTTGCACGGAATATCATGATTGATATTGCTGTGGGAGGTCTAGTACAAAAAAGAAATTTGTACTGGGAAGGGCAATACTGGTAAATCTAGTGCTATGCCTTGCTTCCTTTTTTTAATTTTCCTTTTTTTGTCATTGTTTTTATTTTTATGGACCTGTAGCAAGAAATCCATTCACTGGCTCAAGCAAGCTGGTGATTTTGCTACTATAATAAACCCTCAACTAGTTTCACTATTCTTGGCCTGTCCATCTGAAAGCTACAACTTTATGGAAACAGAATGAAATGAAGTGTTCTCTAATATGTCACAAATCATAGTTAAAACTGGAAATCCAGACTGACACTGTGGTCTTGACTTGTATGGTTTGCCTACCTTTTTTTTTGTCTCAGCAAGGCAGTATATGTATTTGAAGGCTGGAGTTCCAGCCAGGATTTTCAGTCTTAACTGAGAATTTCCTTCCGTTAACAGGTTTAAAGCAAGCCTTTCAGATTGCCTCAGCATAGCTTTTAGGACTTGAATTTCCTTTGTGTTCATTTTGGTCCTTTTCCAGTATTTATCCATACATATGAGACTCCTTCCAATCCGTGTGTATGGGAGCAGTTACAATAGGAGGTGGTGGCATTTCTATTATATTCCTGTTTGAGTTGATTCAAATTATGCCTGATTGTCAACTCAAATACTGCAAGCCTAAAATTCAGGCTCTTGCTCAAGCGTTACAAAGTTCATGTCCAGCTCAGAGGTCTCTGTAATTACTGTGTCTGGCTGGAAAACAAGAATTCCATTTCCTGAAAAACTGAGACGTTCTGACATTTGCTTTACTCTTTCATAAGAACAAAATTAAAAGTTTTTTTTTTTTTTCCATTGTACAAATCTACTGAAATGAAGAGGAATCTTGTCTAGCTGGTAGTCCAGTGTACAGGACAACAGCCCTGGAGAGGAGAGACTTGCTGCAAGAATGTAAACTTGAACCTGAGTATCCCATATGCTGAGTGCCATAACATAAGATTGTGAAATACATCTTTTATGTTATTATTTTTCTATATGATCACTGAAATATTGCTCAGTGCCTACATGCAAAATTGTTCCAAGGGATATGATTTTTCCAATAAAAAAATATTTCAAGGTACTGACCAGTGCTCATGATTAAATTATTAATATATTTCACATGTGCATTTAATCCAAAATAATCCTTAATGGTGATTATTTGTAGTTCAAAAATTCAGCTTAATTTTTATAAATCGTTTGCCTCAGCTATAGCTGCAGGGTCTCATAAAAGCTTGACTGCTTTGTTTTTATTCCTTTTTAATGGTAATTAATTCATATTAGTGGTGAACTTCATTATTTGCAAAAAGTTATTTGAAGCATTTTTCAGGTTAACTCTGTTACATGATTATAATACAATACCAAATGCAGCAAAGTGTTGTCTGAACAGATTCAATGTTAGATTTATCAGTTTGTAGTCTGATCTAATGATGGGATTATTTTTTCTTAGCATATACCACCCTCTGATACTGTTTATACATAGAGAAGTATGTTTCCTTCCTTAAGGACAGTTTTCTTCCCACTCCATATGTTCTCCACAGTTTCACGTTAGGACAGTTTTTGGAAAGGTCACTACAGAGAAAACTTCACCCAAACAATTGAACCTGCTCCAGGTGAACCTGCTTTAGCAGAGGGCTCAGACTAGGTGATCTCCCGAGGTCCCTTCCAACCCCAGCCATTCTGTGATTCTGTGAATTTAAGTCCCTGTGAATGTTCTTCCTTTATCAGTAAAAATTCAGTGGACTTGTTGCATCACTACTACATGAAACCATTTGCGTGTTTGATGTCTGTTGCAGCTCTCTGCTATATTCTGTATCATGGCTTGGCAACCTCCATTAAAAAAATGATGTCAAGCTTCTCTACTGGAATAAAGTCAATATTGTAAAGTTAATTTTCTTCAATACATTCTCATGAAGAAAAGCCACTTTGTTTAAGTCTGAAAAGCAAATATTTTCTTGTTCCAAATTCCCACTAAACCTCCCATCTATCTTAATATCTGCAGAAATGTCCATACCAGTTGATTTTCTGAGATTATTGCTGTGCACGTTGCATGTTGTGTTTGTGTGTGTGTGTCTGTCATTTGGTGTCTGTCCTTGGTGTGACAACATCCTCCTTCTTACATGACCATGTGATGGCCAGCACTTAGTCCCACAACCCGCCAGTATCAGTAACATATTGCTGTTTGCTGCTGCAGTAGGGATAATAAACAACTGAATAAATATATAGCAAAAATGGATAATTAAGTGAAAAAGGGACTGACTGTGTAATTTAGCATCTCTGAAGATAATAGAATACCAAGTTACAGACCTCGAATGACTCTAGGCCCTTGCTGAGATGTTTTGGTGTAACTATGGCCCACAATAACTAAGCAGTCAAAGGTACTTAAGACTGTCTTGCAGGACTGTGTGTCTGAAACAGCAGCTCAGAATGATGGTAATGAAAGGTTTGCATCTCACCATTATGGATTTTGTGGGTATTATATGTATTCTTGCAGTCAGGAAAATGTACAAACACCTGTTTTGGGGAGCAGGACTGGAATATTCCTTGTTCATAGATTTAATTAGTTATTTTGCTCTTATCTGCTGCTACAGCTCCTGCAGACCTTTTTACCCCATCCACACCAAAGATGGGTAAGAGGTAAGTCTAGTTGGATTTCCACCTCAAATCATTCTTTATCACATAATTTTGGGGGATTTTTCTGGGGGGTGGTGGGGTTTTTTATGAGACATTAGGCCCCTTCACAGTTAATCTAACAAAGACTTAATGTTATACATAAGTTATAGCTCTGGTGGATTCCTGGAGGATGGTTAATGCAGAGTTTACATTTCATATTCCGAGGGAAATGTAGTGCCGTTCTGCCGCCGTATGCCATGCGTTTCATTAGTGCTGGAGACAGCAGGAGGCTATTTTGTGGAAATGTTTCTGTCACTGTCAGTAGAAACATGCCCGTCTGGTTGAAAAATAGCCTGTGTCTTGCCAGATTCCCTACTTCTGAGCAATTGCAGTAGGAGGATGTTAATCTTAACCTGCCACAACTCATTTAAAATCCAAATTTTTATGGAACTTTCAAATGCTTCAGTAATATAAGTATTGGAGACAGGACTGTGCTCTTAGGCAAGAGCTGCTACCCTTCTCAGGTGCAGGAAACACTTTAATTAGTGTTTATTAGTGTTCGGTAGTTAGATGTGCTGGAACTCCCAGCTATGCGCTGCCAAGGCATTTGAGCCCTGGAAGATTGGCTGGAGTCAGCTCAGGAGAACTGGATTGTGGATCTTGCATCTGTTCTGCTGAGTGTGGGCAAGAAAAGGGGGTTTGGGCTGCATCCAAAGCAGTGTGAGCAGCAGGTCAGGGGAGGGGATTCTGCCCCTCTGCTCTGCTCTGGTGAGACCCACCAGCAGAGCTGCATCCAGCCCTGGAGTCCCTGACACAGGAAGGACATTGACCTGTTGGGGCAAGTCCAGAGGAGACCACTACTTTGATGAGAGGGATGGAGCACCTCACCTGTGAGGAAAGGCTGAGAGAATTGGGATTGTTCAGCCTGGAAAAGAGTAGGTTTTGGGGTGACATAATTGTGGCCTGCCAGTACCTGAAGGGAACTGACAAGAAAGATGGAGAGAAACTTTTTAAAAGGGTATGTACTGACAGGACACAGGGGAATGGCTTCAAACTGGCAGAGAGTAGGCTTAGATTAGATGCTGGGAAGAAATTCTTCTCTGTGAGGGTGGTGAGGCCCTGGCACAGGTTTCCCAGAGAAGCTGTGGCTGCCCCATCCCTGGAAGGGTTCAAGGCCAGGTTGGACTGGGCTTGGAGCAACCTGGGATAGTGAAAGGTGTCCCTGCCCATGGCAGGGGCTGGAATGAGATGATCTTTAGGATCTCTTCCAACCCAAACCATTCTGTGATTCTGTAGTGTTTTTGCAGCAAGCCTGAACACATCTGCTCTTACAGCAATGCCAGGACCCTTGTTGGGACGAAGTAGTTGCCTGATGGAAAATGTAGTTTCTTGGATCCTGGGTTAATGTTCGAAAATGTTTGCGTCGGAAGCTTTTCCTGTGCTCCCAGGTTTGTTGTTTTTTTTTTAGTTTTGCAGTCCTGGGCTGATGGTTACAGCTTGTGTTTGGTGGATGCGCTGTTGGAAATGTATTTGGAATTATAAAGTCTATGTCCTGGTTGACAGGAGAGGGTATGCATATAGGTACCTCACTTCCCTCCCTGTTCCACCTGGGGACCAGTGAGATGTTTATGGATATGGGCTCAGTCCTCACACTGGACAGGTGATGGTCTCTGCCTGAGTTGTCTCTCTGGAGGGTTAAAGGACAGTTTTGTTTCCTTCCTTCGCTCCAGTCATCAGAGCGAAGGGCTGCACTCCTGCAGGTATCCCTGGAGTTCTCTGGGTATTTTGGGGCTTTTCCATTTCTAAGTAGATAATGCCTGAATGAGACACTGAGATAATGATATTCAGCAGATGGATCTAGTGGTGTAACACTAAAAATTAACTTGGCACTTAAATGCGACGCCTCAGCTGGTACCTCCTCTCCGAGTCCTTGCTCCTGTTTACTCATGAACAAATAATGAATTTCAGGAGCTTGGGATTTTATTCCTCCCTCCCAACCAGCATCCAGGCAGGGAAAGCTCATTCCTTATTGCCAGGAAAGATGTACTTGCTTCATTCAATGCAACAGCATCTTCCTGATGAAATAGGTGTAGACATAGAAAATTCAGTATGGGGTAGAACTGCAGGAATATTGTAGGGATCCAACAGCTGGAAAGTTGTACCATTTAACCAAAGGAAGAAGTCAGGAATTAAGATGCTACCACTACTGTATTTAGTATTTGCTAGAGCTGAGCAGTCAACATAAAGCTGTCTGAATCCAAGACATTTTTATGCTGTATGTTTTGGGAGTCTTCCACAAGAAGTACTGTAGGCAAGCTGGAAAAGATGTGTCGTGGCATTGAATCCAAAATGACATTAGAAATGTTTTGCCAAGGTGCTTTTTCTTCACAGTATATCCCTTATGTTATTCCTTATTCCTTACGTTACTAAGCATGATGTTCAGGGAAAACATCCCATCTGGATAGCATTACCTGTAGGATGTGCAGCTTGTCTGTATCTGCTGGAGGTTAGAGTCTAATGTTAAACAAAGGAAGCTGATTAAAAACATCTGTAAAACATTTCTATAGTTCAGATTTTATACAGTGGGTATTGAATTACCTTGCACATGACTGCATGTCTGAACTAAAAATAATAAGGTAAATCTTTTCCTTTTATTAAAATTAGTATAATATTAATTTTATAGTTAAACTACATTTAACCGTTTCCCTGCTTGGCACTAGAATTTAATGCTGCTGACATCACTATGTATTTTACATGCCACTGAGAAATAATTGTTCATTTATTGATGCAGTATGCTACAATAAGCACATTTTAGGTGCAGTCAAAATATAAACATTAGATTGAAATACAATTTCTTATGTAAAAGTGTGGCATTTATTAAATGCTAAAGGAGAGACTTGCCAGCTAAATGTGTAATGTTTCTGACCATTAAATATATTATGTGGAATAGTTATATAGAATATATAAAATGATTGTAGTACTGCCCACTTAGGTATTATGTTGATTTATGAATTCGGTTAGAGCCCCTAGTAAATACCAAAATTGCTGATTCTAGGTCAGTATTTATTGGGTTGGTAAATTTTATGGAGAGGAAGGATTTGTGCATCCCAGACCTGACAGAGAAAGGTGTTATTTATGTAGTTAGAGTGAGAATGCAATTGTAATTTCAGAGCTGGACTGAAAAAGGTTGTATACTTTCTTCATATTCTAAATCACTTTCTAAAATAGCTTATAAAGCCATGTGTATTACAATAGTAAATATGATTTAAAGATCTAAGAGGCTAAGGCTCAGGATTTACTGTTCAGTATCATAAGCAGAAAATTCTTACCTTTCCACAGTTCCCTTCAGCAGACGGGCTCCAACGCATGTATCAAAACAGAGAGAGGCAAACATTATTCTCTCTGAAAATATTTTGAAATTCAGAAAGTGTTTTGAAAATTATTATCATTATTGTTTATTGTAAGTGTTCTAAGATTGTGAAAATGAAGTGTTGCTCATAAATACCACGCAGGCTCAATGGCCAAGGGCAGTTCTCATCTCTAGCACACAGACTCCTACCCAGAGCAGTTTCATCCAGTTTGAGTATTTGCTTTTATGATGTTTTCACCAAAGTTCATAAAAGCTACAAGTGGAGCAAACAGTATGGGTTGTGTATGGACGTATTTTTATTCAAGGAGACTGAATCAGCACAAAACCAGTTTTTAGAACAGCATAACATGAACAGTTTCCATTCCATCAATTAGTGACCTTATCCATACTGAGAAGTGTCTGGTGTCTTATCTGTGTGCTGAAAAGGCAATGAGGTGTTTTACCATTTTTAAAATAAAAAGACATGTTGTCCCGTGGTAATGGGATTTACAGAGTTTATCTCACTGTCCTGCTCGGGAATGTATGTTTCAGCACTGATAATGTGGCTCATTAAATGACTGAGAACAAATAATGCTCTTTTTAAATCATATCTTAATACAGAATGTCTTGTGATCATTTCTTTTGCTCACTGAAAGCTTGATTTTTTTCCTGTGTTATTGCACGAGGTGTTGGGAGTTGGCTGATCTCATAACCCAAGAGAAGCAAAGCTGCTGCTGCAGCTGCACATCCCCAGGTCAGGCCAGGCCTGAGGCCGAGTGTGAATTCCCTGTGGGAATATGTGTAAATATGTAGATCTTTATATGTATGTATAAATTAATATACATGTATGTTGTCCCTGCCTGTGGCAGCAGCTTGCCACAAGATGATCTTTAAGGTTTCTTCCAACCCAAACCATTCTGTGATTCTGTGATCAAACTCTGTGGATCCCTGTGATTAAACTGTAGATCCCTGTAGCAGCTTGGCTTACGTGGTCTCCTAATTCTGGAAGATTACTGAAGCACTAGCAGCAGTTAGTGATATTGATTTTTAAAAATATCATTGTCGAAGTTGTGCTCAGATAGTTACTGCATATTAGGACCAAAATTGTCTCACATTCCTACCCTATGAAGATTTTGAAGTAAAGATTTTGGGGGTAGGTGAGGAAAAGCAATTTTCGGTTGGTTTGGAACTCTATCAATTCACCAAGTGTGTGTCTGTGCTGTGTAAATGATACTCCCCGTCACGTGCTGTACTGAATGATCACTTCAATCGGCATTTTTATGGCCAAAACCAGCAGCCTGGGGCTCCTGTGTCTTTATCACCAACTGTATTACATGAAGTACAAAGCTGCAAAGTTTACTTGACAGTTTGAAGCTGGAGTAATTTACTTGTCTGAGACCTTAATGCAGCTCCTTGCGGTCCGTCATCGCTGCTGGAGCAGGAGGGATGTGCTTTAAAGCAGGAATCGGAGGCATTTGCCAGACGGCGCTCCAAATCAAATGCCAGATGAATTGCTGTTCCTCAGTTTGCTTACTTTGTAATTGCAATGCATTGGGGATACTGGAGGAACTGTTTAAGAATGTTGGAACACCTGCATAAGGCACAGCACCTTTATTTTAACAACCCTATAGGTGCTCATGCAGCAAATTATCACCCCAATGCATTCCCTTCATTTTGAGTTGAGTCTTTGCCAAACAAAAGACTTAGCTGATAGAAAGCTGGCTGAGGCACAATTGATTTTGGATTAGAACCCTGAATTTAACAGCATGGGTCAATGGATGCTTTTTTTTTCTTTAAAAATGCCAGTGTTACAAATGTGTTAAAACTGAATTAATTTAAGCCCAGATTTTGTTTATCAGATATCTTAGAACTGAACTGGGTTATGCCCATGATGATTTGCAAATGACATTGCCAAGCTGAAAATTATATTAAAATATTACTGTCTTTTGTATGTACATGACTTTCATATAATGCTTTACGTGTGGTGAGGTTGCCTTATTTCTTTATTCACAGGCAATTTTTATCTGTTTGTTCCTGAACTGAGTGCCAGCCATATCACAGATAAATTGGGCTGGTTGGTCCAGAGTCATTGCTCTATCTGTTCTTAAAAGAAAGCATCACTTACAAGTCATGAATGCTAATTAAAATGAGTAATGCTTTTAATTAAAACCAAAATCTGTGCAGGCCCCAGCAGGGTAAAGATACTACACATATGCCAAGCTTCATCCCCACTGTAAGTTATTTTTTTGTACTTTCTTTTCCTCTGTCATGAATGTCCGTTATGTTCTTCCTCCTTCCCATTATCCCTGTTTATTATTTCTGGGTTTTTTGACAGTCTGATCTCTAAAGGTGATTGACTGAGTGTCAGCTGATGAAAAGACATTGTTTTTGTCTTTAAATGCTTACAGTTCTCAGATTTTAAATTCTTAATTTAGAATTCTATTGCTTTATTTGCTCTTGGAAGTTATATATTTTTGGACCAACTGGGTTTTTATAAAAGAGCCACCAACAAAACTATTTGAGCTATAATGGAGGGTGGAGGCAACTCGCCTGCCTATTGAAGTGCATCTTTCATCATCAGAACAATAGCTGGTTCTATTCCCTCGTCAACTGATCATCTTTTTTCCTTCCATTAATTATCTGAAATCTTGAACAATTCATCCTTGGCCCTCCACTGCCTGCTCTGATAATCCCTCAGGATTCTCGGGATGGGATGATAAATCACAAGAAAAGGCGTTGAAGGTGCTGTGTTTCCTGCATGTGGAGATAGGACCAATTTCCCAAGGGTTGCCCTGGCATTTGTTATTTATTGATTGTGTAAGTGCAAATGTCTCTGAGCTGCATTTTGCTGTCTGTAGAGAGGAATACTTCTATGTCTTTAAAACTATAAATAAAATTTAGATGAGTGCTAATTGTTAAGCATCCAGGTAGGAGGAGACTCCTAATAGGTTTATCCCACAACAAGGTTTCTTTCTTGTTGTTTGTGCCCCTCAGGTGGCTGCTCAGAGAGGGCAGAAGGGCAGGCATTGAGAACATCATTCCCTGTTCATTTCATATGCCTGGTGCTCCATAGAGCTGAGAGGGAGAGCGTTCAGGAGAATAAATCGTAGGGAAAATTCTGTTCGACTTCAGCCCTCTGGCTGCTGCAGATGGAAACTTTGTAGATTTTGCTTCTGAATTCCAAACAATTATCCATTGGCATGTGCAAGTACAGTTTTTTCATAAGGCCAATCAACCACATCTGGCGCCTGATTTTTCTCAGGTATTGCAAAACCCTTTTTATGAGGGCAACATTTTATTCAGCAAAATAAAGATGTTTATAATTCTTAAAAAATGAATACATAAGTTTTTAATGTTTGCTAAAAATGTTTTGGGGTTTTTTTTCCTTAAACAATGCTAGTAAAGTACTGAGCTATTTCTGCTGTGCTTTATCTCAGGTGTTTTAAAGGATTCAGAATTACAGAAAGGAGATCAGACCTATCCTTAACTGCAGACACCATTACCTCTGTAGCCTATAATTTGAACAGATGACAGATAATCCTTTCTGAGCCATCAATTCAGTGATTCATCATTCACATATCTGTGACTGGAGGTGGTGAAGATCTTGAGGAAATAAATGAATTGATCTGTATTTCCACTGGAAGTTAGTGATTATCAGACCTGAGAATTATGTTATGAGGTTTCCAGAATAATAATTATTGTAAGGCTTGAAAAGAGATTTTTGCTGTATTTGAATGAGACTAAAATGCTTAGAAGTTTCCTTTGAAATACAGAAGAAAAGCTCCTCTATACCACGGTTCAGTGGTGTGTGTGTGTGTAGCTGACTGGCATACACAGGAGGTTGACGAAGTTCCTGCTCCGTTCAGGCAAGGGAGTTTAAGCTTTTTCTTTCCTAGATGAGATCTATAAAAGCCTGATACACTTTTGTTAATTTTTTTTCCTGTGTGAGCCATTTCACTTTTTTTGTGAAGAGTTAAATAAATGTCTATTGTCTGACCCTGCATGATGTACTTAGAAAAAAAAGTTTTTTTTCCTGAAAAAATAAAATAAGGAAGTATTGACACAAAGAGGGAGTCCTTTAAATAAAGTGAGAAAGACTGCCCATGCTTCATAGTTCAGATTGTGGCCTTCAGTAGTGATGGCTGCTATGTGTATTTCCTCTAAAATAATTTTGGAGAATGGATATTTTCCAAACAAAATGCATCTTGGCAGAAAATTGTTAGCAAATTCAGCTTGTGCTTCATGTTGCCTTTTAACAGTTGTGCATTCTCGAGGCAAAGCTCTTGGTTACTGCAATTTTCCATAATACCATGAGCCCAACTGGAAACTGGTCCTGGTCAGATACACACATGTAGCAGCAGCGCTCCCTTTCTCTATGAACTCATCAAAGCCTTGCATTTTGCTTTTCATTCCTTCTTACTGACATGGCCTGGAGTGAGAACTCTGTAGATAACTCTGAATTGAAGATCATAGAATCAAAGATTATCCTGAGTTGGAAGGAACCCACAAGGATCATCGATTCCATCTCCTGGCCATGCACAGGACACCCCAAGAGTCACACCCTGTGCCTGATAGCATTGTCCAGACACTTCTTGAACTCTGTCAGGCTGTGACCACTGCCCTGGGGAGCCTGTTCCAGTGCCCAACCACCCTCTGGGTGAAAAACCTCTTCTTAATAGCCAGCGTAAACATCCCCTGACTCAGCTCCAGCTGTTTCCTCGGGTCCTGTCACTGGTCACAAGAGTGAAGAGATCAGTGCCCACCCCTCCTCTGCCCCTACCGAGGAGGTTGTAAGTGCAACAAGGTCTCCCCTCAGTCTCCTCCAGCTGGACAGACCAAGTGACCTCAGCTGCTCTTGCAGCTTCCCCTCAAGGCCCTTCACCATCTCCATAGCCCTCCTTTGGATACTCTCAAATAGCTTTATATCCTTCATATGTTGTGGTGTCCAGAGCTGCACACAGAACTCGATGGGAGGAAGGTCACAAAGATAGTTGAGGAGAGAATTGGTCACGCTGAAGCATTAGAAAAATGTCTAGTCCTCCTGAGTGGATTGCAGGGCAGATGGAGGTGATTGATCCCACTAGCTGTGTAATTAAAAGAGTTAGGCATTATTTTACTAAAGAAATACTGCCACTTTAATAGAACCCATTTCATATATGCAGCTCTATGGCTGGTCCTTTAAAGCTCAAAATCCAATGGATGGTGTGAGCGCCTGTCCTCTTTCCTTATTCTTTCTGCCATTGGGCAAAAATGGTATATGTCATTTTTCCAGAGTGCCATATTTCACACTTCAGTTTAATTTGGCTGATAATGATTTGTTAAGCAAATGTAAGTATGTAGAGCACAGGCTGGGTCTCACACAGAAAGTGTTCAGCCACTTCAGCAGTTCCTTTAAAATCCCACTCCAGCCTTATAAAAGCTGCAGGTGCAAAACAGTTTCCCTCTGTACTGTTGGAACAGAAGATAAAGGTCATATGGAACTTTATATTCAGTAACTCTTTGGCAAATGTAACTTTGTGAGAAGGGCACTGGGTTGGTGCTTTCCAGCAGAAAGACACCTTCTAATGAATGGGCTTACTCTTAATCCATGAATTGTTGAAGAGAAAGGAGAACTGATCACGGTGTGCATCAAGTCTGTGACAAATAGAATTGGGAATGGAAAATACTGCCCTTCTTGGGTTTGGATGGAAGAGCTATTTTTGAGGTTCTTTTAATCTCCAGTCCTCTATGAAGCGATTCTTCTCCTAGTAGTTACATCATTTTTGTATCTTACTTTAAAGTGAAGGGGTTTTTTCAGCCCAAGGAGAAACACCATATTCTTCTAATCTTCCCCTCCCTCTGCTATGTAATTCAATGTATCTTTCAACAGAATTTTCTTATTTTCTTTGGGTGTCCCACAAGTTTCTGTTCTTACCCTGTTTCCTTTTCATCACTGGGTTTTTGAGCTTCATCTGCTTTCAAGGATTCAATATCATCTCAATACTGGTGTTTTGAATATTTCTCTCTCCACTCTCAACTCATCTGTGCTTACTCAGAACTGCATTTTGGCATGTTTCCTTAGAAGTGCATTTTTATCCACTGAAGTTCAAGACAAAACTAAGCTCCTTATCTTTGGTCCCCTAATCTCTTGGAGTTGCTTAAAGCTATAACGTTCCTGGGGACATTCTGCCCATTTTTGCTCTGTATCTTCCTTCTGGACCATACCTAAATGTTGCTGATTTTTAGAATCACAGAATCATTAAGGTTGGAAAAGTCCTCTAAGACTGAGTCCAACTGTTAGCCCAGCACTGCCAAGTCCGGCACTAAACCATGTCCCTGAGTGCCATGTCCACATGTCTTCCACATTTCCACTGTTTCACCACTTCCCTGGGCAGCCTGTTTTTCAACATCATATTTTATGCTGATAAACACAGTGTGTTATCAATAATAACTTTATGTCATTTAGCATAATATTTTAGATACTTGATCTTCATATCCATATTGCCAGAACTGTTTCCATGTTTGATATGATAGGAATCATTCCTCTCTATATTTTTAGAGTAGGATTTGACCATTTTGTAATTCAAAGAGAAAATTAGTGTCGTGATCAAAATCATATGTGCTGCTTTCAGCTCAACCATATTTAACATTTACTCTACATCTATTTTCTAACCTTTTAACAAAACCAGAAAAAGATAAAAAAGCAAAATGGTAGAAAAACCCTTTTAAAATTGCAATAATTACTTATGTTGGTTATTTTTAACCTCATTGAACATTCAGTAGATATTTGTGATGATTCTTCACTGAAGTTTTGCTTTTTTCAAAAGTCATATTATTTGAGTACTAAATACCACAGGCTTACACTTTTTGAAGTAAGAAATTTATTTTGGTCTTGGCTAACTTGAAAATGACCAAGTACATTTCTCTCACATGCTCAAACCAGAGAGTTTTTCTTAACTGAAATGGGGCATAGAACATGGCAAAGTAAAAGCTAATTACAGAAAAACAAGAGTGAAAAAGGGATTTGTAGCAAAATCTGCTTTTTAAGACTTAGCACTACATTTTGAAACGTAAAGAGTTTTAGAATGTTAAAAAAAATAAACTTGAAAGGACATTCAGATTCAGCTGTCACACATCCAGTCACACACTGCTGTGTTTTTTCTCTAAAAAGCAGGAATATGAAATTATTTTGACTAGAGGTCATGTTTTACTGGGCAGCATTGGTGCTACTGGAAGAGATGTGTGGAGGAAATTGTAGAAAATTTTAAGAATATTGTGAAACACAGATGATGTTTTTAAAGCTAATATCTGTATTTTATGGAAACTCTGCTGGAAGCATGTAGAGGAAGAGATGAGATGCCAGTACCTCCCCCACACGTCCTTCCCAATGTCCTCAGCCCCGGCTTAGGTGCGAGTAATAATTTAGGCTGTGCTCATCTGCTCCCGAGCCCAGATGGCCACCAGTGTCCACTTGCAGCAAGCTGTGGACAGGGTATTTTGTGGAGTGGATGACAGCTAAAGGTTTGAATTGTTATCCCAGTGTGAAGGGGAAGCGTGATGCTCAGTTTTCCCTGGATCTTGCTCGTTATTGGAACAGCTGCTGATGTGGGACGTGGGAACACAGGCAGGAAGGAAAAGAGGGTAGATAACAATAGTTAGGAAGTTCCCTATTGCCCCATGGAAGTGAACATTGTTTGGATTATTTTCCTCGAGAGAGAGGTAAACTGTGGCACATTGTTATTCCAGTTTAGATGGTGGAGGGAGTGGCACACTTGAAATTAGGACATAAAATTATAAATTAGCTGTTCCAGCACACCACTGGCTATGCCGTTATTACAAAGTGAACTTTCACTAATTTTTCAGAAAGAACACCCCATAAAATAATGATGCAGAAAATAAATATGACCTGGAGGACCAGGATGAGAAATCCTTTCAGTCTTTAGCTCCGATTGAGACATGGGGGATTCACTTAATAAGAGTCAGCTCAGTGTGTTTCTGGTTTACAGGAAATTCTCTCTGACCTAACAATAAAGCCTGAAAATGAAAGTAGTATTTCTAGATTTACTTTAGTACTTGGCATTCACAGACTGGAAGTCGTAGTAAGAGGAAATTTTGAGAATGAATGTATTTAATGTCTAGTACTCACGTGTTCCTAATGGTACTGCAGCCAGCAATGCCCTTGTATGCACTGAACAGGTAACACGCTATTAGTAGAAGCTGCTTACTAATATTTAGATGAGAAATTTGTTGCTTTACATCTAAGATGATATTACTGATATGATCAGATGCACTGCTTTAGTCTGTAGTTGATAGAATACAACACTATTTCTACTAATGAAAAACCCTTTCATTATAAGAAGCTATTATCAAAAGTACATTGATCTTTTAAAGATACAAATCCACTGAAATTAAGCTAGATTTTCAAACTGGAGGCTGTTTCATCCTATGTCTGGATATAACTTACTTCAAAACAATTTCCCATTACTGCCACAACACTCAACTTTGTGTTGGCCAAATGTCATCCATCAAAAGGTCCTTTACCCTTGCTTTGATTTTGTTTAATATCGTCTTCAAGAGAACAAATGCAGATTCACTGAGTAAGCTGATGTGTATCTTATGCCAGTGTTGTGATGGATGATGCACTTCCTGGAGGCACAGGACATGTGAGTTCTCGATGATCCTTGTGGGTTCCTTCCAACTCAGCGTATTCTGTGAGCCCCTCTTTGTTCACACTGATGGTGAAAGCCTGCTACAACTGACTGAAGGCTGAAGACATGAAGAGCACCCAGTTGCATGTTTCTGTGCATTGTGAGATGGTTATCAGATGTGGAATTAGCATATCAAATTAGCTTTATCTATCTGGTTTCTGACATTAAATATCATTTAGCAAAGCATTCAGTGCTCATCAAGTGACTGTACATTAGATATCACTGAACTTTTCATAGGACAACAAAAGGTGGATATCACAGCCACAGGTGCTTTAAAGAATTACTTGCACAGATTGCCTTCCTCCTGATTGGATGGAAATATCTGAAATGTGGTTTTGACTCTCAAGACAAATCATGGATAAAAGTTATAAGTTTTCCCGACTGGGTCATACTCAGACAGGGTCAGGTAGTGCAGTGATAACCTAGAGTCAGTAAAATGTAAAGTGACCGTGGATGAAGTGACTTTTATTTCTGTGCCTCAGGCATTAAATTAGAACAACAGGGCTAATGTAACTGAGTTTCCTTGTAAAGTACTCCAAGACCACTAGAAGCGGGTACTGTAATACACACTTTTTGTGGTGTTGTCTGTTTATTTACAACCTGAAATTTGTCCTGGCCCAGGGACCTCTGTCTCAGTTTCATTGTTCTTGCCACCAATTTCATGGCAAGCATCCCCCAAAAGCAGAAATGCCCTCTATGGTGCTGCCATCTCATGAGGCAAATCTTGTCTTTCATTCACTAACTGATACATTACAGTTTATTACATCTGTAAGTTATAAAGGGACATTTATCTAAAGAGAATCTAAAAACTCCAGCAGCCTTAAGTCTATTAACAATAGTAACTCGTTTAGAAATCACTGTTTACATGAGCCCATTAAAAAGGCCTAAATTCTGGACTATTCTGTAAAAACTGGCATTAGGTCTCTAGGATTTGGCTTATGGGTTTTTAAGAAGGCAAATCTTAACTAGATGACATTATAAACTTAACTGCGAGGTATGAGCTCAAGCACTCTGCATTTTATTACTGGCTGCAGCATGTGGCTGAGTACACAGCACAGAGATAGACATCTGTAACAAATAACCTTTTTTCCTAAGTGAAGCTCAAACACATATTAGCACAGCCTATTTATCTGAATGAACCAAGGCTGCAAGTAATTAAGAATCTACTCTGGGAATACTTACACCATCATAGAAGTTGACTTTCATTCAAGTTGTGTCAAAAGAAACCCCAATAACCTTGGTCAACTCATTTGACACACAACTGCCATTCGTCACCCTCGGTGACTTGCTGTGACTGAGCCAGTTATTTTTATGTATTTATTCGTTCTGACTGAAAGAGTCATCAAATTAGATCTTGTCCTACATCTTGTTCAGTGCACAATGGGACAGCTGGTGTGAGGGAGCAGACCTTATTTCTTTTACTCCGTATTAACAGTGCTGTTGCAGGCTTTTCGTCGTGATTAATATTGGGAATATTCACAGTTGTAGCAGCAGCTCAAAGATGTGGTGAGGTTTCCTTCACCTCCACAAAGTGTTCTCTGTCTCCTGCAGAGCCCTCAGGCCCTGAGTTTCTGCACTTCCACTGTTTTGACACACTATTTTTGATAATAATTTTAATTTTGCTGTAGCAGTAGATAGAGGATCTTATTCCAAATGGAAGGGAGAGCGACTGTTGTTCTGGAACCTGTCCAAACAGAAGTAAACAATTTCCTTTACTCAAAAACTCTGTAAAAATACCCAAAATTCAGAAAACAGTTGAAGCCCTGGAAATGTTTAATCCACAGGAGGACTATCACCAGAACTAGAACTGCTCAGCCATGACTTTGTCCAGCTCTCGCTTTGAAAGCTCCACCGAGGAATTTTTTCAGAGCCTCTCTTGCTTAACTGCTGCTGCAGAGCTGCTCTGTCCTCCCATGAGAAAGGTTTTCCTGACATTGTATTCAGTCCTTCCAAACTGCAGTTTTTGGCTGTCACCCCTCATTATATCATCTGACACTACCAAGAAGAATTTGGATCTGTCATCTTTTTAATGGCTCTTCAATTATTTGTAGGCAGCAGCCTGTAATTACTTGATCCCTTTAGCTTCCCCAAACTTAGCTGATTTATTTGAATATTAATGCCAGCAGACATTGTTATGTTTACAGTTCATCCACATCTGAGATATCCAGTGCTGGTGACTGGAGTGCATTAAAATCCTGGAGTTTTACTTCCATTCAGTACATCAGAAATGATTTCTTTCAGTATATCTCTTCCATGACTTGTTCTACCTTTGCTCCCATGCTCAAAACCTCATTCTTCTCAATGCTCAGTGAAAATTCTGCTGTTTTGGAACCATGTTTAGATTTTCCATCTCTATTTCATTCAGCACAGTTTATCTTTCTTCATACTGTTTTATGTCTGAAGCTTTGCTTTGCTTTGCTTCTTAATTTGACTTGCAAACCTAATTAAGCCTTATTTTTGACAGTTCTTTTTTCCTATACTTCTTGGCTTCTAATGGTCTCACTTTCCTGCATGCTGCTGATCCTATTCCTTCTCAAAAAGCCACTGATTGAAAAGTGACTTCTTGTGAATATAAGAATTTACTTTTACAGTAGAAGGTCCAGGTTCTAAACTGCAATCCACTGACTGTGCTGACATTGTTTATGCTACTGTCTCGTAGCTTTATATTAAAATGACTGATACTATTTGTAAAGCTTTATGGAGGTTTGCAGGTTTTTAGTTTAAATGTTTAGTTAGTTTTTGGTTTAAATGTCACCGAGAATTATGATTCTATGTGATATAAGACTGGCCCACTTACCCTAAATTAGAAGAGAAATGTATCGGGCACAGTTTTTATGGTTTGTGTGTCTGCTAAATCACCTCTGCATTTCACAGCTTTAGGCTCTGGGAAATATTTATAGTTTTTGCTTAGGAGTGCATACAGGTATGGATACAACAGGCTCTTCAGTTAAAGCTCAGTAGAAGTTTGGTTGGGAATTTTTATATATTATATAAATTATATATTATGCATTATTTTGCAGCTTTTCCTGCTGCATTAGAGGAGAATGGTTAGAGTGAAGGAGTGCTGCTAATTGGGTGGGAGGCAAACGGAGGCAAATGTCTCTGTCCATGTGCAGGGTGTTGTTCTGTGCCTCCTTTGGCCTCTTTGTAAAATGGATGTGGAACAGAAATTCGTGTCATATGAATGTGTAAAAATCATGTAGGTAACGTAGCTTTTCCACAATAAACCTTGAAAGCAACTGAAAAAGGGAGCCAACTCTATTAGTGGAGAATTTTGTCTTTATTACTGTTAGAAATCTTAGCCCCTTCTTTCCCAACCTGTTAAATCCCCTCAATAATCAATGTTCTTTCTAAAATCTTACCTACACTTGATCTTTTCTGTGCTACGTCTTGATGTACACTCTGCATTTCACTTTGGATCACTACTTGCTCTTGTCCTTTAGAGAAGCATCTTCCACTCTGCCGTAGTGAGAGTAGAGATTCCTTTCAGTCCTTGTGATACCTGTGTGGATTTTCCTCACGCTCCTTTTCACTCTTTTTTTTGGTAAACATAGTTAACAGTTTTTGACTGATATTGGAGTTCTCTTTCTTATAAGTGCAGGAGAGAAATGGAAGTGTTCCATTGTTTCTCAAGAATGAAGGTACTTTTCCAACTGTTTTTCATGTATTTTGGTGGGGGTTTTTTATTTGTTAGAAATTCATCATTTGCACTTCAGCAACTGCAGTTTATCCCTCTAGAGTCCACCTTCTATTTTCATAAACTCTGCACAGAATATCTATAATGAAAAATGTCCAGTTTTTCACTCCCTTTAAGCTGTCTTCCCATGCAGAAGTATAAAGGTCTTTTCTTGTAGAAATCTGTGCTATGATTACTTTAGGAGCTAAACAGTCAGAGTCCTGGTGATTGTGTAGGGCTCAACCTTTACCATGGTTACAGTCACAGAATTAAGATTTTTCATTCTCTCCTTGCTTTTTTGCCCCAAGACCCTCATCTCCTCTTGAAAATTTCCATGATATTTCTGTGCCTCTTGAACTTAGACCTCTAGTGCTGACACACTTCTTTGTGGCTCCCAAAAGATCAAGATAAATGCTGGAAACACTAATTTTCCTGCTCCCCACTGGCATCATTGACATTATCTTCTGACTCCTCTGGCACCAGTAATGGATATCCTGAATTTGTGCTCAGCCTTGGTAACTTAACGTGTGAGCAGTTTCAGTGGAGCTGCATTTAATTAGCGGATTGTACAGTTGGATTACTAAAGCAGAGAACTCCTTGGGGCAGGGGAAATTATTTGTCTTCTCCTGAAGGATGTGTATAGGTCCACAGCTTGGCCCCGCTGCCAGTTTCCAGAGATTTTTACAGAAAGCCAGCCTCTTGTTTCCTCTATTTTATCAGACTTCTTGCTCAGTCAGCTGAGGGTGGTTTGAATTGACTGGGCTGACTGTCTGCCAAAGCCTTTCCAGTTCATACCCAGTTTGAGACTGTGCAAGTTTTTGGTTTAAATGTCACTGGTAGGTGAAACATTCAAAAATTCACTGAATCCAACCAAATGTCTCCACAGCCAGCTCAAGTCTGACAGTGGCCAATAACTTGAGTTCCAAGAGAAGAATAAGAAATACATGATATGTGATGAGGTTCATGGCCTGTTTTTGTGTTCTGCTGTATTCAACAGATAAGGTCCAGGTTCTCTATATGTGGTGTTTGTTCCATTAGGAACAAATACCCTCCTAAATTTTCCACTGAGGATTAGACTTCTTTAAAAATCACAAGAATCATCTGTGAGACTTCACATGATGAAAAGGGGATTTTTCTTAATGGCCACTTCCATTGTTACAAGTGTTAGAAGCTTGGAAGTAGACCATGGACCAAATAGTAGGAGGACACCATAAAACTCTTTGGTCTAGAAAGTTTTTGCTAAAAGATTTTTCTATCTTGTTTCCTCTATCCCTCTCAGAAGCTCTCTGCATCTTTCCCCCAAAAATGTTATGTCTTGTACTCAGCCCTTCCATGTCATCCATCCTGCAGTGCTGAGTGGTCAGTCCAGTCTCAGATGGGTGCAGGGAATCAGACTCTGCTGCCTCCAGGAGCATTTTGTCAAAGAAATGCTGTCCTCCACACCACCCTTAGGCTGAGGAGGAGCTTTCCTGAACAGCTTCAAAGATATTTTCCATTGTTCTTCAAGTTATTTGTGAAATTCCCTCATATGTTAGTGTATTTTAATTTTGAGAAAAGATAGTATTTCCATGAAGATTATTTCAGAGCATCTCCACCCAAGTCAAAGTGAATTTAAATTATATACAAGATCACAGCATTTGCACATTCAAGTCCCAGTTGTGGAGCCTCCAGGGTATGTATTCCAACATTTTCCAATTCAGTCTATCAGTTTGTTAGAATTTAAAGCCCTTCCAATTTTTTATGTCAAGAACACACTTAAGAAATAAAATGCTTTAACTTTCCCAACAATTGCATTCAATTTGGAGGATCTAGTAAACATCATGAAGCACAGCTATGGGAAATCCCACATGGCTAATAAAGTTTTGGTATTAATAGGAGATAAATTTTCATTTTCATACTAGATTATCTAGACATCTCCAATGCAAAGCATTAAACAAAGCAGGCCTAAAAGCTATTGTATGGTCTTTAAACTATCTTCAGAATCTGTAAAGAATCTGAATAAATATAGTAATTTTCAAACTATTGATGTTCTGGCAGAAATGGTGCTGCTTTTCCCCCCATATTGTTACCAATATTTCTGTTCAGGATTTCAGAGTACATTTTAAGTCTTTTTTATGCTAGCAAGAAGATATTCCTACCTCCCAGTAGTTTGATTTTAACCATTTGCACAGTTTCATTAAAACTGTCTTTTAGCAAGAGGAAGTGTAGTAATTTATCCTTACAGGGATGTTGTGACTCAAACACTCCCTTCCCTTCCTGTTGCTTGATCCAATGTAATTAAATAATAGATTTCATTTCATAACTTTGCAGTAGCAATAAAGAGGAAATTATGTTCAGAAGGCATGTTTATTTTTTTTCCCCAGCCTTTTCATGGCTTAAAAGTGATTCTTTCTCTTCGTGCTAAAGTAATGTGAAACAGCCTTTTCAAACTTATGTCCTTGGGAAATGAATGTTAATTAAAGAATGAACATTAAATAGGAGTTAGGAAATCAGGGCCTTTTTTCAGGCACAAATATCTGTTGTTCAGATTTTACATTTATGTTCCTTTGTGGTACTTTGTTTTCTCTCTCTGAGTGAGAGCTCCCTACTTTTTTCTTTTTTTCATCTTTCCAGGGCAAAATCTGGAAATGTCATGTTCAAGTTATCATCATACAATTTGCCTTGTGTTTTTGGAAGCTCTGAAAATTAGAATTCATAGAAATAAGAAAATTCAACAAAGCAACACATACATAGAAAATTTGGACTTTCTTTCCTCATTTTTACATGAAAATGAGTCTACCTTGGACTGGGACTATTGTTTTTCTAAATTTCCCACTATGTTTTCTTTATCTTGCATTAGAAGATGCTTGGAAGAAAGTAGTCATAGAGTTAGGATTTTGAAATGTCCTGGAGAGATATTTCTTGATATAAGAGGAAAAAAATTGTTAAAACTGTCTATATTATGATTCATTCTGATTATATTCTGTCCTTATTGATATTGAACATTACAGAACAGGATGAGACTTTCTCTAGTGTCATGATGTACACTCCATGCATATCTTGTGGTTGAAAAAGTATTAAAACTAAATGGTTTTGATTTTTTTTTAATTGATAATTTGGGTATATCTTGCAAGATGACACTTACCTGACTGTCAAAATTCTGCAGGAAGTATAACATACCTTAAGGCAAGACAGCTATATGGCCTCTCTGGCATCCAAAAGCATTTAATCCCATAGTCATTTACAGTGTGTCTCACTGTTCAGTCTGAGTGATCCTGTAGCATTTACTTGTGGTCACCAGAGTCTCTCCCTTGGTTGGCCTGTGCACTTTGAGCAGATGACAATAGAAAAGCATGAAGAACAAGCAACGTGAATCATTTCAGGTGAAATATTATAACTTAAAAAGTCTAGTATTTCCAAGTATGAACATGATGGCATTTCTCTCCAGGGCTATGAATAATTGTAGAGCTTTCTAATGGAAAATGTTGCTGTTTTGTGGTTTAGGTTGAACCGGAATCCTTTTATTCTCCTTTTGTCTCCTACTCTAAATTTTCAAAGCAATGTCTTGCTTATATTCTGAGATTTAATTTTTTTAAAGCATGTTTTTGCCCTTCATTTTGAAGTGTTTAAAGAAAATTTTTGTGTGACTTTGGGATCAGTTCAGCCAGGAGATCAGGGGCCCTGTCTTCGCAGAATCACAGAGTCACAGAATGGGTAAAGTTAGAAGGGACCACAATGAGTCATCTGGTCCAACCTCCCTGCTCCAGCAGGGCCATCCCAGAGCACATGGCATAGGATTGTGTCCACACTGTTCTGGAATATCCCCAGTGAGGGAGACTCCACACCCACTCTGGACAATCTGTGCTCAGTCGCTGCACAGGGAAGAAGTTCTTCCTCATGTTCAGGTGGAACTTCCTGGGCATCAGTTCCTGCCCGTTCCTCTTGTCCCATTGCTGGGCCCCCCAAGCAGAGCCTGGTCTATCCTCTGCCCCCTCCCTGCAGGCACTGACAGACATGGGGGAATCTC
Source organism: Acropternis orthonyx (assembly GCA_035583155.1). NCBI lineage: Eukaryota > Metazoa > Chordata > Aves > Passeriformes > Rhinocryptidae > Acropternis > Acropternis orthonyx. The sequence goes on from JAWWEU010000111.1 coordinate 111,653,475, forward strand.
CTCTCAGTCTCTCTTCTCCAGGCTGAGCAGCCCCAGCTCGCTCAGCCTTTCCTCATCAAAGAGATGCTCCAGTCCCTTCATCATCTTTGTCACCCTCCACTGAACTTGCCCCAGGAGCTCCGTGTCTCTCCTGTCCCGAGGAGCCCAGAACTGGACACAGCATGCCAGATGTGCCTCGCCAGGGCTGAGCAGAGGGGCTGGATCACCTCCCTGACCTGCTGGCACTGCTCCTCCCAATGCACCCCAGGACTGTCACCCCCAGCCTGTGCTGGTGCCTGGGGTTGTTCCTCCCCAGCTGCAGGACCTGCATTTGCCTTTGTTGAACTTCAGACAATTCTCTGCCCATCTGTGTGACCTGCCGAGGTCCTGTGCACTCAGTACACTGATGGTTGTCTGCTCTTCATAGCAGTACTTGTTGTGCAGTTCTTTCATTACCCCGAGGCTTCCTCTAAATCCACTTTATCTCAGTGCTTAGAGTAGCCCAATACGTGTCTTGCTTTCCCTGTGTCCACCAGTGACACCTGATTCCAATTTGCTGTCACATGGAAAGGAAGACTATTTATTTAGTGTTCTGGTGAAACTAATATAAGGCAGTGATTATTTTCCTGTGTGAGCAGTGTAAGGATACATGATTTAAACAAATGGTGCTCTCCACAGCAGAGGGAGAAAGGAACCTGTTTATATTAGATGGTCTCTCAATCAACAGAGAGCAGGTTTTTTTCTCCTTGCAGCATTGAAAACTGTGGAAGAATAATCCTGAGTAGTGGTTCCTTCTGGGATTTGAAACCAAAGGAGAGGAAACTGGGATATAACATAAACCTCTGCTGGTTTGCATGCCATAGTAATATTAGAGAAAGAAAAGAAATAGAACTAATTGATGGAGAGGAAACAAATCTGAATTAATAGACTAAATATTCCAAAATAATATTGTCTTCATTTCATTTTTTGTTTGTTTTACTAAAGGAAAGATGAATGCATTAATTGATGAAAAGATTGCACATTCTTATTTTTTCAAAGTAATGTTTAGTGCCATAAAGGCATTAAAAGATGTAACTTAGGTAGAAGTAATGGTTATATTTGAGATTCACAACTTGGAATAGCTACAGTAATACTGCTGTGAAAATGGAACAGGTCATTGGGGAAAGTTTGAGTCCAAATATAGTTAGTTTTATTATAATTTGGACTAGATGACCTTTAAAGGTCCCTTCCAACCCAAACTATTCTATGATTCTACAGTACTTTCCTGTGAAACATCAACAAGTATTTAGTTTATATACAGGAGATTTGCTGCAGTGATTTATGGTGAGATGGCACCATTTACCTCAGCATCCAGAATATCCTGACAAGCCTAGAACAGGGCCCAGTCAATAACAGAGGGCACCTGCACTCCACTGCTTAAGAAATAGAGGGATCTCTTTGCAGAGGTGGAAGGCGTTTAGGTCATGAGAATTTTTCAGTTACTGAAAAATTGGCTGATGGGTCTTTCATATCTATAAAGTCCACCCTTCACAAAGCCTTTCTCACAGTCTCTTTTTCTAGAGGGCACTACTCCACTCTTTCCACTTGGACGATAGTTTTCAAGCTTATTTTTTCTCCCCTGTAATGGCAAGAGCTGGAGCAGCAGATCCCAAGTTTGTTTTCTTGCCTGCTGTTATCATCACCAGCACTGGGAGTGAGCATCAGTGGCCATCCCCAGTGGCACACCAAGCCTTCAATTAATGCCTGTGCAGCCACTGAAGAATTTGACCACATGAAAACTGAGTTCAGTGAGGCTGAATACTTTCCTGTACCCAGAGACTTTATGGTTTTAATGTTCTTGGTATAATTTCAGTTTGTTTGGTCAGTATTGCCTGCTATAAATGTCAGGTGTGCAATAGGGTTTCTTTTGTTTCCTGGAGAGTAGAAGAATTATGGTTAGAAAATGTTGGCCAAAAATGTTGATTTTGGAATTTGAATTGAAAGGAGGAAAAATAGGAAAAAGTCGTTCCAGAAGCTTAAGTTGAAATGTAGTTGTTCATAAGTGCATTAAATTCTTTTCCCTGTGTGACAGAAAATGGAAAAACAAGCTCTAATTTAAGAAGTCAGCCTTAAATTATACATAAAGAAGATAATTCAAATTAAAAAAAAAAAAAAAAAAACAAAAACTGATACAAGCTCATCTTTTGCAAAATAGAAATATTAATTCCACTATTTACTTGGAAATTTATTTTCCTTAATAATCTATTTGATATAATTTTAAAGGAATCATTCTGTCCCAAATAAATGCAAGGTTTCACTCTATGTAACAGAGCTCAGGAACACCGTGCACTTCCCTGTTAGCCCATTCCATTACACAGACTGACTCCGTCTAGTTTTCTAAAGGCTCTGTACATTTCCCTGATTTTTTTTTTCTTTATCTTTGGTACTTTTAGAAAGATCTTATTTTTAGTATGAAGAACATCAGCTCAAGCAAGCTGGGGGTGTTCTGCTTTTGCTGTTTTCACTCTCTATGACCATGTACACTGTTGCATTTTTTCTTCCTGATTGTACTGTATGTGTTGCTAAAACACATAAAAACAAAACAAAAAACCCCGCTCCAACCTTTTCTGTAATCAAAAGAAATATGTGAGTTGTCAGTAGAATGAAGAGAGATGGTGATGTCCAAATTTATATTAAATGTTCAATTTAAACAGATGGGAATATTAGGAAATACCTTTTTGTCATCATATGGATCTGTAGGGCTCTTGGACAGCAGTGGTGCAGTTAAAAATGTGCAGGGTGAGGTGAGGGACTCTTTACTGGAGTTTGTAGGACTGACTTGCACAACAACAACTTAAGCCTGAACGTAGCTGAGGAAAGGGCTGGAATGTTCTGACATTTTATCACCTGCTTGTCACCTCTGATGTTGAAACCATTGAGTATTGGACCTGTAGAACTGCTCTTCATGCCTTTGGTGGGAGGGAATCTTTGTGTGTGCTTATTGCCAGAGCTGCTTTTGGGGTAGTTCTTCTCCAGCTTTTAGGAATTGGCTGCAGACTCTCAGTATCCAGACCCCACTCTCTGGGCTGCCTGCACTGTGGAAATCACCTGTTGCCACCCTCTAGAAGGCAGGGAGAAGCAGTTGATCATACTGCAGGGACTCAGCAATGAGGCTGGTGTTTTTTATGCAGGGACAAATATAACAAATTATGTCCTTGCAAACAAGTTTTCAGTAAATGCCAGAAACACAGGTGTTTTCTTATTCTCATGATCTGTATAGACTGAAATTCTCTGTATGTCAAGCATAAGATAAGAACTGTCGTTGCTCTCTACAACTACCTGGCAGGAGGCTGCAGCCAGGTGGGTGTTGGTCTCTTCTCCCATGTAACAAGCAGTACGACAAGGAAAAATGGCCTTTAGTTGTTCCAGGGTAGGTTTAGATTGGGTATTAGGACATTTTTCTTCACAGAAAGGGCTGTCAGGCATTGGAACAGGCTATCCAAGGTAGTGATGGAGTCACCGTCCCTGGAGTGATCTGAAAGACATGTAGATGTGGCCCTTGAAGACGTGGTTTATGGTGGACTTGGCAGTGCTGGGGAATGCTTGGACTTGTTGATCTCAGAGGTATTGTCCAACCTAAATGGTTCCATGATCCCATGATTCTCCAAAGCCTCAAAATATGATGCAGAGCTTCATCTTCTTGAGGTCACGCATAATCACCTGGTGTTGCATTAAGTGGTTGTCAGAAAAAAAATACTTAGATTTGAAACCAGATACCTCATACAGAAATTGGTTGTCTTTTAACCTGCAGATGGACGTTTTCTGTTTTAGGCAGCTTGTGATCATTCAGTCATGCTGTTTAACCCTTGTGCAGTGATCCTAAATCATTACCCATCAGAGTGCTCTGATGGGCTCCTTAATGTAATTACCTCCCCAGGATGTGAGAACTGCATAAGGCATGTACCTGTGCTAACTTGTGGAAACAAATTCTGTGTTTTCCCTCTATGTGTGTGTGTTAGTATTAGAAGCTCAGGTGTTAGCACTGATAGCATATGAGATATCACATGGAAAGATTGAAGTGAAAGCCTGTATTTTTTAATTTAATTGCCTACAAAAAATATTGCGATGCTCTGTTTGGAATATATTTACAGGACTGTATCTAAATTCAGAATGTTCTCTGGTAATTTTATAGTTGCATAGTTTTTACCTAGAAAATATGAAAAATAGGATATTTTAATGCATATTTAATAACAAAACAACCTTCCTGCCTCAGAAAAAAAAATTCACTCAGGTGAACTATGATCTAATTTTCTTGTATAATGAAAACAAAACTGTAGCTCCTGCAGCATTATTCTTGGCTCCCAGCAGTTCCAAGGCATGCAAACATTACCATTCCGACTCCGTCCTGCAGTTTAACTGGAAGGATTATGTCACAACACAGTATGTTTGTTTTCCAGCTTTTTGTCTGTTTGTCCATCAAGATGGTTTTGTAGAAGAAGTATTGGTGATTGTTGACTTTGGAGGTAGTGGAAGAAAAAATAATTATGGAAAAAGAAAAAAAAAGCAGACAGTCCCATTGAAGTAACTGTGCTTCTGTCACAGGAGAATGAATACTCCTTTCAACAAATCTATAATTTGCAGAAGTTGCAAAAAGAAAATAGCCGTAAGGTGACTGTTAACATACTTCAGTTCATCCTGCCAAGAAAGTTAACTTCATAAAGTCATTAAAGCTATGATTACATTTTAAAATATTATTCCCCAGCCATTTCTTCTTAGACTTTAAAATATAGTTACTGTATATACTACCTTCTTTGTAATGTGAAAAATTGTAAAATACACTTATTTTTCATAAACTCCTAATTATTAACAGAACTATTTGTGCTCCTATAGTTAAAATCATTTCAACACTTCCGTTATTTAAACTTCACTTTTAGGGGTTCATAATTCGGCTATAATAAAAAATATATCCAGACTCTGAGGTCTCAAATATTGTTTGCTGGTGTTAGAAAATTTAGCCTGTTTGTGTTTAAAAAGCTGAGTAATTTGGATTGTTTGCTGTTCTTCAATATCATCCCAAACAAAATATTTTGTAATGTGGACTTAATAGTTTAAAAATTGAAAAAATTAAGAGAAGACAAGCAAGTATGTTGGAGCTGCTGCTGCCCCAAATTATGAGATTGGCACTGAGTATCACTGAGCCTGGAGAAGGGAGATGGTGCCAAATTCTTGGCATAACTCCATTGTTGCCATATAGGAACTTCATCTGCGGAAAGTTATTGCAGCCTCTATGTCCCACCCATCACCTGGAGTCACGAAGGGTGAGGGACATCCCGACTTCAGGGTTGCAGAGCTGAGAGCAGCTTTTCTGCAATGACAAATGCCTGGGTGCTCAGGGATGGATCATTCCTTTGGAGCAGCTTCCTGAAATCCCCCTTCATGCCCGGAACGACCATGGTAATAACAAGGCCTTTGGCTCTAGAAATTAAGGAATTGGGGCTTATTGCATATTAATGGCAACTCTGGGACAGTCAAATAAGACAGTTTGTTAGAATGCTAATTATAGCAGAGCACTCATGTTGTGGTTTGAATGAGTCAATTATGTGTGTGTAAAACTATAAATACCTCTTCCCCCCCAACCTCGGCTGTGTGGGACGTAATTTTTATTTAATTGCTTGGATACATATTTACCTGAGCATATCCCAGTTTCACAGGTAAATATGTGTACCAATGCAGAACTCATGATGGTCTGTTTGGATAAATAATCCATATTTTACAACTGTACAGGAAGTAATTATTTTTGTATTTTGCTTTCTTTAAGCCAAAGAAATTAAATGCTGTGTGTCCATTCCTTAAAATAAAATAGATGCAAAAGTTGAGGCAATACGAGAATAAAGTTTTCATTGTTTTGGTAGAAACTGAGAATATTATTCCAGATTTTGATCTTGTGTTTAGCTCAGAATAACTCCATTAAAGTAAACAGTTTTATTCAGGATTTACTTAGATGCAAATGGGACGTGAATTTGGGCTTTACTCCTGCTCTCCCTTCCCTCATCGCGAGGCTCTTGTGAGCAGCTGGCACGCCATTGGTGCTAGAAATGTCTGTCACGTGCTTATCACTTGGAAAAATAAGGTATTTCAGCTACTCACAGCAATTAGCATATCTAAATTTTATGGTAAGAAAATTAATGCCTTAGGGAGTCATAGAGTTGTTTGGGTTGGAAGGGACCAAGAGATCATCCTTGTGTTCCTGTACATATTAGGGAACTAGAGCAAACATTCACATTGGGTATTTCTGCTGTTGTTTTATGTGATATTTGGAAAAGCTGCCTTGTGTTATCACCATGCTAAGGTCAGGTTTTCTAACACTTTTAAGCTCAGTGGGGCCAAAGTCAGCCCTGGCATAAATCCATTCACTGCAATAGATTTACACCAGAGAGGAATATTGGCTCATTTTTGGTAGTTTTTTTTTTTATCCAGCTCTTTATATTTTATGTTAGAAATATAAGTCGCTTGTGTGCCCTCAAACTAATCAGAATAAGAAACAGTTTTGCTTATGCCAAAAAGTAGAACTATCGTTTTTCACATTCTTACATTTTTTGAGTGAGGTTGTATTACTGTGACTTCTGAATTCCTGAAATCTCTCTGGTCTCGGTGACTGGAAGGGCCAAGAGAGGGTTTCAAGGGGAAAATCTGAACCTCTTCCCTCAGTATGTTTTGTGTTGTGCATACGAGATACAGTTAATGTTTTGTATGTGTGTCATTAGTGTGGAAAAAAATTAATGCAGTCCAGTATTATGATTTATGGACTGAATCTTTTGCCCACTGAACACTTGCCAAAATGAAAATCTTTACCCCCCCCTCCCCTCCTTCTTTGGATATTAGAAACAGCTACTGTTTTTGTTGATCTTTTTAACTTCTGAATAGGCCTATTTCAAGTCATAGCAGCATGGGAGCTCAGATTAATAATATACTTATTCAGCCAGTGATACTGAGTGAAACCATTGCTGGTGTGAGTATGAAGGATAGGATTTCTTTAAATTATTTTCAGGTGCATTAATGCATTTCTAAAGAAGAATATAGAGGTATTTGAACATAAATTAAATTGCTGTTTGTTGATCATGTTACAGATGTGTATGAATTTAATATCAGGAATTTTTTAAGGTGTCTCTCTTTTTGATAACTTTTGTACTGGGCTTACAGTCAGTTTTCCATCAGAGGGTAAACAAGGATGAGATGAAAAATACTCTGTGATTAAATCTTGTTCTTTGGACAATAATTTTTGATTTAGAGGATAAAGTGTATTCCATGCTGGGAAGCACCTTTCCATCCCACCCTCTCTACAGCATCATGATTTACACTGAAATAGGTTGCCCAGAGAGGTGGTGGATGCCCCATCCCTGGAAACATTCAAGGCCAGGTTGGACAGGGCTCTGAGCAACCTGATCTGGTTGAAGATGTCTCTGCTCATTGCAGGGAGTTGAACTAAATGAACTCTAAAGATTCCTTCCATGATGATCCTGTGCCAGAACCAAGGGCTAGTAAGGTGAGAGGAGCAAATCCCACTGACTTCTCTTGTGCATTTGGGTTGAGCCTCCTTAGCCCAGTAGTTTGATAAACATCAGCTTGCACAAATTTCTGATCAAGGCTTCGAGGTTCCTAACCTTGAACTGGTTTTGATATGAGCCATTTGTGTACAAACCAGCCTGATTTCCTGCACCGACTGAAGGCTGAGGGGCTCAGTCCCTTAGGAAGAGGATTTTGCTCTTTCCAGCACAATTTCAGGTGTTTAGGGCCCTTAGAAGCAATGGAGGTGAGGACAGTCCATTGCTTCCCACTCCTTTGGCCACCTCTTCCCATTTTTATGGCTTTCCTTGCTCAATCCCATCATTATCACTTTCACAGCTGAAGGGCCTGCTCTGCTCAATAAGGCTTTTCAATTCCTTCCTTAATAGAGTTGTTTTTTTCCTATCAATTCATTTTCTTTCTCCCAAATGAAATAAAAGCGGACCTAAAAAAGTTCTTCATGTAAGTCTGATTTGTACTAATGCTAAGTCAAATAGGGGTAGGGTTTCTTTCAAAAAATACTTGGGTAAGCTGTTTAAAATTAATATTTGTTATTCTAAAAAATTGGGAGCGGGATCAGCCACCCTTCCACAGTTGCAGATAAAGTGCTAAGGCAAGAATTTGGCATTTTTACATTGCCTGAGAGAATTATATGTTCATTTTCTGTGCTAAGGAAAGAAAAAAAAAGGGCTGTAGAGCTTTATAAAAGCAATCATTTTAAATACAAACAAAAAAAGCTTTTGCTTGAGATTTGTCAAAAGTCTTTCAGGCTTTTCATGAAATTGTTATTCACTTCTTGGCAAACAAGAGCCGAGTGAGTGACACCTTTGAGAGTCCCAACTTGTGTTTTAGTGCACAGCCTGTATTTTGCTGTTCAAGACCATGCAAAATATTATCTGAATTTATTTGAAACAAACCCCAGTGAATGAAGTTTTGAACACTGAGAAAGCCATCCTAATTTATTCATTTATTTTAGTTGCAGCAGGCAGCTGAAGTTTCTCAGATGAGAGGAGCTCGAGTCATCTCTGCTGAGGATCTCCTGTTCTTAATGCGCAAAGATAAGGTACAGTAATAAGACAGGCATTTTCATTTTATATATTCAGCTGCTTGTTGTGTTTTCAATGCTTGCTTAACCCATTTAAAGGAGTCCATCATCATGCATAGCTTTATTTAAAATTCTGGCTGCTCTACAATTGTATTTTATTGTGCACAGTACAATTGTTCTCCAATATTTGACTTAATTCTTGTCTTTTCCTGTAACTTTAATTGCCAATAGATTTTTTTTTTCACAAAGCTCTAGGGTGGGTAATGTGCCTCAGAGCTCAAAACAATTTCTTAATCAGGTAAAAATATTGATCCTTATCCTTTATATGCCTTTTATTAAAAATCAATAATTCTAATTTCCCCCTGGATATGCAGGGCGTAGATGCGACATTTGACAGTGTGACCATTAGAGTTTTGTCATTTAGACTGTCTGTAAATTATCTTTATTTTCTTTTGTAATGATTTTCCTATACTTTATCCCACTAAAATATCCGAATTTAGGGATGGTCTTTCTTCCTCTGGATAGTAAGTAGAACAGGACAATAAAACAAAATTTGTTTTCTTTCCTCAAATTTCAAAATTATTCAAAAATTATTGTCAGCTGTTTTTGTCTACATTATTAATTCTTTCTGTATTTCCTTTTCTTCCTTAGTTCCCCATCCTTTTCTCTCCTTTTGTTTTTCTTTCCTCATTTGATAGGTGAAGGCTAATGATCAAAATGATTTCAAAATTAAACCCACTAAAACATGAGAACCAATTGCAGTTTATTTATCTGATGTGAGCCATAAGGCTGTACTGAAAAGAGCAGGTAATATGGATGTCAAAGTTCATGGAAATGTGCATTTCTAGGCTTGAATTTCCAAATGAAGTAAAGATTTTGGAGTCCCCTAAGGAAGCCTGATTGCTGAATTTCTGCTTTCTGGAAGTCAAATCTACTTCTGTCTCGCAGCAAAGTACCAAGAAGATGAAATAAATAATATTTAATGTTGAATTGCTGTTGACTTTGAGGTACTTTCTATGTATGGATTTTCTGCAGAATCAAAAATATGAACATTTTGACAATTATATTTACTGACTACTGTATTGCACATTACAACTACTTTAAATAAAACCCAAAATAACTATCTGATACTAATTAATATAAATGTATTTTTTCTCTTAGATGAAGCTTAGAAGGCTACTTAAATATATGTTTTTTCGAGACTACAAATCTAAAATCGTCAAAGGAATAGAAGAAGATGACCTCCTTGAAGGTAAAGAAGAGAAATTACTTAATTTGGGAGAGACTTGATGCTTTATAAATGTGCTGAACAGCTCAGTGCAAAGTATTAATGTCTTGCTTAATATTTAGAGACATAAAAATGGTGTCTTTAGAGGAATTTGATTGAAAATCTCTGCCTTTCCATTTGAAATGCTTCTAAAGTAGGCATTTGCATCTACCAGCCAAGTGATAACTTTAATGTCAGAGCTCTGCTGAAATAAGAAACGGGTGCCGATTGAAGGGCTAATTGATTTCAGCATCTATAGTTTAAATACAGCATCTACCACCTGCAATTGTATGGGCATTTGTTGTTAAATTATTATCAAAAGGTTTTGGCATGTTCAAAAAAACATCCTCTAGTCTGAAGTCATTGAATACTAATACATGACCTGGGTCTTTTTCTTTCATTGTGCTTTAACATTTTATACTTTGAATCTGTAGTTTAAAGAATGGGAAACACTTTTGTTTCCCCATTCAATGAGCAAGTCACAGACTTTATAACCAATGCATTTAAAGGAAAAGCTCTTTGAATTAAAAATATATTCACTTATGCCATATAATTTGCTGGCATAAGGTTTTGTTGATTTATATTGATATTAGATTTAACATTTCCATTGTAAAAAGTCAAGTTAAAACTTATCATAGCAAATCTAAACCTTGCCATACTGTTATAACATCCAACAATGTCCATACACAACTTTTTGTATTTAACTTATTTCCTTTCTCAGAGCCTTTTATTTTTTTTTCCCTTACAATGAGTTCCTTGTATATGGTTCCTCTGAGCATCCACACCGGTGTTAGGTAAACGTACTTCTTGCTTTGACTTAGTGAGGCTGTGGATAAGTTTTTATCAACTCATTTGAGATTTAATTTGCCTGTGGCATTTTATTTTCACCACACATGAAAATGTATCATTTCATTCAAGCAATCTGGCACTGCTGCTTCTTACCTGACAGCTTTGGGGTTTGAACCCTTAAGCTTGCATCGCTGCTTAAAAGAATAAACAATTTTCTTAAGTTGTTTAGATGCTCATGAAATGCTTCCTAAACACAGTTTCTCCTGGAATTAAAGATTAAGTTTTCTGTCAGGCTTTGGTAATTGAAGCCATTAATTTTTTTGTGAATTTAGTGTTTTTATAGCTGCTCTTCTGTTTGGAACAACAGAGATCACAGAGATCACCTTGCCAGGATTCTCCAGGTTTTACTGCAGGGCGGTGGTCCCTCACCTCTGGAACTGCATCCTAATGTGTGTGTTAGGGTTTGCTTTAGGCTGTAGGTGAAGAGGATGTTCTGCATGTGTTCATTTCCTCTGTATATTCTGCTCTGTGAGGGAAGTTCTCTTTTGCAACCAAAGAGGAGGAGTTTCTGTGGCAGGTGGTTGGATTCCCTCAGGAGTGGGTGCTTACTTGATTTCCTGGGGGCTGCTCTCCCCCAGCCCCTCCCAAACACATGGCCCCCGTGAATCCAAGAAAGGCCACACAGACCACGCTGGAGAGGGGCAAGAAAAGAGGGTTTATTGTAGGGGTGGCACAACTATATAGCTAAGGGTCATTTCCATATGACCAATGGGGTTAGAGGGGAGGGGGATAGGGACCAACGAACAAGGGTTTTACA
>JAWWEU010000111.1:111665013-111694890 GCA_035583155.1 Acropternis orthonyx
CCAATGGGGTGAGGGTTTGCTGGGACCCTTAAAACACGGTGGGGGTTTTAGGGAAGGGGAGAATGCAATACAGAAAAGTTACAATTCCATCTGTAAAGAATGTTATACAATAGTAAAGGTTTCAGTTTCAAAAGGCATTGGCATTTGTCTCTTCATTCTAATTAATATTCCATCTTTGGCAAGGTTTTTATTCTTTGAGGTGTTTCTTTGTACCATATCAAGTTTCTTCTACAGCTGTATCCACTGGGGATTCTCTGGTGAGAAGTGATGATACCCAAGCAGCAGGATTCTCTAGATCATGAAAAAAGCTGGGTTATACTACAAAACACTAAAGGTGATGTTTTACTACCCCTGCAGCAGAGCAGTGACATCACCCTGGTCAGGTAGCACAACTTGTTTGAGGGGGACAGTAAGAACAGGCCCTTTTCTGCATTGTGCCAATTCTAAAACATCAGGTGATGTTTGGAGAAGCCAAATAACTTTGTTATTCTTTTCTTGTCTTTGTGAAGACAAATTCAACAGTAATAACACCAACAAAAGGCAGAAGCTTGCTCAAGACTTTCTCAACTCCATTGACCAGACTGGAGAGCTCTTAGCCGTTTTTGAAGATGATGAGATTGATGATGTCAAGCAAGAGAGGATGGAGGTAATTCTTTTCTTTTACTGGTACCCAGCTCCAGCAGAGAAGATTGTGAAATATTTCATACATCATGTTGGTCTGATGCTTTTTTCATGTTGCATATTAAATCATTGTTACATGTTTTTTCCTTTTGCCCATATGGTCTAAGGGAATCCTATTTCCATATTTTCCCTATTCCTTCAAATGTTTCCTGATATCTAAGCACACATGCTGAGAAGGAAGATTACAAAAGGATTGTTATGGATCTTTATGTCTGCCATGTATTTGTATTTCCTTCCTGTAGAAAGCAAATTCTTTTTATAAACATTTCACACACATTTTTCACAATAATTTTTTTTCCTTTTGCATTATTTGTCTCATTAGAAAATTGTTTCAATATAATTTGAGGCTTTTTTCATATAACACAGCTGAAATCAAAATACCCTATACAAACATGCTGCAGTATAAGCTCTCTCTGTCCTTCTTTAGAGCCCTATTTTCTGATCTATGTGGTTAGGAAAAGTTTTGTCTCCATTACAGAATTACAGAATGCAGCCCCATATCACTCTCATAAAACTCAGTGGATCAAGAAGCTGCATAGCTGTGGTAATAAGGAAGTCTGGTTTTTGCCCAAATTTTCTGCAGATGCACAGGACTACCCTGTCTGTTTGGTAGTTTTGTCCATCACCCTGTTCATGCTCAGTTGCTCAATTCCTCCTCATGTCTTCTGTGGGCAACGAGATGTCAAGAGCAAAACTGTGCTGGGAGCACACTCACAGTTCCAGACTAATATAGGAGCCAATTTCCATCCATTTCTAGGCAGCAGGATAATATACATGGCTGTTGGAAATTATTAATTGTACAGTATTTTTTGTACCCTGTCAGTGGGTGCTCCAGTTTTTCTTTTCTGTGCTGAGGAGGCTCATGTGTTTGTAGTATCTGTGTATTTAATATTTGACTATTAAGGCCTCTTTTCACTTTCAAGATTTCATGGAAAATTTTATGAAATAATGAAATTTTTACCCTGCTCAAGTTTTAATTCTACTTTTTTTTTTTTTCTTTGTGGGACCTCTTTTCAGAACTGTGACATTCCCAATCTTACTTCCCTTTCTTTCTCCCCTCTGATGGGAAGAAATCAAAACCTAATGAAGAACTCCTTCCCTCTAAGAATTTGGCAAGGAATGAGTCCCTTTTCCCCCACCTGAGAATTAGTGCCGTCAAACAGTTGTTCCCAACCACTGTTTGTGTTTTGGAAACCAGTGGTTTCTTTTCTTTAGTTTCTTATTTATTTATGCAAAATGTTATGTTTTGCATAGAGGCAAAAGACAGGCAAATCCTTTGAGCTTGTACACACAAAAATAGATAACAGCATTCTTCTGAATGAATGGGTTATGCGCTTGGCTTTACAATTTCTTTTATTATTCTGGTATAATATTTTTCTGGTCCAAAAAACTACACAATTTGATGAAGTTCCCTGTTCTAGTCAAGGGCAAAACTGATTCTCTGTTTGTCTGTCAAGGAATGGGTGTCTAATCAAATATTTACCTTTTATCTGACTACATGTTTGTCTCATTACTAGACTATAAGTCATTAACTGTAGTGTGTTTGTGCATATCTATCTCAAGTAATTCTTCTCCCTGTTGCTTGACTTCATTACATTTTATGAAATGTTGATCTGTGTCCATGTTAAAAAAATAAATAAAAAAGAAAATAAAAAGAAAATAAAAAAACCTATCAAGATCTCATTTTAGAATAGATTCATGAATTATATACAGATATGAAACCAGTACTATCTATTTTCTTTCTTTCTCTAGCTAATGACAAAACATGAAAGACTGTTTGAAACATGCCATTCAAAATGCTTAATGTAGTTTTGGCTTGATTTTGTTTGGGATTTTGATGTCACTTTGAGGTGGGTGGAAGAGAATCACGCATAGTAGGAAATGTGATCCATTCCTAAAGGAAGAGTTGTTAGTGCATGGACTAATCTTCTGGATCACATTTACTTTGCGCAATAGGTTGTTTAATCCACACTAGGCTTTGGAGGAAATCCAATGGACACTTTTCCAGTGTTCTTTAAGGAATTAGTGCACTTAAATCATGAGCTGCAATCTAAAGGCAGTGTTCCTTTTAGGTATCAATTACCTCAGAAATGTGTGGTTATCTTGGTTTGGACAACTGTAAATGATTTCAGTTCCACTTTGCCTTAGGCCAAAATCATGCTGAGTTGTCCAGAGCAGATGATAAACATATATTTCTGATGTCATTATGGGCTAAACAGGATATGATTGTTTAGTAGTATGGTTTCAGTTATGATACAAAATGCAAATATTGTTTGTGCCCATTTCTTTAAAAACATTCATAAAATTAGAGCTAAGCCTTCATGTGATTGCTTTCAGTGCTGTGAGGTCTATTCCATATTTGTGCCACAGAGGAGGAAGCAAAGCTTGGTTGGAAAGATTACTAAAGGAGAACAAACAATTCTATACTTTTTTGACTGAAACACACCCACCAGTGCTGTCATATTAAAAAGAAAGGATGCTCTTCTAGGGTTGTGTATAGAACTTACAGGTTTTAATTTGAAGTAAAGGGGCTGACTCTGAAACAGTAGTACCAGTGATGAAACATGGAGTACTCTGAAAATACAGCACAGAATTTAAGTACAAGATTCATGTTCTTTTGTCATAACACATGATTATGTTATCAATACATTGCAATTAGATCAGTTATTATCAGAATAATAGCATTAAATGGTGGCAAACCAGCCAACTGTATTGGGAAAATCGAAGCAAAATAAAAACCAGAACAGCACCTCTGTCTCACTTTGTAAGTTACTATTTTGCCCTCCTGAGGTAGCAGTAAAGCACAAGTGAACTTCTCAGAGTGAGAACAGTTGTAGATGGAATAAACAATAGCTGTGATTGAACCGTGCATGTGAAGGAGAGATGGATCACAGAAATTGTCTTCACCATGGGTGACAGTCTCTTGAGAGTAACACATGTGATGGCAATGTACCCACAGTCCTCTTTTTGTGCAGGTTGGGCTGTGAAACAGCTGGAGCTGATGGTGCTCAGGAATCGGATTTCCCTTCCTTTGCCTGTGGTGTGACAGAATCCACAGTAAATGAAACCTTGCAAGTGGATTGCAACTTGGCTTTTCCCTTGTCTCTTAAAAATCATTTAGAGAGGAGAGTTGATATTCCTGTGGGATATGGCTGGTTTGGTGTGGGAAGAAGGCACATGTTCATTTTAAATCTTTGAACCTCTCCTTATTTGCAGTTTGGGTGGATGTACAATTTTGGGTGCTTGTGTCCTTACATTGCTCCTCTGAACCTCTTGAGTTCCTGCCCACAGTTAAACCAATTGCAGGTTTGACTGTGATTTTGTGCATGGTAGCTCCAGTTCTGCTATTTTTTTCTGTTAGAACTGCTATCAAGTTCTGCATTTGATGTCATTAAAATCAAGTGTAGGTATTTTAAAACTTCAGTCAACATCATTGCAAAGCTGACTTCTTTCTAGTTCTGCAAAGACCCATTTTTTATAATTTATTTTATAGCACCAGTACCTCCCCCATCAAGAAAAAGTCTTGCCATCAGAAATCTGGACTGACACAAAGGAATGCATAGAGCATCATGCTGTGAATGCTCTGTTTCACTTTTGGTCCCATAGGATTAGGAGAAACACCATTCATCTGTCACTCTGACTGCTAGTTTTGGGATATATTTCTAACACTCACATGTTATATGGCAATAATTCAGTTGCAGTAGCTACCATAATGCTTTCATAGTACATTGCAAGTTTGAATAAACAGTGGAGGGAAAATAACTTCCCTACAAGAATATAGTACTTTGGAAGCAGGCTGGAAGCCAGCAGAGTGGTAAAACTAAGTTATATCCCTACTTTGTGGTTCTTTTGGAAAGGGTTGGAACTAAATGATCTTTAAGGTCCCTTCCAACCCAAACAGTCCTGTGACTCTAATATTAAGGTGTATTGTCCTATGAATTTCATTAGATATTTAAAAACTACAGATACATATTTTTGTTCTAGGAAGTTCATTGTGGATGTGATTTTTCCAGTGCTGCTCACTAATATTCTTCCCTCGGTGGGAAATTTGTACAAAGCTCACAGCAATGCAACAGGCTCTGTGCAAAATACAGTAGGTTGTGTTTAAGTGTAGGTGTGTTTGGAATATATGGGTTTTTACATGATTTTTAATTCCTCACATTTAGTTTTGTCTTTGTTGAGACACAGTTAATTTGTGTTCAGAAAAGACACCTAAACACACCTACCTGCACCCTGGGAACAAGGAATCGTGCTCTGGAAGTTCACTCTGGTTTAGTGATAGAAATAAGGTGGAAAGAGTAGTACATTAGGCAGTGACCAGGAAGAATCCTTCCTGCTGGAATATCATCAGCAGCTTTTGATTGACTTGTGCCAGGTTACATTGTCCCAAACAGTGGGCAGCTCTGGGGCCCCAACACAGGAAGGACATGGACCTGTTGGGGAAGTTCCAGAGGAGGCCACAGAGATGAAAGCGGGAGCACCTCCACAATGGAGACAGGCCGAGAGAACTGACAGTCTTCAGCCTGGAGAAGAGAAGGCTCCAGGGAGACCATAGAGCACTTTCCATTCCTACAGGGGCTCCAAGAGAGCTGGAGAGGGACTTTGAACAAAGAGCTGGAGCGATGGAACAAGGGGGAATGGCTTCCCACTGCCAGAGGGTCCATTTAGATTATCTCTAAAGATGAAGTTCTCACCATGTGAGGGTGGTGAGGCACTGGCACAGGTGAGCCAGAGAAGTGGGGGATGCCCCACCTCTGGAAACATTCAAGGTGAGGCTGGATGGCTGGATGGGACTTTGATCAACCTCATCAAGTTAAAGATGTTCCTGCTCATTGCAGGGGGGATGACCTTTAAAGGCCCTTCCAACCCAAGACATTCTATGACTCCATGAACTCCCGTGAGTCAGCAGAGCCAGGAGCTCTCTCCAGCACACAGTTTGGATGTGGCCACTGTCTTTGAGATGCTTGGAGTTCATTAGCACAGACACAGGTTGCTCTGGGGGGACTGGCTTTGGACTGAGGGCACAGACCTGGGGTCTTTTAGTTGAGAGAGTGAAAATTTGAGGGCATAATTCAGAAATAAACAACTGTGAACTCTTCTTTTCAGGGTGGATCTGAAAGATGGTGTTGAAGTACTCAAATTTGTTGTACTAATTTGGAAAAGATGTACAAAGAAAATAAGCAGGAAATGATTTAGAAAGGCCTTTCAATACTACTGTGCTCATTTCACTGGCAAAAATTATGCCAGTGTAAGTGCTGGGCAGGGTCATTACTCTTGAGGGAGTATCTGTTCCTGCAGGGTGTATCAATAACAAACTGGAATTTGATTTAAAAGCCCATATGGAAAGCACAGACAACATACACTTAATAAAAACTGCATGCTGGAAGACAAACTAAGATACTTTATTCTACTAAGCCTTGATTCTTAGAGCACATCTTTTTTGATGCTAAACTTATTTTTCCTGAGAAAAAAATTATTTTTTATTTCCTTGCTGATTTCAGATTCTTGTTGACAGAATCTGTATTTTGGGACAGAATCTTTGCATTTCATCGAGCATTGGCTTCTGTGATCTCACAATATTGTGCCCAAATCTAATATTTATTAATTTTTAGAATCACATCTTGAAAGTCCTAAACCTTCTTTGATTTTAGCAGCTAAACCCTGTGAAAGAATGTGTCTTGGGGTAAGATTTGACTACAGATGAAGATAATACAATTTGGTTTGTGTTTTTGCATGTGAGCAAAACATCTGATCTCCCACTGTCCTTACTGGAGACCCTGGCAGTATAAATACTGGAGGTTAGGAGTTTATTCAGCTGATGAGATGTCTGTGTCTTCTTTACAGTGAGCTACGCGGCTCTGTGCCCTCCTCTGTGTTTATCTTGGAGGGAATTCCTCTGCATATGTGAAGTTGCTGAGGTCCACTTGAGAATAGGAGTGTAATCCCTGCAGTTTTCTGTGCTGTCTTTAAAATACACTCTCACACATCTATTCCTATTTACTTTGTGCTGCACCACATACAGAATTGTAGCTTTCTAATATTATGTCATTTACACCAACAACTCAAGTTGACTTTTAACTCAAATGTCTTTTAACTGATAGAGAACAGGTTTAGATTAAGTATTGGTAATAAATTCTTCCCTTTGAGGGTGGGGAGGCCCTGGCACAGATTCCCCAGAGAAACTGTTGCTGCCCCATCCCTGGAAGTGTTCAAGGCCAGGTTGGACAGGGCTTGGAGCAACCTGACCTCTAAGGTCTCTTCCAGCCCACACCATTCTGTGGTTCTTAGTTATGGCCTTAAATTTTAAGACATGAAGTTCTGCAAACAAAAAAAGTCGAAAGTAAGGTTCTTTATTCTTTACCAAATATTGCCAAATATAGGCAAAGAGATGCCAATGGTAGGACACAGAAGGACAAGCCATACCATTAAAACCTTATGTCTTTTGATACATTATTTATGGACTAAATAATTGCAGCGCTAAATGTGAATCAATATCATCCTCCCCCATGAGTCCTGGCAAAACGAGAGGAGATTGTCTCAAATTTGAAAAGGGATTTATAGTGGCTAGGTAATGCACTCAAAGAGGAGTGTGAAGGTTCCCCCCAAAGGACATTAAATTCTTGGGACACTGATTAAAAACCCCCAAGATCTCATTTCTGCACCCCCCGAAGCTGCTCTGAGAGCTCAGTGCATCACTACAAATTGGGCTGAATTTCACTTAACTGTACCTGCCTAAAAGTTTGAACCTCTCAGTGATTTAGGCCAGCTTCTGTACTCAGAAATGAGAGATAAACAGTCCAGGGAGAAGCTAATTTCTTAGATTAGAGGAAAAAATGCTTTTTTATTCCCAGAAACATGTAAATCACATTTGAGTGTAGTTGTTAGGAATGTAGATGAATGTAGATGTTAGGGAAAGTACCCTGGTGACTCTGGGGTGATTCTCTTTGGACACTCAAGTTCTGTGTGTGCAGTGGGACCTCGAGGATACCAAAAAAATGTAATGATGATCTCTAGTAGACTTTAAGGTCCCACCAGTGCCCTATACACTGTCTACTGCTTTTGATACACAGATGTCAAGATTAAAAAGAAAATAGATGTAACATCAGTCAAAACTAAAACCTTTATTCTCTAGGCAATGTTGTTTTATTCTTTTTTCAATATTTCAAAGTGGAAGTTAGGAATGCAAATATAGAAGGAATTAATTTCACTGCATCAGTCCACCCAGTGTTTCCAGATGAGTGCCAAGAGAGCACAACTAGCAGCGTCTCAACTCTAAATTTGCTGTCTGGGCATCAAAGTATTTGTAAGCAATATTTGGTATAAAAATAAGCCTGCTGGTATTAATGGTTTCTCTGATTACACATTGCTTGGGAATGTTTGGGATAGTGGGAAAACACTGTTTCTCTTGGGTAATCATTGAATTGGTTAAAAGTAAGCAGAAAATAAACAGAAGCAGTTTTTCCTAATTATCTATATGTCTGTAAATGTTGTGTCATTCTTGTCGGAATGGGAAAAAGCTCTTGAGTGGAAAAGATTTCTTGTTACAGCCAGTATCAATAGAGGTTTTTTACACTGCTACAAATCTAAGATTATTGTTTTTTTCTCACATTGGGGTTACTTGGTATGGTTACATAAAGTGACCTGTCTGTTTGGGTCTTCAGTCCTGGTAAAATATTGGTTTTAGAACATTTTAGTGAATGTTGCTCACAGTGTGAGTTCGGACAGTTTTGCTGGGAGGGCAAGGTGTTATTTGCTTTTCTGTCTTTTAGTCCTTGGAGTATTTTCTTGCCACTGTTTACTTTCTCTGAGGAAGAGGAAGATTCTGGGCTGTTGTATTCTGTATTTTTGACACCCAGATGACTTTGTTTTAACTTGACTTTTGGAAGGAAACTTTATATGTTATATATATTATTTATATCTCTTATTAAATGTAGACACATATACATATTAACAGTATTTCCATGGAGCATTTGATTAGGAGCCAAATATAAATCTAACAAAATATTCTACTTCTGAGTGTATTTTAATACTATGTTTATTTGTGATCCTGTGTGTAACATGTTTGTTGCTTAGATATATTAATCCCCATGTATTGGTACTCAAAATACAGTTGCTGTTTATGTAAACTTTGGAGAATTGGGAAAAAGCATCAATCGTAAAGTCTGACAAAGGTCCACTGGGAGAAGGTTATTTTCGTTGCTGTCATACTTTAAAGTAATTAAACAAATTGGTGCTGATAAAGATTTGCATTTATGAGGTTGTGTAGAAAAGCAATAATGCAGATTTTTCTACAAGACAGGATGTAATTCAGATGCTTTGTGGGGGAAGTTATTTTTTCAGGTCTTTGAACATTTATGTAGCAAATTGCTAATCTTTTAAGCTCCATTAAGCCTCATATTTAAGTCCTTTCTGAATGAAGAAAAAATGGCAACAGCTTATTTCTTAGGGTCAGATGTTAATCAGGCCTACACTGAGAACAGTTCTACCATATCAAGCTTTCCTGAAAGAATTCCTCACTTGAATAAAACTATTTTCAAGACTGTTTTGCACAGGATTCACAAAACTCAGAAGAAAAATCCACGGAGTTGTAAGATGAATGAAAATTATGAAAGACTTTCGCAGCATTCCTCTGTGACATTCCCACTTCTCATCTCTTGCAAGGAAGAGGTTTTCTGACACTGTTGCTAAGAGACTGAAACTTCAGCATATAGACCCCATTTTTTGGCAGAAATCTTCACATCCACCCCCTTCTTTCATTCCCACTGCAAAATTCCATGGAGCAGGAGCACCTTGGATCATCAGCCAGTGCTTGATCAGCGTGTACTCCTGAATTTCTCTTTCCTTGCATTTAAGGATTCACATTACAAAAAGTTTTGCATGGAAGAAAAATAATACCTTCTAACAAATAGAGGAAAGTTCCCTATGGCATGGAATAGAAGGGATTTTGATAGAGTTCTGTTTCAACTGCTGCAAAAAAGAGGGGTCTGAGAAGTAACAGGCAAGGTTGTGGATTTAACAGATAAGTGAGACCAGTCACAAACCAGTATTAAGGAAAAGTTTTTTTCCTGCTTCATCCATAGGAGTCCGATGTCCTCAACCTAAGGCAGTGTCCAGCTCATTTGTCTGTAGTTTCATTTATCTGCTATCTCTAGATATGAAAGGTATAGTAGAGAAACCCCTTTTCCCCTCTCTCCTTACACTAAGGGAACAACACTGCCTTTCTCAACATTAGACTCCAGCTGGGAACTAAACTCTAGTTTGAATCACGCCTGTGGGTTAGTCCTGCAAATACCTTCTACAAAATTACTAAGAATCCCTTTCTTTCACATTGGCATTTACCCTCTAATAGCAGACTGAGCAAGCTGTGTGTCATCACAGCCTCTCCATCCAGGCTGCAGCATCCACACAGTATAGAGGAGCTCTGGAAGTAGTTTCCAGGCTGCACTCCAACTAAATATAGCCAAGATGAGCTCAGATCTATTGAACTGCACAATTTAATGGGGAAAAAAAAATCTGTTGAAGGTTATTGCGTACAAAGATGTTGCATTTGGTTAAAGAAGTGCTTGAGACACAGATCACTGGGTGCTGTATATTCAGGAAAATCATTATTACAGTTGTCTTGAAATTATACTAATCATCACTTCTTACTGTTGGAACCTGGGCTAAGGGGAGATTTGTTCTGTCCCTCCGTGTGTGTATTTGATATTTGCTTTTCTCCTTTTGTTCTTGGTTTGGCATTTTGTTTTTCCTTTCTCCTGACCACAGGATTAGCCAGGACTAGTGCAATTTTTGTACTCAGAAGTAAAGAGGTCAGTTTGCCAGTTCCTGGGCTATATTGCCTGTCAGAGGTGATTGCATTCACATAGGATTTTGTGAACCTGTGTCACAGGCACTTAAGCAAAACATCGAGAATCACTTGATTCACTCAATAGTCACTATCTCTGTATCATCATCTTCCTTTGAGTGAATTCCTGTCTAAAAGCCAGCATGGCACAAGATCTGATTACCTGTTTCCCAGTTACTAAGGTCATGTGTTGCCAGTTTTTGTTCTCAATTCTAAAGCCACCAGGGACCAAACCTTCCCACCTACATTCACGCTCGAGTTCAGATGTCATGAGGAAAGGCCAAGGACCTGTTGCGTAAGGTGAAGGTCATAAAGATAATCCAATACTAAACACATTGCTTCCTATTGAATTAAGAGGTATATGAGAAATACCAGCATTTTTAGTTTGAAAGCTCACTCTGATTGGACTACACTTGTAACCTGACAGACTGTCCCTAAAATAGGCTCCTATGGCAGATTTATATAGGGGATGTTATTTTAGTACTGAGAGTAAGAATAAGGACACAAGTGCAATGAAGAATACAAGGTATGAATGTTAATGTGTTTTTGCTTTTATCAGCTTTCCGTATAAATTAACATGGAAGGAATTAAAGTGAGCACAGGACATCTCTTAACCAGAGTAGTTGCTTACCCTTGTGCTGCATTTTCTTGAAGCATAAACGTGGCAGGGGGTTGGAACGAGATGGTCTTGAAGGTCTGTTCCAACTCAAACCATTCTGTGAATCCATGATTCTCTTTCTGCATTAAACTCAGACATGATTTGCTGCTGGATCTTACAAACTAAATAAAAGCAGCAATTCATAGCATGGCAAATAAACACTGAGTCATGATCCAGGGCAGTTCAGTCTCTGGACAGCAGGCCTGCCATTCACAAGAACCTTGTTGACAGACTGGAGAAATGGGCTGACATGAAGGTCAGCAACAGTAAATGTGGCATGCTGGAACCCCATCCACCAGTAACAGCTCACGGGCCCCCCTGTCCTGGGCTGTGTCAGCAGGAGGTCACTAGCCCTTGCCAGCAGGTCACAGGAAACAATGCTTCCCCATTATTTGGCACCTCTGAGACCACATCTGGAATCTGTGTCCCATTTTGCCCTCCCAAATACAAGAAGGACTTTGAAATACTGAAGCAAGTCTGGCAGAAGGTCGCAAAGAAATTTAGGGGATACTTGACATATGAGGAAAGAATGGGACGCAAGTGATTGTTCAGTCTGAAAAAGAGGAGGCAAAAGGGAAGTTTCATTGCTGTTTAAAAGTGACTAATGACAGGGTGCAGAGGAGATGGAGCCAGACCCTGATGGAATGTGCATGTGAAGGCCAGAATTTGAACTGATACACAGTAGGAGAAAAACAGGACCGATCAGAGATTGAAACTGGATGGCCAGAGAGGCTGAGAAAGTCTCCACCTTTGGAGATATTCCAAACTTGCCTGGTCAGGGTGCTACACCACTTCAGCTAACTGGACCTTTATTGAGCAGAGTCAAACTGGAGGTCTCTGGAAAGGTCCCAAACGTTTTCTGGTAAAAATTATTCTACCATCCTGTGATTCTGCACTGAAGTTTCCCATTTCAGGTATTGAAATGGCAGGTAGGGTAGAAATAGAAGAACTTTTATAAAACACATAGTTGATAAACCATCTCAAATTTCTAAAAGCTGTTGAAAAATCTAGGTAGCGTATAATTGGACTTTTCAGCTTGTGCACTTTCTGTGATCTGTAACTGCTGGTATTTCCTGGAATAAGCGTTTTATGTATATAAGGAACAGGGGTTTCTGTCTTTCATTTTGTCTCAGCCGTTGTGGTTTATTTTATCTCCGGTGTTGCTCGCTGTATTCTTCCATAAGAATATGGTCTGGCTGCTGGGTGAGAGCAGCACACGTGTGCCACAGCAGTGGCACCACGAGCAGGAACATTTAAGCATCTCAAGTGTCTGTCAAAATGCTGAAGTGATACAATTAAGCTCTACATGTTGCAAACTGGGAGATGCATCCCTACCCAATCCACTTTGAAAAGAACCCAAAATGTTCCGAACAGAACAGAACGGGTTATGTGCTGGCATCGTTTATTCACCCTGCACAAGGAGCGTGTTTCCATTTGGATGCTGAGCCCCTGAAGCTTTTTATTTTATCTCCTCTTTTCTTTCATTTTGCTCTACCATCTCTGGTTACAATTGAGGATACCTAAACAGGCACACACTTTCATTAAATGAATCAGAAAAGGTTATTTTAATTTGGATAATCAGGAAGAACAGTAGGAGTTCTCATTTTCAGACAATTACCTTACCTAAAATCCTCGTGGAGTGCTCAGATAGAGTTTAATCTTACAGATATTCTTGAGATCAGCATTTGACTCTTTTAATAACCTGGGATTTGCATTAAGCTGACTTTAAAACATGAGAAAAACTAGGCATTGCTGCCTCTTTGGCTTGAAAAAGTGCATCCACAACTAGACCTAAATTTTCAGGAACACAAGACTGTAATACTGTCAGCAGCAAAAATACTGATTTTGCATAAAGAATAAATTTTAGAAAGTAATTTATGTGAATTCAGTAAGATCTTTATCAAGTAGGGAGCCACAGGATTCTTTTTCAGCAAAAAACCCAAAACATTTTCAGTTGAATGTGTGGGTTTATGACTTCAGAGGTGGCTTTTTAAACTTTTTTTATGCAGGTAGTGGCTGTTAGAACTCCTGTGCTATAAGAGATTCCTTGAAAGCAATGCGAAGTGGTCCTTCAAAAAAGACACCAATGCATATATTTTATTCTCACATAATTCTATAACATCTTTTTCAGACTCTTCCTTTGAGTGGCACATGTGAGGGGCAAAGACACTCCTTGATAGCAGCATTAAGTGCTGTTGAAGCTTTGCCTCCGGAACTTCGGAAACAGTCATTAAATTTGGGTTTCCATTTGATCAAACGAAAGAAGGACGGGCAGGCTCTGTCAGAGGGCTGGATTTTATTTCCCAGGGCTAACAGCCATTTCCAGGACTTTGTCAGACATACTGAGAGTTTTTCTCCCATTGTCAGCTGGTATTATTTAAAATCAGTTCATCCACTTGTGTGGGATCCATATCCTATATCATGCAGCGACTCTGACAAGAAGATGCTTTTACTAGGAGTGTTATTCAAAGCACTGTTGATTTTCTCAGGCTGCAGACATCTGCAGGAAAAGCTTGTAGAACATACAGCATCTGGTATCGAGTCCTCGCTCCTTACACAGACCATATCAAACAGCTTGGAAATGGAACACGTTCCCTGCATCCGCTTGGAAGGACCTCTTTTTGTGCTTACTGTGAATGTATTAGCTGTCAGCTCATATCATCAGCTAATTATTTTGTGTCTGAAAATTGTAATAGCATCCTCAGATGTACTAAAGCCAGGCAGATTTCCAGCTACTAATCACACCCTTCTCAAAATGGGAGTTAACCCTTGGTGTGCCCCAAGGCTGGAGATCGGATTCCTGGTTCCAGTATTTTAGAGAAATGGATTAGTGAGGTGGCTGCTGTGCCTGCCAGCCTTGGTACCCTGAGCTGTGTTGGCTTCTCTGGGAAATGCTAGATTTGACTGTAAAAATGCCAGAGAAATTCAGAAACCTTGAGAAGCTCAAGATGCTGCCAGTGAAGAGTAATTCCTCTCCAGGATGTGGGATGGCATGAGAATCTACAGCGACTTCTAGCAATGCAGTTGACTAATCAATGCCAGACTGTGGCTCTCAGTGTTCCTGCACTATGAGCACCTGGAATTCCAAATACACTTAACCTTCAGAGCTGTGCTTCAAAATCCTCTTATTAAAGATACTGTTCTTTGCATCCTAATGATGTTAAGTATAATAATACTTTGAACTGAAGACCTTTATCCATTTTCTATGAGTAGGGACATGTGATTTTTTAATTTTTTTTCTTTTTTAGATCTTTGATTGACCTCTGTACCCTTACACCCAAAACCCCCTAACCCTCCATTTCATCCTAAACCTCCAGGAAAATCTAAGTAGAATGTGAGAAATCCTTAGAGATATGAACCAGCTTTGACATTTCCAAATTCCAAAATTAAACAATTTTCATTTTCAGATTCAATTTACAAAGCTCTCAGTGGCCAGTAATAAGAATATCAATCTTAACTATGGCATATATTTAATATTTTTATAACTGATTTTGAATAATAATTAGAGACATGCCTTCCATTTTGGGAAGAACTCGTGTGAAGTTCTTGAATTCAAAACTTTCGGCCTTTTAAAAATCAACTGTAGATTAAAAGTAGAACAAAAAAAAAGAGAATTTTTGCTAGATGTTATCTGTTTTCCCCTTTTGGAAGTGGCTAAATATTTTACATGTTGAAATGACCGGTGCTGACTCCTTTGGAAGGGATTCTTTTCACTGTAAGCAATTTTAAGAATGTGCACAGGAAATAGTGTCGTGTTAAATTTATTTCTGTAACATACTGCTTGAATGAATATTATGTTCAAAAGCCACTGTTAATGCTGCATAAAAATGTGTGTATCAGGCACTGCAAATTAGGAAGATTGAAAGCAAAATCCCCCGAAGAAGCCCCTTTTGTTGATATCTTGCAGTCTCAATATTTTTCATGTCCCTTTTAATTGCTGATTTGAAATAAGCAGTGGCTTCTCTCTCATGACGGGACTCAGAGGTGCTGCTTTAGCAAAACTGAAAAGCCCAGCAGTTACTTTAATGGTTCATAATTAAATTTACAAATCAGGTTACATTGAAGTGAATTATTTTCAATTGATTCTAAATTTACTTATTTTTACAGTGTACAATTACATTGAAGCCTGGTGTTGTTGCTTTGAATTATTATGGTAATTTAGAAATGTTTCAAGGTATTTTCTAATTATGAATATTTCTCCTAGTGACTTAAAATTAGACAAAGCTTTTTCTTAAATAGTAGAATCATAGATAGAATAAATGAATAGAATAATAGAATAAATTGTAGAATAATAAATACGTGTTTTTAGATACTCTTAGTAAATCAAAATATCATACTAGAAATTTCCTAATAATTTATAATTCTGATACACTTGTAAATGTGATTTTTGCGGGTATGTGCAGCTAATATGAATTTAGATTTGCATAAAGCAAGTGCAATATCTGTATATTTAGACAGTACATCAAAACCTTTACTTTTGGACCTAGAAGTAGCATCCACTATCCATCTCTATTAATTAGTGCCACATTGCTGAGTATAACTGAGAATTTCAGAGGTTGTTGGCATCCAGCACCCAGGTACTTTCTGAGAGATACAAAAGTCCACCTTCACTGGATCAAGTCTTGTTGCAGACTAAAGGATTTTGAAAACAATTCCACATGTATTTTGAAGATTGGCTCATTATATCAGCATTTGTAGAGATTCAAATCTCGAGGGTTGTGTCTTTGGAAAGCTGCATATATTCATCAGCAGTTCAAACCATCAGCGTAAGAACTGCCTTTGTCTTGGAAAAATAAATAATGATTTGTCAGCAGAAGGTGAAGACTCTACCACTTTACAAGTGAAGGAAGTGTGTAACAAAGGCTGTAGAAAGCTGAAATTTCAGCTGAAAGTATTAGTTTCATGGCATGTCCTATACTAAAAATCTTTAAAATATTTTACAAAAATGTTGCTTCTAATGTGTTGTTTTAAATTCTATATTACTTGAGCAAATATTTAAATATTATATTAGTTTTTCTGCATACTTGACATGAATATAATTCTACCTTCCTGCCAAGTATGTCAAAACCAAATTCACTTTCATTTGCCAGAATAAATGTTTATTTTGTTTTCCCACATAATGTGCTCTTTAAAGTGTCACCAGGATACCGAATCTGATGACTTTTTAATAGAGACACGGAGGGGCTTTTTTGCTTTCATTAGGAAACAGGATAAACTATCAGTAAAGCTTATGGTAATGAAGCCATATACAGTAGATGCTCTTTGCTCTCCTTCCCCTCAGCACTTAAAAAAAAAAGAGAAATTCCAATGAAAACTATTGTCGTGGTACCTCATTTTTTACAAATGCATGGAGGGTCCGTGGCAGGAAGGGGTGTTGGGGGAGGAGGACACGTGGGACCATTTCTTATGTTAGAGGTAAGTTGTGATGGCTCGACAAGGCTCCCCAAAACAGCTCTGTGGTTTGTTTTGCTGTGAAATGGGTGAGATTGTTTAAGAGAAAATTCATTGGAAGGTCATTGAAGCAGCTGTGGTTTTACTAGAACAGAACACCAGGATGTGCTTGTGTAGTTTTTCAGAAGTCAGTGAGTTTCGCTTTGACTTTGAGCCTTGAAAGTCTTGCCGAATTCCTCTGATCTGAAGCAAACCAGCAAAATCTGTGCTCACAAATTAAAATTTTGAATTTTCTGCTTTTACGTGATACAGTAGTAAAGTTTCATCTAAAAGTTTCTGTTGCAAAATGAAATGTAACTGGTTTAAATATTGTTGTGAAAGTTTTATGCATTTCAAAAATGTTCTTTTTTTCCCTTTATTTTTTTTCCAGACAGGGGAATGGGGGTGTTTAATAACAGAACTCTGGGTGATGGGGATTGTTTTGAATTAATGACAGCATATGCTTCTTTGGTTTTATGTAAACACTTAATAATTTTGTGGTATATTTATCAATGAGCATGGTGTAAGGGACTAACTAAACAGATTGTTCCAAATTAGTCAAATTAGCTGATGGTTTAAATTAGCTTAATTCCAAATGTTAAATCATGTTGTTGAATCCCAGAATCTTCATGTTTTCCTTTTCGTCTCTACCATTAGAAAGAGAAAAGAGAAAGTAGAAGGGGGGGTGAAAGAAAAAGGAAGTATTTGCTCATTAAACAAACTGCCTTTAGGAAAATGATCTCTTTATGGTTCTATTTCTCATGTGTAGAGTGGAGCTCATGCTCACAAGGCTATTATGAAGACAAGTTTGCTTGCATTTAAAGAAATTAGGAAACAATAATGAATAATATAGAAATGTTTGCATAGTTAAATAAATAACAATATTAAACACGATCATTAGCTTCTGACAAAGGAAATATTCACACCAGGCCAAGTTCTGTTCTCAATGTCATGAATGAAGTCCCAATTAAAATCAAAAATAGCATAATGCTTTTGTTCAAAGCCTTTCAACTCAGACAGTGATTTTTAGGGTCTCCTTTCCCTACTCTTCATACTTGGCACATTGTGAGATTTAGGAAATCTGGGGTATTCAAAAGGCAGCTAATTTCAGCCTGTGGAATTGAAACACATCTCTCTTTTCAATTGCTTTGAGAAATCATAGAATCCTAGAATGGTTTGGGTTGGAAGGGACTGTAAAGATCTTTGAGTTCCAATCCCCTGCCATGGGCAGGGACACTTTCCACTATCCCACGTTGCTCCAAGCCCCATCCAATCTGGCCTTGAACACTTCCAGGGATGGGGCAACGGCAGCTTATCCAGGGAAGCTGTGCCAGGGCCCAACCACCTTCATAGTAAAGAATTTTTCTCCAATAACCCATGTGACCCTGCACTCTGTCAGTTTAAAGCCATTCCCCCTTATCCTGTCACTCCATGCCCTTGTCCCAAGTCCCTGTCCAGCTCTCTTTGAAGCCCTTTAGAACTGGAAGGGGCTCTCAGGTCTCCCTGGAGTCTTCTCCAGGCCGAACACCCCCAGCTCTCCCAGCCTGTCTCCATCTTCATGGCCTCCTCTGGAGTTGCTCTGGAGTCCTTCTTATACTGGGGACGTGCAGATTATATCAATTCATAGTGGTCACTGTTTTTCCAAGGGAAGCATTTCCTCTTTAACTCAGTGTATGACTCACTTCTTCCCTGAATTTCATGATGTGATTTTTATCTGAAGTTCCATGTCTTGCAATTATCAAATTAGAAAGGCTTTTCCAAAAGGCTAAAGCTCTAACCACAGAATTAGGCTCAGTGGTGTAAATACCACAAGCAGAGAAATGTCTATATGTTTCTGGTGTTAAGGAAGCAATACATTTTTGAATACCACTCTGTATTGTTCTCTGGTTACAGTGGTCTCCTAACAGATGAAGTAAATTCAAGTAATTGTGCATCCTCAAGTTACATGCCAAGGAGAGAGCATCTATATACACTTAGTAGCATGTATTTTTATTTTAACTCATTATGTTTAATGTTTTCATTTGAGACATTCATGAATACACTTGCACAAACCCATCATAAAAGCTGGCAGATTTGGATTTGTTGTGGAAAATGGCTGAGCTAAAATGTTTTACTCATTTTTGTCATAAATCAGTTATGTGAATTAATGAGTGGCCTTCCTTTTAAAAACCAGATCAGTGTCCTGTGCAGGGTGCATCCCATAGTTTACAAGCCACTAACAATGTGTCTGAGTGGCTGAAGGGTGAAGTTCTCATGCATCCACACACGTATCTCTCTCAGCCATCTGCATTCTTGTGTCTGCAGGGAGAAGGGCACGTCCCGGGCTGGCACTTTCCCTTCCCACACCTGCAGTAGGTGTGACCAGCCCACTCAGGTGCCTCTCTTTCCTATGGGTTGTGAAGAGTGACTGGAATATACTGAGACACCCAACACTGTATGAGGTGACTCCTGACCTGAGAGACAACACTATGATGATTTCATAGAAGACCTCAGCCAGCTCAGCAGCAGCTGGAGTTTCCTCTCTAGAGCCTGTTTGCATTCCAAAATTCCCTCACAGAGAGAGTCTGGGTTGGATTTCTAACCTGCATGTGGGAGCACGTGGAGAAAAGGCTTTTTTTGCATCCCTGTCCTGATTTCAGAGCCCATTTTTCTGCTTTCCTTTGGCAAGAGAACGATAACCATCTATTCTAGGTGTAACCTAAAAGTTAGGAGCGTGTATAGGGTGCAGTCCTACAGCTATTGATGTTAATGGCAACTCTCCTGGGGAAACTGTAAAACCAGAGTTTCAGCTATGATTTGTAAGACCAAATTCAGATTTATGAATTGGATTTATCTAAATGCACCCCAGACTACTTGTACATTTAGCAAAAATTTGTTTCTTGGGATTTTTATTTGTGCAAGTATCTTCTGCCATTATTTTGAAAGTTGTTCTTTAAAAAAGAAATAAAGTCAAGAAACAGCATAACTGAAAAAAAATTTAATTATAAACCTTTTTAATTCTGCTCTGATTAAAAGAACATGAAAAGCATCACTTGCCAGGGATGCCTGCATGGATGTGCCTGTAGGATTGTATTGCCTGTGAATCTCCTGCACAGAACGGTAATTTCTTGTGCAGTGTGGTGCTACCCAAAAGAAAGGCAGATACCCTGAGAATTCCTGTTCTACTGGGAGTGAATATAAGACAAGACTGTTTTATTAAGGAGAAGAGAAAACAGAATTATAATGATTAAAAATAAGATTAACAGGATTCAAATGAATTTGTATCGTTCATATGGTCTGAAACTTACTCAGGCTTCTGCCAGTCAAAGTTTTCCTTAATCTTCTGATCCTCCTTTTATAGTGAATCCTCAGGAGGGCATTTCACAGTGTCTGTCAAGTGGGCCTTATTCACAGAGTTATACTGGGATATAATGAATTTCATCACAGCTATTGCTTGCTAATCTGTACCTTGGGCTCACTTCTATTTCCTTCCTTTGCAACATAAAGAGTGCAAGAACAATTCTTTTGAGGACTTCCTCCTCCTTCATTCCTCATTTAACATTAGTCAAACTCTCAAATGTCATTTTCCAACCATGTATTGATGGTGTCTACTAATGGGGGAGAGCTTTGCCATGCAAATTTATTTTTAATTAGGTTTATTCTCTTACTTGCATTTACCAGTTAAAGGCAGTGAATGAGGGACTGGTCTCCAGCTATTCCCATATTTACCTGCAGCTCATTTCAATAAACTTTACTGGATGTATTTCTTAATATGTTGTGGCTATAAAGTGGATAATTCTGGAGATATTGTAGCTGGGTGAATAGGTAGAACATGTCTGGGAATTAAGTTGCACTGAAGCTGATTGTGTCTAGGATTTGTTGCCTGGTTAACTTTGAGTGGAAAGAACCCCCTTCACCTCACGCCATTCCATTTGGATCAGCAGGAGCAGCACTGGATCCTCCAGCCCTGTTCCACACCCAGGATGGTGAGTGAGCATCCGAGGTGTGTTGTTCCTGTACTGCCTGAGCCAGCCTCTAGCCAGGACCATGAACAGCCTTGGAGCAAAAGCCACTCCATGACTTTCTGGCCACAAGTCCAAAAAGAACGTCAGCCAAACAAGATACTTAAAAAATAGAGTGCAATGGCTGATTTTGACTGCCATTAAAACAAACAAAATGAAAACTCATGAAGCAAAAGGGTGCCTGCTTTGGTGTCTGTATCTCTCAGACCTTGGAGGGATGTGTGTTTTGATGACTGCAAGCATTACTGGTGAGGTGCTAAAACTGTTTATATGAACCTCATTTATGAATGGATACAGAGTCGGGGTAGATGTTCAGAGGAATGCTATCCAGAAGATATAAAGGTATCCTGATATTAACGTGGCATGTGAAGGTTTTGATGTGCAGCCAAGTGGAAACCACAGAAAAGTGCTGCAATGTCCTCAACCAGAAAAGTGAAGGAGGTCAGTAGTCTTGATATATTAATATATCAATATATCCCTCATAACTTTTTTAAATTTAGTAGCATAGTTTATCCAAAAAAATGTTATGTTTTTTGGAAAGCACTGGTAGAAGATAGCCATAAATTTAGCACATAGTTTTACAAAACTCACTGTGATACTTATTATAGAAGAAAAAAATATTTTCCTGTAGAAATCAAAGGTATTCCATGAAATGGAAATGTTTCGTTTGCAGGTTCCAGCTCCACATTTCAGACTAGCAGTAATAAATTTGGACAAGGAATTTGGATATGATATGGAACTGGTTCAAATAAATGCAGTATGTGTAGATTTTGCATATGTTCAGGGCAAAGTATTACAGGGGCAGCGAGTCCCTATCAGGAGGTCAGTTGTATTTATTCCCTAAGCAGTGAGATCATGACTGCTGGGAATTAGTCCATTCATTTTGTTATTGTCTGTGCAATTTCATTTGCTTTCTTTCTTAAGTATTCCCTTGAAATTTTTACATAATCTTCCATAGTCTTGCCAGCTCCCTTCCCCCTCCTTATCTGCACATATTTTGTTAGATTATATGTTTCATAGTTTGAGGAAGATGAATGGAGTTAACACATGGCCGGGCACAAAGCTGCCTTTGTTTAGACTTACATTGCTTTGAGCTCAGAGCAGCAACTGAATTTACTGAGTCATTCTTTAGTCTTGGCCCTGAAATGGAAATTGCCCTCTTGGTGGTGTTGTTCTTCACCCCTCACTATCAGAGTAGGATTCATCCTGCTTTTCTGAGGGTGTCTGTGCTGTGGACCTGTACACCTAAGCCTGTGTCCTGAGGACCCACAACTGATGAACTTCAGACAAGTGCACCGATGACATTCATCTGACATTTTAAGAGGAGATTTTAGGCTGAAGTTGCTCACTAAAAGTGTCTAATACCTTTCTTACTATGGATGACTGATTGGGATACTGCAGATGTCTTCAGTTCTTCAAGTGAATCTCATCTTTTGTCCCTGGACAGAAAATCACCCAAATTTTCTGTATTTCTATTAAAAGTATATTTTAACTAATATTTAACATTTTTAATCATCCACAACTTTTTTCCTAGTCATTTGCAGTTGTATATCCTTAAAATCTCTGTAACAGTTCAGATTTTTAAGGTTCTTAAGGTCTTAAACCTGGTTTATTTCAGGGAATGAGGTTAAAAATATTTTAAAGAAAAAAAGCAAAACTATTTTTGCTGTGAACATACATTAAAATTGAGATCACCTTGTTGTGCCAGAAAAAGGCCTCATCTTTTCATCTAATATCGGGAACTTTGCACTAAACACGTGAGCACTTAAAACCTGTATTACTTCAAAAGCCTCCAGTTTGCTGTGCAGGCTTGTTTGGCTAAATGGCCGCTACAGAATGTGTGGTATGTTCTGTAAGAGGGGGGTAAAAAAATTCCCTGTATTTGTGTACTTTATATCAAATCAAGTCTTACATTACAAAAGCTATTGATCTTTCCCCAAGTGGCATTTTTATTTTCTGTGTAAAACTCTGGGAAAGTTAGAACTTTGAAAGTGCTTACTCTTAAACTCCTCTTTTCCTTTGCTTACCAATTCAAGTGATTCTCAGAAGAGTAAACACCCTTTTCATTTATGTAACAAAAGTCTTCAGATGGTGATAATCTCAGATAATGTCAAGATACAGAAGACTAAAAGTGTATTTTCAGCATATTTTGTAAACATTTCAATACTGAGCTACCTTGTACTTTGTTTCTCAGATTTTGGTTTTTTTAATCTTGGTAATTTTTCAAACAATCACGGAATGGTTTGAGTTTGGAAAGGACCTTAG
Source organism: Acropternis orthonyx (assembly GCA_035583155.1). Taxonomy (NCBI): domain Eukaryota; kingdom Metazoa; phylum Chordata; class Aves; order Passeriformes; family Rhinocryptidae; genus Acropternis; species Acropternis orthonyx. Next base: position 111,687,893 of record JAWWEU010000111.1, read on the forward strand.
AAATCTTTGAGTTCCAAGCCTCTGCCATGGACAGGGATGCCTCCCACTATCCCAGGTTGCTACAAGCCATCCAGCCTAGCCTAGGACACTTGCAGGGATGGGGAGTCCACAACCTCTCTGGGCAACCTGTGCCAGGGCCTCCCCACCCTCACAGTAAAGTTCTTCCTCATATCCCATCTAACCCTTCTCTCTGTCAGTGTGAAGCCATTCCCTCTTATTCTATCAGTCCAAGCCCTTGTCCCAAGTCCCTCTCCAGCTCTCTTGGAGCCCCTTTAGGCACTGGAAGGAGCTCTGAGACCTCCTTGGAGCCTTCTCTTCTCCAGGTGAAGACCCCCAGCTCTCCCAGCCTGTCTCCAGAGCAGAAATGGAGCATCTTCATTGCCCTACAATGACCCTACAACTCAGGCCTTTGTCACCGTACAATTTTTGGCCTTGAACCCAGAGCTATCAGTGTCCTGTTATTCTCTAGTCCAAACAAAAAATCAATTATTTAGTGTATTCTTTTGTTAATTTCAGCCATTGCAGGGCAGTTTTGCTTTCCCCTGGAGTGGCCACTGGCTGCTTTGGAGCCATGATAGGCACACAATGAGAGGCCTTGAGCAAAGGGAATCAGGAAATCACTCCAAAGATGAATATGTGAGTGGTTTGGGAAGCCAGAGCCTTCATCCTCAGCACTGTTGCCAAACACAGGGCTATCCAGCCATGCCTTGAACGTTTCTCAAATGTTCCAGCTTAGCAGCTCCTCGGCACATTTCCTCCAAACACGGAGGAGTTGGTAAGCAAGTTAATGTTTGGCCTCTTGCCTTCCCCCCACACAAAGAGCTTTGTATGTCAAGTGTAAAAGCTTCAAAATGGAACAAAATATAAGATTATTTTTCATCCTGGATGGTAGGTGACAACATGCAACTCTTTACCTTTTCTTTCCTTTCCGTTTTTAGTTATTTTGTGCTGAAAGAAAGATGTAATGCAACACATTTTTGGAAGACTAAGCAGACGTTTACTGTGCCAGGTCCTATCTACTGCATCCTTCAGCATGTTCCAAGGAAAGCAGGCAAAGTATTTTAACTCTGCTAAACACCACATAACTCAGCTTCTTAACTGCTCAGAGTGACCAGTACTACTAAAGAGGGAGTAACAACTATCTATCTTTAATTATTTTGATAAACCAGCTAAGCAATGTCATTGCTGTCACTTACTGTGTCCGCTCTCAAGGTGGTGCATAATCAGGGGGTTCACTGTACGTGCAGGAAAGATTCCCAGCAAACTGGCTTTTATACTGATGAAAGAGAACTTCAGTCCTGGTGGAGTGACTCGCTACTCCTTCCAACAGCAGGATTTGGGAAATTTCACTTGCATCAAATTGAAGTTGTTTCTTGGTTAGAATATCCTGTAACATTTCTTGTTTTCAAGAAAAAATAGTGGAAAACCCCCCAAAAACCAGAGAATGTAGAAAAAAAGGATGAGTGAGTACTTTTTAAACTTGAAGCATTACTTACATATCAAGTTATTTTAGCAAGTTTTCTCTGATTTCCCCAAAACTGAATGCCATTTTCGTCAAACTCTTTTGGCCTGGAGTCATCCTGTGTTCACAGTAATGCGCTCATTCTTTCTTCTTCCTGTTTATCCCATGTTATTGATTCATTTTGAGTTTATAAAATTTGCCTTAGAAACGAAAAGATAAGGGAACATTACATTTTTTCGAAGCAGGGATAACATAAGAGAGAAAAAATACTGTTTGTGGTCTTGAGAAGTGGAGAGATGACCTGCTGTTGTCTTCTGCTTTGGTGTTTCCTTAAAGATGATACAGTTATGCTGTCCCTATGTTCATGTCTCCTGCATTTGCTGGTTATTTAGAGGCTATTCCAAGACTGGTAGGGCTTACCCCTTGAACTGCAAGGTTCTGTGCCAGGATGTGGTGGTGGTTGTTTTTTTGGTGGGTTCTTTTGTTAAAGTGCATTAGGAGGAAAATACAGTCCAGTTAATTTTGACTAACACTGTTTTATTTGGTGGTGGTCTAGAGCATCACATGAGAAACCACCTTTAGGAAAGAATTATTTTAAAGACAGAATTGAAGGAAGAAAACAGTTTGTTTTCACATATATGTAGGTAGTTTTATTAAACAAACAATATTCATACAGAGAGATAGCAATTGTAAATATTTATTTAGTATTTAAGGACAACACTAAGTCCAGTGTTTAGACAACCACTGTAGACAATTTGTAGAGAGAAATGAAGTCCCTATTGGAAAAATCCCCTAGCAGCACCTTTCTTTTAATAAACCTTTGAGTTTTTTCACTTATAAAGGAACTTGTAATACTTTTAATGAAACTTGTAGCCTTTGCCAATTTGCATTTTCAGAGCTTTGGAGTCTATCTGCTGAGAGTAGCCATGGCTAAATCATGTAATTTAACATAAATGCTCTTGGGATTAATCTGGGTTTGCAGTTCCCGTGTTATGTTATCGGATGTCAGTAAAACTCAAAGTATCCTTGTCAAATTTCTACATGCCTTTTTTCTTTGTCCTGTCATTTTGTTTTTTCTATGCCTTCCTCATTGTTGCAAGGGGTTTTAAATCTCTGGGACTGCTGGTTGGAAATTAGCCAATGGCTTGACACACAGGTAGCAACAGGCATAAAGGGTATATCCCAGTATTGATACCGGGCCCAGAGTGTTCAGTATCTTCAACAGTGTGGACCAAAATGTGGGGGAAAGGGCAAAATGCAAATTGTGCAGATCTGTGGATGGCAGGAAATCAAAAGTGGCTGGCACTCTGCTGGGTGGGGTTCTGGCCACCCAGGTCTTGAAAACTTTGGGGCGGAACCCGCAGAACCTCACTGAGTTTCTGCACCTGGGACGGGGCCACCCCATGCATCAGTGCATGGTGGATGCCATAAAATCTCTGTCCTTGGTGGTGTTTGAGACTTTACTGGAGAAAGGCAAACCTGAATTCCTCTGGTCTTGGCAAGACTCTTGGTTTAAGCTGGGAGGTTGTGCTAGAGACTTCTAGAGGGAGGGTTGTCATAGAGAAGTTCAGTCTGTTTGATAGACCACCTCAAGTAAAATTATTTCCTTATTTGGTAGCACTCACATAATAATTTCTGACTGCCAAAGAGGCAAATGATTACAGAATTTAAACTATATTGCATTAAAAAAGTGGCCTTTTTAACTATTTGAAGAAGTTCTCTCTTAATATGTGAAAAACTAAAACCCAAATTAGATCCTTTTTGAAAGCATATAGTAAAGTCACACAAGGAATTCTGGGACTGCAATTTCTAGGATGAATTATGTGAGAAGTATCCTGTGCTATGCAGAAGTTCAGACTAGATGATCTTGGTGATGCCTTCTGTTTTCAGGAGTTTGGTTGAATTAATTCAGAAGCAAAAATGAGTTCTGTAGTGGGTTGAAGTTGCACATGGATTGTGAAAATTACTTTTAAAGGATACAAACTCAGTCCAGACTTACTCAACATCTTGATGGAATGGATTAACTGCAAATTTTTGGTAACCTGAAATGGCAGCTTCAGAAAATATAGTCAAGGTGCCAAAAACCTGCACAGGAGAACTGGAAAATGCCTGAGTAGAACAGTTCCTATCATGGCGACTAAAAGTCCAAATACAGTGGAAATGGTGGAAATGATTGACTAGATAGGGAACAAAAGAGAGAAGGACTATCCAGGTGTGTTCCTGGTCAGTTTGTAGTTTAGTTTACAGCAAAATTGTACATGTTGACTGTCAACCAGATCTCATAAGGGATGGATTGGACTGTCAGGGAAGAGTGACCGAAAAGGCAGAGACCAGAGGAAGAAACTGTATTTGAAGTACTAATTTTATATTCTTTTTGTGAATTGCTAAGGCCAAATGCACCTTACACAGACAACATATGCTTACCAACAGCCCTTTTCCATGGAATCAGATTCAAGAACTCTGCGATTTCAATTTCATCAAGTGTGAAAGTGCTCAGGGAGTCCCAGCAAAATTTGAGCTGTGTGTGCATGTGCATTTTCCCTGTTGTTTTTTGTCCCTGGTGGGAACACACCTCTACTTGACCTGCTTTGTGGATGGTTTCTTGGGCTGTGTGGACTCACTGCAGAAGTGCTTCAGTCTTGGTGCCATCAGCCACTCCCGATCCCACTTTGTATCTGTAGGGATAGTTCTGTTCTTCCCAGGTGTGATGATTTAGTCATAGTTATAGTTTCAAAGGCAGTTACATTCCTTTCCTTGTTTAAGACAGTCTACCTGATAGATTGGAGTAAGTTATCTGCTTCTGACGAGATTAATCATTCCGTTTAATCTGACTACTGCTTCCTGCCTCTGGTAACGGGAGGGATTTAATCTGTGGAGACCAGATCCTTACCTTGTGAAAATCACCCCTGCTCTGCTGAAGTAAACAGAACACAAGCACATTCTCAGATGTGATCACAAACTTCAGTGCTGCTTCAACCAACATTCAGTTATGGCATCTTGTATATGTGGAGGGAAGGGTGTGTGTAATGTTTATGGTTTCATAACTTGTCTCTTTTGAGATACTCTCTTTTGATTTACCCTGCACTCCATGTGAAATACATTCTTAAATGCAGTAGTGAATATTTTAAGGTGTTTTACTTGAACAAGCTCTAATTCAGTCTAATTTCCTTTCTTTTTCCTGAGGTGTTCAGAAGTATAAAAATTCAAGCATACATTAACAGTGAAAAAAATTGAAACAGACACATTTGCCACTTATTTATCACTGTGTATTGAGAGTGGGAAGGTGCACTGTGGTGCTCCTTTCTCCCTGGCACATCCTCAATGTGATGGAATTTATTCATTCATTTCTCAGTTTCTGCTCAGTGCAGAATGTGTTAGCCTCAGTCCAGGAGGGTGTTGTCCTTGTCTGGTCACCTGCAAACATGTGGGCAGGCTGCTCACGTGCTTCAGCTTAAACCTGCCCCTCAGCCAGGGCAGGGTGCTCAGCACCTCTCCCTCCTCAGCCCTCAGCCCTGGCCCTGGTGAGTGGCATTCAGGCAGGTTTGTAAAATAGGAATTGACACTCTCCTTGGGGAAATTTAACTCACAAGACTAATAACCCATCTGTGGTTTATATTTCTGCATCTTGACTTGTTCAATGCATGTTTAATTTGGGAGGGTTGCTTCAAGGTTATGGTGAGGGTGCTTTGGCGCTATAATTCCTGGTGAGGAATGCAGTTCTTGTTGGAATAAGGTACATGATGTACTTTTACTCTTTTGTCAGAGAGCAGAAAGACAAACACGAGCCATGGACTCGGTCCAGTACGCAGAATTCTGTGAAAGTCGGCAATTGAGTTTTTGTAAGTATTATAATAGCTGTACTGTATGGAGATGTTTGATTATTATTTCATGTAATAGAGAGCACACCAGAACCTTATGTTTTTTGAAAGCACTTTTGTTTCATCTGCAATAATAAAACTTGAAATTCTTTGTCTGCATAACTCCTGGGAACAGTTAATTTTGCAGTTTCAGGCTGGGTCGGGCATGGTATTTTATTTGAATATTTACCAAGCAAGCTTTCCATGGGCTCAAATACTGTGCTGGTGGGGGTGATAGAACTGGATTAAAACCACCACTGGCTTAAAGTTGTCGTGGTAGTGCTAAAGTCGGCTTGTTAGAAAGTTTCATGGTCACAGGTTTTTCGGAATGCATCTAAAATCAGAGAAGAGCAGCAAGTTTTGCTTTTATTTCCTGATCCTCGGAGACACAAAGAACTTACTAAAGAAACTTTTCTATTTTAAGCTGTAAGCTCCTGCTGTGGAATTTGTTCAGCATTAGCCAAGTTCATCAGTATATGCCATTCCAACACTAATAACATGATGACAGAATTAGGGCTTTTCTAGCACTGAAAACCAACTTACTAGAAGTACTTGTGGGCCATGACTATAATGAGCTGTAAATTAATGGGCTTGATCGTGTAGCAAAACATCATTAGAGAAGTGGTTAAGTGATGACTAAGGTTTTAGGTCAAATGTCAGAGAAAGGGAGGTGAAGGAGCCAGAGAAATCATTACAAGACAGCACATGGTCCTATGACACAGACTTGAACACAATGATGTCTTTAAAGGAGAGACCTTATCTTGTTCTTCCTTTTAAATTCGAAGAAAGAGTGACTCATTTATGGCAAAAAAATGACACGTTTGAGATACTGTTCTGTATCAGCAAATGTAGAAAACATGTTTTGCAAGCGTTTCTTTTCTTAATTGAATATGTTTTTTATGCTTAGGTCTAATCTGGCATCACACATCTGTGAGCCATTAGATAAATGATACTTCAGATTAGGGTGACTTCAGGAAATGAGAGGTTTGTGATAAAGTCATTTTTAAAACCCAAAAATTGCCATCTGGAGACAGAACAAATAGAAATCTTAAATTTGAGAAATAAAATTGAACATTGCTGACCGGGGGACTGTGATCTGTAAAAGTATCTCAGTGCTATTTTCACAATGTTTTTAAATGACCATGTCTATAAGGTTCTTTTTCACTGACATTTAATGTCATTAAATAATATGGGAATTACAGTGGTTAGAAAATAGTAGCAAGAGAGACTTGGGCACAAATTCAATTGCATAATATGAGCTCAATTAGATAGAACATCCTAAATGCCATGCAGAAATTTGCTCAAAACTAACACAGAGGCTATTTTTTTACTCTTTTTCTTATATTTCAGTAAAAATTGAATGTGTTACTATGTTTAAAGAAGAAAACGCTTTTTTATAAACCCATAAACACTGTGTCAAAGAGAATAAACCTGGAAGGGACGCCAAGAAACCTATTCTAAAAATATATATTGAGTTATTTCTGTGCACTTTTAAAAACAGGCAAAAGAAAAGGTCCGTCAAAACAGCGAGTACTACAGAATTACAAATTTTATTTGTAGAGAACATTTTGTGGTCCTTCTGCCACCTTCACACTGCTCAACTAACTTTCTTTCTTTCTTTCTTTCTTTCTTTCTTTCTTTCTTTCTTTCTTTCTTTCTTTCTTTCTTTCTTTCTTTCT
>JAWWEU010000111.1:111694990-111733565 GCA_035583155.1 Acropternis orthonyx
CTTTTTGCGTTTTTCCGTTTTTCCTTTTTTGCATTTTTCCTTTTTCCTTTTTCCTTTTTCCTTTTTCCTTTTTCCTTTTTCCTTTTTCCTTTTTCCTTTTTCCTTTTTTCTTCTTTCTTTTTTTCTTCTCTTTTTTCTTCTTTTTTTCTTTCTTGTCTTTATTTTTCTTTCCCCAGTGTAGCCTTCTCATTCCATCCTAAATAAAAATAACCATTGCTTACATCTGCTTTCAGACATGACACCTGACGTGTCTGTAGCTTTTCAGTCCTGATTGAAAACTCTATTTGAAAGGCCTGTTTGAGATGATTCTTCCATCTTGTAGTCACCTCATTTTATTCACCTCTGTCTTAAGAGCTGTTTCTGTCCCCAGAGTTCTGTGATCCTCTTGTCCACCACTGACCTAAGATCATCCTTTTTTCCTCCTTTTACTCTCTAAGCAAATACCATGTTTCTCTGTCCCAAATTTTCCTCTGCCCTTTCTCCAAAGTGATCTCATCCATTCCCAGTGTGAAGTTCTCACATGGGTGTTGGTCATTTGCAGACCTACAACCGTCCTTACTTCTTTATATCTAAAGCACATTTAGAAACCACTCATCTACAAATCATTTTGGCTCCCTTATCAGCACCTACCCCCTGTATGGTTAACACCAGGACTTCTGAATTCTTCTGTCTTTCTTCATTTGTCTTTGCTATTATTAATAAAATTGTATCAATTTTATCTGGACTCATATTTGTCTTGATTTCTTTTAATGCTTTCTCTAATTCATCAAAGATTTGATGCTTATTATTTCTTTTACAACAATGCAGTCCAAATCAACTTTGTCCTGTCTACTGAGGTTGACCCTTCATTGTTCTTAAACCTTCTGTGTGATCAATTATCTTGTGTTTGTTTTTTTTTTTCTCTTTACTCCATGTGCTTGTGGGTCTCCAAAATGTTGTGTATGAAATAACAGTCTTTCCCCACAGGCTCCATTTTGGTAATTCCTTCCTTGATCAATCAAATCACACTCACTCTACTTGCTTCACATTTGCAGTATTTCTGCTACCCCAAGAAAACTTGATTATTTTGGCCTACCTGTTGTTAATTTTTCCTTTTCCCCTTATGGTTTTAACTGACAGCAAAGAAAGCATCCAAGTTTCGTGACTGGCTGGACTGTAGCAGCATGGAAATAAAGCCAAATGCAGTTGCAATGGAGATTTTGGCATATTTAGCATATGAGACTGTGGCCCAGGTAAGGGACTATACTGACTGAACTCTAATTAAAATGAAAATTGCTCTTGTGTGTGCTGCAGCCTCAGTGACGGGGCTGTGAGCCCCTTCAGGAGTGCAGGCACTGCTCCTGCTAACCAAGCTAACTGGATTCATGGAGTCACAGAATGGTTTGGGTGCGAAGGGACCTGAAAGCTCATCTAGTTCCAACCCCCTGCCATGGGCAGGGACACCTTCCCCTAGACCAGTTCAGACATCCTGCCTGCCTTTGCATGTCCTGGCTGACAGATGTGGACTGGACTGGATTCATCCCTCTGATACTCGAATAGAAATGTTTTAGAATGGTTACAGAGGAGAGTGGAGTCCAGCATGAACTTTATTCAAGTCCAAACTGAAACCACACACTTTGCTATGTGACCTTCGGCAGTTTGCTGAGGCTCAGTCAACCCCATTGCACAATTGGATTATAAAGAAGGATTTCCTGGAAAACAAAATGTTACCTTCGTGCCAAGCGGAGCCCTCTTGGGTAGATAGATTGCTCCATATATTTACAGAAGTGGAAAACAAAGGTTCCTTGGGCTGAAATACCTCTGGATAATTTTGTTTTCAGCTGAGAAACACTAAGAATATTCTACCTTGACCCACAGCCCCTCATCTCTCATTGTTGCAACGGTGTTTGTAGTGCCATGTCAGTAACGACTCCATGTTTTGCCCCCTCAGCTGGTGGACTTGGCCCTTTTGGTTAAACAGGACATGGCCCCCAAAGCTGGTGACCCATTCAGTCATGCCATATCTGCCACCTTCATACAGTACCACAACTCGACTGAGGTAAAACTTGCTTTTTCACTTATTAATGCATTTTATGTTTTGCTTTCATGTGTATTTTCTTCCAAAGTAGATGTTATTTAATCTGGTATTGATACAGACTTCTGCTTATGAACTTGAAGTTATAGATTTAGATAGGAAGGCACTAAATTGTAGTGAATATTAAATTCTTAGCAGCATCTTTATAATTAAATGCAAATCCTCTTTTCTTGGGTGGAAAATCCTCCTCCCAGTATTCAAGGCTCTCTCTACTGCAGATTTGGAGACTGAAGTTTTCAGAATTGGCAAGTGCCCCAAGTGCTGTATTACGTTGCTGTAATACAGATATTACAGTAACTTCTGGAATGAGCAAACCAAATATGGTATTACATCTCTTCTACCAGGAAATCTAAGAAGACAATAATTGTTCAGGGGTTTTTTTGTGATTTGATTATATAATGACTGTTTGATTTTGTGCTTTTATAGCCACATCTCTTAGGGCAATCTACAAGTGTGAAGACCAGTCTTGACTCTCCTGAAAACACACCACCTCCTACACCCACCCCCCCAGCATCAGCAGGACAGCAACACCTTGGGAAAACTCCATCAGGAGCCTTGGGGAATGGTGGAATTGGACAGGACTCCACCAAATCCAAACAAAGGAAAAGAAAAAAGGTATTTGGTGCAGAAGCCTGGGATTAAAAAATAAAAAAGAGGTCAAAAGCTATTTGGGAAATCAGCACAGTATCACAGAATGATTTGGATTGGAAGGGACCTTAGAGATCATCCAGTTCCAGCCCCTGCCATGGGCAGGGACACCTTCCACTGGACCAGGTTGTTCAGAGCCCCATCCCATCTGGCCTTGGACACTTCCAGGGATGGCTCATCCAAAAACCTTATCTCAACAACCTGTGCCAGGGCCTCACCACCCTCGCAGTAAATAATGTGTCTCATTTTAAACATTAAATTTCTCCTATATCACTTATTAATGACCATTGTTATTGTAGGACCAAATGTGTGGTTTGGTGCTTTTTCTATCAGAACTAGGCTAAAGCTTCCCAGTAATGTCTGCAAACTGAGTTTTGTGAAGGTAACAATTGGTGCTGCCAAGATAACCTGCTCCTCTACAGCCCCAGCAGCAATCACCGCCCCAACTCACCATCCCCTTCTCTCACAGTGGCAGAAATGTCGGTTTTGAGGGTCAAACATAAGCAAAGTAGGCAAAGAGGGTCTTGTGATTTCCCTGCCCCCAGCAGCCTCTAACAGCTCTGCCTGACTGGCTTTATTTTCATTCCAATTGGTTGCATTCAAGCTAAATATTTGTGTACTTTGCATAAAATACAGATGTCTCATACTCCAGGTATGAAATGTAAATGTTGCAGTTGTTGTCTGCTGTTGTAGAATCTTGGTGTTCGTTCTGAGAGAGAGATAGATGTACCTTGAAACCACAAGGGAAATAGATTTGATTAAATAAACTGGATAGGAAGCCCTGTCTTAGTCACTTGGGGCTGTTTTGGAAAAATGTGATGGCAGTGCTCATTTTACTGCAGAGCAGTGGAGTGACCTGGGTTTCTATCATGTGTTTTATTATTTAAAAATACTCATTTTTCAGAGTAAAAACAGTGATTTTTAGAGTGATAGGTAGAAAAAGGTGTATTTTCTCCTTCTCTCTCCTAATACGTTCAACTTTATGTCTGTTCTTATTATACTCCAGTTAGAAAGCCATTAGTGAATCCTAAAAACATTTCAGAAAACTTATGCTTTTCCTCTTCCTTTTTTGTATTACATTTGATTATGTTTTGTTTCTGTGGCTGATTTCCATTATAATTCCCTTATAAAAAACAGAAATCTAGCTGGCAATGTAGGTTTTGATACATTATATTTTGCTGGTGTTATATTTTAAATTCTTAATGTTTTGCTTAATGTCTTGTAAAACAATTGTATTCCAAAAAGTGCACAGTTTTAATGAAATGTTCTCATGACTTATCCAATTTGGTCAGGTATCTACTGGATATAACTGAGGCATTGAGACAAACAAGTTAACTTGCTGAAGAATGTTATTTTTAGGCCGTGAAGGCCCAGTCCAGCAAAACATATTTGAGTTTCATATTCCCTTTATGAATGTCAATCAGCAAGGGAAGGCTCTGCCATCATATTATGAATAATTCCATGTGTACACACAGGCTCCAGTGGACTCAGCACTCTTGAAAATAAAACATTTCTTAAAAAACATCCCAAATTTGAGAGCATTGGGGTGTAATGTGAAAGTATAAGGGAACTGTGTATGGGAGTTCATTAAAATTCAGTGTATAAGTTAAGTTTTTCTCATTTTTAGTGCATTCACTAACATAATTTTCATGAGTTTCTTGCCAAGCAAGCATCATTTGATAAGTCACCTGAATTCTGGCAGTTTAAGTGGAGCCTAAACCAACATTTCGGGTTGACTGACAAGAAGAGTAACTTTTTCTATTGAAATTCCGGGGAAATATTTGTACAATCAGTGCTCCAATAGCGGTGAATTCTTCTTTTTACCTATTTGGAGTCCATAATCCCAAAAGTCATTTGAAATTTGAAAACATTTCATTCTGATGTAATTAATTAATTTTTTTTTTGCATCCTTCTAACACCGTTATGTCACATGTTTCAGCTTCAAATTTCAGTCTGATGTTCCTCAATGGTGATTTTGGTGTCAAATTGCTTTCCTCTTCGGGTGCTTGTTCCATATTTTCCCCACCCCTTGACATCATAATAAGAGCCTGAAATGCTTTAAAAATAGTTCCTGTGGTTTATGCACTGTGACTTATATGACCCTTTCATTTCAGTTTCAGCATTTTCTGCTCCTTTCAGTTGCAACACACAGCAGCACTAGGTGAAAGATTTAAGAGGACAAACATGGTGTTCTTTGGGTCTCTGAAGCAAAGTTCATGTAAAAGTCCTCTTTAATTTGTTAATAGCTTTTTCCCCCTAATGCAGTGTGTGGCAGCAATGATGTGTATCCTCAGGAAAAAAAACTTGGTCCATTTTGTAAAGGTTTATTTTCATGCTTTCTGCACTGTAGGGCTGTTGTGTGTTTTTGATTTAGCAACAATTTCTGTGTTTTTCTGTTGCAGAGCACTGCAGCCTGTGGTATAGAGGCTCAAAGTGATGCCATCCAGCCCAGCCACATCAGAGAGGCCATTCGACGCTACGGCCACAAGATTGGCCCCCTTTCCCCATTCACAGTACGTAATAACAGAGTTATAAAAAGTTATATTTATAATCTTAAAGAACGTTGATTTTCAAGTGGTCGAATGAAGAAGCTTTGGAATTGTTGAGAGCAATTTGTGGTGACTGTAATTTTCTTTATAAAAGTGGCATAATTCTCTTGGGAAATAAAACTTAGTAATTTCTGTCTCTTTTTGGAAAGACAAAAAAGTTTTTGTTTTTTTCTTTTTTCCTTTTAAATATTATTTTCTTTCAATTACAAATTATGCTTTTTTGTTAGTGCTTGAATTTTCTGTTTTTCCAAAGTTTAGGTTTACAGTTATTTTAAATTATATGTATTCCAATATGGTGAAGAGCACTTTATATTCTAAAATTAGTTCTGTGTAAGATACTGCTCCTATTGGAAGTTGAACTCTCAAGTGTCACATTTTCAGTTGGAGAAAGAAGAGAATGGTTTCTTTAGACAACTTTGAACCTTCTCTGAAATGTAATAGAACTGAGCTTGTGGTAAAACACTGATGGGTTCTGAGGTTTTACCATCATTTTTTCTATGCAAATTGCAAATCCATTGTTCAGAGCAGCCAAAGGAATTCTTTATTTAATTTTCTCAGCTGATGAAAATGTGAAAGCAGTCCTTCTCCAATGTCATAAATTGGGGTCATTTTCTTCGCATCTGCTGTTCCATGTGGCATAAATCCTGCTTACCTCAGAATATCTACATTTAGGAAGGAATAAATGTCAAAGAAGTCATTATAGGAAAAACAACAAAAAAAACCCACCTCAAACTAGATCTGAACTCCTGAAACTCAGGAAGAAACTGCCCAATTTTTGGGAGATTCTAGTAAAGGAAAATGATTCTGAATTTGGAGGAAATTCAACTGCATAGAAATGTTACAGAAGTATATGAAGACCAAGGGAATAGTGGGACTTGACCTCAGAAATGAGGGACAAAAGAAAATAAAGGAGTATGTGAAGCTATAATTTTCCTAATGTCAAAGCTGCTCCATGCTTTTATAACTGGTACTAAATATTTGGTTTATTAATGATAGTCGATACACATTTGCAATGAATTATCTTTACATAATTTTACCTCTCTCTTTTGCCACTCACAAATGACAGATTAATATCATGTAAGGCATAGGATAGAATTTCTAGTCCAAAATAGACAAATGTCTTTAGCAGAAGTTTTGCTAAGAGATGTAGCTAAGAACATGGCAATAGCTTCTGAAAGCAGAGAATGTACTTAACTTTATTACAAAGAAGTAGAGAGCGCACATAAACAGTTGCAGAAAGGTGAGTCTTCCTTCCCTGACCCTCTCCAAAAGTGGTTTGGTCAATTATTAACCTAAGTTCAAATTTCTTCTCCAACCACAAGTTATTATAGAATACTCTGGGTTTGGGTTGGGGTTTTTATAAGTCCTCCAATCTTATGAACTTCCCAAACAGCACAACTAACTGAATGATTTAATTTGTTAACATTGCCTACTGTCAATGTGGTTGATGAGATGAGCAGATCTCATTCCCTCTAAACAAGCCAAGAATGAGAGGGAATCTTGGGTCAGCTCCTGGATGCACTCAGATGTTGGAGGGCTGTAATGTAATTCCACTTCTAACGAGAAAGCTCAGGAAAAGCACTTGGAGAGGTCTTACAGAGTATGCATTTAGGTCTGTCCATCTGCCCACCTCTCCTCCCAGTGTCCTCACTGGCCATTTTGGGGATGAACTTTGCTGTCACAGTTGGCCCTGAAGAAACCACGAACTGCCCTGTCTGAATTTGGCAGAAATGTCGGTGGAGCTCTGAGCAGCCTCTGCAGCCTGCACTACAAAAGAGTTCCACAACAGGTAGAATTCAGAGCTGGAGGGGTCTGATGGCATTTGTGTAACCAAGCATCAGGAGACATATTGACAGTCCTGCCACAGATTTCTATATAATCAGGCAAGACCATTTTCTCAGATCTCAGTAATTATACGACACAGTCTATGCAGGTAGTGAAAAACCTTGATAGAATGTTAGAAGTCTGATCTATTTTCTGTGGTGTCTGAAGGAAAAACTGTATCAGAAGGATCTAAACCTTTCCCTGATCTCTCTGAAGTCCCCGAATGGATATTTTTATGGATCAGTGTAATAACCAGCAGACAGGCAGTTGTCAAGGGCCTGCTGCGTTCAGAAAGTTTGTACCTGAACCCAGATCAGTAGGTGATGGGTTTTCTAACACAAGAATGAAACATAACAGTCAGGTGTTATCCTACACAAAGATGGGTGATGTGGAAAGGCAGCCCCCAAGTGCATCCCAGCAGTACTCAAGGAAAGCCACTGCTCTAAAAGAACAGACTTGAGGAATGAAAAAGGGTCATGTGCCGGTATGTCTGGATAGAGAATTGTGTCAACGGAGTCATGCACTGTGTGGATATGCATGGAAGTAAGTCCTTGAAGAAGGAGAGGTTATTTTTCTGTAATAGATTTGCATATATATGATTTGCTATGATTCTGTGATATTTTGGGTGTATATTTTTCGTTTTGCCCATCTCTTCTCAGTTTTTCAGACTTACACAGGGAGAGAAACAAAAGGGCTTTTGTGGTAATTTGGCCAGTGCAAAATAATAAGCAATTATGGCTAAAATCTACTCGAGTGGGAATCATAATGGTTTTTCAGTACTTCAGTAAGATGCTATTCCTGAATACACCAAGAGTCATTTCTACTCGGCATCCAGTGTTTAACTGGCTCTGTACCTAAGCTGCCACTCACTGGGTTAGTGTCCTGCTGTGCTTTGCTTCCATGTGTGAAGAGGTTTCTCAGAAGAATCAAGGTGTGTTTCCTAAATGTATGGTGGGCTGGTGACTGTTTAGCCCAAAACCACTTATGTCACTATCTGAGAATTAATATTCATGGGGTAATATGTGATGTGCTCTGAAAGAGAAAGCACATGAGCCACATGTTCCAGGAGGAATTCTGTATGGCAGGGTCTGCCACAGTGAGTGAACATCCTGGAATGTGTATTCAAAGAAATGTTGTTTCTTCTTTTCCCTTTCCCTCATCCCTTATACTGGTATCACAGACCTAAAATACAGCACATTTTTTCACATCTTTCCCTGTTCTGCTGTTTCACCCTGACTGTCCCTCTCTTCCCCCTGATTTGGTGATAAGTGTTCCTAATAAGGCAGTTTTGGAAGAAGACCTGAGCTGTGTAATTTATTCTTTAGCAGCATTTGATGGATGTTGGTTTGGACAAAAAGAGCACTTTGGATGTTTTATAATCACATGGTAAATGAGAACTAGCATTAAACTAGTGAAAATGATCCACTTGCATTTATTTTGACCTTAATAGCTATGTCAAAATGACTAACATAATTAGAGCATTTAGGTTTTGTCTCCAAGTGCAAGCCACAATGGAAAGCAGCAAGTGTACTCTAGATTCTTCTACATTGTATCATGACCAAGGTAGTTTAGACATGTATTTTATCCATATATTTTCTATTAACAGCATTGGGTGGTGCTCAGTGTTTCCTTTATAGCATTATATAATTTTGCAAGACAGGAATGGGAAGAATGGAACTCTCCATCATGTGGGATAATGCAATTCCATGTGCTGGGCCTGTGTCTATTTCTCTGCATTTAAGTTAAGGAAGTGGATAGTGAAACTGATATGCAGTCTTGACTGGGCCTGTAAGAATAATCCTAATATTCATCCAGATAATACTCAAAATTATAGTATTTATTATGCAGAGGTGTTAACAAAAATATCAGATGGGCATTTCTTCCCAGGAATACAAGCATAGTGTCTCTAGAACAATTATTTGAAGTTATTTGAATTGATTGTATTTCAAACAGTTGGAGTAGCAAGCAAATAATTCTTTAGGAGTATTTTATTCTATGAGGAATATACAGTGCTTACCTGGAATCTTGGGGTGAGCAGTTGTAAGTGGTACATGAACTCTTTGTAAGCAGAACTTGTGACCATGAGAACAGCTCTAGTAAAAAGTGCAGCTTTGGATCCTCTTCTCAGAAATTAAAGCAAAGTGGTTGCTACAACAGCGGACAACCAAAGGCAAAAAGAAAATGTTTCCAGAGCAGATTCTTTGTATTTAGTTTATGCCAGTTGTGAAATGAGCTGCTTTAGATGTTTAGATAAGAGAAGCTGAGTTCACCAATGTAAGTTGTAACCCTGCACAGGCTCTCTGCAGACAGTGGCCATTATTCAACGTCCTGTGTATGTGTAAATGAAGTGGATTGAATGAACAGAGGTAAAACCACCATTTCTTTGGATATTTATGGTTTGGGGGGAATGCTCCTTCAGCCTTGAAGGCATTTCAGTATGAAAAGGCTTGCTAGTCTAAACCTTCTCGTGTTAAATATTTCAGGCTCATAAAGTTGCCTAGGCAGCACAAGACAATGAATATTTACAAACCCCTGTTTGTGATCCTGTTGTGACATTCCCTGCACAAAGAACATGTAACACCAGAGAACGTGATTTGGCAGACACTTCATTATTTGGGTCTTATATCCCATGTAGACTTCAGTAGTTACATGTACATGTAAATAATATTTTCACAATCCAATTATATACTTAATCAGGACTTTTCACTTCTGATTTTTTTAAAGCGCTCACTATTGATCCTTATTGATCTCAGCTTTTATGCAAATGTTAAATTAATTTCTATGGTGACAAACACTGATGTCACAGACCTTGAGTAACTTCAATATAATAAAAATGATATTGGCTGTACTGATTTCCCTCTGATTTATCTCTACTGATCTACTGACCTGGGAAAGTTGAGCCTGTGAGAGACTAAACCAGCAGATCCAGGAAAAGGCTTTTCACGCAGGAGATGGTTGGGCACTGAACAGGCTCCCCAGGGCAGTGGTCACAGCACAAAGACTGACAGAGCTCAAGAAGCATTTGGACAACTCTCTTTGGAGTCACATGGGACATCCTGTGCAGGGCAGGAAGCTGGACTTGATGGTCCTGATGGGTCCCTTCCAATTCAGGATATTCTATGATTCAAGGAGTAGAGAGAAAAGAGGGAAACTTAAAATACAAAGGATAGTGTGGCAGTATGGTATTTGTGGAGAAGCAGAACAGGATATTTTGAAAAGAGGATTTGGTTTGAGAGTCTTAAACTTCAGGAATAATTTGGCTTCATGTTTCACAGAATCAGAGAATGGGTCAGGTTGGAAGGCACCACTGGAGGTCATCTGGTCCAACCTCCCTGCACAAACAGGGTCATCGCACAGCTCAGGATTGTGTCCAGATGGCATTTAAATATCTCCAGAGGAGACTTCACAGCCTGGAGTTGTCTCCAAGGGGATTTGATCTGCAACTTAGTCTCAACTGAAAGAAATTTCTTTTTGCATGTCTCAGACCAAAATAGTAGTGAGAAGTTCTGGAATATAATCTTCAATAATTACTTCAATAGACTAAATGTGGATACATTAAATATAAATTTTCCTAAAGTACTTGAATGATAAAAAATTTTGAATGCTGTTTCCAAAGGAAATTAAGTGCATGAAAATCAAATAAAAAAAATCTCTGATATTTAGGATCCTGTATAATATATACTGCCCATATTGATATTCAAAATCAATTGATACTGATTTTGAAGAAGTCAGGATTTCATTTTTAATCGGTTCTCAAAAATGAAACGTATGTATTTATGTCAAAAGGCATTTGAAAACTTTTCCTTCAGTTACATGTTCAGCTTCTGATATAGAAAAAGTCAAATTGACAATTTTATTCTTTCCTCTCATTTTGAAAGCAAAAAAAAAAGGTGTTTTATTTCATTAAACTCTTACATACTTGTGATGTCTTTGTCTATACTTCAGGCTGTTGTCTGCAGTTATTTGTTATTCTACAGTGTTAACATTGTGTGTTTGAAAAAGATGAGTTATTATTCTATAAAACCAGTAGGAAGTCAAATCGCAGTTTGGAAATCTTGTTCCCTTCTCTCCCAGCCCCCATCCCAAGGTTCCTCCTTTCAGATTTATGAAAGAAAACATTTCTTTCTGTAAAAGGTTTTTGTATGCCAGCATCTGGAAGTGTTTATTTCAGTGGCGTGTAATCTATCTGTGGATTTAGTTAGCACCAGACCCCCTTTTGTGTACTCCTGACTTAAAATTTTTATAAATGATCTTGTTGAATTTGTGCCAGTGTGCACATGGTTTGGCTGATTGCTGCATATATCCTTTACCTGCCAGTCACCTTTGATTTATATTCCTTCCCTTCTGCTTTTGCCTTCCAAAAATGGTGCCACTGAACTGTCCTCTAAATCATCTTAGTGGATAAATTACTCCAAGATGAGATGGCACAGGTTTGGCCGCTCCTCAGCAGAAGGCATTCCCATAATCCATCCTCGCCCACTCTCTGTAGGACCATTCAAAAAGAGAATGAACAGGGGAAATTGGGCTCCCTCTTCCATCCCAGCACTATTTCTTCCAGTGCTATTCAAACATGTAAAATGGGACATTTGATTTATATAGCTCTTAATACCATCTGAAGACACATAAACTGTTTGAAAATCTTTCACGTCCCCTCTCCTGAACTGAACTTCTTCATTAGATGAGTTGAATCCAGAGAATATGGTTATAGAGTTTTCTCCCAGAAAGATAAAAATGTGAAAGAATGGTGGGTTTAAGAATATTTTACAGCATTTCATTTGGAATAGATTGTACAATAGACACGACAGTTCTTTCCATGATAAAAATCCCTGTTGGTTTCCCTAAGCTAAACAGCTAATATTGCTTCAGAATAACAACAGTTCTGTAAGCTTTACTTAATGACATTACTAATTTGGAGAGTTTTATGAAGTTTCCTGGAGAAAAGCAGGTGGCTTGGCAGTAATTTAAAAGGTTCCCAATTTGTGGTAGCAGTTTCAGGGGGTTTCATGTTTCTAAAGAGGGAGACCAAGCTGCATATTGCTTAAGAGCGTCTGACACAATGATGTATCATTTTGGACTAAGTCTCCAGGAGTTCGCTGGTCGTTAAATGTGCTGCTTGACTTTATACTGCAGTTTCCCAGCTGTCTCTACTGGGGGTAATCTTAATGCTCCCACAGAATTTATTAATGAAGGCATAAGCTTGCAGCACTGATGAGGCAGAAAGTTGCCCAGATGATTTTATGGAACAGGAACACGGATTCTTAGATAAGACAAAAATGTCATTTAAGTAGATTTGAAAAGAACTGGCTCGCTTTCTGCAGAGCACTGGGAAAGTATTTACAAACGGTCTGGATAGTATTTGATATCCTTTGGGGATATTTAAAATTCTTGGATTGCACATACATCAGTGTCTTACTGCACAACACAGTGCATGAATTGTTGCAAGGCAGCACGTGAGGCTTTCAGGCAGCACAGAGGTGGTTCTGTGGAGGCAGGAGATACCGGCATGGAGTGACTCTGATAGTGGACAACCCTCGTTCTCCACTGTGTCACCTCCTGTCCAGGGATGTTACCCTGCAAGGACTGATCAAAATGTGCATCCTGCTCAATGTAGGAGCTCACAGTACCAAATTTTATTATTTTTCATGGGTAATAGTTAAAACGCCCTGATTTGGCAAATAAATTTACTAGCTCTGTTAGTGAGAAGATAAGTCAACTATAAAGTTTGCAATCAGCTGAAATCTCTTGTATAAACCAAAGCAGCTCCTGATCTCATAAACTTAATATGATTATTTTTTTCTAACTGTATGTCCAGGTTCAAGTACATACTAGAGACATTTTCAGCACAGTTGTACGGATGTAAAAGAATCTGGGGGTAAGAATAAGTTACTTTCTAAATGAAGTGTGTGTTCTTATGTGCCTCCTGAGAGGCTTAAAACCCCTTAGTATAGATGAGAATCTGACTTCTGGTACTTTGCTCAAGGCAATCTAACAGGTAATAATACATAAATATGTATTTCAAGGGTAAGGTGAGTGAATATAAATCTAGAGCAGATAGTAGGACAAAAAGGTAATTTGATTAAGTGTTCCAGGTTTTGGCAGAAACATAAATCTGTCCTTCCTCAATAATTTGCAGTAATTTTTTTGTAAAGATGGTGACATTACATCCATGCAGCAGATATGTTTGGTGCAAAGGTTAATAAATAGAAATGTGGTAATTGAAGAATCCTAAGAACAAAACTGAAGACTCTTAAGAACAAAGTGTCCTTTCCTTACTTGTCATTGCACATGATGATAGTGCAGCTCCCTGCAGGTTTCATGTTTGTGTCAATCTGTAAGGCTGTGGACAATACCATGTGCTTACATCACTCCATAATGCTGTAGTTGTATTCCATACTATTCTTTCAGACTTCCCATGAAAATGAGCATCCATTCATATTTTTCTCCTTGAAAGCTTCAGAACTGCTTTATGAATGGGAACTGCTCGTAGCTGT
This sequence comes from Acropternis orthonyx, assembly GCA_035583155.1. Lineage (NCBI taxonomy): Eukaryota > Metazoa > Chordata > Aves > Passeriformes > Rhinocryptidae > Acropternis > Acropternis orthonyx. Next base: position 111,708,577 of record JAWWEU010000111.1, read on the forward strand.
GGGTTCACCTCTGGGCTGGCTGTGATGTGAGGTGCAGGAGCTGTGGGAGTGTGAGTCGGGAGCAGCACAGCCTGACCCCAGCCCAGAGCACAGGATGGGAGCTGTCGAGATGAAACATTATGAGAACTTCAGGGTTATGTAGTGTAGCCATTTGACTTGGAATTCATCTACGGCTGAAGAACAACTGAGTGAAACTTAATTTCTTGTGAACAGGATCTTCATTTTAGATGTTATTTGTACGACTGACACTTGATAAATGGGTCCTGTTGTACTGAGCTTGGATAGGACAGGTTGGATGGGACTCTGAGCAACCTGGTCTAGGGGAAGGTGTCCCTGCCCATGGAAGGTGTTGGAACTAGATGAGCTTTAAGGTCCCTTCCAACCGAAACCATTCTGTGATTCTATGGTAGAAGCTCTTACCTGGGGGCATCTCTGACCTCACTGACTTGTCACTTTGAGGATAAAGAATGTAAAATCTCTAGAACAACAGAGTAAATCTGGATCAGAATAAATAATAATCTTTGAACACCAAGTGGAAATAATCTCTATTATCTGTTATTTTCCATTCCAGTTGCCCGCTCCATCATTCATAAAGTCCGCAACCTTAAGCACTTGTTCAACTTGACATTTCACGCAGGAGAAGACAAAAGATTCCTGAAATTTAAACAAGGACTTTGTGATTTGTTTCTGTCCATTTATCATGGTTCGTTCAGTGAGGTGTCAGTTCTCATTTAAATCCTTGATACCACTAACAGCAAGAAAAGTTACCGAGCGTGCAGCAGTACAAATGATGTTTGATTGCCTTTCATCTATGCCCTCTGTCCCTCCATCCCCTGTGGCAAAGGTGCTCATTCTTCCCATATCCCTCTTATACCCCTCCAGGCAACAGAAGGCAACACTGGGATTTGGTTGCTAGAAAACCTCTTTAGCATCAAGTTTTCACTTTTCTCCACACTAGTCCCTTTTCATGGAGCTTGGCTGCTCACTTGGTACTGCTTGGGGATATTTCTCCAGCAAAATCAAGTGAAAACACCAGGCTTGAGGCAACTGAACAAATTTTATTAATTTTAGTTTGGGGGTTCTGTGTTTCTTCCCTTCCATGAGGTTTTGTATTATTCCAGCTTTCTGACTTTAGCTTTAAGGTCATGTAAACCTCAATTCAGCAAAGCTTAATTTTTAAACTATACCTTCAGTCTGACAAAAGCGTGTGCTAAATTGAGGCTTCTGGCATTATTAGTAATATATGTTTTGATTCATCTGTTATTTCAACTTTTTTAATTTAGTGCACAAGAGGAAAGGATAAAAGGATACTTGTAAGGTTGAAAGGACCCTTGAAAGAATTTTCTGAGGTGTAAACAGACATGCAGAGAAATACATGTTTATAGTTTATAAATATATCTATATATAAATGTCTGCAGAACTAAGAAAATAGTCTTTGCCATGTGAAAAGCTTTAATATTTTTTATTTTTGCATTAAATGATTCTTCCTGGCACCTTGGTTTCTCCGTACATTCAATTTAAGGTAGTTCTTCCATCAGCGATGGTGATCTTAGAGGTGCCAGTAGTAGATTTGAGGAAGAAGACAAAGCCTGGCACACCTACTGCTGGGTTGAAAGGTAGAATCTTTTAAAAATATATTCAGTCAAGAGAGAGTAGTTTAAGCAAGAAGTGGACTGAAGGCCAGGCTGGATGGGGATTGGAGGAATGTGGTTAGTGGAAGGTGTCCTTGCCCATGGCAGGGGGTTGGAGTGAGATGAACTTTAAGATCCATTCCAACCCAAAATGTTCTGTAATCCTGTGAAGTTTGACATTCAGTTATTTTATCTAGTTGTATTTCTGTAAATAAGCACAGACACTGCTCTGCTGAGAAAGTGCAAATTAGGCATCTGGATGTACTGTAAAAGGTAGGTGCCAGAATAAGAGAAGATGGGTAAGGTCCTTAAAAAGTACTTGCAATAACCATAAAATGGGATGAAATTAAGATTGGATCCTTTCTCTTGCCTTGTAATATTTGCCTCATTGGAAAGTTTTGGAAGATGCATAAAGGATTTAAACTTAAACAGGATACAGCACTGGATCAATACTGTGTGTCAGCAGAACTAGAGAAAAATCATGAAATGAAGGGAAGTTCTTGAAATGAATATCAGAAGAGTTAATCAGGTACCAGTCATGTTTTAGTGCTGCGTATTACTGTACTTAACACTTGTGATGTCGTGTCCAGTTTGGGATTAAGCTTCAGCCAGGGCTTTCTGGAACATCCCTTCTGTCTACTGTTCTGCAGTGGCAAAATTTCACATTCTGGATGGTTTTCTTGATTTTAAACCAAGCTTCTCACTCCCATTTATATCACCCTGGATAATTCAGTTCCCTTCACAGCAACTAAGTTCTTTAGTTACTTATTGGTAGAAGTTACACCCTTTGCTGCATGACAGGCTCAGAAGAGAGGATATGAGGAGGGATTTTTCCTTGGGAAGAACTCTTCTCTCTCCGTGAGTATTTGTGTTAGATGATATGCAATGGATGAAAATGTAAGGTATTGGGCTTTCATAAAGACCCTGGACTATTCTGCAAAGCCCTGAGAACATGTGTCAAATAAGTGATTTCCTTTAGGCTTGAGTTGCTGACTGACTGTGGAACCTGGAATATACGTGGCTGGTTAAAAACATCCTGTTCTGTTTTACTGCTTTGTAATGAATTCCACATCTGAGAGCTCTGCCTATGAATTCTATGCCTCTAATTTCACATAATTTAAATTCCAATAATGCTGGGAGAAAAGTAAGAATAATAGTAAGTAAGAAGAAGAAATAATAATAAGAAAAAAAAATAAAAATAGGAAATAAAAATCACACAGTAAATGTTTGCATAGGATTGCCAACACTGGCAGGGGAGGTGGGTGGGGAAGAGGCTGTTATCCAGCCTGGAGAAATTGTACTAATATGATATTCCAGACTATTCCACCACAGGTCAGTCTTAAAGTGTAGTGATGTGCTGACAGCATTGTCATTTTTGATGGCAAAGAATTGAGACAACAGGGAAAAAATAAGGCTCTCTAGAGATCTACGTGTGTTAGTTTTACTGCAGAAGGTGGTAAAACTGCTGGAAGCAAGCAGTCTCCACGCAGAATTACTGCAATACTAACAGCCTGGAGGTGAGACATATTCATTTCATGAGGTTCATTTTGTCAGTGCTGAAGGCTTTGGGTATTTTATTTTCTTGCAAGAAGGACAAGTTATTAATAATCACCATCAAGAAAAGTGTAGTTCTAATTGGTGTTCAGATACGATGCTTGAATTACCCTCTGAAGATACAGTGGAGATTTGGAGTGTAGATTAAGAGCTTCCGAGAAAAAGCATTCAGCAGTTTCTGCATCTGTTAATAAGAAACAATCTCACCATTGTGTGTGGAGGGGTTTTTTTAAAGCAGCAAATGCTACAGAAGAAAGGCTTGTTGCCACTTTAGGATGCTTGAGATTTAATATCCCATGGAGTAGATGAGGCCCATCTTTGTCCATAATTTACTACAGTCATATTTAGGTGATAAAAAGAAATAAGTAGGTACAAAAGAGAGAAAGGGGGTGGCTCAACAAATTGATAAAAAGCTATTAATCACAGCTCTTTAGAACCTGCTGAAAGTCATCCCTGTGATCAAGGAATACTAACTTTGAGACATAATTTTATAACCAGTTCCAAATTATCAAAAGTGACTGGACATTTTGAATGCTTGGCCTGAAATATGTAAAAGAATACTGGGTTTATTGTGGGTTTTTAAAGGTGCATGATGCCATTTCTTTAGAGTGGGATTTTTTTTTTCTTTGAAAAGGGGAGAAAAAAATCTTGTTACTAATGCTTTTCAATGTAAGAACATGAGTCAAGATCCAGGACTCCTCTGTGTTTATGTATTATTCATCTTACACAAATGCAGAACAGAAGTTAATAATGGTTCAATAGATTTTGCAACATAGAGACATGACAAATTACAAGATTTGATAAGATGAACAGGAGAGTCAAAGGGAGATACTGTTTAGCTGGTAAGGAAGTGGTCTCAGTATATAAATTATCCAGTCAGTAAGAGATTCTTTCCTGTACGAGTCACAGCACAGAAGAGTTACAGATAAAGTGACAGTGGGTGATGATTTTAGTGTGCTGTTTGCTTCTTCCTCCCAAAAAAATGATGCAGGAGAGGTGCTGGCTTGGACATTTGGTGGTGCCAGCAGAGAGTGGCAAGTGAGGGTGGAATCTGACATTTGCTGGGAGATGTGCTGTGCACAGGAGGAGGATGTGCCATGTAGGAAAGTGAAAAGTATCTTCTAACACGTTCAGATGGGAGGGAAATCAAAGTGATGGGTGGGAGAAATGAGTTTGGCAGGCGGTTTATGACTTGGTACAAGCAGGAAGATGTTGGTTTTTCAAAGCTAGATTCCTAAGTGTTTCTGTGACTTCCTCAGAGAGAAGATCAGAATCTGGATGAAGGGTAAGGAAGGCAGTTGTGCTCCACTAGGATTGTTATCTGAAAAGAAAAATATAAAATACAGCCACAGTCCTAGTGTGAACACAGAGAGCATCCAGTCTCAGAGATGAGACCTCGATGGTGGTCACGAGGTTCTTGATGAACAGAGATGGAAGGTTTGGAGTAGGTGGGAGATGAAGAATTCTGGTTTATCCACATTCAGCCTGAACTGGCAGCTTGACATGAGAGCTCTGAGAGGGACATAAAAAGCTAACCAGCCCTGAGTTACTGAGCCAGAAATCTTTATCGGTTGTACTGTAGGGTGAGAAACACTTACTGCCATGTCTGTGAGCAAAGGTTACAGTGTGGAGTATTATTTGCTTCTCCTAATTTATTACACACTTCCCAATTCATCAAAGCACAATTTCCTTTTAGGTTGCTGAAGCAAAACCCTTATATTTCTTTTTTTTTTTTCTTTTCATGGAATACATTCTTTCTCAGCTTCATGAAGTTTATTTTTAAGAAATTGTGGGTTAAAAGTTTCTAATAACATCTTTTTCCAAAAAAAGTAATATTTCACTTCAAAGTGATGTGGCAGCATTCAGCTGCCTGCAGTCTGCAGCACCCATTTGGCTTTAGTACTTCTTGACATAAATCCCAAGAATAGCACTGGATACTGGGAAGTTCTGACTTTCACAATTATAACTGAGGCTGACTTTGTAATACCAACATAAAGACAATAAAGGGGGACCTTCTCATCCTCTACAACTCCTGTGGCCAGGTGGGGGTCAGTCTCTTCTCCCAGGTAACAAGTGACGGGGCAAGAGGAAATGACCTCAAGCTACACCAGGGGAGGTGCAGGATATTAGGAAAAATTTCTTCATGGAAAGAGTTGTCAAGCTTTGGAACAGGCTGCCCAGGGAAGTGGTGGAATCACCATCCCTGGAAGTGTTCAAGAAATGTGTGGATGTGGCACCTGGGGATGTGGTTTAGTGGTAGACTTGGCAGTGCTGCCTTAGTGGTTGGACTTGATGATCTTAGAGGTCTTTTCCAACTTAAATGATTCCATGATTCCATGAATGAGGCTTTGGTGGTTGTTCTGAGAAGTCCAGGATGCTGCTGTGTTTTATGGTATAGGTGTAGGAAGAGCGGCTGGAGCACTGCATTCATAGTGAGTGTTGCAGGTTTGGAAAATTTACATTGCAAACTCTTCAACTTTCCATTTCTCCAAAGGCAGTTTATTCAGGGTCTAGTTTCCTTGTCAGATATTTTTGGAATAAAGTTAATTGAGGATTGTAAAGTAATGCAGAGGGCAAAGTAGTGACAGAGAGTTACTGTTTGATAAATGAAGTGTAAGCAAATTGTTTTCATTCCAGAAGAGCCAGATGTTAAGTATTTCATCTGTGAATTAAGCAAATGGCAACATCTACAGTCTCTGGGCTGTATCTTGCAAAGCAGGGATTTTGAAAGGATGTCCAAGAGTCTTAAGGAATCGCTGATTGAACGTGATGGGGCCAATACAGCACTTTAGCTGAAAGGGTTGAGGCAGTCCTTGGTCAGGCAGGCAGGGGAATAGGAAATAGTTTTCTGCTGCACTGGGACAAGCATGACTCAAATACCATTCCAGTTCGTGTTTTAGTAAAGATATCAACAGCTGGAAAAGGCTCAGAGATCTAGGAAGAATTGTGAAAGCATGTGGATACACATTGTGGAGTTTACCAATCTGAAGAAAATATTGCGTAGTCAGTCTTTAAGGATTCACTAAAGAAGAAGAAAATCTCACGTCTTAGGGTTTTCCAGTCCTAGCATGCAAAGTTGTAAGGATATCCAGGGTGGGATTCCTCTGGTGAGATACAAACACCTGCACCTGAGCACAGTGACAGACATCTGTGAGCACAACACAGGCTGCACCCCATCCCTGGAAGTGTTCAAGGTCAGGCTGGACAGGGCTTGGAGCAACCTGGGATAGTGGAAAGTGTCCCTGCCCATGGCAGGGGGTTGGAACTGGAGGATCTATAAGGTCCTTTCCAATCCAAGCCATTCTGTGATTCTATGATTTCCTTTATAGTCAATTGAGAGGAATAAGCATTTCTGGACTGTAATTTATCTCCTCCTAAGGTGGATGTTTGAAAGAGGGGTCAAATGGACCATGCTGTGGAAGTGCCTTTCTCTCTACCTTGACAGGATGATGTGTGTGAGGAGTCCTTGTAGTGTGCAGCTTGACATTTAAGCTAGACAAATTCAAACTAGAAATAGGGCATATATATGTATAACAACATAACTAAGTGCTGAAATAGCTCAACCAGTGATTGTGACAGATTATCCATGACTGGAAATTTTAAAATCAAGAGGAGATGCTTCTGTAAAAGCCATGCTCAAGTTCAACCACAGCCTTTGGTTCTGGAGAGCCAAGTCAAGAAAATTGCGTGGGCTGTGTTATGCAGCACAGTGAGATTAGATGGTCCTTTCCATCCCCAAGGGCTATGAATCATCCTTTGTTGGTGCTTTGGTAAACTGTAAATGTAAAAATCCACTTTGATTACAGGTCAGCAGCTTATTCAATTTGAATTCCTGATGCTCACATGCATAGTTTCAAAGGAAAAAACTTGCTAAATATAGCAATTTCACTTCAGACTTAAAATTTTCTATACCTTTTCATTAGTTTTGTGTTACACAACAAAGTCTGACCTTTCTTTCTAAAACAAAAAAAAAGTAAACTTCACAACAATGTAACATAAATTTCTGGAAAGAAGCTGCTGATTATGTAATTGTGACATTTGCTTTTAGAAAAAAAAATTTGATTCTTTATTAGTACAGGTAGATTAGAAGAAAAAATGGGTATTGCTATTAAAAGCAAATGGAATAACCCTTTTTTAAAGCCCTCAGAAACTTTGGGTCATTATTTGTGTATGTGGCATCTCTATACATTCTTATAAATACTCATATTACTCCTATACTATGATTAAAATGGGCTAAATACACCACCTTAATTAGACTAGTGGAAATAACAAGTTATTTCCATTCTTTGAATGTCTTTGGCAAATTTCCATTGTGTCAACATAATTAAGATATATTAATATTAATCTGGTAAGTACTGTAACTTTACATAGTGGAAAAATAAAATAAAATGGACCATGAGAACATTTTTCAATATCAGTTTCAATTTTAATACTTTATGTTCTTGTGAAAAGTTACAAAAATGTGTTATTAGTTTATTACCCCATTAAGAAAACAATGCAGCAACAGATGCTTGTTACCCTGATTTTCTCAGTCTGTTTATGGGGATGTTTTATCAAAATGGGTCTTTTAAAAGTTATAAAGATGTAATACTCTCCTAAATTAGGTCATAAATGCCTAATGTGGAAAACTAATACATTTTATTATTTTTCAAGTATGGGGTTTATGTATATTAAAATATGCAGCTGTTAGGAAGTCTGGAGTGTGTAGAACAGAAACATATTGCATTACAAGATGTTAGTGTCTCTCTGAGTATGTACATTCTTTATGCACATACCCACACAAGCTTTTGGCATGTGGAAGAGACTACATTAACATTTTGGCTCAGTATTATTTTCTAATATACATTACCTTTTTATGAATAGATGTAAAAGCTAAATATACTGAGCACATACATGTATTTTACTCTGGGTTTGCCAATATCTTTCCTGCAGCCACATACACTCCTTGAGCAGGTAGATCAGAAATGCAAATGTGAATCACATTCAGTTCCAATTTCAGCAGTTTTTTGCTGTGTTTCTACACACATGGTAGATATTCCTGTATCAGGAACAGTAACAAGGTTATCTCTTAGTTTACACCTTGTTCTGTCTTCCATGCAGATCATGCTGGAATGGATTTGTGGTGAAGGAGGAGGAGGGCTTCAAACACCTGCTTGTTGCAGGTAGCTTGGTGGCCATGGCTGCTTTAGGAAATCACAGAGGCACAGGATGGGTCAGGCTGGAAGAAGCCACAGTGGGGAATCTGGTCCAACCTCTCTGCTCCAGCAGGGCCATCGCAGAGCACATGGCACAGGATTGTGTCCAGACAGTTCTGGAATATCCCCAGTGAGGGACACTCCACACCCTCTCTGGACAATCTGTTCCAGTGCTTGGTCACTGCACAGGGAAGAAGTTCTTCCTCACATTCAGGTGGAGCTTCCTGGGCATCAGTTCCTGCCTGTTCCTCTTGTCCCATTGCTGCGCCCCCCCGAGGCAGAGCCTGGTCCATCCTCTGCCCCCTCCCTGCAGGCACTGACAGACATGGGTGAGTCTCCTCTCAGTGTCTCTTCTCGAGGCTGAGCAGTCCCAGCTCCCTCAGCCTTTCCTTGTCAGAGAGATGCTCCAGTCCCTTCATCATCTTTGTCACCCTCCACTGGACCTGCTCTGTGAGTTGCACATCTTTCTTGTCCTGAAGAGCCCAGAAATGGCACAACCAGCTATATGATTCTATGATTCTGTGATTTTCAAAATTCCCCATAATTTAAGGTGGATAGACCAGTTGTCAAAGATGTTGCTGGACCTCAGACTTCATGTCTCCATTGAGGGAAGACTTTAATGGTCACAATAAATGCGTGTAAAGTGTAAACCAAATGTATGGCAGTGATGGGAGTGCACTGAATTAACAAGGGCCTGTTTCCCACACACACATATCCCCCCACTTAGCAATTTATATGTATAGGAAAATCTATGGATAGTATTATTTTATTATAGAAGGGAGAGAGGATTGCATAGTTTTATGGTATTTTATTCTAGTTATTGTGGCATCACTTGGCCACTTATCCAAGTGGACACATCCCTGAGCAACCTGCTCTAGTTGGACTAGACTCTAGTCTCTAGAGTGTCTGAGGTTCAGAGTGATGTTGAGAGCATATTTAGTTTGTGTAAACTCAAGTTTTTTGTCTTATCATCTTTCTCTGGATTCAAGACCTGCATTCCAAAGGCTTTAGAGATGTACCCATTCCAGTTCAAATCATGCTGTAGCACATTTGCCTCCCTTCTAACCAAGTCAGGAATTGCACATGGAGCCTTCATGCCATATAGTTCTAATTAACCTAATTGATCCCAGTAGCTGTGCTGCCAGCCACCAAAGTGTTGATAGGGCTTCTCCGGAAGCTCAGCTAGTCTGTCATCATCTGGTCTCAAAATGCAGTTCAGATGATCCTCCCCTTCCAGAACTGTAGGTTTTTATGAAGTCTGAAATTCAGACCAATGTGCAAAAGGCTGAATTTGCTGTCATATTCTCCTTTTCAACCTTTGCAAATAGGTGACTCTCTGGAGTGTCCCAGGTGTCACTCACATTAATGAAGCAGATCCTATGAAGACAGCATAAAATAAGCCATGCTTTCCTTACTGGGAATCCATGGTCAGCAGGGAGTTCAGTCGGCCCCTCTGCAGGAGTTTGTGCTTCAGAAATGAGTCGTTACAAAACTAGAAACTGGGGACGTGTTTTTCTGAGCGAGTTTCCTACGAGGTTGTTGTTCCTGGAGGTGAGATATGCCTGTTGCTTCCCCACAGCCCGATAACGTATCTTACGGGCTGCGTATTTCTTAATTTAGCACCGACTCCAAGTGTTCATAACAAAGTGGAGCAAGTCCTGGTAAACAGTTGTTTTATGGCTTCAAGGTTACTTTTCAAGATATTATTTTCGGGATTAAATATTTCAGAACCAGTTTGGTTATCTGCTTGTTGCTTCTTTCTAAGCCAAACTGAAAGGCATTAACACTTGTATGCTTTTCTGGGCTCAGGCTTCCTTAATAGAATATACCTTCTCTATTTGCCTTCCCCACAAAACTGAGAGAAATAATTGCAATAATAATAGTAATTATATTATTTAAATAATAATTATTCTATGTATTTTATAGTCATACTAATTACTAATATTAATACTATTGTTATTGCTATTATTATTGAAATTATTACTGTTATTTATTCTATCTGAGCATCGTTTTTCTCTGCTGCAAAACTAGATTTATTTTGGGCCTCTACACACCACTAATGCCAGTCCTAGGAGTGGTGGAGGAGAATGAATTTCCTGAGCTATGAGGTGCATTGCCTGTCCTGCAAACCTCATCCAGAAGCACAGCCCCAGGCGGTGCAAGGAGGGGTGTGCTAAACTGGCTGCAGGACCACCCACCCATGTGCTCCCTCTTGGCAGGGACCCAGATGGCTGTAGCTGTGCCAGTTGACTCCTGTTGAGGGAGGGTCCTGCTGTGGCTCATCTGCATCTTACGTATGTTTTTAAATACAGCAATATTTGGGGGTAGGTGAGTGTTGTGGGATGCACCTGCAGAGGATGCAGTCCAGTGCCTTGACTTGAATACACTGTGGTGTGATCTCTGAGCAAGGCATAAGGATGGTTCTCTGAATCCTTGTTGTGGTCTCAGATTTTATAAGTGTAATCTTTTTGTTATCCTGTGTATGAATGAAAGGGATTTGCTCTTCTGAACTGTTCACTTTCTGGCTTGTAGGGATTATAAATTCAGAACAGGTCATATTTTGGGATCCTAATTTGTAAAAAGAGATCTGTGCACTCTTGTTTCCATGCTGTGAATTCCTGTCTTTAAGGTGCAGCCAGCTGGGAGGGTTTCTTGTATGGCAAGTCACTCACTAAGAATAGAATTGTATAATCATGGAATGGTTTGGCTTGGAAGTGACCTTAAAGATCATCTGGTTCCAAATCCCCTGCCATGAGCAGGGACACCTTCCACAAACCCCATCCAACCTGGCCTTGGACACTTCCAGGGATGGGGCAGCCACAGCTTCTCTGGGCAACCTGAGCCTTGGCCTCACCACCCTCACATAAAGAATTTCTTCATAATACCTGACCTAGACCTGCCCTCTGTCAGTCACTGAAAAAAAGGAGCTACAGTTCCAGGACTTTCCATTAATAGTCTGATTTGTTGACAACTGGTTTGATATTTAAAGGAAGCCAGTAATAATTTATCATTTGATGAAAATGCTTGTAATTAGTCACTCTTTTTCTTCAGAAAGCTCAACTTTATGTGCTAAAATAACATCTATAATCAAATAAATTATGGAGTTTTATATGGTTAAACTAAAGAAGTTCAGATTTTCCAGAACAAGGAGGTTGGAATTCATCTTGCCAAATGCAGGCATGTAGGAGAGGGCACTTCCAGGGATGCGTGTCCTTCCAAACAGCATATTTCTCAGCACTGACTGGAAGTGGAGGGAGGTGACAGCTCAGACTGAGAGATATCTGTGGTCTAAATTAAATAAAGTTAATTGATGTCAGTGCACCTTAAATAAGTGGAAAATATTGTGGGATGTCTTATTTTATTCAATATAGAGGGTGATAGCATTGTAAGGTCTTAATTACAGGTTTGTCACATACAGTGCAAATTACTTTTGTTTTATTAAGCATAAAATATTGATGTCATGTCATTTTTATATTTAGAATACTATTTTTCCATTTTGGTTTCATATCTCAGTACCTGTTAGTCATTTTAAAAACAGTTTTGATATCCATTATGGCTCTGAATTTCCTTACCGGTTTTATAATCACATTTTATTAGTTACATAAATATATTTTCTTTCTCTCTCTTTCAATTGCAGAGAGATCTCATAGTACTTAGTGAAAACACTTTAAGTTATAAGTTGATTTTTCTGTAGTTTTTTCCATCTCATGTTAATACTATTTGAAAACTCTACATAGATAGAATATTTTGTTTCTAAGTATTTTGTATGGATTTTTTTAAAAACATTTTTTCTATGCCATGTTATTACATCTTAGCCCTTTAAACAAGTTATGTGTCAAGAATTAGATAGAAAAATTAGTATGTTTAATAGGAATGAGATTCAGTGTTATGAATGGACAGATATTTATTTACAAGGCAAATACCCGAATACAGAAAAATGTGGCACCCAGACGTTTAAAGTAATTGATGGGTTTGATAATTCATTATGTTGTTGGAGATTTCTCTCATTTGTTGCCACATTTGTTAAGGTGACACCCCAAGGCCCTTAAGTGGAACCTGAAACCTCATTGAGCTGAGCAGTGTGTGAATGCAACTCTCATTTTACATGTGTGAAGTAGATTAAAATGAGAAATACTTAGTTGGAGCTGCGAAAGACAGCAATGGAGAGGCAGGATCAGAGGGAGGAGGTGAGTGAGCAGCCCCAGGGCAGATGTGAGCTGTCATTAGCTCAGTCCAGCACAGAAACTACCTAAACCCAGAGAAATAGATGGAGCCTGAATTACTGTAGATCCCAGAGAAAAGGAAGAAGCAGGAAGCAGGTCTTTTAAAGGGAAATCCTAAAGGGATCATGAGAAGTGGAAGGTGAGTGGGGAGAGAATGAAGTCACAGCTGTTAAAGGAAGCTGGGGTTTTAAGGAGATAGAATCAGAGAATAGTTTTGAGTGGGAAGGGACCTTTAAAAGTCATCTAGTCCAACCCCCCTGCAATGAGCAGGGGCACATCCCATTAGATCATGTTGTTCTGAGCCCTTTCCAACCTGACCTTGGATGTTTCCAGGGATGGGGTATCCACCACCTCTCTGGGAAACCTGTGACATTGTTTTACCACCCTCACTGGAAAAAACTTGTGCCTTACATCTCATCTAAATCGACCCTCTTTTGGTGTAAAAGCATTACCAGTTGTCCTATCACAATAGGCCCTGCTAAAAGGTTTGTTCCTGTGTATAACTGTGTCCAAAGCAGCTAATTAATGTGAACAAGGTTTGCTAAATACAGTGACGTAACTCTTCCTTTTTATGCACATAATAGAAGTATGACATTGTGTAATAGCTGTAAAACAATCCAGAGCATTTCCAGGGGATTATTGCATATCTCAGGTAGCTGAAGTCATCCAGCCTTTTGGCTTCATGCCTTAAAACACTACCAGAGACATGTTATAATCGTCCAGAAATGCCCTGCCTGTTGCGAATTACAGCTTAACCCAAAATACTCAGTACACTACACATATACCCAGAAAAGGGAATTTAACCAGGTAATGTACATGTTTTAAAAAATAAAACAAAATTTGACTATGAAGTTCAATATGATCTTCCACAAACTGAAGAGACAATTTACCTCCCCATCTGGAACAGCTCCAGAAAGTGCTTCCTGGTTTGCAATGTCGTTTCCTTCTGTCATTAGTAGTCTTATTGTCTGATTGTATTTGTCTTTTCTTTCTTTTCCCTTATTTTTGAATTTGTTTTTTTGGCACTTTGTTGGATCCCTGAAGTGCCTCCTATGCTTTGTGACACTCAAATGTGGGATGTGATTATAGCAACAAAGTGTAAAGAATATAAGCCCTTTGAGACTGAACAGAAAAAATTGAGGGAAAAATAAATAATGACTAAAACTCTGCCACCATCACTGTGATGTTTCTGTAAATTACACTTCCCAGGAGGAGGTTTTCCTGTAACAGAACTCTATCTGATTCAAGTATTCATGTATTAAACTGTCTCAGTGATAGGATTAAATAATAAATACTAAGATGATGAGGGGTCTGAAGCATCTCTCTTATGAGGAGAGACTGCAGGAGCTGGGCCTGGTTACTCTGGAGAGGAGAAGGCTGAGAGGGAATCTTATTAATACATAAAAATATCCCAAAGGTGGGTGCCAAGAGGATGGTGCTAGGCTCTTTTCAGTGGTGCCCAGGGACAGGATGAGGAGCAGTACAAGAAGCTGCACCTCAACATGAGGAAGAACTTCTTTACAGTGAGGGTGGCAGAGCACAGGAACAGCTGCCCAGGGAGGTTGTGGAGTCTCTCGCTCGGGACATATTCCAGACTCACCTGGATGCATTCCTGTGTCACCTGCCCCAGGTGAACCTGCTTGAGGGGTTGGACTGGATGATCTCCAGAAGTCCCTTCGAACAATTCCGTGATTCTGTGAAATGTCATTATTTATTTATTTTCCTGTCTTCTCTTACATGAAAGATGGAACAGTAGATCCCTGTTTACCTTCTTTCTAACTTTTGGTGCTGTTGATCCCCTCTAAACTCTGCCATCCTGGGCCCTTCTCTGTCTCATCCTGATCAGAAGCTTTCTTAGCCCAATGTTTTTATTGTTTTTATTGTCTTTACCAGCCCTGTGATAGTTTTCTCTGAATCAAGCAAAGTATTCCCTGCTGGACAGACTGAAGGAGTAGCCAGCAGCCAGGCACACCTTCTGTTGTTTCTTTTTCCTCAGCTGCCTTGTTTTTGTCAGATAAAATTGCAAGCCAAAATCAAATTGTAATGTTTTCTGATATTAACTGTAATATGATGTCTTCTACCTTGTAGGCAGTGTAGCCCAAGCTGGCAGGCTGCCTGTCCTGAATCACAAGGACACTGCTTTCCTGGGAGGCTGTGTCAGATAAAGCCCTTTGCTCTTCTGGAAGTGAAGGCTATTTTTCCCCCCTCGTTAACTGAACAAGACCTTATCAGCATAGAAACACAGCCTGCATGGCAGCACAATCATACCTGTTTTCCCTCATATTCGACTTCCTCACCAAAGCATATTTCTCCTGTGGGTATTGAAATAATGGCTTTTAAGGTAGAAAGTCTGGTGGCTCACACTGTGGCTATTAGCTGCTCAGTTAGGACACTTCTCCAGCTATCTGGGCTGAGGTTTTCAGAGGAGCTGAGGGAGCTGACTGCATAAAGCTGTGTCTGCACTGGGAGATTAACTGTGTCTGCTCTCTGACACTGAGGCCAACGAGCATGGTATGGCCCATGTTCATATTATTCAATTTTCTTATTCTCCAAAGTAGGGTGGCCACCTCCAAAGTGCCTCCTGAAAAGGGTTTCTGGCCTCCACATCCCTCTGACCTGTGTCCTGGCATGGGGGAATGGTAATTTCCCTATTCCAAAAGCATTCCAGTCAAGTGTAAAGGGGGTTTTTGAGAGTCTGGGAATATTCCCTGAGAATGTTTGAACTCGAGGTCAAGTCATAATATGTTGACTGCCCTAAAACTGAAGTTTTAAGCCCTGGCCCTCAGAGCAGTCACAGAGATGGTTTCATGGTGTTACCATGTGTTGTTTGAGCTATTAAAAAGGTGTCTTCTGCTCACTGACCTTATGTGGTCAATTCTGGTTTATAAGTAAGTAATTCTAAATTATTGAAATATAGAAAATGCAGTTATCTTGAAGAACTGCACAGCTCTGGCATGTTAGATCCCCTTCAACAGCATTCATCTTTTTCTGTAGAATCACAGAATTGTTAAGGTTGGAAAAGACCTTTAAGATCAAGTCCAACCATCTACTCAGCACCACCACGTTCACCATTAAACCATGTCCTCAAGTGCCATACCCACACTTTTGGAAGTCTTCCATGGATGGTGACTCCACCACTTCCCTGGGCAGCCCCTTCCAATGCTTTGCAGCTCTTTCTGTGGAGAAATTACTCCTAATACCTAATCTAAACCTCCCCGTGTGCAACTTGAGGCCATTTCCATAGGATGTTTATTAACAAAATTAAAAATAATCAGAATATCCTAGTCTCTCATTTTGTAGCTATCAGCATGATATAAGGTTGTCCTGACTTGCTGCTTGCTGCAGGCGTCACTGCTGCTTAGCCCAGGGTTGTCTGAACTGCAGGGATTGATGATAATGTTGTCAACAAGTAGAATACAATCTTGTTTTGCCATTTTGCTTTCCTGTAAGAACATCTTTTGTCTTCTTTAATGTCATTAAAGGCCAGGTTGGATGGAGCCCTGAGCAACCTACTCTAGTGGAAGATGTCCCTACCCATGGCAGGAGGGTTGGAACTAAATGATCTTTAAGGTCCCTTCCAACCCAGACCATACTGTGATTCCATGACTGGGGGGATTGGTGTCAAACCATGCTTTGATCAAACACTGTGTGGCTGCAGCTGTTGTTCCTGTGTACCCTGACATGGTCTGTATGTTTCCTATATGTTCCTGGTGGTCACAGACCTTCTCCAAAGCTTCTGTTGGTTTCTGATGCAGGCTCTAGATATCTCTTGTATAGACTGGTTATGTTTTCACACAATTCTTCTGTGTTTTCTATACCTATAATGAAGTCACAGCACTTGCTGTTTGACATCAAAGCCTGTTGCCGTGAGAATGAGCGTAATCTAGCAAATAATGACCACATTGTGGGTGCAAGCAAGGAAAAGAGAAGGCCAGTTACAAAGCAGAACCTTTTTCATTTACACAGCAATGTTTTAATAACCAGCAGATTTTGGGGAAAGGGCTGGAAAAATAGTAAAAAAGATAAATGTACTTATGTTTCAATGTTGAGATTTTTTTAACGAGTACAAAAGTTCACTTCTACATATTAAAATAAAAAATACCCTTGGATTTTGGGCAGGATCCTGAGAGAGCTATTGACATTCCCAATCAATGCTTGTCAGGATATTTTCTTTTTTTCCCCACCAGTCCTTCTATTAATGCAAACCTCCTTAGCTGCACACTTGAAGCTGCCCAGTGTGATAGCTTTACCACAAAGGGCTTCTGTGTATTCCAGGAGTCAGGATATAGCACTCTTCTGACAGAAAATGCCCTGTAATGAAGGTGAAGCTCAGACATTATTTATTCCAAATACAGAATCTTTCCATCTGCCAGTTTATAGAGGCTGAGAAATTGTTGAATTTGGAGATTGGCAAATAGAAATTACAAGCTCGACTCTGAAAATATTCCCTCCTGGAAAACAAGTCTGATTCCCTCTTGTGAGCATTATCCTTATGCAGCATTAGATTGGTATGGAGGAATTTTGAAGGTGGACAGTTTTGGTCATAAAGACACAGCACCACCCACTCCTGGAACAGGGCAGCCGATCCTGAGCTCGGGTGCCTGGAGAGAACAGACTGTCACTTGTGTTGAGTTGCGTGGAATATTTTTTGTGTGTTTCTTAACCAGGTCCACTTTTTAGGCTGCAGCAGGTTAAAGTTAGAGCTGTGCAAATTTTGAGAAGCCTATGTCCAAACTAAGGCTGGCTTGCTTCCAGGAATGACTGGAGCTGGCAAATTTAAATCATTTTCAAGTTGGAGCTGGTTTTTTTCTGGGTTTTATGTCATCACTTATGAGTTAAAACTGAGGAAAAACCTGGTTGTGACCAGTTTAACCTCTTTTTGCCTCCTGCCTTGGTCCAGGAGTATTTTTTCTGTATGTGTGGCTTCTTTGTTGAGAACTAACCACTGATGGGATTATACCATGTGTGGAGCCTCTGGAATGGCCCATCTAATAAAGCTGGGGATTTTAAAGCTTTTATTTTAAACCTTTATAGAGCATCAGTTGCTGATGTATCTGGAAGAAAGTGGTTTTCAGAACATTTTCTTTAAAATAAATTATTTTTCCACTTTATATTTTTATGCAGTTCAGATATTAAATGACAATTTGAAAATTAACTGACATTACCAACACCTTGGGACGTGGCACCCTTTTGCTGCAATAATGAATTAAAAGTTTCTTAGCACATGGTTTTTCTGAAGTATTCCTGTGGTAAGGGGATAATTTATATACATGAAATTAAAGGTGAAATCACTCTGAAGCCCTAAATCAGTGCCTGACTTTGTCCCTGCCCATGGCAGAGTGATTGGAACTAGATGATCTTTAAGGTCCCTTCCAACACAAACCATTCCATAATTTATGAATGGTTATGAATGTGGATGGTTATTCTGAAGAGATCTTGAGAAGCTCTGGAGGTGTTGTGATCATATCATGGGAATCTGAGGAAACAGTTTACTTCAGTAAAATACAGGTGCCTGCTTAGGACTTGACCTTTTGATGAGCTGTCCAAACATTTACTCAACTCTCACAACAGCATCATGAAGTAGAGGATAAATATTATCTCAATTTTATGGACAAGAAGGTGAGCACCAAGAGAGTCTGGATTAAAACTCAGGAATTTGTGGCATGTAGTTGCTTGCTTAATCCATTTGACCATGGTGTTTGGTGTGTCAATAGTCCTGTGCCCTGTAAATTAGACAAAACCTTTAAAATACCAATTACTTAGATAAGCAGGAGTTCAGTTCTCCCTGTGTAAAACAGAGGTGGAGCCACTTCACATCATCATCACCATCATAGCCTAACTTGGTGAATTTTTTCCATATTTGTCTTAAAGTGAGGATTGCTCTTGAATATGGTAGTGTATAAAACAAACCTTATTCTGGAGGAAGGGGAGCTCAGAGAAAAAGATGATATTTCCATGTTAAATTAAGTAGATAATCTCTTTAACTGTAGTTTACCAAGGCACACTGTTAGGGAAGCAATACTGTATGTGTAATTATCTTGGTGCTATCATGTTTGCATACAGAGAATTTACATTTGGTTTATGCAGAATAGAATTGATGAAGCATTTCTATCATGTACACCAAGTCCTTGTGATGTTTTCTGTTACCCCCTAGTTGAAACAAGGCTGAAAATCACTATGGAAATGACAAAGGCGGCCATCCTCATCTCTCCCAAAGTGCAGTGGAACTGAAATAATACAGGACAAGAGGGCAAATGTTGAGAACCGGAAAAACAGAGCAGCATGAAATGTCAAACCACATTTTTAAGGCACTTTTTACTATATTTCCATAAGTGCATGAGGGAATTATGTTGCAAATACTTGAAACTGTTTATTTTCATTTTTGGCTTGATTTTCTAGCATTGAAAAAACCCATGTCTAATGATCTTGAGTATTCTTAAAGAAAAAAATTATATTTTACATAATGGTTTGCATGTGTGAGTTCCCTCTGGCAGGAGGGCTATAATTAGCCTGTCGTCCCTCAGAGAAGAGACTATCTGTCTTAAAGATGCAACAGTGAGTCTTGGCTGCTAGAGCTAGGAGCAGAACATTGTGATTTTGTTCAAAGATAAACATTATCCCTTTTCACTTATTCATCTTTCTCCTCTTCCTGCTTCTTTGGCTCCAAGCTAGCCTGGAGAAGCAAGGGACAGCTGGGCACAGTTTTCTTCCTTCCTCATTCAGCAAGGCATGGCGAAAGTTCTTGGCTTCTTGACATCAATAACTTTACTTCAACTCAACTTGGACCTGTTTAGGCAGCCTTTCAAAGTTAGAAAGGTATGATAAAAGGGGACTGAAATTCCTGTTTTACTAATAAAGTAGCAGATTCAACTAAGGCACACTTTCCTTTGGAATTGTCCATGTACTGCCTGGGAGAGTCATATAATCGTTCAAGTTGGAAAAGACCCTGGAGATCATCAAGTCCAGCCATTACCCCAGCACTGCCAGTCCACCACTAAACCATGTCCCCAAGTGCCACATCTGCACATCTTTTAAATCCTTCCAGGGATGGTGACTCCACCACTGCCCAAGGCAGCCTGTTCCAGAGTTTAACAGGCCTTTCTGTGAAGAAATTTTTCCTAATGCCCAAACTGAACCTCCCCTGTGCAACTTGAGGCCATTTCTTCTTTTTCTGTCACCCCCACCTGGCTACAAGCTCCTGTCAGGGAGCTGTAGAGAGTGAGAAGGTCCCCCTGAGCCTCATTTTCTCCAGGCTGAGCCCTCTCAGGTCCCTCAGCCACTCCTGCTGCTCCAGACCCTTCACCAGTGAGCTGAGGATGTGGAATATTGTTCCTTTGCACAATGTTACTGTAGCCATTAAAAGACAATCAACCAGAACAGGGTGGTGGCAGACAGTGTTCTGTGTTTCAGCCTTTTGTGGTCTCGTTACTAAAGGAGAGTAATTTTGGTAGAAAGGCTTTGCTGCTTTTGGATATCCATGTGTGTCCTTGATCAGAGGAGGGGGAAAGAGAAAAGGAAAACTCAAAACCACCCCAGAGTCAGAAAAATACAACTGGTTTGAGCTGGCATAGATGTGCTGGTGTGTGTTAACTCTTGACATTATCATGCCTGAGGTTTCATTTCCAGCATTGACAAAGAAAGCTGTAATGCAGGACGTGATCATATATGGAATTCTTCCAGGGCAGCTACAATGGCCAGCATTGGCAGGGACTGGGTAGGAAGGTGAGGTTTGCATGGGAACCAAAGTACATTGAATTTCATTTTGAAGACTGTCATTACGTGTGCGAGTCCATCAGAGAATGTGTTGATGTGCTGGGGAAGACTAAATGCAGTGACAAGGACATTTCTCCACGGATAATCATCTGTGCAGCAGGTTCCTTGAGTGTACCTGTTATCAAATTCTTTGACTTGTGTCATATCCATTTATTCTTGAGCTTTCTTTGTAATGATTTTGCTGGTGCTGTCCTT
The DNA here is from genome assembly GCA_035583155.1 of Acropternis orthonyx. Classification (NCBI taxonomy): domain Eukaryota; kingdom Metazoa; phylum Chordata; class Aves; order Passeriformes; family Rhinocryptidae; genus Acropternis; species Acropternis orthonyx. The sequence continues at coordinate 111,729,148 of JAWWEU010000111.1, forward strand.
CTGCCCCTCTTCTCTTCTATTTTGTGTAATTAGTCTGAACAGTATAATTTTCTTTTCTTATGTCTTGCAACCTTTCCCTCTCAACCCCTCTGCTTTCCTGATACTTTCCTTTGCCAAATAGTCAGAGATTTCACTCAGTTGAGTTCCTATGTAAGCTATAATTTTATTCTATTATGAGTGAGCACTGCTACTGCAGGCCTGGAACTGATTACTGTTTGCATATATCCAGCATCACCAGCCAGAGAGTCAAAGACCAAGGAGACTTCTCAGAACCTTACAAGGATTTCAAAATCACCTTGTTTTTCTTTACAGTTCCCCCTTTTCTTGGGAGTTTATTTTTTCTTTCAGTTGTATCTGGAATTCAAAGGCCAAGTTCATATTTTGAAAAGTTGTTGTAGATACTGTGTGCCTTCACAAACAGTCCAAAACCTAAAATCTCATTTTAAATTAGCAGCTATTTCCTTTCTTGGATATCCAAAAAAGGCCTTGATTAGATCACCATGAACTCTGATTTTGCTTTTCTGCAGTGTATTTCAGTCTTGGAGATTGACAGACCTTTGCTGCGATGCTGAGAGCAAAGCTTTTTGTGTTTTGTGTTGGTACTTGGCCTTGGATGAAACAAATACTTCTATTGTTTGGGGAATATTTCAGTACTTTGTTTCTCCTCCCAGAAAGGAGAAATCCCAAAAATAAAATAAATAAATCAGTCATTTAGAAAAATAAAAATATTACAAGGAAACAGAGGGGCTTTTTTAAAATAATAATAAAAAAAGCTATGAAAGGTTGTGCTCTTCTGAAAGTGCAAGCTGAAATTTCTAGTGATTGTTTTTTCCCTTTATAAAAGTTATATGCTACTGTTGTGTTTTGAAAAGATGGGATAATTAGGGATTGTGATATAGAAGTGGTCCTACTGGCCAGTCTGATACCTCTTCTGTCTTTCAGCTCCTGAAAAAGAATAGTTACAGGAATTATGATTTGAAAAATGGAGAAAACCATGGTGAACTGACTTACTTCACTGTCCCAATCACTTGCCTGAAGAGCTCCATAATAAATCTTGGTTTGCCATGATCACTCAAGCATTAACCTTTTTACTCTCCAGGAAGTTTCCTCAGCAGAAATAAAAGATATTCTGAAGTGACCATTGATCTGACCACCTTCTTGCTGCTTTTTGCTCATTTCTTAGTAGTACCTATTCCACACAGAAGCACTTTTTGCTGAGAATGGCAATGCTGGTCTGGCAGCTACAAAAAAAACCAACTTAAGTGGCCTTGTGTGGAATTACGTGTCTCATTTTCAGCCTCCTGTAGCGTAAAATGCTTAATTGGCCTCTATCTGTGGGCTGGGTAAGTGGGTGCAAGTTTTGAAGGTACATTGCTATTCTTCTTCCCCTTCACTGTATGTTGAAGGTCATTGACTGGAAATGAAGGGTTAAATCAACTATCCAAATTGTAAAATTTTGTGCAACATCCAGTTCTGAATTGTGAATTCCGTTATTTTTTAGGTCGGATTTGTTATCCTTTCTGTGTGTCAGTGTCTCCCCTTATCTGGAACTCTTTTGTTTCTGAATTGATCTTTTCAGGATGAGCCAGGTGAATTGATCTACGATATTAATTATTTCCCAAATAATTCCCAGAACTGAAAAAAAGGAACTCTCTGGACTGTAGTACCTTCTGATCAATGCCCTTGTTTTTCAGATAATGGAATAATGTTCAGCTATTGTTCAACTAAATTAATTTCTCCTATTACTGTTCTGCAATTATTTGCTAAATCTTGATACTCTGTTCTTGACTGCTGCTGGCATGAGGTTCCTCAAAGTTGGGGAGGAACTGGACTGTGACTGCTTTAGGAATTTTAGGAATTAGGCAGTGACTCAGTAACCTGGTCTAGTGGAAGGTGTCCCTGCCCATGGCAGAGGGGTTGGAAACAGATCATCTCCAAGGTCCCTTCCAGCCCAAACCATTCTATGATTCAATGATTCTATGCTTTTGCAAGCAGCACAAAGAGGAGCAGATGTGTAGAAGACAAATGTTTGATGCTGACCCGACATGCACACGAGGACTGTTTCAGAGGGGTTTGCTTTCTCTGCAGCACTAGGCCAAGTCTGGCCCCGGTGACTGAATGCCTGTTAGAGGCTGGAGTGCATATTTTGATTTGGTTTTGTCCAAAAAGAGACCAGTTATTGTGCTCTGAAATCATGCCATGGTGCAAAATGATGTGCAGTAATTGGGGATGAATGGGGGATTTGTTTCAAACCCCACCCCTGATCCAAACTAAAACACTTCTGTAGAAGTATCTTTTTGTACCTGACTCAGACATCTCAGTAAATCCAATAATGGGTTTCTCTGGATCAGCTGGTACTTGAATATTTCTGTGCATGTGGCTAAAAGGCTTCTTAACTTACCACTTGGATATGTTGTTTTCACATTAATGGCACCATTATTGTGGAGACAGTTGTGATTGCTGTTCTTGTAACTTGTATTTATGTAGTAAAGTAATACCAGAGAAATTCAACTTAGAAATAAGGCACAAAGCACTTTGCAGTGGAACAAAGTACCAAGTGAAGTTCTGCATTGTCTAGTTCTTGATGACTCCAAGTGGAGGTCAAATGAACTTCTGGAAAATATGCTTTTGTTAAACTGGTTACTGGCCCAAAATAAGGGCAACTGGCTGAAATTCTGTGGTCTGTGGTACACAGGAGGTCAGACTAGATGATCTAATTTTCCCTTCTGACTTTAAACTGTATGAACTGAAAGTGAGCAATTCCCCTGATTACAGGGCACTTCTGGTCTCTGAAATCTGCAGGGTCGAGCTGTCAGCAAAGAACATTTTCTATTCTGCCATCAAATTAAGAAATTAATTTTAGGATATGATGTGTATAAGCAAAAAAGGAAAAAAATCCTCACCACCCATAGCAGATTTAGATGAGGCCAACTGTGTATTGTAAACTTAGCCTTTGGTCTTGCTTATCGCAACTGAGATTCCAAATCAGAGCTGAAACAGGACTTCGTTTTAGAGTTCCAGTGCCAGGGAGGTTAACGGGTTATTGACAGCTTTAGGAATGAAATGTCAGGGAGGAAATGAGAGCAAACATGGATCATGAGCCAGCACACAGCATGGCTGGTTTTAATAGAGGCAGCAGATCCTCTGTAGTAACGCCTCCGTTAATAGAGCTCTTATCTGCTTCCAGATGGCCTGATCATAAACACTCATAGCCTGTGCAGGGTCCTATAATTTATCCTGATCCTTTCCTCCTTTGGATTCACCCAGAAGGAAGGCAAGTGGTACCACAGCCATCCCCAAAGGTTTTCTTTTTTTCTTGCCAGGAAGTGTGGGGTGGGGGCAGAATTACATCTGGGGGCTGTGGAGCCCACCAACAGAGACTGCTCTGAGTCTTGATGGCACAGGAGCATCCAGTGCCATTCTGAGCTGCTTCCCGCTCTCCTCACTGTTTCACTCAGACTGGGCTGATCCATGCCCCGTATTGGAAGGCAGATTGCAGCTCCTTTGCACCCCTTTTAGGTCCTCAATCTGACTCTTCATTTTGTCTTTTTCTCTTTAAGTCAACAGGCAACCTGGTCTAGTGGAAGGTGTCCCTGCCCATGGCAGGGGCTTGGAAATAGATGATCTTTTAAGATCCCTTCCAATCCAAACCATTCTAGGATTCTAGGACTGAAGTTTTACTCAACCACTGCAAAATCATCATTACAGATAAAAACTTGGAAAACCAGGAAGTAGGAGATATTTCTAACTGTATTCTTGACAAAGCATATTTCTTGAAAAAAATTGATAAACTCCCTTAGTCTTCATAGTAAGTAAAGGTTTGAATACATTTGAGAAGCAGATAAATAAGGGGTGTCTCCCAATGAGCAAAAATATATTTTCCTGTGTACTAATAAAAAGATGCAGCACTGTGGAAAAGCATGTCTCAAAATATACTGAAATGGTACAAGATTCTTTTCAGAACACTCAGATCTTAATGTTTCTAGGAAGTAGGAGATACAGTTGGCAATTCTAAAAAATTTCCTCATTGCAAAATACATTCAGAACTTCTGCACTTCTCAGTTTAGATCCCTGGGTTACCTCAACAAGCTGATATGTGAAAAAAGGTATCTGCTGTTGGCATTTAAGTGAATAAAAAATGACCAGCATGCATTACCAGTGTAATTCTTTGCGATGTCTGTCTTACACATTTTGGAGGAAGAAGTGGGAAAAGAAAGGATCCAGTTTCTGCTAAGCTCTGTTTGGTTTTGAACTGTTTGGGTATTTCCGAATGCCAGTTCTGGTGTCTTAAATTGTGCTTTCATCGAGAAGATGGTAATTCAAAATAGTTGGTTGAATTTTGGATAGTGAATCGGCAGGTCTCTTCATCTCTCTCTCTCTCTTTTTTTTTTTTTTTTTTTTTTTTTTTTTTTTTTTTT
>JAWWEU010000111.1:111733665-111756917 GCA_035583155.1 Acropternis orthonyx
TTTTTTTTTTTTTTTTTTTTTTTTTTTTTTTTTTTTTTTTTTGAGGGAGAAAGGGGGATTTGTAAGTAAAGACCCATGATTTATAGAATATTTTGTTTCAATTATTTTGACTTTGCCATTCACCTCTCTGACCTAGAAAATCTAGAGTGCTTTAATGACTCATGCCTTTGTTAGAAACTTATTATTTGGCTCTTTTTGGAATGGTAAGTCAAGTATGTGGCATAGTGTAAGGAATTTTGATACAATTTGCTTAGAGGGGCTGTTGCTTGACAAACCTTTTCTGAACAGGCTACATGGTAACCAAGAAGCTGAAAGTCTCAACGTTGGAATGGATAATGGACAATAGATGCTTTCACTTCTGGTGTCTGTTCAAGTCCAGTCTGTCAAAGGCTGAAAATTGTTCCCTTTTCAGACTGGACAAGTGGGCTGTGAGTAAGCAGTTGGTTGACTCTGCCTGGTGCCTGATAAAATTTGCCCACAAGACAAAAATACCACCCCACTTGGCAACCTGGCCAGTCGTTTCAAAAGCCAAAGCTGAATCAGCAGCTGTCTTTGCCATATTCTCTTCCAGATCAGGATCACGAGTTTTATTGTGTCTATTTACTTATTTATTATATTTTGTGGTCCCCTGTTTTGATCTCTGTAACACCTGTCAGAAATAATATATGGAACACAGCAAAAAAAGGTTGTTTCCTTGAGGATGGACCCTACAGAGAGCCGGGATCAATGAGTCACCCCATAAACAGCACCCTTTGAGGATAAATATCACCCCAAAACACTCTGCATTTGCTAAGCGCTCTGGGAGACTCAGTCATGTGTTTTCAGTTGACCTATGTCCAGCTAAAGACAAAGGGAGGAAACACACAGCAATTAAGGGATCCAAATTTATCAGGGATAACTAGAAGTTTGGTAGGAATGATGGCTTGTGAGTTCATCCAGTCTCAGAGCAAACCTCAGGACCACCATTTCTGGGACAGAAGTCCCAGCGTTTCACAAGGGGAATGTTCCCACAAAGGTGAAGTCGTTTTGAGCAATTTCTTCAATGGACGTGGCACCAGCTTCTCTCGGACATGCAGGTGGTGACTGGTCTTTTTTCCTCCTCTCCCTCTTGCTTTCTTTTCTTTAAGCAAACTGATTACTGGCTAAAATAAACCTTAAATAACATCTACTTAAACTTTTCTTCTGTGCTTTTTCATTATTATTTCCTTCTCAGCTTTTTTAAATGTGCACCATCATTGACTCATTTCTTAGAAAATACAAGATATTCCCCAATAACCTGATATATTTTCATTTTCTTCTCCTAACAGGTTTTCCTGGTCACCTTTTTTTGCTTCTCAAAACAGCATTTTTTTTACAATTCTCTGTTACCAACTCTATTATGTATAACTTAAATCTTTCCTTCTGTTTATTCCTGTCTTTGCCCTTCATTTCTGCTTACTCACCCCGGCTTCCCAGCCCACACTCTTATCTTTTCATAAATCATCATTTTCACTCACTTTTGCCCAGTGTATCTCTGTCTCTGCTGTTTTTCTTTGCAACCTTATTTCTTTAGGTCCTTGTCTCTCACTGACATCATCTCTCTGTGAAGAAGCAAAGGGTTCCTGTGTCTTGATGTGCTTCCATCCAAAACTTACTTTATCCTCTCCCACCTATACAAATACAGCTGTATAACTATATTTGCAGTTGCTGTAGAAACTGTTGCTGGTTATGATAGTTGTAGGACGGAAGAAGAGTTTTGGCAATACCAAAGGGGACACTCCAGTCTTTATGAAATGGAGCAGGGGAAGCATAAACACCAATTTGGAGTAGCCAGCAGTTGGCACCTGGGGCACAATAGAGCCCTCAAAACCTTGAGTGAGCTTTAGTACTTCTCACAATCTTAAGTCCAGTCTTCGTTATTAAATGGAAATGAAATGTTTAGTCGTAATTATTCAGTTTGCTTGAAGAAAACTAAGCAAAGGAAAAAACTAGGAAAGAAATGCTGTTATGAGGAGCAGAAAAAGGTGAACAAGAAAATAAGCTGAGAGAAGAAAATGAAAATATATCAGGTTATTGGGGAGTATCTTGCATTTTTTAAGAAATGAGTCAATGGTGGTGCACATTTTAGAAAGCTGAGAAGGCAGTAATGATGAAAAAACAAAGAAGAAAAGTTTAAGTAGATATTATTTAAGGTTTGTTTCTGAGTCTACATAATGTTTTAGCCACGTAGCTCCTGGTGAAACGATCATGAGTGAAATACCTAAGATCTGTAGCTGGCATTCAAAATCTCAACATTAGAGGATGTTTTGTAGAAATCTTAAATATTGTATTACTATTATGCAATAATATATAATAATGGTAAAATATACCAACTAGTATGTATGTATATTACTAATATTGGCTGGCATGAAGAAATAATGATCCACTTATAAATTAAATATAGACCAGCACAGATGTTTTTCCATACCTTGTCTAAAACCAAAAGCACAGGGAAATAAGCAAAAAGGATTTTTTTTTTAATCAAACTGCATGCATGTTTGGTTTCTTTTTTATTTTCAAGTTTACTGCTTTTGAGAGAAGATAATTATGTGTTTTGAGAAGGGAATAGTTGAGATGAGGAAATGCCTCAATTACACGTTAAACTCTTAGAAAGTTACACCTGCATTCAAGTCTTGAGTGTTAGAATAGCTCTGGCATCCAAAAAAATATTGGGATTCATGAAGGGAGAAAACATCCTGAGTACACCTGGAGTGATGAACTGATTTGAACCAGACTCTAAACATGACAAAATGGTGTTTTAGAGCTCTAAGATCTTCTGAAGATTGCTCTCTCACGAGTCCAGCTCTGCTTCTAAATCCATTTTAATTATGGTTATTATTATCTATTGGTAGGAACCTGACAAAGTGTGGGGCAACAGACCAATTCTCCACCCAAAGGCTGTGTGTTACCAGGCTGTAGCTGTGAATGTACCTGTGTGTATGACTGTGTCCCCATGTCTAAACCATAAGCTCTTAGCCCTGCTGAGGCGCCTCAGATTCTTCCTTCCTAAAAATCATGATCTTGTGTTAGAATTTTCCTTCCCACCCATGAGGTTTTGAGGGAGAAGATGCTGAACCCACCATCTGATGCAGCACGATAATCTGCAATAATGTCTACAGATTTAATCTATCTTTTCCATTTCATCATTTTAGCATCTGAATCCCAGTCTGGCTTCTCTTGACCACTTGCCCCAGTGTATTTGTGCCATACACTGCTAAAAGGGGAGACTGAAGAGTCAAAATCCTCCCCATAAAAGAGCTGCAATGGTGTGTATTCCTGCCCTGGCAATGAAAATCACGTTCCTCATGGGCAGGATGTGCTGATGGAGGCTGCTGTGCTGTGTCACTTCCAGCTGTGGGGTCTTTGTGGATGCCTGCTACGATGTGAGAACACTGATGAGCCGAGGGGGAAGGGACCAACCTTACCCATACCATATGGAAAACATCTGTAAGGGGCAGCACAGCTTTCTCTAAAGAAACGTGTTGCCATTTCATAGTTTCTTCAAAGTGTTATATAGACAAAGGTATCAGTTTGAATTTTTTGCCAGGATTGACTGTCCTGGCCTCTGGAGCCAGGCATTTACTGTAATACCAAAGTATTCGTTTAAACGAGACAGGCAGTAATATTTTAAACTGTCTCACCCAAAAAGAATGCAACATCTACTGGAAAAGTATAGAGTAGGCAGAGTGCTCCAAAAATAAAACAAAAGAAACAATATCATGCTCTTTTATTGTGGCCCCTTAACTCCAGTCCTCTGAGAGCAGTGCCAATTGATGTCCGTGATGCAACCTAAAAATTAATGTCAATTACCCAAAACAAAAGGCACATAAGCAACGTTAAGGGTCTGATTTCAGTCTGCAAAGGCCAGGAAATTTAGAGCTACTGGAGAGACAAAAACCTGGATTTCACATTCCCAGTTTGCCAACAGCCATTCTGCTGGGGGGAAGAGGAGAAACAAAGGAAAAGGGAGTTGCACCGTTACAATAAATAACGTGATGGAGACAACAGACTCTCTCTTTGCCGAAGCTCAGATCCACTGGGTCCCATTAGCTTCAAGTCCAGGAACTGCAATGTGTTCTAGGTCTGGGGCTCAGTTACCCCCCTACCACCTTTCTTCTTTCTTAAATACAACTCTTTTATTGTTTTAGTAACAGTAACATTTAATGAGACCTAACTAACTTCTTCCTTTACAGAAGTTATTTACTGCTCTTGTATTTCCAGCCACTGGATGTGGGGGTGTTGCTGTCACCATAATTAGCCCATGTTATCTATTGATATGATAATTGTGCATCCAAATGGGATCGACCCCGCACTCTCTGATAAATGAACATGCAGTAATCGAGATGTTCTGGTGTCAGCATGCACACAAATCAAAATGTTCCAACATCAAAGAAGCATGTATGAAAAAACTTCCATACAGGATTTAAATATTCCTCAATGTTATTAAAAAAATATGGCCTACAATCTCATGAAAAGCCCACGGTGGGGTTGCAAGCGGGTAATCCATCTCCCCATTCCTAAACCCACATTTAGTGACTGAACAATGGCAATCAGCCAGGCGAATCACATGGTCTGGCCGGTTTGTTTTCAGACAAGTATCACTTTTATAGATGTGCATATAAATGTTTGTCTGCTGTTAAACTGGATACAAAAAGAAAAAGATGAGATGTGGTAAAGAACAGAGTTTGATGTGATGGGTCAGACCACCAAGATGTTATTAAAGGCATTGGACTGTCCTTGCATTTCAAAATAAGTTTCATTTAAGCAACATGTGCCATAGCAAGTGACATGTGAAAGTGGGTCTGTGGAGGGGGAGTATAGCATGGAAGTTCAGAGTCTGATGAGTTACTTCATTTTCTTTGCAAAGTAAAAACTATTTGCTCATCCCCCCCAACCAATCAATCAGAAACTACCAAAATGAATTTTTTAGTCAGTTCTAGGAAGGACATTTTAAAATTCTGCTATTCTCAGCAACCATCCAGTGTCTCTTGGATGACCCATTTGGCCAAGATGTTGGGAAAGTAAGGAATAGGTGGACAGAAAGACATTTAGAAAAATTACAGATAACTTGAACTGCACATTAGGGAGACTAGAAGTCCGTCTCATCTTGTGAACCAAGTTTTCCAACATACGAATGTGGATATAATGTATTTAAAAAGTGTAAGTCTGGCCTTCCTTGGGATCCTAAGTTTCTTGGTGGATCCCTGTAGCACATAATTTGCCTGCAGTTCTTTGAAAATGCAACAAGGGCTCTTTGCAGCCTGCCTGATGCAGGAGCCTGTGAGGCTTTGAGCGGTCTTTGCACCCTGGCCAAATGTGGCACTAGAATGGTTAGTGCTCATCAGACCTTGTCTAAATACTTAAAGGAGTTTGTCTGTCCTGCATGTAAGAGCTGGTGGGGATAGACCAGGTCCTGGGGCAGCAGACCCAGTCCCTGCAGCATGAGTAGCAGTCAGGAGGAGATGGCCCTCTTTGCATGTCTCCACTTGCTCCTTTGCAAATGAAGTCAAGTTCTTCATGTGCTCGGCATGTTTCAGCATTGAGATCTAACTGCAGGCTGTCAGGAGATGGTGAGCAGGGCCACTACCACCCAGACCCCATCAGGATCTGGTATTTTTCACAAATCACAGAATCATTCAGGTTGGGAAAGTCCTCTAAAACCGAGTCCAACCATTAATCCAGCACTGCCAAGCCCACCACTAAACCATGTCCCCAAGTGCCACATCTACACATTGACCAGTTCATTCTAGTTATCCATTTTTTCCTTCTCTTATTTGCTTTGCATGTACTGGAGAAATCTGTCATTCATGCTCCTTTCTTTTCCACTTCCTCCTGCTTAGATCTGGCTTGAGTGGGATAAATGTGTCATTACTTTGCCATGGCCGGCCCAGTACTTAAATTAATTGTGACTTAAGGAGAAGCATCCTTCTGAGATTATCACCAATTACTAGTGAAGTGTTAACTGTTCAAAGGAATCAACTGCTCTGCTTTTTACTTTTTACGGGCACATTTCATTCTTTGCATAAGGAGTAGAACACCCTGCACTTAATTAAAGAATAGCCTTTAATTGCCTAAATTATAAATGCTTCCCCTCATCAAAAATCAAATACCTGTATCAATACATACCTGGATTAAAGTTCAAATTAGGAATGGAGCTTTGTTTTGAAGGATGAGGGTATTTGGCTTTCATACTTAATAGGCCATTTTTTAAGGTTGGATTTGATCCTGATTTTCAAAAGTTCAGGAGGTACCAAGAAACGTATTTTGATTTGGGGCTATTTCTAATATAAATGTCATAAAACCTGGTAGTGTGTAATAATTTATTCTGCTGCTAAAATATTGGTTTAACTGGCTAAACTGCCTCAGCACTTGGATTTTTTGCTCCAGCGTGGTGCAGAAATACATGTGAAAGATCGATTGGATGCCATTCTGCAGCCTAATCCCAGGTAATTTATTCAGGTTTACCTGAGAGAAAGGTCTAAATATATGTTCTCCTGGTTTTAATCAGTCCAACTACAATTGATTCAACTTTTTCCTGAATAAAGAGTGAGTAAAAACTGAGCAAGAGCCTCAAGATTTGGCTGTTATTCATTTACCTCAGGGCAGACTTCATTTTGTATGATTTTTAAGCTATTAAAATGTTGGTTGGCTTCCATTTGAGCTCAGATTCCTAATATCACCAAATAATTATGTGTAGATGATGAAATGAAAAAACAGGCATGTAGTCTCCAAATGTGCGTTTCAGTCTGGGTGGCTGAAATGGCTCATAACATTCAATACATGAAAATGGGGTGGATTGAATAAATTAGCAGAATCACAAAAGGAAACCACTATAGGAAATAGTTTTACACGTGTAATCACTGAAATACTCTAGTGAATGTGTCAATCTGTACTAAATAAATATATTTGTTTATAGACATGTTCTGTATTAGCTTCCACTCTTTCACAGCACTTTGCCAAACAAAATCCCACTAGAAGTAGGATGTTCGCACCCGAGTAGGAGTTTCTTGGATAAATATTTTTTCTATATTGAGACCAAAACCACTTCTACAACTTTCAGACTTTGATTGAAATAGTATATTTCTTTTGCCTTTTTTTTTTTTTTTTTTCCTTTTTTTTTTCCTCCCTTCCCATCTCTTCCACTGGCAACCACTGATGCATTACCTTAATTCCTCTTACCTCCCACTGCTGCGTAGCGCCGGCCCTGCTGCAGACAGAGCACATCAGTCAGTACAGAGCAGGGCCAGAAGTGGCTGCACCCCAGTGCTGCCACCAGCTTGAGAAAATTCCTCTGTTTACAGACCTGAGCTGCTGGTTGGGTTCTCATTTCCCCGGTGAAATGCTTCCTTCAATCAAGGGGAGAGCAGAGATGCTGTGCCCTCTGCAGAGAGCGTTCACAGGATGCTTTCAGAGGGTGGAGCAGGAGAAGTGTGTTGCAAAATGTCATTAGATGCTGCTTTTCATTACAGTTTCAACAGTTCTAAGGAAAGAATGTAGGTGAACTGTATTGTTTTGTCCAAATAATTTAATTTCAAAGTAATACCCTCTCCTCCTATGCAACAGCTGCCCATTTCAGCCTCCAATTCTGTACATCTGGTATTTTAGTCATTACAATGGAAGATATAATGTTGTGAAAATAATAATTTTGGTGTATTATACAGTGCATTCAAAATGCTGTGTAGTAGCTCTGTAGTCAAGCAATCCTCAAAATAAGGTTTTTAGTGAGTGATAGTATTTCTGTTTCAAAGGCAGGGGAAATTGAAGCACAGAGTCACTAAGTGGTTTGTCTGAGGCCACACAGCAAGTAAGTGTCAGAGCTGGGAGCAGAGCCCAGCCCTGGCTCCTGCCCTTGTACTCAGACGACTGTACCACACCATATTGTTTCCAAATAAATTTGCTTTTTAGCTCCTATGCTGAGCTCATAAGCAGTAGTGGCACAGAGGGGGAATTTAACCTCCTCTGTCACTTCCTACAGAAAAAAATCTGAGCTTCTACAGCAGAAGGAAATCTTCAAAAAGTCAAGAGAAGTCATTCTTGGAGACAGGGAGTCACCCAGGTTGTTTTGTGCTGAATTTCTCTCAGGTGGAAGGAGTTACATTGTTGGTGGTATATTTTCACATGGGAGTGCTTTGGCTATGCAGTGCCCTGAGTCATAAACCAGAGGTTCCAGTATCCAACCATAGCTAAAGTCTCAAGGCTTCTAGTTTTAATTTGATTCTCAGGCAGAATAAAGTTGCCTGAGTACATTATTGCTGCCGTACAGCTACAGCAGCAAGTTGAGACACATCAGAAGAGGAGAAGTTGACCCCGAGCAACTCAAGGTGTTTTGACCAATTTAACTTGAGGCGATAAAATTATAAGTGAACTAATTTCTATGCTCATAAGGAGATCAGGGACACTCAGGAACCACTGCATTTCCATTGTGGTGGGGATATTAAGCTTTCCCAATTATGCTGGGGTCCAACAGGTCGTATCCATGAAGGTGTGGTGCCTCATGAAGACCCACTGTGTGCTTTGCCTGTAGCGTGTCATGGACAGACAATTATGGCCATTAGACCCATAGCAACAGCAGCTTGCTGGATTTCAGCTTGCTCCTCAGGAGAAGCAGCTGACTCTGTCCACAGAAGGGTGGTGATGGAGCCCGGCTACAGGTTTTGCAGCCTGGGGGAAGGAATTCCTCTCCCTGACTCTGAATGGAGAGCAGCATGCAGTTGGAGTAGGAATTTCTATCAGTGTGCAAAGCAGCGTCGCCTTTTCTCTGACAGCTAGCAAGGGTTTCTTGCTCTCAGACAAATAAAGACTATTAAAGCTGGTGGCAGTGATGGGAAGAAGTTTGTGAAAATATGTTTGTTTTGCAAAGCTGTCTGCCAAGTATTGTTTTATAGTTCCATCTTTCCCTTCTTTCTCCACTGTTTACAGTACCCTGTGAGAAACTTAAAGTGATCCCTCCCTCCTCACCAATTTGGTTCTTTTTTTCTCTGGGCAGACATTGGTGCCCCACTCCCACACCCCAGTTCTTGCTGCAACAGAAGCCATGATACTTTTGCCTTGTTTTTCTTTCTTACACCACCAGTCCAGCCCTGAGAACAGTGTTTGCTGGCTAGCTGCAGCATTGCAAATTTGGCCAGATGAGCTGGAGGGCAGCAGTACAAGCCCTACATTTTGTTCTGCATCCACTGGTGGTACCTCATGAGGTGTCTGAGAAATACATTGGTCCTTGTTTTCCAATGATCCTACATTTCCATCGGCCTTGGGAATGTCATTTATCCCAGAGGCAGAGAACAAGAATAAAGCAGTTGGATAGTTGAGATCTGTACTATGTTCCTTAACAGACTTGTGTGATATATCCTGGCTACATCTTATTCCTGGACACAGCAGCCCAGCTTTATGTGACTATTGAAAAAGTTTACACCATTGGCAGATAAAAGATAAACCAAAGCCCAGAGCTGACTTTGCTGGAAAGTGTTTTGTTCCAGGCTGTTGATGGGTGGTTTGCTGGAGAAGTGCTTTTATCAGCGTGTGTTATTTGGGAGTGCCTTTGTGAAGATCAGTGGTGATCTCAGCCCCCTGCTTTGAGGGCAGGTGCTTATGGCATGGAAGGTGCCTCTGTCCCTGGTGTAGCAGGCTGAGGACTCTGGGAACAGACCTGAGAAATGCTGTTGGTGGTGTTCCTTCTCAGGAGCTGGTGTAAGCAGCAATGTGGTTGTGCTTCCAGAGGGACCGGTACTGTAGGGATAAATGGATTCCGCAGCTTTCAACACATTGGTCTGGCCTCATCATAAATGAAACCTGTGGGATTTCACGGATACAGCAGGGCAGATCACCCACAGCATTGTCCAGCTTCATGATGTGCTGAACCTAGGTGTCCATGGATACATGTTTGGGATGTGCTGCTCATTATTGATCGTGCACTAGATGTTACATACACAAAACATTGCCTCATCCGTTGAGTAATATCAAACAGCTGTGCTTTGGCTACTGATTAAAGATGGGTTTGTGGAATTAGAGCCTTCAGTGCTATTGTTTTAAATTGGAGAGAGAATTATCCATTATATTTCCTTTGTATAATGGGTGCACTTTTAATAAAGAGAGTTTATATCCACACAAATTTATTTAAATTTAAACAGAAGCAACTAATTCTAAACAATATGTGGATTTTCTTTTTTAAACAATGTTGCTTATGCTTTGCCTCTTTAATTATTATTTCAATCTCTAAATAAGCTGACACTTCTTTGCATGTGGTTTGTCTATGCAGGCTGGGAAAAATTAGAGGAGTAACCTTTTAATCACAGGGGTTTTATTGTAAATGTTTTTATGTACAAAGAGCTATGAATCTGTCCGGGGTGACTTGTTAGATATTATGGCAGGCTAATGAAATTTCAAAGTTAACATTCCCCAAATAAAATTGAAAGAAGACACAGGGAGAAAAGGAGCAGATTTAAAATTAGAGAATCTTGGTGGTTTATGAATTCCAGGTTATTTGGAATGGAATGAAAGTTAATGCTACATCCTTTTTTCCATCCTGCCAGTCAGTGTCTGATCCAAGAATGTCTCTTATTTAAAGGGCAGGGCTCCCTCCACTGTTCTTAAACAAAGTCTCTCACTCTCTGAGATCTAACACTCCTTGATTTTCACAGTAACATTGTAAGGCTGCGTGAAGAGAATTGTTTCAGGGCAAGAAGTTTTGCATATGATTCCCCTAACATAAACCTGCTCAGGTCATATGGTTCGATTTACATTTATGCAAATGTCAGAGAATAGAGTAAAATCACCAAAGGCGGAAAGGAGCGTGGCGTGTCCCAAACAAGATGTGCATATTTGCATTTCTGTTTGCTAATGAAGTTCAGCCAGGGCTTGCTCTTTGATTTGGATGTCTCTGTCTGCCATTCCACTTCATGCACTGTAATTAAAGCACTTGCCCACACACATACGAGAGGACACCAAGAAAGGGAGACTCCAAGTTTTATAAATGCTGTTCTGTAACTTGCTTGCACAGGACCTATAATTCAGGATTTAACATCTCTAAGTGATACAACAGACCTGCACTATGACATTGTGCTTCAATGTAAGCACAACTGCAGACTTAAGCCAGTGGAGGATTTGGCCCAATAAACTTTTGTGTCTCGGGTGCCCACTGGAGATGTTTTACTCCAGACTTTCCAGATTTTATCCCAAATAAAAATTAAGCATCAACCCACTCAGAAATCGCAGCTGTTTCTTTCTCTTGCCAAAATTATTCTTTCCCATAGTGCTCCAGCTGCAAAATTACGGACTGGTGTACATTGTTAACTGGAAACCACTTCTAGCTGAGGTGCCCATTCAGAAGTCTTAGTTTTCTAATCTTTTATATTGTGCCATTGAGGAGTACTCACACATCTTCAGTTTTATCTGGGACTGGTTTCTGTAAATATTTAATTAATAAAAATCATAGAATCACAGAGTGGCTTGGCTTGGAAGGGACCTTAGAGATCATCTTGTCCCAACTCCCTTGCCATGAGCAGGGACACCTTCCACCAGACCAGGTTGCTCCAAGCCCCATCCAACCTGGCCTTGGACACTTCTAGCATTGGGTCAGCCCCAGTTTCTCTGAACAACATGTTCCAGGGCCTCACCACCCTCACAGTGAATAATTTCTTCCTAATATCCAATCTAAACCTACTCTCTTTCAGGTTAAAACCATTCCCTCTAGTCCTAAATCACAGTATATCTTGTCCTATGAACTCTGCAGTAAACTGTTTCATTTCATGGGACCTACTGTGAGGACAGGAGTTTTGCTGTGCTCTTCTTGGACTGGTTCTTTGTGGTCCTTCATAATAACTCTGCCTTGGGCTGCCACTACAGGAAGGAAATGGGACCACAGAAAGAGAGTAGAAATTGGGTGATTTTTCATCAAACTTGAGGAGTTTCTTAACAGAGGCTTCTTGTGCCACATTGCCTTTATAAGTTGTTAGTTTTCTCTCCTTTCATCAAACAAAGGGCAAACCATGATCTTGCTTTTAGGTGACTGACAACAGTGAACACTGCTCATCTTTTCTGCTTCATTGTGCCTCCTTTTAGATTGTTGAAAAAAAAAACTGCCTTCATTTATTAAATAATAGTAACATTCCCAGAGAGAGTCCTATATCAGAATCCAGTTTGCTTTGATAACTTGAAGGAGCAACATGTTCAAGGTAGGGTTCCCATACAGAGAGTGCCTGAAAAGCTGTGAGAAGGTTCTTCACCAGGTCTATAGATGGGGTAGAGTCAGAATGGTTGTGATTAGAAGGGATCTTAAAGATCTGGTTCCAGCTCCCCTGCCATGGATCATGGTAGGACTGGAAAGTAGAGGACTAAGCCCCAAAGTCATCATACCTCTCAAGTGGGAGCAGGTGGTAAGAGTGGCCTGAACAAGACAAAGGTCTTTTTAATGCTATCACTTTGGCCCAGCCTGTGTAGGCTCTGGTTTTGAATGGCAGCAATCTGTCATTCCATCTTCAGTGATGTCAGAGAGGGGGGGCAAAATCTTGTCATATGATAGCAAGGAGCAAGAAATTTCTGTGAGACCTGGGTTGGCCAAATAAGGTTAGATCAGCTTTCCAGAGCATGGAATCCACTCTGGGAGGGCAAACTGTGTCATTTTTGCCAAGCTCGGTGATTGCCTGTGTCTAAAAGGTGGTCCTTTGACCACCCGCACACATAGTGGGTACAGTAAGAGGCTGATTACCTTCGACCATGGCAGACACTCAGCCCACAGCAGGAAAAATCAAAGCACAGGCTGGTAGACAGTAAATTTTAGGAGAACACACAGGAAATTTGGATGCAGTGGACACTTTTCCAAAAAGGGCTCCAGAAGGGACCATGGGTTTATGTTACCTCTTGACACTGGGCTATAGCAAAACATATCCAGCAAAATGGGTACAGTGGTTTTAATCCCACATCATGAGTCCACATCATTCTCTATCTGTAATTCTGAGCCAAATAATCTTATTTTAAAAAATAAATAAATTAAAATTGAATATTGCCAAAGTGGCATAAAACACCCAGAAGTGTCATCCAACCCTTTTCGTTATCTCCAACCACATTAAATGTCTGCCACATACATCTAAACTCTCTTGCAAGGGCACATACACATGCAAGTTTTATAAAAAACATCTTGCTGTTTCTCTTCACAAGTCTTGGCATGCAAAGATCTGTCTTTCTGTATCACAAATTTGGCTGTATAGATCTTAAAGATATCTGGTATAACTCAGAGTGATGGGATGACTGCAAAATAGTTTTGCTCTGCATAAAAGCATTTCAGAGGTTAACCTTTATTATCTAGTAATGTATCAAAATGAGAACGAAGTGTTATCTTGTTATGGAATGGGATTAATCAAACTCCCTCCTCTGAAATACTGTTTTTCAAAACAGTTGCCTTTATGCTGAGAGTGAAGGTAAGGATGGTTTCTGGGTTAAATGGTTCAGTTTATGACTAAATTCCATAATAAAATATGCATATATCAAAATTACTTTCTCTGGCACGGGCAGGAAAATAGTATTGTTTTCATTATTGCTAAACTTCAAAATGGCTTCGGGAATTTTGTTGGTCCTTTCCAAAGGCAGTGAACTTCAAGCAGAGATTAAAGCAGAGGAAATTTCAGCCCAAGGGCAAATGTTTCAGTATTTAAAGTATGTGAAACGGGGAGTGAAGTAGGAAATAGTTTTCAATCCTAACCATAGCCACACTAGTTATAATATATCGCTAAATATAGACCTGTGGGTGTGTCCAACTCTCCAAAGGTGTTATCCTCCCTCCACTGAAACTGGCTTCCGGAATGACCTTTGCAGGGATACAACTGCCTGTATAATGTTGCCTGTGTTGGAAAATGTTAAACTCCATTATTTCCCAGGTGAGCCCAGCCAAGCCCGACTTCGCTTTGCAACCGAAATTCCTTTCGGAAAATTCAACATTTTATCTTTCATGTAGATCCAGCTTTACACTCAGGATCATTTAACTTCAAGCAAACTGCACAAAAGTCCTGAATATTTTGTTTATGTGCTAAAGGTTGTCACTTGGGTTGTAAAGCTCTGTAAAAATATCGGGGTCAAGGAGCTAAAAACATCCCTTTTGCGTCGACTTCCAAGTGCCAGCCATAATGGTTTGGGCAAGCTGCACATCCAGACTGCCTTGGACTTGCTGCTTGTGGTTGTGGGAATATATTGGATCCTTTCAAAATTATTGGCTAGTCTGTTTGGGGCATTTCATGTTTGAGTATAGAGTCTTTGGATTTGTATTCTGTTTTGTTTGTGGTGATACTGTCATGCCTGATGCCTGGCTGTATATCCCAGAGTTGATGTTCTGCTCTTTGATTTTAGTGCCATGTGCTGCCAGATCTCTATACTGGAGTGTGGTGTCAGTGTAAAGGATGCTGTAATGAACATCTTGTACATATTTCCTTTTGCATATTCACTGTCTGCAAAATGTCTGTCTGAATACATCCTTGCTGGTTTTGAAATTATTTCCTTACAGTTCAGTATGAATACTATTTATATCCAAAGTTGTTTGAGGTTATCCTTTACTCCTAATGTTACTCCAATTCAAGTTTAAGAGAGGAGAAATTGATCTGGCTGAAATTAATTAGGAAATTGGTAGAGCCACTGGAAATGGTGGTTATATATGGCACTTCCTAAGTGCTTGGACTGAAGAGGTACAAAATAAATCTGACAAAGCACTAATGTAATGAAATAGATGACGGTATTTTCATTTTTTGATCTGGATGACTGCTGAAGGTGAACCAAGTAAAGCAAAAGTATTTCAACTTCTTTGCTTTTTTTAAGATACGATTAATATTAAAAAAAAAAAAAGGCATTTTTAAACTGAGAATATTCCCTCAACATATAGGGTTTCCAGTGTGCCTGGCATAAAAAAGCATAGTTTCCTATACTGATTCAGAAAGAGCTGTTGAAAATGCATTAAAGGTATTTTCGGAAGACATCATCACAGGATCTTTTAAAATTATTTTCTCAAGTGCTATTTAACTCCTGTGGTTCTTTACCATTGGAATCACTTGAACTCAAGTTACAATACATGGAATATCAAATTATTTCATACTGACCAGAGGGTCTTTAAGATTAATTTGGGTGTGGAGTGGTGGGGATTATACCAGTGTCTGTTTACATAACTTCAGACTCAGACTATAAATTATGTTTGGAAAACTGTAATTATTCAATAATTTATAGACTATTCAGATAGGTTAGAAATTATTCTTGAACATGGTGAATAGAGAACACGTGCCTATAAAGGACAAACAGATTAAGCAGAATGGTGTATTTTTGGCCTCATCTATTTTGCAGGCAATTAACAAAATAGGATGTTACATTTTTTGCCTATCTCTCGTTCTCCTGAAATAGAGTCACTAACCACTTGTTAACCACACTGATTTTTTAATAGACAAAGTGGTTGCTTATAGCTTCCCCACCAGAAATGTTCAGATTAAGCACATTATTAGATTGCAGCCAGAATAGCCTCCAAAACAGGAAGAAAGCCTTGCCTCCCTCTCTGCCTCCTTCCCTTGTTTAAGCCGATGTGATAATTCATTACAGATTTTCTCTCTCCCTGACAGAGTGCCTACCGCAGGAACGGGATGACTTTTCTCGCCTGCTAATGTGGATGTGGCTGCAGCAACAGGAAAGACAGTGTTATATTAAGGTGATTTTCTTTTCCCCTCCATGGAAGGAAAAAAAATACAAGCTCCAGTGTCTCCGTGTACCAGTGAGTGGGCTGGTTTGTTGTGACTATCTGCTGGCCATCTCTGTCTCTCTTTCCAGCCCCCTCAATCGTTATTCTTGTTTACTAGCTGGAACATTTAGCTAATTAATGGCAGGATGTTTGGGATAGGGTGTAGGTGGACAAGAATGCAGCTCAGACAATGTTGGAGTTTGCAGGGGACTTGCTGCTGTCAGCCCCTTTCTGATTGCCATGTCATTTTTATTTAAGTGTTTGGAAGTCTGTATGTTCTCCAAAAGATGTTTTTTTCTAAAGCAGGATGGGGCAGGAAGAGGCCAGAGATAGACTGGGTTGTGTCGGTTTATATAGGTTATGTAAAGGTTATGTAGTTTTCCTTGCGATTTTTACAAAAAGAAGAATTATTTCCCTCTATTTTCCATTAGTTTCCACATGTATCTCTCAACTAATTTAAGAGTTCAGACAGTATAACTCGGTTTAATCCAGTGAGGGCATTTTGGTGAAAGTAAGAGCGAGTTTGGACCCAAAGACGTTCAGAAAAAAGTTCAGGCACACTGAATTTAGCCAGTGAGAGACTTGACTTTTTGCAGACCCAAGGGTAGGGTAAGTGGTCACGCCCAAACTCTCAATACTGGCATCTCCTAAGGCTCCAGCCATCACGGCCTGAAGTCAAAGAAAGCCTTTGCAGTGATTTGGCACTGGATTGGTCCCTTCTTTGGAAAAATACATCCTAAAGTATTTAAATAACTCTGTCTCAGTTAAGTAAAGGCTTAATGTTAGGTACTTGCTCAGCGCTTGCTGCAGGAAGCAGATGTTGTCCTTGTTGTTGACAAAGGCAGAATTACTGTTGGATTTGGTTAAAGAAGAAACCAAGCTCTTTTTGCCATTTTTTTTTTTTTTCATATTTTAGGTAATGTTGTTTGTTTTCAAGATTTGTTTTTTAAATCTCAGTCTCTCCCTCTAAGCTTCTTCCCGTCCCCTGCTCCTCCAGCCTTTGCTGGCCTCACAAACACATTCATTTCTTCCCATAAAACTGTACAAATATAGATGCTTGGCCAGAGACAAGGGCTCGTGCTTCAGTCCGTCACCAGGATCTGCAGGCACATCCTTCTGGGGTCCCTGTGGTACCCAAGGGGCCAGGGTCTGCTTCAGCCAGGCTTAGAATCCAACTTAAACCTCAGATTAATGCAGAACACTCAAGGGATGGAGAGAAGATCAACAGAGTATTAGTTTTATATAGTGCAGCCGTTCTCCTCCTTTGTGCTATAGTCTGTGAGGTCTTAATTTTTACTCCTGCTCTACACTCTTGTGGCCAGTTTTAGGTGGTTCTGTTGTCCTGCTCTCCCAGACCTGCTCACAGAAACTTTAAATATATGTATATTTTTTAAATAAGCACAAAAATGTCTCTCTTTGCAACCAGAATATTGTAAAAGTGAACTTTGTACATTCATAAATTGCTTTTTTCTTTTACCTGCTTTTCCCTTCTGTTTTCTGGGAATTGTCTGTGTGTAAAGGACTGAAAGTAACGTGTACAATGTCGTGTATTAAACAAGGGGAGGGAGGAGTTTCTGAAGTTCCATCTGTGCTTCTTGAAATATATGATTAAACTTTTCTTTTTATCATCACTCTTTATTTTTGTTGGCATTCTTAATCACGGAAAATTATATGCTTGCTGTAAACATCCAGACTTTTTTCAAAGGACACCAGCATTTATTGTATTTGGTTTCGATCTGCAGGGATAGAGACAGAAGAAACCATTTCAGTCACTGGGTACTTGAATCAAAATTCCTTCCGTAGCTGTATCTCTCCCAAATTTTACATTTTAAAATATGCATAAGCAGGAAAAATACTGGCACTTATTTTTTACTGGTCTACTTAAAGTCCCAGAGAATGAAGACTCAACATACATTTCTCTCAGAAATATGACAGATCATGTTTTTGTTGGTCTGCTGTATGTTTGTCTATCTTGAACAGCCTGACAGGCAATTATTTATAAAATCTGGGTTTGCCCAGTAAACCCATATAATAACCTTTCACTTCTCCGCACAAGTCAGGGAGCTGAATTTAGAGTCAAACAAGGTAGGTTATATCTCCGTTTCTTGGACTAACCCCATTTATTCTTATTTCGGGAAGTAATCACTTCTTTTTCTCATCTTCAGAGTGTTTTTTAACTCTATTTAAAGAAAAAAGCAGCCAACAATACTCGTGCTGCATTTGGAGTGTGTCTTAGCAGCCCTTCCCATGCTGCAGAAGCAGAGATGTGTGTTTAACCTGGTGCTACACATTTTTATGATGTGTATAACAATCAGTTTGAGATTCAGTTAATGGCTGCATGTGAATGGCTTTATTCCTATGTAATTTCAACTTGCAAATCATTTTGAGTCTGAGCCAGGATTTATAGTAACTGCATCAGGTTATGTTGATTATTTCACATTAGTTCCCTGAAGAAGGGAAACATCTATTTCAGCAGGAAAAAGGCTGTCCAACATTTAAGAGAGTGTGAGTTTTGCTGTCAGTACAGTCTGCCCTGCTGTGTGGTTATACTACCTCAGTTTTCAGTTTTTTAGTCCAGCCATGCACAAAACAGGGATAACAATTTAGCTTAAATCTTGTCAGAGGTGATGGAGCCACAATGCAGATTTCTGATTGGGCTTCATCTCATTTCATGACTGGTCCTTCCTCAGGCTTTCCTCTGGGAAAATAGAACCCTTTAAAAGACTTTCTCCTTCGTCTGGAAATGGAAAGAAGCTGACAGAGCTCCATGTTTCTCCAGAGACACTCAGGACCCTGAAGAATGTGCCCCCTTGGGTTTTCAGAGCACACTCCTCTTTGTCAAATGTTCATCTCACTGAGGGGGGTGGGGAATAAAAATGTGAGATTTGGCATTTCTTGGATGTAGATGAACCTTTGTGTTGTATTAAGGTTCTGCCATCAACATGTGTGGATCTCATAAAATGTTTTATAGCTTCCTGTCCAGCTCGTACAGAATGTTTCATAGGACATAAACACTTCCAATAATAATTTAAGAATAAATAGATAGTGACATTAGTCACAAGTCTAACCTCTAGTTGAAACTTAAACAGTTACAGCGTTGTTGGGTTTTTTTTTTTGGCTGAGTGAATCATTGTGTCCAACGTTGAGCTTTTTATACCGCTGTTTTTTATACCTCCACTATATATCCACCCCAAGCGGCCAGGGAAAGGCAGTGGTGGCATGCATTAAATCCAGGGATTTTTTTCAGAGGGCACAG
This sequence comes from Acropternis orthonyx, assembly GCA_035583155.1. Lineage (NCBI taxonomy): Eukaryota > Metazoa > Chordata > Aves > Passeriformes > Rhinocryptidae > Acropternis > Acropternis orthonyx. The sequence goes on from JAWWEU010000111.1 coordinate 111,752,637, forward strand.
AGCCAGCGCAAAACAGCGAGGCCATCCCTGAAGGAATTGAATGTAAATTTGATGCTTTAAATAAGGCCAGATGCCCTAAAAATTATTTTGAAACCCGTATCTTTAATGTAGACCTTAACTTTTTTCTTTGATAATGATGTTGCCTTTACAAAATAATAAAAAAAAATAGCTCTCATCTCTTGTGGGGAGACAAAAATCAGATACTTTGGCTTCTATAAATCACTGAAATGTTGGCAACTGAAACAAAGTTTTAGAAGGCAGATGACTGCAAATTTGAAGGAAACCTTCATATTTTACTATTAAAAGATTTTTAACTGTCTAGAGAATGCTCTGAGACACTACATTAATAGCCTTTTCAGTAGTCAAGCTCCTCTATACCTATATACTATTTTTCTAAAACAAGATAGATTAGTAGTGGAAGACAGCTGGAAAGATAAATAAGGAAAATCAAGAAAAAAATTATAATAACACAGTTTCATTTTACATTTTATAGCTCTTTTCTATATTTGCAATTGATAATTCATCTTAATTCCTATCAGGCAGAAATATTGGCACAAGAGTCTTATACCAATATCTATGTGTTTCTGGACTTGTCTTCATCCAGATGCTTTGCAGATTTTCTTACTGGTTTTGTGAAGATGTGATCTGTCAATCTTTGGTCCTGGTATGACTTTGATTACTGTGGTATCTGAGTGCCTCACGGGTTTCCATGTGTTTATGCCTACAGCACCACTTTAAAATAATAATAGTGTGTCTTTATCTCCATTTCTTCTGGGGAAAGGCTAAATGGTGGGCCCCATGTTAGGAGACCTGGGATGGTTCAGAAAACCTGGATTTCCCAAACTCATACTGGTGCTCTCACTTCTGAGTCATCTTCCCCCTGCAGTGAAAGCAGTGGGTGTGTCAGAGAGCACATAAACCAGCCCCGCAGGTTAGGGGAGAAAGGGGCAAAAGCATTACCCAGCTGGATCCACGAGAGGAATTGGGGGTAGAAGAATGCAACCACTCAATTTGGATCCAGTCCAGGACTCGATGCTTTCAAACCTTCCAGCTGAGATGTGCCACGGCCACTCAGTGACCTGGGGCAGAAATGCAAATGATATGTTTCCACCAAAACACGGACCGTGGAACACTTTCCCTCCTCCACGCTCTGCTGCATTTCTGCATCAGAAATCACCATGAGGAGCGTTCTCATTACAAAATTCCTACTTTGTCACTGGCAGACTGTTCTTACCTTCACCTCCTCCCAACCTGCCTGTGCAGAGAGAGCTGCAGGAAATAAGAGGAGAAACACAATTAAGAAACGTAAATGTCCTCTTTTAAATCGGGCAGCAGCTGTGATGGGTATTGTCAAAGATAAAGTAAAATGTTAGTTTGTAATAAATGAACTGGATCTGAACCTAATGAAGTGCCACTGAAGTGGTGGTGGCTGATCTTCAGCCTGGACTAGACCTGGGAGAGGAGAAGGTGTAAGATATCAGAAGCTGCGATGGGATTCAGATAGTCAACAGTCAATAAAGCAAGTTGGCTCAAACTAGTTCTGTTTAGCTCTCATTTCCATAAGTATTTAATTAATCTGCAAAACAAACAAAACAACAAAAAAATCCTCCAAAGAAACTATTGCATTTCTTGTACTGACATGATTTCCTCAGATCTCCAAGTGAAATGGCAGCAACTGCATGTCAAGCTGAGGTGAAAACAAATCTGAACCACAGCTGCAGAAGGAGAGGAAGCTCTCAGAGGAGAAAGACTCCAGCCAAGCTTGTCCTCTGGGCTCCCTTGCTCAGATCATTGTGGATCTGCTGCTCACCAGTGCCTAAATCTGCTGCTCATGCACAAGTTTTGTTGCAGCTTCAAGTAAAACTTTCATGTTTTAAGGGCACAGGTATTTTGAAGTAGAGTCTGAGTTGATCACTTTTATTCACAGTACCCAAATAAACAGGTGTAGCCATCTAAGCTCTGTTTATGTGTCCAGGAGAGAGAGAGAGAATGAAGGTTCTCCCTGCAACAAAATCATGCAAGAAATGGCCCACAACTCCATTCACATATGGGTTAATGGAAGCAGTGTAAAAAGTATTCCATAAGGACTTTGGAGTCTAAATATTCATTAGTTTTTATGTTCAAAACCCTGTTAAACCTCTTTGGACTGTGGTCCTCGTGTCTGGGAATGGGAGTTATGTAGGGAATTACTGTTGCCTTGGGATCGAGTGTATGCCACTATCAAGGAGCAGGCAAGTCTTGGCTGTGGACTCTGAGAGGAGGAGTGGCCACGCTTGCAGGTTACAGGCTTCCCAATGTTATGGCAGGGAAGAGAAAATTTGGTATAAGCAGCCAAACTTTCGAATTTTTGGCCAAAGTCCAAAGTATTTGCCACGGCTGGTTTTTATAGGTGCTTTTTTACAGTGTTGAAGTTGGGCTTGTAGATGATGCTGGATTCATTTTTTATTTTGTTGAGGCTTGTTTTATTTGCACTTTGGTATGTACTTGTGGTGCATGGTCTGAAGGGATTTTGCATCTTAGTTGGTTTCTTTGGTGGTCCTGAAGGCAGCACAAAATTAATGCAGCACTTAAAGAACTTGTTATTAAAACTTGATTCATAGGTGAGCAGGAGAAGCATAGAAAATATGTTAACTTATATGCATATATATTAAATACATCTGAATATATATATTCATATTTTTCATGAAGACTGAATTCCAAAAACCAGCTCTGCTTTTACAAATCCAAAAGCAAACATGACCCTGTTGTGATGCCTCCCTCTCTGCAATGGAGGTAGTTTGTCCTTGTAAAGATAAAAGATTTTTAGTTTGTAGAAGTAATGTAATTTCTTTTCTTTGCTGTCTGTCATTTTTCTCTTGCAAAAAGTTTAATGTCACGCTGTGGATCTTTTAAAGATTGTGAAACTTCCTGAAGTTTTAGGGAAAAAACTGTTGACCTGTATGTAAAAGGCATTTTTCAATTTGCAAGTTGGTGTTTTTGTTAGTGGTGGTTTGTTGGGGTTTTTTGAAGTCCAGCAGAATACAGTTTGAGAGGGAGAGATCTCAAAGGGCTGGGAATAAGACCCCACTTTGTGCATTGAGGGCACCAGCAGGTACTTTTATAGCTCTGGAATGTTGAAGGGAGTTGTCAGAGCCGGACACTGCAGAGATACCTCATTGCTCCCTTAAATTGTTCTGAAACCTCCTTATATTTTACAATTCATGAGTTGTGCTCTGGGCTGCTATTTCCTTCCTGCAGTCTCCCGAAGGTAAGTGCATTGTGCCCTCTGGGGGCTCTCCACTGCTTTAACTTGGATTTAAGTGTGGTGTGTTCTTTTCCTTCATTCTTTCTTTTTCTCTTTCTTTCTTTAGCGTAAAATGTCACATTGATTTTTCCTCCCTCCTTGTGTCTTATGAAGGAAGAAATTTATGGCCTTTTTACATCAGGAAGTCCAGCTTTTCCTGACGTTTTATTGCTTTGAATATTTGAAACATTTCAATCCCAGACAATAAATATTACATGATTATTGTTTTCATATGGATAGGCTATTTCCCCCTGTTTTTCCTATCCAACATTTTACTAGCAAGTGACACCCAAAAATTTATGGGTACTAAAACCATTACTATTCAACTTTGCTGGGAAGGTCAGAGACAGTCCCTCAATTTGCATGTAATATATATATATATTTAAAAAGTTAAAATCATCTCATATGTTTTGAATCCCGCAGTGATACAAACTTACGTCAGAAAAAGAGGTATAATTTTTTTCCTTAAAAAAGGTACTTTTATTATGGGTCAAACCTTGTTTGCACTGACTTAAAGGACAGCTCTTGAGGCTTAGGTGGGAAAAGCAGTGAGCCCCTGTGGAGCATTTCCCAGATCAGCAACTGGCAGCCTGCAAGTCCAGAGCTTGGGAGTTTTCTGGAAGTTGGTGGGATGGGTTACACCATTCCATAACTCAGTGTAAGTTTTCTGCTTGCACAGGGATATATCTTGTTCTCATGGTAGAAAGAATTCTCTGTCAAGTGGGACTCATGAAATCCAGTATGAGGTTACACTTTATAGTGTTTTCTATGGGGGAAGGCTCCTCACTGCACATGTAGGGCACCAGTTCTGCAGCTCAGCCTGTGGCAACCAAGTCTATCTTGCTGTCCCAGGTTTGATTTTACAACCATCAGATAAAGCATTGTATGAAATCTGTGGTCAGGTAACTAAGGTAATGAGAATACAAAAGGCAGAGGTTCTGCTCAGAAGCACTGGATTGTCTGATTTTTTTTTTTTTTTTTTTTTTTTTTTTTATATT
>JAWWEU010000111.1:111757067-111796817 GCA_035583155.1 Acropternis orthonyx
CTATCCCAGGTTGCTCCAAGCCCCGTCCAACCTGGCCTTGGACACTTCCAGGGATGGGGCAGCCACAGCTTCTCTGGTCAAGTGCCTCACACTCAGAGCCAAGAATTTCTTTCCAATATCTAATCTAACCCTGCCCTCTGTCAGTTTAAAGCCATTCCCCATTGTCCTATCAGTACATGCCCTTGTCCAAAGTCCCTCTCCAGCTTTCTTGGAGTGCCTTTGGGCACTGGAAGGGTCTCTAAAGACTCCCAGGAGCTTCTCCAGGCTGAACAACCCCAATTCCCTCAGACTGCTGAGAGGGTTATTATCCTATTATCAGTGACTTCATATTGATCTTGATTGCAGAACTGGGTCCCAGATAACCAATAATTCACCCTCGTTCTGTGAATTCCTGATGGACTGTTTCATCCAAACTCATTGACTGTCTCTATAACTGAGAAGAGCAATCTTAGTGTGTTTCTAGAGGAGGAAAGCTGGAGGTTGTGGAGACAGTAAATATTATGTACATGTCTTTGGGAGTTTATCTTCAGGGGTGGATCAGACCACTCTCAGGCTGGATAAAGGTTTGCTGTGGGGATAAGAAAAAAGACTAAATCTGTCGAAGTTTTCCACTGCAGCAATGTCCATGAGCCAGAGATTCTTCCCCTCCTTTCCTTGTGCAGACAAAGGGAGCCAGAGTGTAAATCCACTCAGAAAGAAACACTGGTAAGTACTTGTTTAAAGTCTTTTTTAAGTGTTGTTGTGTCTTTAACCCTCTATCCTGTCTCTTCCTCTTTTGGGAATGTTGAAAATAACATTCAGCTCTGTGCTGCCTTTGTCTGTCCTTTTCCATGTGGTAAACGTGGACTTTTCCCTCCCTGTTTCTTAGACTTTCAGCCAACTCAGCTTTTCCTGTTTACCTCCTTGCCAAAGGGGTCATTGGTGGTATCACTCCAAGTCTAGAAATAAGGGATTTGCTTTTCCTGACTAGTTGTTCATCCATTTGGTATTGACTTTGCATCATATCAGATTTGGCACATTTACTGATTAATTTATTTTTTAAGGAAAGCAGATACTTTCCTACACTCCTGCCCCACCCCCCCGCCTCCCCGAACATATGTGGAAGGTCAAGGCACTGAAATGGCTTTCTGGAGTCCTGGGCTCCCATCCAGACTTCTCAGTGCCTCAATTCATTGTAGCTGTATCATGGGAATGAATTTGTGGACCCAGTCTTTTTAAAATAATAACTATAATGATTATAATGAGAAGCCTGTAGGCCCCAAAATTCAAATGAAAAGATGATGATGGTATGGAAGCTGCAATAGCTCTGTGACTGAAAAACTGACCACCACAGCTTTGCAAAACTGGTTTTCTTCTTCGTTCCCAGAGAGAGGTGAATCCAGCACAGCAGCTGCTTCATCAAGTGCTGAGTTTGTTTCTTCTGCTTTGGAAACTCCAAATATTTTAGTGCCTCAGGAAGACACTGAGTCCTGATAAAGGCAGTTACTGGCTCAGAGTTCCCTCTGTGGTTTGGACATTATTCTTATATTCTACACAATAGAAAACAAAACAAAAAAAAAAAAGTGATCTCATGTAAACCCTTCATAGTTACCAAAACAGGCTCTGGTTTAATCTCTTCAGATCTGTGATTTTGTGCTGAACAGTAAAGGTATCACTAGAGGTAATATTTGAGTTTTCTTGACAGATTATATTTGTAAATCTACAACCTCCTCCTGGAAGCAGCAGCTTCACAGCTGAAATCAGAGTTTCAGGGTTTCATTTAAGAAAGGAAGGTGCTGCTTTCAGAGCACCACCTGGACCTGTGCTTTACCAATTTACTGAGGTCTGCCTGATGCCATGAGCAGCTTGGGAGAATAACTCCGAGAGGAAGAAAGGGATCCATTCTTCCACCTACTTCTCCTTGAAGGCTACTCAGAAGTACCCTTAAGTATGTAGAATCATAGAATCATGGAATGGTTTGGGTTGGAAGGGACCTTAAAGATCATGTAATTCCAATGCCCTGCCATGGGCAGGGACACCTTCCACTGTCCCAGGTTGCTCCAGTACCCATCCAACTTGACCTTGCACACTTCCAGGAATGGGGCATCTTGCCACCATGGCTGCAGTTGCAAGAACCAAGGGCAGCATCTGCCACCCATCTAACCTGAAACAGTCATGATGGATGGTGTAATTAGAGCACACCCTTAAAGGAAGACTGGAAATAAGAATATTCTCCTGAATTGAAGTCTATGTTATCAGGAAAGAAGAAAAAAAGTGAAATCCTGTGGACATGTAGGAAGGAAAATAAGTGCCTGGTCTGTTGTGTGGTGCTGAAGGTACAGCTGCAGTGGTGAGGAGTGGTGATCTACAGCCGCCAGCGGGTCGTGCTGGAGCTAAAACCTGTCCCCTTGGGTCCCTCACCATTTTACTGCTGCTCTGTAACAGGATGTGCAACTGCTATGCATTAATGCGTTATTACAGGTTGGCTGGTGTAAACTCCAGGTGTTGAGAACACGATTTATTCCATTAGTATAAAAAGGTGTTTTCTATGGCCATATTAAAAGTTATACTAACTGTTGGGCTTGCCACTGCGCTGTGTGTGGCACATGCCAATTTAAACCTGTCATTTCCTTTAATTTAAGGACATGTCCTCAGAAGATCATTAATTTGGGGTGGGGCTGGGGAATCATAGTACAGCTGTGGCCTGTTAACCCCCATCTGGCCGTTAATCCTTGCAAAGCACCTTCCCCAAAGTTGTCTGCTGCTACCATATGGCCACCGAGAGACCAAGGAAATTACATTTCTGGGTCTATTTTATATTTAAAACTATTTTACATTGTGTTTTTGCAATGACTTCCATTTGTCCTGTATGGTTCCTAAAACCCCAAGATAACCCATGTAACACTCTTGCTGAGAAGCCCCAAACCATTAGTGTAGTGAGGCCCTGGCACAGGTTGCCTGGAGAATCTGTGGCTGCCCCATCCCTGGAAGTGTCTAAGGCCAGGTTGGATGGGGCTTGAGGTGACCTGGTCTGGTGGAAGGTGTCCCTGCCCATGGCAGGGGGTTGGAATGAGATAGTCTTTAAGGTTCCTTCCAAGCCAAACAGTTCTGTGATTCTCTATGATTTTATTATTTTTGTGCTACTTCCCTTTCACATATTTCTTGGAGTGGTTTTACTTTCGCACTCTCCAGTTCTTGTCACTTTGCTGGGTGTTACGCTCAGCCCCAGTAAGCCAAAGACCCGGCTTGCGTTCCTAAAGCAGCCCAGCAAAGGTCAAAATCATTCTTTCGGGGAAATCCACATCAGCTCATCTGCCAATGAGAAGACCTTGAGGGAAGCACAGAGAAAAGGCTCAGGTGTGCCCATAACCCGGCCTCATGCCCTTTGCTCAACTGCTGCACCCTTTCAGTTGCTTCCCACCACCACAGTATCTCCTGGAAAAGCCCCAGTCTTGCTTGACGTAAAATAAGCTCATATTTTTTAGGTGTCTCAGGGGTGGATTGTCTCTGTGTGCTGCACTGAGCTACCAGCAGCCTGTACCTGAGGGCTGCCGGTGCACAGAGCCCGGCCAGAAGTGCATCAAGCCTCAGGGCATCACTCAAACACACACACAAAGCCTGTAGAAGCACTGCCTGCCTTAAACAGGGTCCCTTATACCTGTTTTTCCTGGCAAAAGTTTATCCAGCCTGTGTTTAAAGACCCCCAAGGATGGAGATTTCACAGTCTTGAGTCTACTGATGTTCTTGATCCTCATAAATTTTTTTTCCTATCTGGTTTGAATTTTTCTTTGCCAGCAATGCAAAGGCTTTCCTTATCCTGCCAGTGAGGATGGATTGTACCGGCATGCTTTTTAACAGGCTTCTCTGCGCTCAAAGGCACTTATATCCCACCAAGGCTCTCTTTTGGCTAATAAATGTAACTCGATCAATCTGTCCTCCCAGGCTGTGCTTTCTGGCTTCCCAGCACAGCTTTCTGTTTTGACAATGAACCATTGATAAGTGCTCTCTGGGTGCATATATCTGCAGCCCTGTCCCCACCCTCCAGCCCCCTTATCTGGACCCATGTTTCCCTCACCTGATTAGGAAAGTGAATATGAGACAGTGTCAGAAGTCTGCAAGTGCCAATGATGAATCTATTGCTTTTTCCTGCACTGTAAGGCTTGTTACCTGTCACAGAGATCCCACAACAAGAGTTCAAATGGCCACCAGAAGTCACACTTTGTGTACTCAAGCGTAGACGAAGGATTAGCTAAAAGTGAGGATTTTTCAACCTGTTGGTGAGCTGGACAACAGAAGGATTGAGATGCCAGAGTTCCAGTGAGGGCACCCTGCCCTGCAGCCAGATAGGCATTGCAAGCAAGAAGTGGCCTGTGCCTCTCCAAAATCCCATTTTCTCACCTCAAAGTGTCCTCACACTGGTACTGGTGCCCTGTGACAAGTCAGTGAATGCTGACAGGCAGCATCTGCAGCATCTTATCATCTGAGTCACGCTGTGAACGACCTGCTGTTGTCACGCTGATGATCAGATATTTCCATGACTTTGCTCAGCAGGTGAACTGAAAATCATATCCCTTACAGTGAAGTTAAATTAATTTCTAGTGATTATCTGCTGGCTCTCAGTTTATCTGGGTTTTCCAGCTTTGGGTGTGTTGTTACTGCATGTATGAAGAGAGCCAGAGTGCTTTCATCATGTGATCCTCCTACTGATGCAGACGAAAGACCTTCATCAGTTTAATTTCCAGTTTTTAATTTCTTGCATCCTACTCCTCAGAAGGCCAGGGAATAAAAGAAGTTTCATCCCTTGAAGCATGCAGAGGAATGGGATTCATGGCTCCTGGACTTCAGTTCCATCTCTCTCTCCACCTTCATCAGTTGAACACCTCAGTGACCCCATCTGAAAAACTGACATCTTGCTCAGTTCATCCCTTGCTCTCAAGGGAGCTTTCCAAAGAAGAAGAAATCATCATCCCAATTTTAGAGATGGAGAAACTGAGGCCCAGCAAAGGGAAATGAGTGCCATTTGCCTCCCTCGGCCTCCCTGTGCTCAGGGGCTTGTCCACCAGACCAGACAAGTGCTGGAGTGGAAATAAATATTCCTCCTGATGACTGTGGTCTCTGTGGTCAGGGCTGAGGGTCGAAATGTTCGCACAAGGCGTGCACACAGAAACCACAGAATCCCCCACAGCTCCACTGCACTTTATTAAAAGTCACTGCTTCTGTGAAAAATGGGGTTTATAAGAGTTAGGTGCCTTAATTACAAAGTCATGTACATTTGAGCGAGTCCTTCCCTGCTAACTGTTCGTGACAGCCTACAAATGTGAAAAGTATTACCAAGACTATTTTTAATGTGGCTATGGAGAGGCTGTAGTTGGGGAAAACCAAATGCTATAGGATCTTAATGAGAAGGCTAGTGATTCCTTAAATATGGTTAACACTGAGTTTAGCAACCATGCCAGTGGTATCAAAAATACCATTTGGATGCAGGAGTCTTGCAGAAGCAACTGTGTGTTAAATAAGTGATAGGAGCAACTGATGTGCAGGGCTAAATTTTCCCCTTGGAAGTGGGTAAATGGTCAGTGGAGAGAGATGAAAATATAATTTCAGGTGGGTGCTCGCCCCTGTCAGTGGTGTGCAGGCTCTACACGTGTTTTCTTCAGAGCTGTCATCTCTCAAGAATTTATTCCATCCTGTTCTTTATTAAACAATTTGTCCTCTAATGGGGAACACAAACTGCAAGGGGCTCAATGCTTTGTAGAACTGAGTCCTTAATATAATGTCTTCATGGGTTGTGGCAGACTTGAGGCCTGAAGCATCATCTTTATCACCCACCCTTGGCCATAGGCTCTGCAGGGAATGAGGAAAACACGCAAGATCCCTCTGGTGGCCTTATTGCATCCAGTAACAAGGGTTTCAGCCTTGTAACAGGGCTGGGCACTGGAGAAGGAGAACAGGCCAAAAGCAGCATTCCTGTTAGAGCAGTGTCACAGTTGGGCTGAAAGGAAATGAAAGTGATGAAAAGGAAACATTCCAAATAGAAGGAAGGGGACAGAGAGAGAGAGAGAACAATGCTCTTTGTTGATTAAAAGACAAAGAATAAGCTGTGGCAGATGGATAGAAAGATGACATACCTGTGGGTAAAAGTTTTTTGTGGGTTACGTTTAAGGTTGATGGACACCATTGTGGGAATTTCCTATGATCAAACATATGACTAGTTTTAGCTTTAACCCTCTGATTCTTCCTCCATCTGTGACTTCTCATGGGATTATATAGACCCTTATCTTGGTGTAAGGTCTTCAAAAAGTATTGCTTTATCCCTGGATGAATTATCTTAGTGATACGCAGCAGTACAAAATTTATGGTTTTTTAGTCAACTATGTTTTAACCCCATGTATCCACCACTGAATTATGTAAATTTTGAGTAATAAATTATTTATCTCCCCCACCACAGTATCATGAATATTCTATGCATATAACCTGTAATTAAATTGCTTCTTTACCATTCCTTAAATAAATAAAAGACTGTATTTCTCTTGGTCAAGGAAGATTTATTTAAAATACTTTAAGTGTCAAGTCTGATGGTCATGAGATCCTTCACACCATAGAAGCAGAAATACAAAAAAAAAAAAAAAAATAGGTGGTTTGTTTTCAAACCTTTTTAATTTCTTTTGTTGGGTACTGTGAATGTGCATCTGAAAAGAACTTTTCCTCTTAGCAATGTAGACTGAGGCTGAAGAACATCTTATCCCTTCAAACAGCCATTGGCACCAAGCTGTCACAGCATTACCTGCAGTCAGACACAGCTAAAGTAAAATGTTGGACCTTCATGTTGCATGTTACTCCACATGGGATTTCACAGAGCATAGTAGATATAACATAGTTTCCACCTATACATTTCTCTTGATGAAAACATGGAACAATTTTCTCACTGTTGTGTTGAAATGTACTTATTTTGTGATTAAACCAAGCCCAAAGTCATGAGGCTCTGGCACTTTAAGGCTTAGTATTGTAGTCTGGGTTAATTTTTTCTTGTTTTCTTTCATGGCAAATGTTAAACCCAGATTTTCTCTCTAATCACACTTGTCTGAACCAGAGGTCTGAGTCAGGAGTTTGACATTTTTGTCATGGCAAAATCTGCAGTGCATCTAGAGACCTGAGGGCTCAGGGAGATTGAATACTTAAAGGGATGTAATTAGAAATAATAGGAAAATTTGTTAAAGGAGATGGGAAACCATGGGATTTTTTCAGATATGTGGCTTTTCTACTCATGTATGTTTGTAGGTTTTTTTATTTGCTTGGGTTTTAAACCTAATAGAAATTCCTTTCCAGTCTAAACTGTGGGTAAGACAGAAAAAAACCTGCTCTCTGAAGATGAACCACTGGCCATAACAGATGTTGTCTGAATGAGAAACCGAGCCTGTGATTATAAGGTCGTGTTTACCATCGAGGAAGTAAAATTCAAGCTGATTGTGGCTCTTCACTGGAGATGTCACTCTCTAGAGTGACTCTTACATTTGAGAGATTGACCTGGAAATCTCCAATCTGGCTCCCTCCTCCCTTCCTGCAGCCTAAGAAGCTGCAACAAGGAGACACAACTGCCTTTCCCTACATTCAAACACATCGTGGGAGCCACTTGTGGTTCAGGGAAAAATATGTTAAAAAAATAATTTGGCAAAATGATTAACAGTGCATTGCAGAGAACGTGCCTGGTTGCAGAAACCAGCAAGGGTTTGGCAGCTGTGGCTTGGTTATTTACACTTCCTTACCAATTTGCCTGCCACAGTCTGCATCTCCCATGGGTGTAAGGATTAAAGTGCTTCGTTGTGTCCCTAATGTATGTTTTGACTACCTAAGATGATAATAACTTGCTGAGGGCTTTTTTTTCAGAGGAGGAGAGATGGGCAATCCATGTTGATCCTCAGCCCCACGTTTTTTATGAGAGGTGCTGTCACAGGGCACAGCTCTAGATAAACATGAGAGAGGAGCTCACAGTCCTACACAAGCAAAGCAAGTAAAGAGTGGAAGAGGAACAGGAGACAAATTAACTGGATTCAGGAAGGCAGGGCACGGGTACCAGGCTGAGACAGGCATGGAGTCACATTTCCTGCCTTGTTGCCTTCTGTGCTGTCTCCAATGATGTAACACTTCCTGTGACTCTTTCCGAAAATATTTTCATAAGCTTTGGATGATGTGCACTCTGCTAAGGAATTGCCTAATGCTATGATCCCATGAGGATTTGGAGCTTTAATGTTTTAAATCACTTCTAGCTGGATTAATTTCCTCAGATTCATATCATACAGAATCAGCTACTATTGGTTTGTTCCTCATTACAGCTACGACAACGGCACATTCTTACCTGCCTAACAAAATATCAGAGGAGTTTGTTTTGTTAGCTTTAGCTAATGGTTGTGTACTGATCCCACAGGAAGATGATATTACTGCAAAAGTAGAGGGGGTTATGCTGAACAAGTTCACAGGCACCTGTGTTTTCCCAAGAAATCTTGGAAGGTTTGGTTGTCCCACATTGCTTAGGTTTGGTCACACCATGAGCTTTCTAATTTTTGGCTACTTCTAGTTCCCTATTCCAACTAAAATGAAGCTAAGATGAACTTTGAGTATGGAGCTCATCCCACCCAACATTCACACCTCAGCTCCTTGTCACAGACTCCCCTTTCAGCCGGTGCAGACAAGCAGGCACTTTCAGGGAGGGATCAATGTGACCTATTTTAATTGTCTGCTTTAATATTATATAAATTGCACCCTAAAGACACCAGTTTGTTTGTACTGAGTACAAAAAGAGAGTAAATGTAGTCATCATCATTGCAGCTGTTTGCACTTGATCAGTGAATGCTGCCCTTCAAGCCGTGTTTAAACTTATTTATGATGGGATGCATCTGACAGGTGATGGATATGTAGAATCTCTTCATAGAGCAAATAAACAGACTTTTAGGGTGGAATCTATCCCACATGATGGCAAATACCTGAAGCAGCTTAGTTGAACTGTTGTTGACTACATGGAACACAGAATGACCAGAATTTAATTCTGTGGTTGATATATACACACATGAGACTAAATCCAGCCCAAGGAAAGACACCTGACTGTTTTTTATAGTGCAGAGCATCCCACAGCCCTGTCTGAGACCAGCGGGCATCGAGCATGTTGGATAAACATGTTGCTCATTTGCACGTGTAAAGATTGATTTAGGATTCTACCCAGGCACCCGCACCAGGAAGTATGGGCTCTCAATCCTGCTTTTTTCTTTTGTTCTTCCTTGCTATGTTTTTAGTATTAATGCTATAATTCAGGAAAAAGAGAAAAAAAAAAGTTCATATAAAATATAAATGCCCATCCCTCTATTCATAAGATTTATTTCTCAGAGCCAATACTCATGAAGGAGGTTGTGAAGTCAGTATGTTACCAAACAGAAGTACATTACATCTGCATGTTTTATAATTTGCAGGGTTTTTCATCCAGGGGCGTCATCATCACAGTCATATGAAGAATGGGGGATTGAAGAGTGGGGGGGAAGAGTAAACCTTTGGCAGTAACACAGGCTTATCACCAGAATGATTCTTCCCTTCTAGACATCCAGGTTTGTGCAGAAGAAGCTGGGGACAATTCTACCCTATAATATGGAGATTATCCCAAACTGCAGCTGCATCCAGCCATGTGTCCAGGGCAAACCTGTTGTACCTTTCTCTGTAACAGACTATGCCAGACATACTTAGTGTGATGGAAATGGACCTGCTCTTTTCAGTTATATCCCTTGGGATGATCTGGTGTGGGTCTGCTCTGATGAAAAAGTGGTATTTGTTTTTTTAACAGCTGCAGGCCAAGTTTTGAGCACAGCTGGACCAGTTCATGGTTACAGGTGAGCACTGTTTGAAACGGAGTGATTTCAGCCTGAAACCAGGCAGAACACACCGGCTTTGGCTGGATGTGCTGGGAGTTACAGAGTTCATAGGAAACCAAAACTCAGGAGGGGATACACCCACACAAACCCAAGCCAAGGCAGGGATTTCCATGAGTGCCTGCAAGCTGAACCCTCACCATTGGGTGAGTCACCCCACGCCTCAGCCCCAGCAGCTCGGGTGTTCAGAGCCCTGCGGTGGCCGCAGGGGCTGCCGAGACACATGGTGCTTTTCCCAATGGTGCCATCCCAGCATTCCCCCCTTTGATGTTTCACTGAGTAGGATAAAAGAACACAACTGTCTTCTCCAGAGATGAAGTATCTTTTGGAGTTCCCTTTTGCTCTATTCATGTCTCTTTTTCTCCTCATGTTGCTGCTCTGATCTTTGTAGCACTTGAGTCCTACACATGGCCATAAGCTGTAGAAATGCTCTTGCACTCTCTCCACGTTGCTGGTGCCAGCACAAGCAAAGGCATTTGTGCCTAAACTTTCACGCCAGCCTTTTCTAGAGAGCTCAGAAATTAAATGCCCCATCCCTGGAAGTGTTCAAGGCCAGGTTGGATGGGGCTTGGAGCAGCCTGGTCTACTGAAAGGTGTCTCTGCCCATGGCAGGGGGATTTGAACTAGATGAGCTTTAAAGGTCCCTTCCAACCCAAACTACTCTATGATTCTATGAAAACTGCTGCAAACTGATGCTAATTTAAGTCCTTACATTCCACAAAATAACAAATCAAATCTCTTTTAGCAAGGATGAGCCTCACTCATCATAGTGCTACTCCTTGTATTTCTGGTTTTGCCCAGAGAGCTATTCATGCATAAAAATAGTTTTCATTATTCAAGTTCATTTTCATCGTTCAAGTTCACTGTGAGCTTTGCTTATGTTTGTAGCAAACATTAGCTAAGATCTGCATTTGTCAGGTAATCAGATTTGTTAAAAGCAGTGTTTAATTGTTGTTTCCAGCCACAGCAAACTAAGTGAAGATACAATATGGAAAGAAGAATTTTCTTATGTATGTTATGTAAAAATCAGGATGGAATTATGATGACTCCAGCTAATGGAATAAGTCACCACAAATAATTTATTCAAATATAGCCCTTTTTACCTGCTGAGGGAATAGCTCTGAGGTAAGTGCAGTTTCCTACACTTGGACAAATATCATTATGAAAGTTTTTACCCTCTGGCTTTTTCATGAATAGCAAAATTTGAGATGTGTGGGTCAAGCCAGTCACATGGTGCTATTCCTGCTTACTTCATTGAAATATTGCTGCAGCAGCCTCCAGTACAAATATCCAAGTGCACATATTTAAGGTTCTGTTCCTCTTGATGCTCTTCCATTCAACCCTGAAATGTCCTGTCCTTGCCCATTTAGCACTCTGAAGTTCATTCATGGGAATGTCCAGATGGAAGCTAAACCCAATTAATCAAGAAGGAAATGAAAACAAATATGCACTTAATAAAAAAAAAAAAAATCTAGAACTCAGCAATTTATATACATGTGGAAGCTGACACACCCCATTCTTGTCACTGAACCAAAGTGTGCAATGTCAAGTCAATCACTGGTGGTCAAATTTTACTCCTTGCTTTAACAGGAAAGGTGAATTCCATTCTTAATAAATTTTGTCATGATGGGCATAATCTTACATTGTACATACAGACCAGATGGACTCTAACACCAGCCTTCTTCACCAGGGAGGATTAATGGTACTGCAGCTACTTAACTGTGAAATTTCCAGTCTGATGTCATTCATCAGCAGTGTCTTACAACACATGCTGCAGACGGGGCTGGTTCCCTGATATTGGGGTTTTCTGACACTTCCCATTACGAGGCTCTGTTTTCAGTTGCTCAGAGCTTTGCCAAGCTGTAACAATTCGGATTTAAATTCTTCATGCTGAGTGTCTGCCTCAGGCTGAATTCATTTTAGAAAATGTCAGCCAAAATCAGGGGGAAAAATGCATTAAAAAAAGAATCTGACAACCTTTATGTGAACTGCTCCTTTGCCCCCCATATTTTGCAGGAAGGACTTGACATCTGGCAAACAGACTGACCTTTGTGTCAAGGATGAACATGCACTGAAAGTCTGTAGGAAAACTTTCAGAACCTCGAGCTTCCTAAAATCTCCAGCTTTTTGCCAGGCTGCAAAACCTCAGTGAGATTTTTATGTCATCCACAATGGATGTGCTTTTGTCTGGGTTGCTTCTGCTGTCATGGGGTCCAAGAATGTTCTTCATCATCACCATTGAAAACAAAAGGAAAATCCTAATTTCTTCAGTCAATCTCAGGCCTGTCTCTACCTCATGTTGTCTCTACATCATCCACCCAGAGTTCAAAAAGTGCTTGGACAACCCTGTCAGGCACATGGTGTGCTTCTTGGAGTTGTGCTATGCAGGGCCAGGAGCTGGAATTCAGTGATCCTTGTGGGTCCCTCCCAGCTCAGGATAGTCTGTGATTCTATGATTCTATCATTGTTCTCTCTTCGCCCATATGGCTAAAGAGAAACATTTTTCTTATGTGCAGTATTTGTCATTCCAGGTGACCCATGTCTTTCTTCCAGTTCTACTTCATTCCTGCATTATTGGATTGCTAATCTACAGCTGCTGGAACTCCATTATGCTCCCTGTAAGCAGTCTACCAACTGCTTATAGTCAAGGCTGATAGTCTAATTTTAGTCCTGATAATGAAATTCAGTTTTCAGTCCTGACATTGAAACTCAATGGAGCAGAATCCACTAATGGGACGCCTGTATTATTTAGCACAGCACTTCCTAAAATGCTAAAAGTACCATTTATGTTAATTGTCCTGAAGGGGCTGGATGTAAACGGGATGAAGAACAAGAAATCATAGTGATGAACAGCTTACATGACCTTATAGATGACATTTTGGCTGGGGAAAAGGATTTCATCCTTTGGCCATGTCCAAGTCGATGTACTCCAGAGATACTCTTTGATATTCCAGATCATGCAACACATTTCCATATGAAGTTCAATAATTAGTTCAACCCTTTCATGTAAATCTCTGAGCTGGACAAATTGCAAGTGAAGTAAGTAAAAGACTCCCAGGAATCTGTTGTGAAAATGCTGATGATTACAGATGAGATTCCTCCTTTATGAGGAAACCATCCCTTGGCTGATGGTGTGGCTGCATCTTGGAACATCAAGCACAGTCTTTATGTAAATCTGAGTGTTCTTCTGCTTGTTCTGCTGCAAAAACCATTCTCACTGGGACACAGAAGGAAATCCAGTGAGACAAGCTAATAGAGATGGAAGGCTGCTAATGGAAAGATTAGGTCTCTGGGCTGTCAGACTTGTCTCCCTTAAGCACATGTTTATGCTTTAAGTTAAATAATACAGCATGTTTATGCATGTGGATATATATATACTGCATATGTATCTGTATGAATGGTAAGATGCTGTTCTGTGCAAGCAAGTCACAGCAGAGACTAGTTTCACATTTATATGTATTATATTACATTTCATTACATTTATATTACAATGTAAAAGGTTTCTCCCTTTCCCCAGAAAACACAATCTTAACATTCATGTACTCATGTACAACAAGCCTGTACACACATGAGATCTCGGAGAGCAAGTTGGTTTGCATGTTACTAGAATTTTCTTGCCCTGCAGATGGTTTCTGTGACTCCTAGCTCTGGATCAAATGTGTCATTTTCATTGGACTGAATGCTTCTCTGTTGGACTCAAGTCCTGTTCAGGGAATCAGTGGATCAGTGTTTGCAGTACTCCAAACATCCTTGTCCTTTGTTCCGTAAAAATATTTTATGTGTTTCTGTCATTGTACTTAACAATCAATTAAAAAACCCACCCAATCTATTGTCTATTCTAGTTTACCAAGTCTTTTTTCCTGCCCTTTGCAGACCCTGATATTAACTTGAAGCAACCTGTACTTGGTGCAACGTAACTGCACTTAGACATCAGGTCTCTCTATTTGTTTCTCTTTGTAGGAGTAAGAGTTTATTTACAAGTTTGTGTCTGATAACTCTGGGATGGAAATTGTGTGTTTCTTTTCCATGACAGTCTTTGTAATGGTCTTTGGAGATACCTTACAGTCTTTGAAAACAATAGAAAGGGAGGGGTGGGAGTTGATGTTACTTCATCTTCTTCCTCATTGTCTTCCCACTCCTCTTTTTCCACCTTGAGGGGAAGAGAGGACACTAAAGAAAGAGTCTGTGCCTCCCATTGAGTCCTTTACCTAAAATGTGCCACATCTGGTGGGTATTTGTGGAAGAAATGCAGATCAGCAGAGTTTTCACAGTCCTGAGAGGGAATGGCTGAGTTTAGATGTCCTTATTTTATTGTATGTTCTTGGATAAGATGATAAATACTGACATAAGAAGCCAGCAAGTCAATTTATTGATTTCAATCCTGCTTGTTGTTCTGTTCAGCTCTTCCTGTGTATTTTTGGACAATCAGGGAGAGCCGGAGGCAAAAGAGAAATTCCTCCTATGCTTTTGGCATAATGGAACTAACTAAAAACCTACTTGAAAAATATACAGGAAACATCCAACTCAATATTTGCTCTTTATACTTAGGGATCCCCATGGTGGCTGCTGCCAGCTGGGGGTAAAAATGGTCTGTTTTGCTGCTTTCTCCAGCAGTTCAGTGAGCTTCTCACTCCAGCACTGCCCATCCTGTCTCCCTTATAGCAAACCTAAAACTTAGAATTCCATCAGATTTATGATAGGACCTGATAGGTGGAGAGGCAATTTTCCATGACATTTCTATTAGCTACAAGTGAATTAATGACAGTTAACACCGTGCAACAGTGTAAAGATGTGAAAAAAGATAACCTTATTCAGAAAACATCTGAGTAATTACTGCTTTGATACTACTGTCCTTACTCATGATCTTACTCTGAGCAGTATTTTGACTGTCAGAGGTTGCTGGCTGGCAGAGGCACTTCGGGATTCATTGTGAGTAGGATAACCCCATCAGGGATCTATCAGTCAGAGCACAGCAAAGCCCAGGGGTTCTCAGAGACAACCAAATTGGCCTGCTCGAGGCCCAGCAGTGTTTTGACAGAGAAAGGTGAAATTGGGGAGTTCAGAAGAGCCCTGCTTGGCTTTGTATTTGACAAGACAAATAACTGGGATTGTGCTTGGAAGTGGTGAAAGAAAGCTCCACAGGGATTTTGGGCTCATTCTTGCTGGAAATGAAGGTTTTTTTGAAAAGTGAGGGATGCAATCAAAGTCAGAGTTTGGGCTTGTTCCACTAAAACTGGGTTGCAATCCCTGCTTGCTTGAAGAACTTTTTTGATGTTGAGTAGTCCCATTGAGAGTAGGAGTATTTATGTTGCTGAGAGAAGCTAATGAAAAGAATTCAAGTGAAAAAGGGATTGTTCACATGCCCAAGAATTGTATGACAAGGGCCCTAATCCAACCATTGTGGTTTAGGGATTTGCAAAATTACTTATTTTCGCTATTGAGTCTATGTCAGTTTTCCTAACTCTTCACACATTCCAGGCTCTCTCCTGAAATCTACCTTGTTTGCTCTGAATTTCTCCTTCCAGGACAGACATAGCAACATACTGACCTAATTCTTCAGGTTGTGCAGCTGTGTACTCACTATTTTAAGAGATAAATGAATAACAGTGTCTCCATTCTCCAGTGTAAATTGACCAAAGCCTCTTCATGTCAATGAAGCGACATGAAGTTGTGAAGACTGAAAGCCTGGGGCTAAATGTTAAGTGCAAAACAACAGGGCAGCCATCGCAGCATACTTCCAAAAATTATTGTGGCCATGCAGCATTTTCAGGTAGAAATGGTGATCTAGTTTAAAAAACAAAAACTGTGTCTGGGATGAAAGGACTTTGTTGATATTCACTGGGGGATCACAGTACGGGTCTTGCCATGCCCAAGGTCATCATGTTGTTCAAACTCATTTTTCTCAGAAGGGATGTTTTCTGCCTTTTCAGGTATTAATTTTTTCTTTTTTATCTGGGTTATATTTTTGAAGGTGTCTGTACTCTTGTTGGCTGCTGGACAGCTGTATCACAAGGATTTCCCTCTGGTATAAAACACAGAGGTCTTCTGTATCAGTGTGGAATGCAGTAGCAAATCACTGTACAGTGGCCCATAAGGATACCAGCTACCCTTATAAACTTTTTATAACTTAGGAAAATAAACATGTGGTTTCAGGGCTCTGCATAGTCGGTACTAGCTGACTTGGAGCTTGCTTTACAAAACTAAGAAAGAAAATATTGGTAGAGCTAATAAATTTCCAAGGGAATCAGCCAATAGTATTCTGAAAGGTCTGAAACATTTGATGGTTTATAGATAACTTTGTATTTTATCTCTTGAAGCGTCATCCAAGTTGAGCACTAAAGTGCAGTGTTCTCCATAATGAGTGCTGTGATCTGGGAGCTCCTGTGGGACACCAGCCTCACATCATGTTATCCATGGAAAGACCTGCTAATCCAGGGGATCTGATGTGGCCTCTGCAAGGCCAGCAGATGTGTCTCTCTCACTCAGGGAGAAAATAACTGGTCATAACAGCAGCAAGAAAGTAATCTATGAAGACATGTGGTAACTCCTTTCATTTTAAATAACCTTTTTTTACTTCAAATAAATCTAGCCATTTAAAATTAGTAGCCACTGGGGATGATCAGAGTTGAAAGGTGCTGTTTATGATAATGGATATGTGTCCATCAGGTTGTGTTCATTGTTACTGTGCAGCCCCACCTCCCTCTCCCGGTGCTCTGTAAGCTGGTTCCTCCCGGAAGGAAAAGTGTGCTCATGAGGGATCTTTGGCACATGGAGAGGAGAAAAACGGTGTGTAGATAAATGAAGATGTGGGAGGCTCCAGTTCCATCTCCTTTCCATGGGCTGTGAAGTTCCGTTACCAACACAGACACTTCCAGTATGATGTGCCAGGTAGGGCTTTCAAACCCTGTCTCCACAGTGGCAGGACTTGCATTTGACAAATCTGTCATGTCTTCTCTGTTCTGAGCTGCAGCCACTGCACATGAAGGGATAAACCTCTGGGAAGCTTTCCTGGTGACATCTTCATCCCTTATCTCAGGTGAACGTTGTAGTATGTCCTGCTGTGATCTGCCCTCTGAACTGGTGAGTGAACTTCTTGCAGAAGGAGGTATTTTGGTTCTGGATTCAAGACTGCTTATTGTGTGCATGTGAACTTCTGGCTCTCGGTGGGGTCACCCTGAATTCTTTAGTCAACAGTTGTCATGGTGAACCTCAGGCCAAGGTGCATTTTGGGTTCGGTCATCAAATGGACATTATGGGTTATGTATTTACTTCTCCGTTCTGAATCCTTAGTCTAGACCTCCTAGATCTGGAGATCCTAAATCCTTCCTTTTCCTCAGGAGCTACCCTTCCATTTGTGACCCAGTCTTCACAGAAGAAGCACAGCAACATGTCTTGGACAAATTCGGAAACAAGAAATGTGCCCCTTCCCTGCCCACCTGAAAGCCTGAGCTAACCAAAGGCCCTTGGGCACTCAGACATAACTGTGTAATACAGTCCATGCTCAGCTGTTCTGTGGCTCAACTGACAAATCTTTCATAGAATCACAGAATGGTTTCAGTTGGAAGAGACTTGAAAGTTCATCTTGTTCCAAGCACCCAGCCTCGGACAGGGACACCTTCCACTAGACTGAGTTGCTCCAAGCCCCATCCAACCTGGCCTTGGACACTTCCAGGGAAGAGGATCTTTCTGGCTCCAGGGACAAGAATGAAAAGGAACTGAAAAAATAAAATACTTTTATTCATTCCCTCAGATGGGAAACTGAGGCAGGGAAGGATTAAGTGACTTGCATCCAGGCAGATTTTTGCAGAGTCTAGAAAAATCCCAGAAGGCTGATTCCCAGTTTAGTTCCTTAACCACAAAATCATCCCTTGCTCATATCAGAGCACCCTTTGTCACCACAAGCTGAGGGTCACAGACAGGGGGATAAAAGAGCCGGAGGTCACAGTAGTAAGAACATATGTTTACTCTGTTTAGGCAAATTCACTTTGTGATAAGGCCATTAAAGATATCAGTGTTCTCACCTGAGTGTGAAAGGTTCTGCATTCTCACTGTCAGTCCCTTGGGTCTCTGTATATTTCTTTCGAAAAGCCAAAGCAGGAGAGTTACAAGGAGAATAACATTCATTTTAAAAAGCAATAATAATAGAGCTACAGTGCAAGAAGGAGGTGAAATGAAGTTTGGATTTGTAGCCTGCAAATGGCAGTGTGAATGCTAAAACATTAACTCTGTTGTTTAGCTCAGATAAAGTTGTTTTGGTGCCAGCAGAAAATACCTTTCTTCGGGAAGGTCTTCTGGGCTCTAATTTGGAAATTCCAAAAGACTCATATGTATCCAGTTGTGCACTTGTAAAGAGGTGAGAGACCTGCCAATAAGTGATTTACAGTATGTTTTCCCATGTTTTACATTTTGGTAATTTCATGTTGCAACTCAATACCTAATAATGTAAAATCCAGCTCCTCCAACTAAGCCAGGAATGAACTCACAGAGGAGTGTCCCACAGGGAAGGGGCATATGCTACATTTTGTGTCTGTGTGCCAGCACCAAAGGTGCCAAAACAGCTCTGTGGAGATTTGTCCTGTAAGGTCAACCTCCAGAATTGAAAGGTTTGGCTGAATTCACCTCTTGGTACTGACTGACTGCAATTCCCAAGACTTAGACATCCCCACGGAGTCTGCTGAGGTTGAGGTGCTGCACCTTGGGCTCACACGTGCCTTTAGATGAAACTAGCCATGAACTACAACTGAAGAAAAGTTGGAGTAATGCACAGTTCCTATGTCAGCATGATCAACAGAGCACAGATCCACATCTGAACCATGGGTTGAGGTGTGAACTGACACCTTGGGCTGAATATCCCCTAAGTCATGGATCTGTGCAGTGGTTTGTGCCTTTCTATGAGACAGGAGATCCCTTTTCAGGCACACATCACATTTTAAGGTGCACAAAGTGGCATAAAAATAATGTAAGGTCCAGAGAAAATTTTCTGCAGTGGAAGACTTAAAAAGGTTTAGTCTCTGAGTTTGTGAAGAGCAAGGTTGTGAGGTGGTTTGCTTATCCCAGATGAATTATCTTCTTAGGGATAAACAGCAGTAGTGAAGATCTTCTGGTCAACTACACAGAGACATAACAAAAGGTGGTAGGAGAAGCTGCACCTGAGCTCATACCCTGATAAGAAACAAGGACCAAATTTTTAACTATAGGGATGATTAGTCATTAGCAACAAGTTTGTATACAAGTGGAGGATGTTCCATTTCTTTGTTCTTTTAAATCAGGCTGTGGGTCATCCTGAAAAAAAAGATCTACCTGAGCACAAGGCATTGAAGTCACAGCAAGAGGAGTAGAGGGCTTTTAAGGGTCTGAGTTAGGTAAATAGTTTCTTCTGAATTTCCTCTTTCTGAAGCCTGAAATGCATAAACCAGAAGTTTCTTATAAAAACCTGTGTGCAAAGGATGTAATTTCTTCATCTTTCATGCTCTCTCAAGTCCAGAGGGTACCCAAAACTCTCTGCTCTTCTCTTGTCCAATTTGTCTGGTTTTATCCAAAGACAGGCCACCAAAGCTGTTGACATTTTGTGGTATCATCAAATATATCGCTATCATGACAGAACCAAAATGACAACAACTAGAATTTTGGCAACAAATGAGAGGCTTTTAGGACAGGAATGGGCTGTGCAGGCTGCAAAGTCTCAGTGAGGGGAGAAAACAAGTCAGATACAGAATATCTCTCTTGGTCTACTACTGTCTTATTGCAATATCATCTATTTGACCAATCCAACCTGAGCTGGGACAAATTCCTCAAAGCAGAGTAATCTGTGCTAGAACCAGGATTTTCAGCCAGCCTGGGCTCAGCTATAAGAAAAGAAAGAAACTAAGGAAAGACCCGGAACTCTGATAAAATTTGTCATTCAAGAGGCAGAGAAGAAAAACTGCTGTTTGTGTTCAATGCCTGCTAAATATTTTTCTTTATCTGGGGAAATTTCAAATGAACCTCTGGCCCTTCCAGATCTTAACAGGACTTGTTCTTCTGCCATAGTTCTGTCAGGCTGGAAACAGCTGTGGTATGAATGTGGTATTTGGCTGACTCTCCCAAACTGTTGGGTGGTGCATCCCTCCTGTGTGACTGCATTGTGCTGAGGTGCTGCCCTGGCATTCCAGAGGACAAGCTGCAAGAGCATTATTGGGTAGCATTTGTTTGTCAAGTTCTGTTTACATCCCTCAGAGAACATTTTCGGCAGGTTGATATCATTTTTCCCTGTTTTGTTGGGGACTAAACCAAGCTGTAGTTTCTCCAAGGCCATATTGCATGAGAGACTGGGACTTAGCAGTTCCTACCGCTATATTCAGTAGTTTTTGGCTTAACCATATAATGAAGTCACATAACTTAGTGCAAACTTCTTAAAGTCCCACCTTGATACTTCTGGTTCATTTCCACAGTGATCTTGCTGCTCCCCAGCCCTGTCACTTGAAGGATTCCCATCCCATTAGGCAACAACAGATCTGATATTGACGAGAAGATCCAGCACATGTGATGGAAGGAAAGAGGTCTATTTGTGATGCATTTATCATGCATGGGGAGTGCTCAGTCTCCAGGTCTCTGATTTGGAGCTAAAATGCATATGAAGGCTCTGCTGAAGGCTGTGTATATGCAGCTAAATAAAATATGTCGGGTTGAACGTGCTTTGCATCCTTATGTCCATCCTTTCCCTGCTAAAGCCAGTTCAACAGGGTGACCATAACAAAATTGTTATTGCTAGCAACCCCTTGTTTCTGGCCAGGACTGTGTTCTCACCTTAAACAATGCAGATGGTCTTGTCAGGCTATGGAGCTCACTGGTTTATTAACAGTAAACGTTTATTTGCCAGCATACACCTTGCCTCTTTAACTCTGTAAAATAAAGATTGCACCACTGCCTCTCCCATTTTTCCTGTCTTTTGAGCTGCCTTGGCAAGCTCTCTGGAGGAAGAATCTCCCAACCATCAGGTTTATATCCAACACTTAGCTGTGGTTTCATCTGCATCCTGTGGCAGGTGCTGTTGGAGGATGTTTCTATCTCAGCAGCAGGACACAAGAAAGGGAATTAAGGGATACCACCTTGGACTCCAGGAGCTCTGAGTGCAGTTCAGTATCTGGGCAGAGCTTACTCAGCAAGGGAGTATAAAATTGCTTTTTGGCCAAGAAAGCAAATCCTTCAGTGTCAGTCGGAAAATTGTATTTTTGATTTATTTTGTTTAGATAAGGGTTAAGACGACCAATTCAGAGCCCCTTTATGCTGTGATATGGGTGGAAGTTTGTTCAGCCACTGAGATAGACCAGTTGCTCCCTTCCCTTCCCCTGACCACTTCACCCCCACAACTTGCCCTCACTGTGTTTTTGTGTAACATATGGGCCTAATTCAGCTTGAAGACTCAAAAAGTTTGCACAGTGCTGGGTAAAAATTATGACTTCTTATAATGAAATCTTTGTCAATGGGAAGTTTAAATAGCAGCTTCCCTCATGACTTATGGGGAGTCTGATGATGGAAATCAATTAATCATCCCGTTTCCCAAAATCTGAACAGGAGGGCACACTTGAATCAGAAAGGGGCTCCAGTTTATGAGCTGCTTGGACAGCTTCAAGACTTTCATTGAAAACTCCAGGAGCATGAGTGGGAATAAATGTGTTAAGACTGAATGTTTTTCTTTGGGAAGAAGAACAGCAATAGAGATCCTTGAGGAACATTCAGGTTTGTTTGAGGGTGCTTTTGTTGAACTAGAGGTGAGCGCTTTGCAAGCTCGAGCAAAAGGGTTTCAATTTTTAATAAAGGCCCACTGGGTAATTTTATTGAGATCTGCTAATTCTTACCAGGGGATAGCCAGCAGGGAGCTGTACAGTGGCTTTACCTGTGCTGGGCCAGCTTGGTGGTGCACACCACCAAAAAGAGTGCTAAAAAACATGGGATCTCCTTCAGGAATGTGGGAGACGTCACGTCTGGGACGTTGGCAAGGCATGGGGTCTATTTATGTGAGGTCCAGATCTAGGCTGGAGTCCACCATTTCAGTAGCCGGGGGCTACGATTTTACAGTTCCACATCTGCTCATTAAAAGAAACCAGACCATAATTAGAGCAATGCATGTAATGGATTCTCTGGTTCAAAGTGTGAACTAAAGTGTTGGGGAGACAGAGGCATTGGGCTGGATGGGACCAAATTTGGAATGAGGAGGATTTGTCTGGGTCGTCTTAAAACGTATTTCTTGACCTGAAGTGATACGTCTTGCCTTTTCTGAAGTTGCTTAACCCCCTTTTCTTTCTCTTTATATATCAGAACTTAGAAAACTTGGTTTAAATAATTTTAAAAATTAAATCATCCGCACACCCTAAACCAACAAAACAAGAAATCATGTAACAGATACTCCCAAAGCTATTTTATTAGCATCCCTTTCCTATTTCATGCTCTATCTTGCCACAGGAAGGGATACTCACCCATAGGATTATGCTGTGACAGTCCAAACTAATTTGAGGCAAACACATTATTCTCTTTCAGAATATCCCAATTTTTCAAGTTGCTGCAGAGTTCAGTTCCCCCAGCTTTGCTTTAAAGTGAAACAGCTGCCCTCAAGTCCCCCAGTTATTTGACAGAAACAAGGCAGATGACTGGGGCAGTCAAGAAAAGAAGGGGCAAGGAGCTGGAGGAGCACTGGAGCACAGGAGCCTGAGGAAATCTCACCATTTGGCACAAGGATGATTTCCTTTGTCATCCTGCTTGCTTCCTGCCAGTGGGTTGACTTTAATGAATAATGGGAGATAATAATTTTGGTTTCTGCCTTGAGTGGAAACAACTGACAAAGCGTTTAATGGAAGCTGACAGTTAAGTACCCAGCCACAGCAGTAAAGTGTCAGACAAAGCATATGAAAATAAACAGCCCAAATGAAAGCTATTTCTGAGCAGATTGCTGGCACACTTTCCCAACCCCAGGCAGGTTATCTGAGATGGTAATTACTGCCAAAAAATTCCTCCTCGTCCTTTTTTTCCCTTTTTAAATACCTTATGAGACTTACCTCAAGGGACCAAAGAGCGTATTTATGGATACGCTTAACTTCAAAATAAGTAAAATCAATACCAGAGAAAGCAGAGCTGTTTTATAGACCGTATACTAAGTTTGTTTGCAAGTTTAAAAAAGTTAGTTGCCTCACAGCAGCTCATATATAGTATTTGTTTATATATATGTGTATTTATGTATTTAAGAGGTAGAGGCTGGGGTTAGCTAGAGACTTGAGGGAAGCTATATTGCCCAGTTGTCACTGCCTTTCTGTAAGAGCCCAAGCCAAAATAGTCTGGGGACATGATGAACTACTCCAAGAGAGTCAGCAGGAACTGTACAGCCAAGGTTCCCATCCAGTATTTCTGCACTAAAAATTTGCCATCACCAGCTCCACTTTTGATGTCTTTTTTGCCCACTGTGCACGTTAGTTCTGCTTGTGCTGCTTTCAGTCTTGCAGAACAGTTAATCAAAGCTGATGCAGGTTACTGAATGTTGCCTCACGTTTAAAAATAGGTTCATTGCCTTTGTGGCCAGAAGGGACTGCTCTGTTCATCTCCTCTGACCTCCTGCACGTAACACAAGCACTGGATAAGTGCTATTATATGAGAGTTAATGTACACAGTGCCTTCATTTATTAGCTTTCTACCTCATTTATCAGCTTACTTGTGAAAGCAGGTGACTGAGAGTCAGTCCGGTCCCATTCTTGGCCAAAATGGCCTGCAAACTGGTTATAATAATATTTCCCTATCTGTGATGCTTAACTGATTCCTGCACAGAAAAGGCAACAAGCTTGTGGCGACTTAACAGTTACTGAAAAGAATAATCCTGTTACAGCAAAAATAATAATCTAAATACCATAACCAATCCCCTCCCCAAATCCAGGCTTAAGAAAAGATTTAAAAAAAAATACTTGAAATTCTGAAATCTTGGCTGCATTAAACCTTTAAAATGCTGGAGTATGCATTTTCCATTTCCAGGCTTGACTCTGACACCACGTCCTTGTGTTCCATTGGTGTGAGTTCTCTGCAGATAGCAGGACTGCATAATTCATCACAGATCTTTACTGTAGATATAATTACACTAAATCCTTTAGCCTGAATAGTGTGAAGCC
Source organism: Acropternis orthonyx (assembly GCA_035583155.1). Lineage (NCBI taxonomy): Eukaryota > Metazoa > Chordata > Aves > Passeriformes > Rhinocryptidae > Acropternis > Acropternis orthonyx. The sequence goes on from JAWWEU010000111.1 coordinate 111,781,081, forward strand.
TTCTCTGAGGTGAGCACAAGAGGTACTTGTGGGTGGTGCTGCTCTGGTGTGGTTGGAAAGGTGGTAGCTACATGTTTTGTGGTGACATCTGCAGTGGAAAAAGTCAAGTGCTGTGAAGCACATAAGGAGACAGAGAAGGAGCAAGTTGTGGCACCACACTGTGGACGGAAGGCACTTGTGTTGGTTAGTGGGATGAAAGCAAGAGGTGGGAAGTGGTTTCCTGGCCATGCATAAAGCATCTGCATTTTTCCCATTTGCATTGGAAATTAATGCAGCACCTGAAGTGGGAGTTCTCCCAGTCTCTAAGAGCGTTGGGGACAAATGGCTCTAGAGCTGTGGGCATTAGAGGAATATTAACTGTGTTTCCAGGTCTGTAAATTGATTTGCCAGTGTAATGTTCTAGGGGTTTATTGCATTAACTTTTTGGTAGGTTGGTCTTTGAAAACTCTACTTTGAGCTATTTCTATGGGAAGTTTCCTAGAGGAGAAGGGGTACTAAATCCAGTCCTGTCCATATCTTAGTGCTCTCAACTCCTTCTGTAGTTCCTCTGCATGGAAAAGACTTCTGCCGGAGTTAAAGCTGGTAAAGATAAAGGTTTGAAAGGACAAGTAGTTTAACCTGAGGTTTGGAATATCTGAAGCCCTTGAATTACATCCAGATCTCCCGCACTGAGCACAGCATATTGCGCTGTAGGAAGATGTCCTCTTGGTTTGAAGAGGTTAAGAGATGAAGAATCCACCACTTCCCTTTGGTAGTCTGTTCCAGTGGTTAACCACAATCCCTGCTAGAAATTTGTACCTTGTTTCTAATTGGAATTTCCCTGGCTTTCAGGTCTTGTTGTGCTTTTCCATTTTCAGCTACAAAGCCTTGTAATATCTGGTATTTCTTTCCTCAGGGGTATTAATGTGCTACAATCATGTCATCTCTTTCAGTCTCCTTGTCACCGAGCTCAACAGCTTGGGCTCCTGGGGTGGAATTCACTCCAAGTGGATTGGTTCTCTGGCATCTAACACTGAAGGCATCTCTGAGTTTGTCTTGGAGTTCCTTCAAAACTGCAGTCAAACATATGCTCAGCAGTGCCTGTTCTGGCATGTGGCACCATGCCAGCTTTAAGCAGTGGGATTTCTGCGCTCTGCTAGAGAAGGCCAGAGCAGTTAAAGATGAGATCGGTGCCCACCTTTGGCACAGCAGTTTTAGAGGGCAAAGCACTTACCTTGACTGTGGAAAACCCTGATGCTCAGCTGGGGGGAATAAACCTCCCGTGCTCAGGAGATTCATCAGGCTGTGGAGGTGTTGAAGTATAAATGTTCTTCTTTAGAATGAGTAACTAGGGCAGCATGGTCTGGCAGAGAGCAAGCAGAGCAGACTGTGCTGAGCACATACTGACACTTCCCCAGGTTGCTCTTCCAAAATCCAACAATTTATGGCTCAAGAAGCTACTGTCTTTTTTTTTTTTTTTTTTTTTTTTTTTTTTTTTTAATGGAATTGGGATTACTTTTCCATCAAATTGTCCAGTCTCTCCTTGGTGTGAATTTTCAGCATCCACACAGCATTCTGTTGGCAAGTCCTACAGCTTAGATGTGAGTCCTCTGAAAAAAAAATTATTTCTTTTGGGTTTACCAACTGCTAACTTTGATATTCCATCATTTTTGCATTGGAATAGGCAATGAAAAATTGATCCCACTCATTTTCCTCACATCATTCATTTTATGCAACTGTATAAATCTGCTCTCAGTTGCTGAAGTTTGAAGATTCCTCATATTTTGTGATCCTTCTTGTGATCTCGCCTGTTCTAATCTGTTTGAGAACTGCACAGAGAATTCGAGATAGAGTTGCATTGTGCGGTTGTGTTACTGTTATAGCTGAATCAGGTAATAATGTTCCTCTACTCCTAATAATTCCTAACATTCAATTTACTTTTTCATCTGTTGCTAACAATTCAGCACCCATCTGGCTTGTCCAATGGGGTTAATTTCTGATCTCGTTTCTTAATGGTAATGGCCAACTCTAAGCCCATCATATATGAAGTTAGAGTGGATTTTCCCATTGTGTTTCAACCTGCCTTGAGTCTGGTAATGAGAAAGCTCATCAGGCCACGATGTGCTCAACATCAAGGAGAGCTCCCAAAGTTCACAAGTAGCTGTGAGCTTTGTGGTCACACCCCACTAGTGGAACTGGTGCCACCAGAGGTGGATACTGGGACTCAGTGTGACCCCTGTGGCAACACCAGGCTGACCATGTGATCCTGGGCACTGGTTTTACTCTCTGGTGCAACCTGTCCTTCCAGTGCAATCCTACAGCAGTCAGGGACACATGCTGGGCCATCCATCATCTCCAGCAGGGTCCTGCCTGCAGCTTGCACAGACCACTCCAGAACAGATGGGACAGGATTCTGCCTGCATCCCGCAGCTCAGAGCACGAGAGGGATACTCAGACTAACAGAAAATTTTGCAGTCAACATTTTTTAAACTATGATTTTCCTCCAGGGAAGCATGTGGTCCAGTTCGGGGAAATGAGAAAGAAAGCAAATTTTTTTTACTTTAATTTTACATTTCAAGCAATAGCACTTTTCTGGCTTCTCGTGCAGGTCACTGACACTGCTCCCCAGTGAATAAAAGTTAGCAGTTCCCACATCTCTGCCTCACTTGACTGTAATAAACCTGAAGCAAAAAAGCTCTAAGACCTGATGTGCATTTACACTACAGTCTTTTTTTGCTTTTCCAGTAGTATGAACTAGCCTTCCTGCAGGCATCAGTGTCAAATCTTGCTCCTTATAAAGGGATGTGAGTGCAAATAAGATCAATGTGTATGTCATCACTGGGGAAGGGTAGGAGAATATTGACTTTGGGTAAAAACTGAAAGACTTTAAGGCAATAAAGGCAGAGAGGAGAACTGGGAGTAGGCAGAAATAAATCAATGCCAAAGCAGAGCTGGAATGTGTGTGTTCCTGAGGGCACAGGACTGAAATCCTGATTGAAGATTAGCACTGTGCAATATCAGAAGAGTGTAAAGAGAGTGACTTTGGGACTGGGTGATGGACAGTGCCAGAAAGGGATCATTAGTGGAGGATCCCTCACTCAGTGGGGACCCCCTGACGGAGGGCTCCAAGGTTTGGTACGTTCAGCGTTTCTGTCAGTGAGCTCAGGAAATAAATTTTGCGTCACTACTGAGAAAATATGTTTGAGGATCAGTGGAGGACTAACTAAGAGCAACCAGGAGTATGGCAAATAACTCCCTTGATAAATCAGGTCAGTTTAGAGAAAAGGCTCAAAATGAGCTGAATGTGAAAGCACAGGTTCAGGAACAAAGAACACAGATCCTGTTTGCAAATGGGGATTGTCTCCTGCCCCAGGTAAAGGCTTCATTAAGACACTGTCTCCAGGAACTGCAGGTGCCTTGCTCCTGGGCAGGGAGTGATTATGAACATCATCCTGGCCTCAACTTCAAATGTGGTTGGGATGGAAGGAGCTACATGTCACCAAGCACTTGTGAAGAGTTATCCAGTCTGATTGTCTTTTATACCTTGGTCTACCAGTGACATCAGGAATTGAAGTGCTTGGTTCTGCTTAAGGTTAAGTGCCAAGCTTTTCCACTTTCAGCATAGAGGAAATGTAAGGCGTGACTGCTCAGCTCTGCTTTGGGCAAGAAATATCAGGGCATGAACAACCTCAGTGACAATGTGAGGCCCTTCTCAGCCCAAAGATTTTAGGAAACTATCAATCAAAGACCTCTGTGTGGATAATGATAGGAGGAATGGATAATAGATATGAAGAAATTCTAGAAATTTGGGAAAGAGGATAACTAGCAAGTGCCATGGAGACATGTGATGGCAACAGATTCATAAATGACCTTGAAAAGGAAATTAATAGTGAGGTGTTCACATTTGCTGATGACATGGCATTTCAGAACAGACAAACCTGTCTGTGAAGAAAAGCAAAAGGAATTTATTACACTGAGAAACTTGGTGTTAAACTAGGAGATGAAACCGAACACAGGATCACCAAAGACAATCTCACAAGTGCTAATTCTGGTCCTGGCATTCATTCCTGAAAGGATTAAAGCATCCCTGAGAAAGCAACCCTTTTGTTTTAGCTCAATCCTTGTTGCATAGAGAGCTCTGATATATTCCCACTCTCTCACCATATGTTAAAGATTTTTAGGAATGCATCTTCTTTTTTTGCAGGACTTTTTGCTTCTAGACTTTAACATAGTCCTGATGCATTTACCATAAATCTGTGGAAATAGAGCAAATCCAGCACAAAGCTTGTTGGAAGCAGGAACTCATTGGAGACAAGAGGCACAAGAGCTGCAGGATTCACTGGATGAAGAGAAACTTTCTCTATACCCAGTGTCAGCAAAATTCTTGATTGAAGGTATTTTAACACTAACAAGCCCTCAGTGTCTACTGTATTCAATGTAAAAGTGAATCATGGCAAGGAGCAGAATGGAAGAAATGAGCGAATTTAACAAATCTGGAGATTTTTATCTATGGGAGGGGAATATTTCTGTGAAGGCAATAGAAAAAATAGTGAACATTTTTGTGAACATATTTGTTTATATGAAAGTCGTTATATACTTTCCACTAGTTCCATCACCTAGCAAAATTTTTCAGCAGCTTTGCCCATTCACAGTTTTCTTTTTAATTCTCACATTTCCCCTTTACAAAGCTCTAACCTCAGGCTCTGAAATCCTGTTCTATTATTGACTTGCTCTTCATTTTATAAAATATTCTGCTTTCTCAAGAAACTAGTCAGCTTTGGGAATGAGTGTTCCTTAGCTGCCTTACAGTGGTCAGGCAGTCTGCTGGATAATAACATCCAGTAGCCACAAAATTTTGTCACTTTTCCCATTGTGTCCTGTGGGGTGTTTGGTGCACACTGTGATCCCAGCACAAGAGAAATTCTAACAGAACATAAGTTGTGTGGCACAGGAATGTGTCCTGCAAGAGTTGTTGGCAACAAGAGATGCAGGGAGGGGGAGGGCACCAGAGCTAACATCCTAATAATTCCTGATTTTTTCTAATGCCTCTGCCCAATTTTGGTCCAGAACAGTGTCCAGGGAGCCCTGTTGTCCTGATACTCCAGAGCAGAAGAGAGGCAGAACTGGCCAGTGAGACAGTGCATTCACTTCACTTCTTTCTATGCCCAGTTTCCAGTTCTTTGTACACTTCCAAGGAAGTCTGCCTAGAAGGAATGCCTTAGTCAGGAATAAACACAGATTACTACTATGAGATAATGAGGGTTTCTGCTTTTTCTCTGTTCTTTTTCTAATAATCCATTGTGCTTTCTCAACCTTTTCAATGATTATTGAGCACTGGGTTAATGTTTTCAGAGAACTATCCACAAAGCCCAGTTTCTCTGTGAACAGTCATAGCTAATTAAAAGTATTGTGACATATCTATAATTAGGATTATTTTTACCCCATATTCATTACTTTGCATTTATCAACACTGAATTTCTTTCAGTGCCATGAGAGCTCATCAACAATGAGTATCACTCAGTGTCATGAGATCCTAGTGAGATCCTATAATATCCAGACTGTTATTTCATGAGTCACTGTTTCCCAGATTTTATGAATATGTTGAACAACACTCATCTGCATTGAACTTCATGTGACCTCCCTCTATTACATAAGCTGACTCTTAATTCTGTCTCTTTTGACTCAGTTATTAAGGGGGAAAGATGGGAATCTCAGTTTCTTTTTTAAGTCTTTTGTAATTTATGTACATTGCATTAACCAATCTTAATAGCACAATGTTCCCTACAAAGTACTCTACAAGATACATGAACCATGTTTTCCTTCTGCATGTCTGGGTTCAGTCTCATGGCTGGGAAGTTATGAGAACAAAAGTATTAGAAAGAAGTCCTACATTTCTCAATATGCCCCCCTTACTCATGGCTTTGGGGTCAGTGCAACCATCTCCTTACCAAGTGGACTTGGTCATGGCCTTGAGTTGAAAGAGGGTAGATGAAATATTGGGAAGAAATTCTTTACTATGAGGGTGGTGAGGCCCTGGCACAGGTTGCCCAGAGAGGTGTTCAAGATCAGTTTGGAGGGACTTTGAGCAACTTGGTCTAGTAAAAGGTGTCCCTGTCCATGGCAGTGGGGATGGAACAAAATGACGTTTAAGGTCCTTTCCAACCTGAACCATTCTGTGATTCTATGACCACAACCACACCACAGCCTAAACCTGTTAAAATTCAATATGTGACAATGTGAAGTTAAAAATATTTTAAAAAGGTAGAAAATTGTCTAAAATGAAGATTTGCAATAAAATTATGCAATAATTCAATACACTGGCATGATTTTTCAGGAAAAAATTCTGTGGGCAGACAATGCACAAATAAAACAAAAGATTGGTCTTGGTTATTTCAGGCTGTATCCTGGCTGAGGTCCCCTGCTAAAAGCAGCCTCTTGTTAGCACAGCACTAAGAGTGATTGCACAGGCAAAGCTAAGGCACAGAGCAGTCATGCGTAAATTATTTCTTTTAATATATCACTGGAATTCCCAAAAGAAAATAGCTCCTTTTAATAAATACTTTTATTTAATTCTGTTTCTCATTTATTTCTAGGAGCTCTGGTTATGCAGCAGAGTGGTGTGGAGTGGAGAGGGACTCTCTTACGCTCAGCCCAGACTAATCCAAGTGCTGTGCTCTTCCTCTTTGCAGAAACACTAGAGGAATTTCTATTCTCTTTTGTGGAGTCAGTGAATTCTCCGTGGGGATCTCCGTCTATCTGGCAGGTCACATTACAGCTCTGCTCTGTAACTGATCTGTCCATGGGTTTCCACAGAAGAAGTGTTGTTGATGAATGACTGCACATGGCGCTGAGAGTTATGTTGCAGAGTTGTTACTTTTCAACCAGGGAGCTTTCCTGGGAACTTTCCATGACGCGCTGGACAGCTAAAGATCTTTGGACAATATTTAGGATACAGCTGCCATAACTCATTGTGACCAATGAACAGAGAGAGGAAAATGGATAGAAAAGCTGAAGATCAAAGATTCCGGCAGGACACGCATATCTGTGATTGGTGGTGAATTTTGCTGCATTAGAGAAAGTTGGCTGACTTCAAAACCTGCTGAACCTCCTGGCAAGGCACACCAACAACCCCCCAAAGTCAGCATGCTATGACACTTGCAGTTTCCCTCAACGTGAGACAGCACTGATTGAGCTGCAAAATGCCAGCTAAACAGACTTATTTTCTCTGACACTGCTTTTTGTCTCCCTTGAAGCCTTCTCTGTGCTTTCCTGTGAGGTGTAGTTACCAGCAGAGTTGGTAGCATTGCTCCAGAGTAGGTCTGAATTACAGTTGGGCAGAAAATAATTTTGCTCTTCTGTTACAATAGTTGACATCCTGAAGTTCAGCCCCAACACAGACACAATCATCCAAGATTTAAAAACCCCCTAAATCTATAGACACTGAAACTGGTATTTTCATAGAATCATGGAATGGTTTGGGTTGGAAGGGATCTTAGAGATCATCTAGTTTGAAACCTCCTGCCATAGGAAGGGACACCTTCCTCTACACCAGGTTCCTCAGAGATTCTTCCAACCTGGCCTTGAACACTTTCAGGGATGGAGCAGCCACAACTTCTCTGAGCAACAATTTTAAAGGTTGATTTGCGCTAAATGAAACATTTGATGCCACTAACTATAAAACTTTTATTTTTAGTGAATTTTTATTTTTTTAATCTTTACTGAGTTTAATTTTCTCAGGAAAACACTGTTAATTGTTCTTTGATGTGACAATATGGCAAGTCAGTGATTTCTTTGTTCAGCATATGTTGAGTCAGGAGATTAACTGAAACTGATGTTTTCCCGTAGTGTTTTGGTTACTAAGAATTGTGTTTTTCCTATGAAAAATTATAAAAAATTTTCCAACCAACTCTAGTTGTTATGAAAAATGATTCACAACAATGTCATATGAATTCAGAAAGCAAAGACAACATCAACAGAAGGAGTTAAACACTGCAGATAAGAGCTGGATCATGAAATGGAGTTAAAGTGTCCAGTGCCATCCTTATTCAATCTATTCATACAAAGCTTCTTAAAAAAGGAGGATACTGGAAAAGATGCTCACTGGCTTTTCATTAGATTGCAGAAAGATGAGAACATCATCCATGGAGACATGACTGGATCCAGTTTTTGGAATACTGTCCTCTGGAAAAATCATGTGGAGGATGATGAGGAAAGAGCCCTTTTTGTCAAAATAGGAAGGGATTAAGGTTTCCCACCCTGCTGAAACAGCTTAGGAGAAGTGCTATCCCAGGCCAGAAGAGTAACAGGTCTTGGCCCTGATTTCCAGCTTCCATAAACTGCAAGGATGAATATTCGATTTTGAGCTTGGATTCAGACAGTTTCAAGAGTGATTATCCATTTATGCTCTGTAATCCAGCTATGAACTGGTCTTCGAACTCTCCTCGCATTAAAGTCTGTGTTTCTATTTATTTGGATTTCAAAGTCCATTTCAGCTGTTGCTGTCTTGCCTTTTCCTCACACTGCAAACATCCAAGAAGCCTGAAGGCACAGGGAAAAGGGGATCAATCCAATATCTTTATTTAAGACAGGAAGCATGTAAGCGGATGATCTATTAATACAACATTTATTAATACCCTCCTCACACACAGGAACCAAAAATCACAGGGCTGGCTTTGAAGCTGGGACTGCCTCCCATGCATGGAAACGAGTTTCCAGCAAAGCGCAGGTGCCTGCCATATGAGCAGAACAAACCCTGGGACCACGATCGAGCAGTTTGATGGGTGCTGTGTGCTCAGTGCTCGGAGTAGATTCATGTCAAGGTGACACTTCCCTGGCTCGAGTCTCTCCCTGGTCTCTTACTGAGGAGTTGTAGATATTTCACTCCTTCAGGCTCCTTTTCTTATTTTTTAGTGCCTGATAAATGTTGTTCCTAAACACTTTTGCAGGTGATTACTGTGGGGAATTAGTAAGCTTCTTATTCACACCTTTCTGTCCAGCCCCTCTTGACTTGCATAATTCATTAAGCCAGAGGAAACAAGGGATCTCACAAAGCCTGACCAGCCCCAGAGGGGCTTTTCAATGGTTTAAGTCAATGAGTGTTGTGGGAAATGCCTGTGTAGCTGTTAAGTGTTTTGAGTCCCCTCCCATTCTTTCCCCTGTTAATAGGTGATTGTGCCACTGAGACCTTCCCCAGGAGGACCCTTAAAGTGAAGTATGAGTGTTGCCTGTTGACATGCTGGCTCACAAGAATGAGACATCAGACTTAGGTTCCCAGAAGGAGTGCCTAAATTTTTGTGGTTTTCAAGCACTCTAAATTTTGCTTTCTAGCACAGGTGAGGTTTGAACCCCTACCTGCAAACACTCATGTCCCAGGTGTCCTTTTCCAGCAGTGGGGACACTGATAAAGGAAAATACAGATGTGAAAGAGGCCCTGAAGCCTTCAGACCAGTTTCTCAACACTTCCCCAGGGTGTTGGAGTCAAAATGTGAATGAAGGAGTAAAGCTTTCTGGCTAAATGTCACAGGTCCAGTGATGCTGCTTCAAGGCATGGCATCAAACTCTTGGGCAATGTCCACACTTTGCACGTTGCAAAAGAGGAACTCCCAGGTGCTTTAATTTGCTTTTGGTCCTCAGATTGATCCCTTGCATACTTTTGGCCTTGGCCCACCAGCATCTGTCCAAACAGTTTCCAGGCTCCGTCCAAACAGTTTCCAGGCTCCGTTCGGCAACCAGCATGGCAGGGACCATTCCCAGTTGGCAGTTTGGATATAGCTGCTCTGTTTTGGAAAGTGGGAGAGTTTAATGAATTGATGCAGGTATTTCTGTGCCAGTTGGCCTCCAGGCTAGAGGACCGTCCAGGTTTAAATTTTTAAAAGAGACATAACCTCAGGTCTCCTCATTATCTCTGCCATTAACTTCCTGGGTAGTGAGGGCTTGGCTGTTTACCTATAAAAACGACTTTGTGAAAATGGAGTGTGCATGAAATAATGGTTTCAAAGACTATTTATTATTAATATGGTTCTTTTTAACCTAACAAGTCATTCACAAACTGATCTTGGCTTCCTTGGACTGAGTGTTCAGAGACATTCACTGATCATTTACAGCCAGAAACATTCAGCCTCTGGTTTGTTTTCTTTGCTTCCTTTTTGCAGTGGGGACCGGCCAGCCGAGAGATCTGCTTTTGTTTTTCCTCTCCTTGATTTGATGATTGAAGCTTTTCAAACAGAACTACAACACACAGCAAATATCCACGATGAATTTCTATATAAATAAACACTTGGGATGAAGTTATTTTGAAGAACGGTGGTGTTGGTGCCTCCAAATGGCAAATAACAGACTGAACTGAGCCCAGGCATTTTTTCTCTGGAGCTGGAGAGCTGCTGTCCCTCCTGTTAACCTGTGCCTCTCTGTTCTGTGGCTTTTCTTTGTGCTTCTGAAGCACTGGGAGAGACACAGTCAGGGCTGGCTAAGGGTCAGTCCAGGTCCACGCTAAAGAAAAGGAGACTCTTCCCATTGCCACGTTGCCCAGAAGTGGAGTGAGGATCACTCCAGGTCTGGCTGCTATGGGGCTTGGGCTTGGGGAAGGTCAGCCCCTGGAAGGGGTGTCCATGCCAAGTGACTGCTCAGCCTTTCCCAGGGGTGGGTGGCTTGGGAGACGTGCCGGAGGCAGGCTTGTGTTGCCTAAGCATAGCTCTTGGCTCCATTGCTTGCTCATCTGTGGCTTTGCGTTCACTCACTTGTTTCCTCAGATGAGTTCCTTTGCCTGCTTATTTGTGTTGGGAAAATTATCATTTTTGTGTTTCAGTCTGTGTTGCTTCCTCCGGGCCTGTTTTGTTATTGCACGGAGGGATGTCTCTAATGAAGTGGACGGAAGGAGGAGGACTCAGGGCTTATTTTTATCCTATACATAGGAAGTTGGCCAGAACAGGGAAAAACAGAGCAGAAAGTCCTCAGAGCATTTCCACCCCTTGGGTCTGGGGACAGCAATCCCCACAGACCTTGCTCAAATGTTCCACTGCTGCCCAGGGACACTGCAGAGGGTGAGGGGAGGAACTTTCTCCGCAGTTTTTCTTGTTTGTTTTTGAAAGGAAGAGTGTGTGTTTCTTCCTGCCACAGGGATGGGGCTTGCTACCCTGCCATTGCTGCCATCCAAGCTTCTTATATTAAGGAATTGAACCTCAGACTACCAGACTAACTGAAAAAAAGAGAGAATTTGTATATGTGTGTTGGTAGTGTGACAGCACCTGGGGGCCCTGATGGGGCAGTTACATCACACTTCTCTAAAGAGATGTGAGAGCTGGTCTAAGGAGCCTCAAATCCAAAGTGAACAGACAGAATCAAGGCAGCAACACAGGACAGAAGTGCAGAAAAATGGAGTGATTATGCTGGTCCCAAATAGAAGGGGATAGAATTAATCCAGACCTTGTGTTTTTTTAGTTTGATAGGAAAAGGCATGATGGCTTTAAGTTGAAAGAGGGTAGATTTAGGTTAGATATTAGGAAGAAATTCCTTACTGTAAGGGTAGTGAGACATTGGCACAGAGAAACTCTGGTTACCCCATCCCTCAAGGACAGGTTGGATGGGGCTTGAGGCAACCTGGTCTAGTGGAAGATGTCCTTGCCCATGGCAAGGTTGGAAAGAGATGATCTCTGAAGTCCCTTCCAACCCAAACCATTCCATGATTCCATGGTTCTGTGCTTCTATTATTCTGTGATTAGTGGCTCATTAGATCACACTGCTATCCTAGAAATTTTGAGGAAACTGAGGCACATGTTTTAAGGCTAGATCTTTGCCTGGCATTCACATTTTCTTTGTCCCATTTAATCTCCTTTCCAGAAGACTGCAGGCTGTCTTTTTGCAATTTTTTTTTCGGTGGTGACGTCCAAGGAGAGGAGCAACAGACCAGACAATCGGAACTCTCCCACGCAACTTCCCTGGCACAGCATCACCACGGAGCATCTCCCTCCTCTGCTGCTGGTCCTGTTACACAGCTGGGCTTCAAAAGAGGATGCTCCTCTCCCACGTGCTTCAAAGAGAAACCAGGAGCCACAGAACAATTACTCCCACTCACAAGACGAGGGGAAATCCTCTTCTAACAGGGGATCATACTGTTACAACGAGGATGTCTGGTGATTTATGACTTGCTGCTTTAAACTCTCTTTCCCCTCTGAAGAAACACATGAGACAGCAAAGCTGGAGGGAGATACAAGAGAGAGCTGACATTGGCAATGCTTGAAATATAGTGGGAGAGCTGGGAAAACCCTTTCTTTCTGTCCTCATTAGCATGACTTAATTACCACTTATAGCTTTATCACACAGAGGTTGCCATGCAGGAGGGATGTGCAGGCTGGAAATCAGAGCTTTAATAAATAGATATTTTAAGACCAAAAAGCACCACTGTAATTTTGTTTGGCTTCCTGTGTAATTGATGCCAGAGACCGACCTTTTCAACTGGGGGCGGGGAGGGGAAAAAATAAAAAGGGTGGATTTAATGGGAAAGTGTAAGTATTGTGATATTTTGGGGCAAAAATTGCAAGAAAACTTAGAGTGCTTTATTTTGCAAAATCCAAGTTATCTGCACTTCATTTTCTTCCATTTTCATTTTCTACTCTGTGTCCTCTAAATCCCAAACACTGCACACTCTGTAGGACTTATATATCCATTTTCTTAATCTTTTTCTGTTATTGACTCCAGTTTTAAAATTAATATCTCAACCTGGAGCAAAAAAAAAAAAATTGGTTTTTTGACATGGAAAAACTCTTGCAACTGACATTAAATACTGCAAAAATTATTACCTCTGCCATCAGTTATGTTATTTTCTGACATTTTTATAGATATCCCATCTCATTTAATTTATATTGTGTTTGTACCATGGCCTGGGTCTTAGGAGAGGTGGCACCTCTTAATCTCAGGTGTATTTTGTCATCTTGATGTCTGGTGTGGCAGTAAGGCAAGTTCTCCTCACAGGAATCAAGAGAAAAGAGAGCTGAAGCAAAAAGTCCTCCGAAACCCATGGAAGTTGGATGCCAGGCCAGCTTGTTTGAGGAGCAAGAAATAGGAAGACAGTGATCCATTTATACCAGGTTTGAAGTGGAGAAGAGAAATCCCATCTGAGGGCCCACAGAGGAGCAGAAGGCAAAGCCAGGCAGGAGAGCCAGACCATGGTGTGGGCAGAGCAGTGTTGGGCAGCCCTGGGGGGAGAGTCAGAAGCAGAACAGATTATCCAAAACTCTATCATACATGGAGCAACTTGTCCAAATATGAGCTAGTCCATGTCCAGATTAGATTGTTCTGTACTCATTCATATTCTGGGTATTTCTAAGAAAGCTTCACTGCCTGTGAAAGCTCAAGCTCATCCAAAGTAGCTTTTGCAAACAGAGAAGGTCATGATTTTAATCCAAACCAAGTCCATCAATCTTGGAGGATTTTACACCAGCATCACTGAGATTTGAATTTGCACCAGAATGTTAAGCACAGACCATTAACAGGACAGATTTCTCAGTGCTAAAGGGAGAGAGAGTAACTGTGAATTATAAAGCCACATCCTTACTGGCGGCTATAAATTTGGATAAACCTCCTCCCCCAATGATCTGGATTCTCACATAATGTCTCATCAGGCTGTTTCCCTCTCACTTGTGAAATATATTACAGTAGCCAAATTACCAGGGGATGAACAACCTCAATAAATCCAGTCATTCTGCTCTGAGAGAGATACCATGCTGTGGAGAACAGAGTGAGAATGCATTTTTTCTCCCCAGACTTGCAATTATTCCCATTGTGTGTCAATTTTATTGGCAGGTGATTTTTTCTTCCACCCCTGGTTGGCCCCAGTTTGAATTTTTCCATTCTGCTTCCCACTGTAAATGCCTTTTCCAATCACTATATTTTAGTTTGTATCAATGAATTCTGTATAGGGTAAGAGAATAAAGCAGGACAGGTCCTCAGCTGGTGTATTTCTACCTTGTTCAACACATTTCAAGAAACTCTTTGCAGCTCTGACAGCTCAGGATCCATGCAGTGCTCTGAAAACTGGACACAGTCCTACCTTATTTTTTTAATAGACAGACTTGTTAAGCTGTGCATGGGAGTTCTCCCCTAAGTTATTAGATGAATGTCTGAATTTCATTGTTTCTTCTTTTTTTTCTTGCAACATGGACTTAGAGAGAATCATAGAATGATAGAATGGTTTGGGTTGGAAGATGGTTAAAGATCATCTCATTCCAAACCCCTGACCAGGGCAGGGACACCTTTCACTAGCGGTCCCCCTCCAATCTGACAAAATTAAGTATCTATTTGTGGAGAAAAATTTTATACATATACAAAATCAGACTCTGTTCATCTAAAATTCAGCAAATGCTTTCCATTTTCCTGGTAACTTGACTCAGTGCTCTAAGCAAAGAGCCTGGGGCAATGGTATCTGAGAGGCTCCCAAGAGCAGCAAGAGAAGCTCAAACCTCACTGGGCAAAACATCTTGAGTCTCCGAATGGCAGTCGAGGCAGAAAACAGCTGAGAAAATCTCTATCCAAAATCCCTAAGCATTGTGAGTTTTTTTACAAAACCTTGTCAGTATTAGTGTAGCTTCTCTTCTGACTGAGAGCAAACAGAAAGGACGAAAGGTTTGTTCCAGGATCCATCCAGACAGCTCCAACCTTTCTGAGGAAACAAATGCTGTATAAACACCCTGTGCTGACTGAGAACAGAGGAGCTTCAATTTCCATGAAAGAGACAATTTTAAACAAATTAACAAATGGAAAATGGAAACTAAATTCATTATTTCTTTAAAACAAAAAAAAAAAAAAAAAAAAAAAAAAAAAAAAAAAAAAAAAAAACAAAGAAGCAAACAGAAAAAACACCTCCAAACAAACCAACAACCACAGGTAAGAATCATAGAATTATATAATCATAGAATGGTTTGTCTAAAGATCTTCCAGTTCCAATCATTGTTGCTCTGGTTCAATGCCAAGTGAATCACCACCATGTCTGGAACTGACTCTTGCCTCACTCAGTTATAACCAAGTAAAACATGGACATCTGTTCTGAACTGCTCATGAAGTCTGCCCTGAAGTATCTGCAGTAAGACTGACACTTGTTCTGGTGGGCTGATCTCACACCATGACACCCCTAGGGGTCCAAATGCCAAAATGACATGATGAAGAACCACAACCATAGGACCTGGAAACATTGAAGATCGTTTGGACAAGGCTCTGGACAACCTGATCTAGCTGAAGATGTCCCTTCTCATTGCAGGGGGGTTGGAATAGACGAACTTTAAAGGTGCCTTCCAACACCAACCATTCTATGACTTTATGACCTTCGACATCTGAGATTGGTGGCTTCAGAATCCATCTCACTGATGGATTTGATCTTATCCTTTCATACTCAAGGAGGACCCATGGTGTTTGCTTTCTCCCTAGCCAGTGATCTGGATCATGCAGCAGCTCCCATGCTGGCTGAAGAGCCTCAGTCCCAACTTGAAAGCCAACCATGTGGCTTGAGAACCAGTTTGACCATTGCAGCTCAGAGCTGGTGGGGACAAGACTTCATTTTGTGCAGGCTGCTTTTGTGTGAGAGCAGAGTGCATGAAAAGGCTCCTCCCTAAAAAATGAACAGAGTAATTTCTCCATAACTCAGTTCCAACAGTCATCAGTGTTGCAGCACTGGAAAGTTTGTTCCCTTTTCCTTATTGTTATTGTTTTGGTTTGACTCTTGGCAAAATGCCAACCACTTCCCAATGTGACAGAGTTTCAGTTAAAAGAAG
>JAWWEU010000111.1:111799430-111849875 GCA_035583155.1 Acropternis orthonyx
TTCCCCCCCCCCCCCCCCCCCCCCCCCCCCCCCCAAAAAAAAAAAAAAAAAAGTCTTGCACTCTTCACCCTGAGCCTGAGTGACAACGGGGAGGTGGATGCTGCAAATCCAGCTCAAGGCTTGAAAGATTTCTACTGTCATTGCTAGAGCTCTGCAGAGTCAGAGCCCCTCAGTGCCAAGAACAAACACATCATCACTACGGCATAATGCAAACACGATGCTCGGCTAATCTGCTGCGGGACACGGGGAATCTGCCCCCCGGGAGGAGAGGCGGGCGGGGAAAGCCCTGGAAATCTTTTTTGGTTACTAAAACCAGGCTTTATTGTGAAGTGCGTAAAGGGCTGTCTCTCCTTTCCAGGCTGACTTCCCACCTGCAGCGCGTTGCTGATTTAATAAGGGCTGAAAGGGATTATCAAGTTGTGAAGTTGTTTGCATCCTACTGGGCTGTAATGAATGAAGGGTTTTGTTCAGCTCAGTCTCACTGAATGCTTTTTGGAGGGATCAGAGCTGGGGAAAGGCTGTAAGTGACCAGCGTTTTCGGTACATGGTTGATGTTAGAACATTACACGATGAAATGGTGGGTGCATAAACTCCTTGTTAGTTTTGTAGCTTCTTTCCCTTACTTCCCAACACTTGCTTTAGGCTAAGTCCCTGAGATGTTTTATCAGTCTGCTTTGGTAACTCAGTGTTCCGTGAAAGAGGAAAAACTCTGTATCTTCTGCTCCTGTAATTAATAAGCAAAAGACAAGTTGTCTCTCAGGTCTCTGCATTCACCTGCCCCCTGTAACTCTGCCCTCACCCTTGGGGAGTTTGTATCAGTTGCAGTTCTGCCCACAGAACTAATGACAAAAAAGATGCTCGTTCTCTGCCAGTTCCCTGAAAACCAGTTGCATTCCCTGCTGGGAAGGAAAAAGAGTGCCACAGGCACGCTGAGGTGAAAGCCTCTTAATCCATTTCATTTTCAACCCAGTAAAAGAGCAGCTCCACCCAGTTAACAGACCAAATCCACCTGTCCCTTTAGAGTGACAAACATTTAAAACTCTCTTCTTTCTTAACCAGATGTTTTCATGAATCTGGCACCTGCATGAGAATCAGGACTCAGTCCTCTCCTACACATCCTCTCACCCTCTTGAGATGTCAGACCCGACCTGTTAGAATCCTCTCCCCACAGTGTGGCTGGGTTTTGACCCCTCTCTTTATCCCAATAGACTGTAGTTGTTTCCAGTCCCTCTCATCTGTCCATTTGTGGACTTTGTGCTGAGATGTTGACCCATTAGGTGAGGAGTCTTCTTGCTCATGCTGACACACTAGTACAAACATGAGCTTAACAGATCAGGCGAAGATGCAGAGCCACAGATCTCCTCCTCATTTAGGAGGGTCTAGCAAAGCTCTCCCAGTGTTTCTACTCTTACTTGAAATTTCCTTCAGAATGTGTAATCCACCATTCAGGAGTCTAAAATAATCCATTATCAACTGATAACAAAAGTTTGATATTTTCCTAAACTTTCCCCATGCTCAGGAAAATAAGAAACGTCACCATCTGCATCCTATCTGTGGTCCTTATCTATATAGTCTCATAACTTTTCTTGTCATAGCTTTCCACTGCCTCCCTCCATCCGCTGGCCTCTTCAGATGTTTTTTCATTTCCTTCTCCCATCGCCTCCTCTGAGCACTTCTTCCTTCCTGCAGATAGTTTTTGTGAAGGGAGCTCAGCACACTTAATCAAGTAAGGTATCTACCCTATCGAGCTTTAGTCTCCCAAGTCAGCCAACAGGTCTTTCCATACTGCTTCTACAGTTCACAGAGAAACTCCTCCAAGGGCTGAAGGACCATTCCTAAGCCAAACTCCTCTGAAACCTTCAGAAGAGCCTGAATCTGTTCCTTTGGAAACCAGGAAGCTTTGTTAAGTTGTCTTGCAAACAGATGATCCTTGAAGTGGTATGGGTATATCACAAAGATGTCACCTTCTCCTATTTCAGGTGCTACATCCTCATTTCTCTTATGATGTTTTAAGAAAGATGTGTAACAGTTACAGGATGACAAAGACAGGCGTTCATGGTGGAGTTTGTATTCTCTAGTCTAACACAACAAAAGAAAAGGGATACCCAGGCCAAATCAGCTTAATATCATAGGAGCAAGAATAATACCAGTTTGAAAGGACCTCAAGAGACCTCAAAGCAGGGTCAGCCATGAGGTAAAACCAGATTACTCAAGGGTTCTTATTAGAAAAGCTCAGATTTTAGGTGCTCCATTTGGAGTAACATGATGAAGAAGGAAGCATATGCAGTTCCCACTGCAATTCCAGTGGAAAATAGGCAGGTGGGGTGGGACGGGGTAGCTTTCCTGTAGGTGTGTTCCCACAGTGGAGTCCAGGCTCCTACAGCTGCAAGTATCTGAAATAATCAGGTGGAAAAAGTCCACCTGGGTGTTACTTGATAACTATCAGACGTGGCCTGATGGGTTTACATCCCATTCCAGGGCCAGCTGCACTGCAAGGTCAGATAACATGGGCTGAGCTTTCCTTGGCATTTATGTCCATGAAGAGGTCCTCTTTTAGAGTGAACTGGTTTTTTAGCAGCCAGTTCTCCCCTCCCCCAGACTTTGTTCCTGACTCATGTTTACCAGCTGGAGAAAACATGACCAAATAGTGAAAAAAATAAAGAGTGAAAAAAATAAAGAGTTCTGCTTTGACTGTTAAACTTCATTGCTGAAAGACTAGAAACTACTGTTTGGCCTGCCAAGGCTTTAATTGTCAACTTATGTAAGAAAGGCTCTTTTTTAGTCCCTGTTTGTATTCACCAGGGGGTTCATAAAACAATTATAAGAATCTAGTGACAATCTTCTTTCAGCCTTTATACTCCAGGCAGTCCAAAATGTCAATCCAGTTGATGATTGCTCGTATGTGAGGTCACTGAGCCACTGACTGCCTCTCTGACTCGCTGACTTTATTATTATTAATTGGTTTTATTAGTTACTGCTACTATATGGCATGTGAGTCATTCACCCTGTCCTCAGTCTTTAATAGCTTCATTGTATTGTCCTGATCAAAGCCGGTCCTTTCTGTTTCCCTTTCATGTGATCTTCAAAGTCATGTTTGGATGACTTCAGATGAACTGAAAAATAAAAATCTCAAAGGCAATTTTGGGCTGAAACAAAAATTGACAGCCCCAAGTTTTTGATAAATCAAATATTAAAATTCTATGGTGTTAGACTGTCTTCTTGTGAACAATCTAAGACAGGCATGAGACAATCACAGACCCTGGCTGGAAGCAAATCAATGGACTCTCCTCATGAGATTGAGGGGCTCAAAGCCAGTGCATGACAGATTCTGGTACTTTAGGCTGGCTTGAAGTCATTACACATACTGATTATTAAATTATACACTTTAGTGCTAACTGACTGCTGAAAATCCTGTCTTGTGTGTGAATGAAAAATAAGATTTCAAGACTGTTTTATATTCTTTTTTGTAGAATTGACACTGCTTGTATGCAAGTTGTATTTCTTGCAATATCCCTATCATTTTGGAGGCAAACTACTGGAGATCAGATCTTTGCATAAAATATTGGTTCAGGCCTGAATTTGGAAAGCTCCAGCTCTTCCAGAACAGTGCGATATTTCACCCTTTGATTTTCATAGTGACACAAGCAGGAGAAAAAGGGACATATTTATGATGCTATATTATTTGCTGGAGAACTAAAGCATGTGCTAAAGTCTTGAAGACCAAGTTTATCTAGAGATCCTGAGGTCTCAAGTGAAACATGTGCTTAAATATTTTATTACGGTGATGGTGTGTCTGGCTTTCAAGTTGATGTTGGTATGAAATTCATATCACAGAGGCAAAGCAGTCAGATTTCATCCCCTGCCTCACAATATTGTACACCTGACTTGTAGACAGTATGGCATCAAAATGGGCCGAGATTAAATTTCTACACCACCGTTCTTTAAATCCAGTGTATGACAAGTTGAGAACTGAGGGAATCCAGTAAAAGATCCTAAATAAGAGAAAAAGTCAGATGACATTTCCTTTATATCTTGTGGATAGTCCTTTAAATACAACTCTGGGTATAAATATGAATATCATGTGAGTTTACAATTATGTCATAATGAATAAAATATCTCAGTTAAAATACTTGTCAGATTCAAATATTTCTAAAGGATGCAATCTGGAATTTAGGACTTTTTGTCCAAATAAAAAATTATTCTGGAAAATCAAATATTATTTTGATATCAAGAAACTGGCAGAACATTCTATCACTTGTTGCTTCCAAGATCAAAACATTTCCCTCTGATGTGAGAAAGGAGCAGTTTATACCTGCTTTGTATGTGGTGGTGAGAGAATAGAGCTTAATACAGTGGTAATAAGATAAGCTACTAAAAGCTTTTCCATAGGAACCAGCAACCTGGAGTGGGGTTTTCATCACTGCTGTTGAAAATGTGCCCTCATTTGAAGGGTATCTTTGCCAGAGGTCTGCACAAGTTTCAAGTTGAGCAGAACTAATGTTTTTGGCTTCTAACTTCTCACTCAAGCTTCATAGTGGCCGATTTGTGAAGTGTCTCTGCACAAAAAAAAATCCCTCAACCATAAATGTCACTTTGTCATATTTGCATATAAGGCACAATTAAGCACAAGGAAGGAGTTTGCACAGGGATGTATCATGACACCTGCAGAGAAAGTTGTGCAGAATTATAACATGAGATCACAGGATGTTTCAACTCTCTTCTGCATTCCAGATTTCCCCTTTAGGTGCCTAAACTCCTGAGTTCAGTAAGAGTTTAACCATTCAAATCCTTCTGTGGATTGGACACCACGTTATCACCTTATGGCTTAGATGAATTAGATAGTTCACTGTTCCTGAAAAAGGTTCTGAATTGGCATTTTTTTTGCTGATGTCACCAGAGGTTCAAGAATGACCAAGCCTAGAGACAGGAGCAATTGGCAGCTATAACTTGGAGACTGGAATTTCACAAGGTTGGACAAGGGCTCTGTACAGCATCATCTTTTGGTTAGGATTTGGCAGATTTAAGGACTGTGGGAAGAGGTGTTCTCAATAACAATGGGCAGAATTGCAAACATAGCCTTTAAACGTTGCAGCTCAAGGACGGATTTGGCATTGGACTTCGCCAAAGCTACTTCTTAACAACTGACTTGAAAACTGCAAAGATGAACTGTCTTTTTTGCTCCCTATGGGGCAACCACATTTTGACATTGTGGTTCCTAAATGACCAGCAGATAATTTCATATGCTGGAAATGGAGAAAAGGGAAGGAAAGAAAATAAAAGATGCAATCTTTTCTTTTCCTCCCCCCAAGTTAATGAATTTTTTATAAATGTGTAAGCATGTCACTATTCCAAGCCACATCAAATCACTCCTAAAATCTGTATTTTAAAAACAGGAATGTGTATAATATGAATGGCTTAAGGAATAAAATGCAAAAAGATGTTGATGATGCTGGATTACCAGCCAGCTGGAGAATTAAAAAAGATGAAGAGAAGAACAAAAAAGCCCGTGTTTCACCAGCCAAGTCAACAACTGTGTTTTTTTCAATCGCCCCTCATTACGGAAAAGTGTACTCAGGTTGTCCTGGAATCCAAGTTCACTGTTTTTAAGGAGTCACATCAGGAAAAAACCTCATGATGCAGTGCAGAGTGTATGACAGGGAACATCTGGACACCAAACTACTGGGGCTGCCATGTTTGCAGAGGAAGGGCTCTGAGGATGAAATGGAATGAACTGTAACAAATGTGGGATTTTGCTGGCAGCTTTATTTTATTTAAATGCATCCCTGGCTTTTGAGCTATTTCTTTGGTTTGGATAATATTTAAACATGTCAAAAATCCTCTCTCCTTCCTGCCCTTCATTACACATGACAGGGAGTGGATTGCTCTGGCCATCTGTAGGGTGGGAATGAACAGAGCTACATCTGGATGGGCTGGGGATCACATGAACACTCACAGCAAGCCCTGAGCAGTTAACTTGAAACCTGCCTTTCCCTGGGTGAGTGGAGACAGGATCACAGCTTTTGCCAGGATTGTGTGAAGCAGTGCTGGAGCCTTGCAGCTAAACATGTCTAGAGCAAGTTTGGGGGCCCCCGCTAAAGTCAGGCACCTCTGTCATTCCCGCCTGTGTCTAGGAGTTGTGTTCGATAATAACATTTGGCATTTATTGTGTGACATCTTGAGCTTATGAAGCCATTCCTGAGGCTTCCCTGTAGCTCTATTGTGATCAGAAAAGCTTCAAGGGACAATGCAAAAATACATGTGGCAGCATTTGCAAGAGGGAAGGACTAATAATGGGGTGGACATCCTGCAGATCCGGACACACATATGGCTTGTGCCAAAGATGTACAATACTGTCAAGCCCCAAAACTCAACCTGGGAAGCACCAAGGGAGAAGCTGGAATGCTGAAGCTGCTACCATTGACCTCACTGAGGACTGAGCCAAGCCCTGTCTCCAGGGTGTGGTGTGATGACAATGTGTGGATGTGGCAGTTGGGGATATGGTTTAGTGGTGAACGTGATGGTGCTGGGTTAATGGTTGCAGTCGATCATTTGAAAGGTCTTTTCCAACAGTGATGATTTTATGTTTCCATGATTCTGTGGTGGCTGGGAAGCCACCACCATCACCTCTCTGTGAACTGCTGCCAGAGGTCTGTCCCCCTTGGCTCTCTGATGGATGGGTGTGTGTCCCGTGGCTTCCAGCCGACTGTTGCTCAGGGGAATCAGGAAAGATGCTAGGTGGGCATTTGTGTGGAAGAAGTGACCATGGTGTTTACTCTGTTTGAAGCTGTTTCCATCTCAGGGGTGTGCTTGATTCATCCTTTTGCATCTAATATATTAGGTAAAAGGATATTACTACCCAACTGCAAGAGGAAACCTCTGCCTTTGCCTGAATTGCTTCTCACAGTCAGTAAGACCTTTCTTCTTCAACATTTCAGTGTCTTTTCCTGAATTTCATGGTCTATGGAAGTCCTTTTTGTAATTTTTTCTAAAGAGAAAATCTTCTTTGCAACTATGAAGCTGAAAGACACCTCTTCTAGGATGGGTATCTGGAAAAAAAAGATTGGGAAATGCTTTCAGACCATGCAATCTGTTCCATGTTCTCTCCTCTCCTCTCCTCTCCTCTCCTCTCCTCTCCTCTCCTCTCCTCTCCTTTTTTTTCTTTTTCTTCTATTGAACTTAGTGGTCCTTAGGCTGGAGGATTTACAGTGTGTTATTCTGACAGTAAGAGCTGACCACACAAGACACTAAACTGGCTTGACTATTGGCCTGAACTGGCCCAACTTGTGGACAGAGAAATTGTCCCTCTCTCCATGCCTGAACATCCAGACCTTGACCCTTCTGGTGAGCCTGCTTAGGAGGGGCCAATTAGTGATAAATGCTGGCTTTCATTATGTGGATATTTCTTCTTTTGTAATGAGAACCAGGCTGCCAGCTTGCAGCCTTCCAGGGATAATTTCACCCCACACCAAGTGGGCAGCACTGCCCCTCATTGCAGCAGGGGTGGCTGTGCATCGAGGACGGTGCTGGAAACCCCTCACTGATGCCCTGGCTCGTGGTTTACATGACCTTGAGCTTTTCCTGAGCTGATTTTCGCTGAGGGAGAGGAAATGTTGCTCAGAATAGCTCAGGCTTCACTTTGAAACACCGTCCTGAGGGTGAGAAGGGTCATGGCCAATGTTCTGACAACCGCAGGGGGAACCGCAGCGAAAGATCTGCTGGCAGACAGTGGGACAAATTGAGTCAGCCAGCACTGACTATGCTGTGGGGAAAGGTCAGCACCTCTGACAGGGTTTGGGTCACTGCAAAAACTATCCAGCACTGAATTGTGGCAGTGTTGGGGGTGCCTGGAGGTTCTGGGCATCCCATCTCATGGATGGCCGCTGTAGGCGGTGGCTAGCCTCCTATCACACTCTGACTTGCCTGTCACAGTCCTGTGGCTCCTCACTGCTCCTATCTGCACCCTGTCTAGCATCCTCAGTTTTTCCTGAGTCAGAAAAATTTCTGAGTGTGAAGATTACACCGAAAAATTTCATGAAAGAAAAAGAAAAAAGAAATATCTGAGCTCTCCCTTTTCTGAGGCCAAGATGTTGTCGACTTCAAGAAAATGTTTTCTCTTTGTGTTTGGACAGTTTAGCAGATTTATTTCCCCCTCATTTCCCTCCCCATTCTTGAATGAAGGTTGCAGGGATTTCCACAAAATACATTTGGAGGAGCCAAGTCTTCAACACCAGCAGTTTTGTCAGAGAGTTGGAATGATCAATAAATCAGCACCGACTGATCTCAAAGTCTGGGGATGTCTATGAGGCACAGGCAGCTCTTTTAGGTAAGCTGGAGCAAGTGAGTAAACCCAGTAGCTCTGGAGCCAAACCCTAAAGTGGATGCAAAATCTTATGGGGAGCCAGTGCTGTGATTTTCAGTACGAGGGTGATGTAATGATTGAGTACAGTTCAAGTAAGTAATC
Organism: Acropternis orthonyx; assembly: GCA_035583155.1. NCBI lineage: Eukaryota > Metazoa > Chordata > Aves > Passeriformes > Rhinocryptidae > Acropternis > Acropternis orthonyx. The sequence goes on from JAWWEU010000111.1 coordinate 111,807,892, forward strand.
TAGTCATCTGTTCACAATTTTGAGTTACGGCTGATGCAGTCTCTGCCCGTGAGCCAGCAAAAGGGGAGAGAATTGCAGTTATTGAGTCCAGCCAAAGGCATCTTGGCATCAGTGTGGGGATGGGGTTGTGCAATTGGAAGTGCTACTTGGGGTCTTGCAGGAGCCTGAAATTTCCAGGCAGTTGCAATCTGAACAGAAGATGGTTGGATGGACAGTGCACTGAAAGGTAGGGATACCCATGTCTGTTCATTGCCCCAGAGGAGAGGAGAGGCACCAGTCCTGAGCACAAGTACCAAATCTAAATCCATACCACCCAAGACAACTACTCTGAACACATACTCATCTGTGGTGTTTGAATTCCACTTAAGAAAATTTAGAGTCATCCAGGGCCTGACCTTTAGCAAACCACAAAGGCAACCCATAAACCACAAGGCTGGAATCAGCTCGAGAGGACAAGTAAATCCAACATATTAGCATAGACTTCCAACGCAGCTGGTAACCAGGGATATTGCAAACAGGAGACACACCAGTAGCATCTATGTCAGATCTGAGAGTGTAAAGTTGGATTCAGTCAGGGCTCCACTGAGATCATCACCCAAAGTGGGGAATAACGCAGCATGACATTTAATAATGGTAAGTGGCTGATTTCACTGCCAGGCGAAAGCAAAATATTTTTAAGAGTCAGAAACCGTAAAAACATGACATGATTCATCTTAAAGCAAACAGTTGCTCATGTGAAACTAAGAGTGGAGGATACATGGAAAGTCCCGAGATGAGACCATCTCCAGAGTGATGCTTTTTGGGCAAAAAGTATGTATTGCAAAGCAATGTAGTTGATCAGCCGGAGACTCTTGGTACTGGAATACTAAAGGATGTACCAGTAATTGGAAAACTAAATCCCCCCCTCAAAATCAATACCAGAGCAGGTTATTTTGACAAGATGAATACCTTTCCCATACAGTGTACAACTGAGGGATTATCCACTAATCATGGAAGATCTTTGGGCATTTAACAAAACCATTACAAATAATCCCTTGTCATTTATATCAAACTTTGTCCACTGAAAGCTATATTTTCCCACTCTGAGGTCTAAACTGACTGCAAAGAATAAGAAGATAGAAATGTATCTCTTGAAATTTCTGCAGAGAAATGCTATACAACATAGTATTTCAACCATTTGTTAAACAGTGTTATGCACAACTCAGCCCTGAGGTGGCTGCCCTTCTTCCATGGGGCAAATGATGCATCACACCTTCTGTATCCACATCTTGTGGCCTCTTATTCATGCCAGGGAGGAAGCAATTGCTCAAAGCTGCAATGTGTTTCTAATGATCTTTAGTGTTTGCTGTGGCTACTGTATCTGGCTCCTGAGAGACTTAGGTGTGTCTTAGTCTCAGAGCAGTTCGGTGGAATTATGACTTTAAATAGTATGACTATATAGTCATGTTTGTGTATTTTAAGGGTGTTTGGTCAAAAGGTATAAGGCCAGCTATGGCATTAATGCAGTACTGGAGTTCAGTAACTGAAATACATATTACTGAAAAGCGTCCTGCTTGTTTTGTAAATGTTATCCCGTGAACTTCCTGATATTTTTTTGGTATTTCTGAAGACTTTCTAGGAACAATAACCATCATCTGTTTGTCCAGTTATTTGCATTAAGACTAAACACTCCAAAAATACATTCACTAGTTATGCCTGATTTCCATGATTTTCTCATGCTGATTGACTTTTAAACTCAGTGGCACTGAGGATGCACATGAACTAATCCTGCATTAGATATCAGGGAATTCATGCTACAACATGCCAGTGATGTGGGATGGACATTTTCTGATGTCTTCTATGTCAGGAATGCTGGCTGAAGCTTTTGCACATTTGACATTTCTGCATTTACCATCCTCTCTACATGGAGTCTCAGGTATCAAAGCTGGGCTCACCTTGAAGTCTTTTCTTCTTCTGGAGAATTAAGAGGCCTTTCCTTCTCCACTGAGCCACCTATTTTTATTTTTTAAAATTACAAAAATGTGATACATCTAAGACCTTTAATTTGCTGTAAAGTTTCATTGAAATTATTAAAGCCCTCAGTGGGCAGATTGCCAGACAGGGAAACACAGACAATGACTCAGTATGTCTGAGGGAACCTCTTTCCATAAAGGAGGATTGTTTTTGTCTGGGCAAAACTGTCATGGCATTTATGACATTTGGCAGCCTGGTAGGTCCAAGTCTGGAACGTTTCTACTGCCATTGCAGGTACCTGGATGCAAGTCCCAGTTTTGAGTTGGAGACTCACACAAAGTGCTGCCTTGCACTTCAGTTTTCTTTTTGATATCTGAAATGCGGCAGCCCTCATCTCTTTTACGAACTAAATGAATTTCATCGCTTCAAAAAGCCTTTGTTTGTTCCCAATCCCAATTATGAAGACTGGATATTCTCTTTATCATGCTACACTTTTGGTCTCACTGCAATTGGCTCCTTGTGCAGAGCCTAAGAAAAATAAGTTTAAAAGAGCAACAGAGTCTCAGTGGTTGACTCTTCCCTGCTCTGACACAAACCAGGAGTAACTCTGTTCAATATCAGTTTCAAAAACTTCTTGGTAAGAACATGGAATCCAAAAATACTGTGGACATAGATAAATCTGGACAGATTTTAATTAGGATCAGGGTGGAATGGCTGTAGCCTCTCCAGTAGTGCAGAGGCAGAGGCTTAAGGCTCCAGCTTGTCCACTTGATGTGATCTGGGATATTATTATACCACTTGGGATCAAATGCATCCCAGATATTTTCATCTGTCCTTTTCTGGGCATTTATACTGTGCTCATTCCTGCATGATGTGACTGCTGATAAAGCAGTTCTTGTGTGTTTTGTTTCCTTCAAAGCCAGATCTGTGATGCTTGACTTTCCCTGGAGACACAGGAGTGGAAGTTCATTATTTCACGTTGATACGCAGCTGCCAAATAACACCTTGTTAAAATAGTGCTTATGTCATAAAGAAAAGTCCCTTTTTCACTTAAACTCTACTTAAACAGAGGATAATTTCAGAAAAAGAAACACTGATAGAACAGTGTTTCTCTACCAGGTTGTGCAGCCCGGGTCCTCCAAGCACTTTCCCTCAATGTCAGCTGCGATCTAAGCAGTGAGCTTGAATAATGCCTTGCAAAAAGGGAATGTTCTATGATGCTTTACAGACGGGGTTACTTTCATCTTTCTCAGTGTTTAAATCTTGGTCCCAATATATTTGAGTGACTTTTTGGCTCAAACTACTCAGCTGTACTGACAATTCTCCCTCCTTTCCCCTGCAGCTACCCCACTGAAAGAAACTCCTGATTTCCCCACAGCAAACCTCACTGTCATCATGTTATGCATTGTTCTGCTTCAGGGTGACCAAAAAACAAGTCAGAGACAAATGTGACTAATCTCCCCTGAAACTGTGAAACCGGTGAAAAAGATTTCAGTTGGGTACAATTTCAGCATTGTGCCCATGGGCCAGCCACAGCTTTTAAAAGAGCCTTCAGAGCTACCCAAAGATTGTGTTGCAGTCATTAATGTCACTGATATTGTTGCCTGAAATAGTTGCTTTATGCTGCAGTGGACAAAGAATTCCTTCTTATCCCATTGTTTTCAGAGCTTCTGTGTTTGGGGCATTCCAGGACTGCTGTAAATTGGTTCAATTCTTTTCTGACATGTCACTCACTAAATGTTCAGGGAGTGTTTCTCTAATCCTGTCCAGATGAGCTGTGGATTCCAAGAAGTTTCTATTTTGGGATGTAGGCTTCTGCCTATATGCTACTGTTGGGCTCAAGTTCATTCAGAGGAATCCCATTAGTGGGTATGTAGATTTATTTCTTTGCTTCTGCAGAATGTGAGCGAAATTGTTTGGTTTTGCCAATTGCCTTTCCTGTGCAGGGGGATCAATGTCCTTCCTTTGCATTTTTCATAAATTGGAGTTCCGTTCTGATGAATCAGAGCTTGATTTTTATTAGTTTTACATAGAGGCTGCTTCCTCCTGCCACCACTTAATTCAGTGGGAATTTTTGTTTTTCCCAGTTCTTTAACGGTGGCTTGTTGGTATCCCAGACAGAATTGAAAACTCTCTGTATTCACAGAGAAACACACTGAAAGAGACAGCTTCTGCTTCAGAAATTACAATTTCAAAAGGAAAGACACATATGAAACAGGAGAAAAATAGTATGTTCTTCTTAACAGAGACCTGGATTGGCTGATACACCCAATGTCACCCAGAATGTTTACTGCAGCTTCCCACTGGACATCTCCCAAGCCTCAGTGAGACACCTGGCCTCAACTTTTCTTGTGTCTGTGCATAAATTTCAGATATAAGATTGATAATAATGATCCAGAAGTATGAAGTATGAACCAAATCAAACTTAAGTGGTAATATCGGCTAGTGAAGTTTATTTTGATTGAAATGCTCTAACACAATACCCTGCCCTCAGCTGCGTCCATCACATCTCTGGTTCCTTCCCATAAACAGAGCTGTTTTGCCATTCTAGCCAAAGTTATTCTTGATGTCAGAGGGAAAAATGCATTGTTAGGCTGTCTTGAAAAAAAAAACCTAAGCAACGTTTTTTTTGTTAAACCTCTAGTAGGCTTGGTTTGTGGAGCAAAGATTTGGAATGGGAGGATTGCGATGCTCTGGAGTCAGAGTCTGGGTTTGGAAGCTCTGGTGAAAATCCATCCAAGTTTGGCAAATGGTTCAGAAATTCTCTGTTAAGGACTTCGTATTAGGATTGAGGCACTTGATTTTTCCAGAGTGCCCCTGCATTGGCCACAGTCTGGCCCAGAGCTACAACAGAAGATCCTGATTTTCTCACCAGTTGCACCTCCCATGTGGATCCCTTCAGTGACTGTGGAGTAGCTGAAAGGTTGTAATTACAATACTTCAATTGCTCCCCATCCCTGTACCATGCAGAGCACAGGGGAAGGAAACAACCTCACAGTGACTCACCTTAATCTGATGGTGAGGGTCCTGCCAGCTCAATGAAGGAAGAGATTTGTAGAACTTGTGGGATATGTATAAAAGTGGTGTGGAGTACAGTGAGCTGGAGCTCCAGGCTTTGGGATAAGAGTGGCAACCTAAAAAGGAGAGCGTGACTAAGGTGAATGAGTCTGATAGATCAGTAGGCCGCTTTATGCTAGCTGTTATAGAAGGGAAAAAAAAAAAGCTCTGTGGTAGAATTGTCCCTGAATTATTCATTGTGCCTCAACTACTGATTGGTTTCGTCTGATGTTTAACCTCAGGTTCTATTTATTTCAGGCTCAGAGATGAATACTTGACACTCTTGTAGTACCTTCCATGATATCCATCACACTGGTACTCATATATTTAATTAACATTAAAGTATTTTATGGTACTTTACATGTTCCTATGAAGAGAGGGAGGAAAATGAGGCAAGGTAAAACTTGCCTCAAAGTAGACCATCATTTTAGATGCCTCATTACTGATACCTGTGGCCTGTTTTTGCAGGGATTACAGGATGTCAATTTAAATTTAAAATAATAAAGTAATAAAATAATTTCAGCAGCTTCAGAAAATCTCTTAATGCTTTGAATAGTTAATGTTTTGGGTACTTTTAAAGTTACTCAAATCTTGTTTTATGTCCTTTTAGTAAATAAAAGAAATTACAAAATGTGCACAAGTGATATCAATACAGATCAAGGCTGAAACAAATTACAGTGCTCTTTGCTCATCAGTTTGGAGCCTGAGGAGAAAGCATGAGAATCCCAACACATTCTTGTTCATATTGGATGTTTCACCTGAATCATCAGGCCTCCAACTCATCAGCCAGAAATGCAGAAAAAGAGAGAGTGAGGAAAGATGACCCAGATTCTTTCTCATTTCCCTTATGACTCTGATGTGATCTTGAGGTATTCCAGGAAAGGGAGGAAAATAAGGTATTTTTTCATTATAGCTATAGTTTTAAGATCAAATGAATCTTATATGCACTGCTCTCTGTTCTCTCTGAGGAAACTGTCTCAAGAGATGATGTCAAGAAACAATTTTAGGAGGAAGTTAGAAGGCAGAAGACACTATGGTAGAGAATGTGGCCCAGAAATGAGACACTGAGTTCTGTTACCAGCTCCCCCAGCTCCCTGCTCGGTGCTTTTCTTCCTTCAGTCACCAGGACTCGTGGAACTCACAAATTATAGGATAAGAACGTGAATAGTCAGAACTTTAATTTTCAAAATTGGAGAGTCATATTCAAATAAATGTTCATGTTCATGTATTCTTTCCATTAACTGCATTAGAAACAAGGCTCTGGGGTTTTCTTGCTGTGAAAAATAGCCACAGGAAGTCTTTTCTCTGCTAACATAGATGTCTCAGAGATGTCTTGTTGCTCATCATCCATGAAAATGCTGAAGTCAACTCCCCACTGGAGAAGGCCACCTTAAATCAACACTCTAAGTGAATCTTAGACATCAACTTGTGGAACAAGGTAGAAAAAAAGTTGCCAGTTTGTTTTTCTTCAACTCAAAGTGAATTTGTAAAAGCAGCAAAAGTTCATTCAAACTCTGAGACACTACATATTTGTGAACAATCAGATTTACAATATTTTCCAGACAGATTTAGAATGGGAAAAAACAGGTTGGAGGAAGGGTGGGAATTGAAAGACTTGCACAAATACACATGTGCCAGTGATGCCTGTTTAGAGGAACTGGAATCCTCAGTGTGAGATGAGCTTGTTCCTCTCAATCAGCAATTTCTCTTCCTCCTTGCATAGCTTAGAAAATGAGTCTCCAGTGTTTTGATTGTTTGTTTTTTTTTTTTTTTTTTTTTGTGCCTAGAAGTGAGACAATGAAATCATAAGCACATGGTCAATGTAGAGGGGCTGACATGCAAATAGGGATGAATGGGCTGCTCCTCCATCCTTGGAACTGCCTTATAAGGTGGTCCAGTGGGACATTTTAACTGTGGCCTGATTTGCTGCTTCTGTATTAAGGCCTGATCCTTTTCACTAAGGCTCAACTGGTTATACCACTAAATTACTAGGAAAGTCCCAGCAGGCCTTAGGCCAAGTATCACCCAGACAACTCCTAGGACACAGTTCAAGACTTCACAAAGGGCAAAATGCCCTCCCAGCTGCCTTCTCCATGTCAAGCCAGAGTTGCTTTCAGATCATTCAACCATCCCTGTGGGACCACCTTGGCACATCCAGAAGAAGCATAATGATGGTATTTACAAGATATTTACAATCCACCTCCCTTGGGTCCTCATAGCTCAAGATACTGAGATCACCCCTAAACACCAGTCCTTTCCTTAGACAGTCGATACTGGCAGCTCAACCCACAGGCTCCTTCTGCTGGCTGAAAGGAGGCTCTCAGCATGCTCTCCCCTCCTGTCACTGCCTATAGCTACCAGGTGAGGCGAATATATTTAAATTAAGTGCCTTCATAAAGATGCAGGTCTCCTTGTTAGTTGGTGTAGATGGAGTTACTTCCAGAAAGTACAGTGGGGAGCAGCTGCTGAAACTGGTCCTCAGCTTCGTTCTTCAAAGTAGAGTGTCTGTCTTCTCCTGGATTATTTGGAATATTTACAAAGGACAACCACCCAGAACAGACAGACACAGTGGCCATTTTTTGCTGCCTCCAAACAGTGCGTCGGGAGAGCTGAGCTCAGTGAGTGGTCCATGGTAGGTATGGTGTTTCCCATGTTTGGTGCACCCAAACAGGGCTAGAAATCCCTGGAAATGTTCATGGCCAGGTTGCATGGGGCCCTGAGCAACCTTATCTAGGGGAAGGTGTCCCTGCCCATGGCAGTGGAGTTGGAACTAGATGATCTTTAAGGTCCCTCCCTACTCAAGCCTTTCTATATTTCTATATGAACAATTAATTGCACATGAGCTCGTTCTAGAATGGAGGACTGGACTACATATTAGATGAATGGTAATTCAAGTCTATTTTTCCGATGAAGACTTGAACATCTGCCAGCTCATACCTCTTGAGAATTTGGCCTCTTGTTCCTGATTTTGTACAATAACTTTATTTAATTGTTAGACTTTCCATGCTTAGTAATTATAAATATATAAACAAGAGTGTTTGTTTATGCTTGTTTAAGCAGGCAAGGAACCATTTCAAAGAAAAAATGTTTTAAGAATGGCCTATCTTCACTCCCATTTAAAATCAGAGCTTGGTGTCTACCGTGTGAACTGGTGGAGCACGGGGCAGAGGGGTGTTCAAGAGCAGTTCTGCAGTATTTGCAGCTTGTGCATCAGTGGGAGATGAGGTCAGGTCTCTACATATTGTAGCTACACCCTTTCCCCCATGCCACATCTGAATCTGAGTGGCCAGAAATGAATGTAGGTAGGAGAAATCCATAAGGAAAGTGTTGAGACCCAGAAATAAGGCAGTTCCCCCTCCCTGAGCCAAGGCCTATGTGTGGGCTGCGTGTTGCATATGTATTTTCTGTGGCACACTTGGATTCCTTTGAGCTTGGCACATTCTGGTTAAGATGAACTCAGCATCCAAATGTTGACACAAAAGATGACTACACCATATACCATGGCCCCATGCCACCTCCAGCTGGCCTGGAGCCCTGCTGGCATTGGCTTTGGTTCCCTGATTTAAGACAGCTATAGGAGAGGGAAGGGCAAAGGGTGCCTGAGGTGGGTTTACCTGGCATCCCACCTAGAGGAAATAGCCTGCGTTCTTCTGCAGAATAGGGAGAGAGGGATGAGTAGAGGGAAATAAAATAAATAAATCAAGCCAATGGTGTCATTATAAAGAGGATGTATCACGTTTACCGTGAGAGCATGTGACTCAGACATCCAGACATGAACATTCCTGCAAAGCCCCAAATGCACACATGGAGATGAATTTCTTTGGCTTCCCAGAATGGCTTAATTTTATGATTCTGTGACTCATTAGAAAAACCAAAGTCCCTAGATATGCTGCACCAGGGCCCAATAAACACCAGTTACTGGTGGGGACACTTGGGGACAAAGGAGCAAGTGAGGGATGGATGGAGCGATGGAGGGAAGAGCGAAGGAACAAGACCCTCAGCTTCTTGCCCCCCCTTTACCCTTCCAGTGGTTTTGTAAACATGTTTCTAACTCTTTCTTTCTTTCTTTCTTTCTTTCGTTTGTTTGTTTTTTTTTTTTTTTTTTTAAGATTGGAGTGGAGGGGTTAACAGAGGTCATGTTAGTTTAAAAAATTATGGTTAACCTTACAAGCTGGGTTGCCTTAGGTCACAGCGATACAATTCCCCTCCCTTCTCCTGTGCAGCGGTGGTTCACAGGCATTCCTCCAGCATGGGGAAGGACGGGGCCTGCCAAGACTATGAGCAATGCAGAACAGACTTACCTGTTTTTATGCACTGCTTAACTAATTATTTTAAAAAGAAACAGCCAAGTTGGAACAACTACCTTTTTCTTCGAGGAGGAACATTTTCCCCTTTTCCTTTTTCCCCACATCCCCCGTCTTCCCTCCTCCTTCCCCTTGGGTTTTTTTTCCCCTCCGTTGCTTGAGTTGGCATTTGAAGCAGGTTCTGGATATCTGACACCTCTTGAAAGTGTAGTTTGGCAAACAGGAATCGGGTTCGGCTCCAAAAGGGCCCTGCACAGGGCTCGCTGTGAAAACACCTGGGTGTCTCTCATGCCTCTGAGAACCAGTCTTGCTTCTGTAGGAATAACAGTCACCCTCTCCCTTCCCCCAACCCCTATTCTGCCTTCAAAAATTAAAAAAGAAATTGAAATGCTGGCACTGTTTTTGTAAAAAAACAGGTGGTTGGAAGGCTCTGCGGAAGGGGATGAAGGACGTCTCAATGCCAGCGTGCAACAATCCTGTGCAGAAAGGGTTTTGATTGCAGCACATACATCTGCAATTGGTTTTCTCGAGCTCAGGACAAATTAAGAATCGTCCAGCAATTAGGGGAGAAAAGCTTTAAAGTGCAATCAGCAGTTCTTAAAAGAATTTGTGCTGGGCTTTGAGGGAAGCTAATCCTGCTGCCCGCGCTGGGCTCCTCTCTGCACTGTGCATTTTCCAAGGCCAGAATTTTGGCCTGCTTTTCAGTCACACCATATAAAATAACAAACACACAGTCTAAGGAAAACAATTTTTAAGACACAGTGGAACCCACTTTAATGAAGAAAACTGTTAAATGCATAAAACCCCCATGTGCCAATGGATAAATGTGCTGGAAGTGTGAACTGTTAAACCAACAAAATTGTTAACACATCATACTGCTGGGCAAAAAAATAAAATTAAAAAAAATATAAAAAGAGAGTGAAACGGTTTTCTAACATGCAACCCACTTTGCCTTTATTGTTCACATTCCTGCTGACAAAGTTTCCTGATTTGTCCCCTGGGCCCAGAAATATGGCAAAAGTGGGAGCTCTAATTGTATTCCCCCCCTTTAAACTGCCCTCCCTGCTTTTTAGCTCGCAGTGGCCAAGAATAGCTTCATGGAATGGGGAGAGTTTGCCCTTTTCTGTTCAGGGTGATAAGTGAACAAGTTCACCTGTGTTTTATTTTTTTTCTTTTCAACTAGGTAAAAAACTTTAAATTATGCCTGAACATCTTTTTCCTGTATCCAGGGGAAAGTCAGGGCTAGTTCTGTGTTTGCTGCTTCTTAAAATTCCGAATTCCCTCCCTATTCCTGGTTTTCCTTGAGGCTGATGCTGAAATGAGGCTGTTCCTGTGGCCTTGCTGCTCCCTTCAAAGACATGGAGCTCTCACTGAGTAAAAACTTGATCTCGTGAGAGCCCTGAAGGCAACTGCTTTGATAAGCATCCAACGCTGTGGCCGTGCTGGCGTGGTGGAACCTGGATCCCTGCCTCCCTCAGAAACATGAGAAGCTAAGAATCACTCCGTTGAATTGATCTTCATCCGACTCCTGAATTACATGCTGGTCACAGATTTCATTTCCAAAGGCGGTGAAAATTTTCCACCTAAACGCGATTTCCACAAAAGGTGGGCTTTTCTCACAAACGAAGATTTTCCTTGGAAGGAAAAGACTTTAAAAGGTGCACCAACTTATTTGCTGAACATTGAAAGTTTTTATCAATAAACTTTGCCAAAACTAGGAGAATGGTCTGCAGAATTGAATAGGTGGGTGATTCTTGTTTTTATATTTTCTTTAATGAGAAAACAAGAAAAAAAAAGGATAGCAAATTTGGATGAAAATTAGAAAGTAAATAAAAATATTTCTTGTTATGGAAAAAAAAAATATAATTTCTGTTTCTTAAAATGATCCTTGAAATCAGAGCACCTGAATGGAGCAGCCAAGTCAACAGAGATCTATGATGCTGTTTGCCTGTCCCGGGGGCCTTTTAGGTGCTGCTCTATGCATACAGCTATGAAAGTACATTTATGGTGACTAAACCCCAACTGTGAATGGTGACAACGAGTACATTATTCCTGCGGTTCAGAATGTTCTCATTTCTCTTCACTTTTCCGTGTCCCTTGCAAAATAACACGAGGTCATGCCTGGCTTGAGAATGGCTCTTCTTTTTCTTGGCACTTGCTGATTTTGCTTCTTAGACTGATGTTTGCAAAGAAATTCCAGTCCCCTGAGAGCCACTAAACACGTATTGCACTGCAGAGTCTCCACAGGGCAGGTTTACACCTCTAATGTGCTTGGATCTCTTACTGCTAAGGAGGCTCAGTGGCCGTGTCCTGTACTTGAGACCACTTTACACAACAGATGAACTTAAAAAAGAATGAAGTTTTATTGTAGTTAAGCAAAGGAGTAAAGGTCTTGGTCACAAAAATAGGAAACAAAACTGCAACACAATAACATAATTCCTGAAATCCAACTACGATCTTTTCACTGTTATGCATTCAATGAATCCCTGGGACCATTTCTCATCAGCTCTAAGGTCAGTCCAGCTTCTCCTCATCTGGAAGGTGCAATTTTCTGAAGTGCACTGAGATCTGTTTCTTTTATCCCAGTTGCAGCTGTAGACTGTCAGGGTGTCACTGTGACAAAGTCATCACCAGCAATGCACAGCCTGCTGTCTTGCTCTCCATTTTGCCTTTGCCAAGGTGCACTTTCAAAATTCTTTTGCTAATTAATTTCTGTGACAGCAGTTTTCACCCATCATGATGTTTATGAGAATGCAGATAAAGTGTTGTTTCAGAGTCATTGTAGCCTGTCTTTGAAATGACCCTTTGACATGTGTGGGTGCTTGTGGGTGCTTATGAGTTCTCCCTCTTCCCAGGCTGACTGTGATGTCTCTCATCTAACATCAGCAACCAAAAAAGTCAAGTGTCCAATCTAGCTCATAAACCAAGGAGTCAAGGCTCCAGTCTAGTTACTTGATCCAGCTCCCCTTTGTCAGAGGAGGGACTTGGGGGCTGCTTTTCCCCATCTTGATGGATGAATCCTCCTTTTGCCACTGAATTAAGACCTTCTTCAAGTCTCCCACAAAACATCTGGTTTTCTGCCATTGGAAATGTTATCTTTTTATTATTGCCCAGTCTGAGGTTTACTGATGCATTTCCACAAAGACCACCCATGACTGCTGGGCACAGTGTTAGGGTGGGGAGAGCTTCAATTCTTTGCTTTTACTATTTATAATGTCTTGGGCTGCTATGGGGGCTTCAAAGCAGTAGCTGTGTGATCCACAGAGGTCATCTTGTTACTGCATGAGTTAAAATCCTCAAAATGGGGATAATTACAGAAATTCTGGGCTGGAAAGAGCATCCAACTATTCTGCTGCTTTGTGGCAGGGTCAGGAAATCTGGTTTATTCCTGACAGATGTCTGTATAATCTGTTCTTAAAGCCCTCCAAAGCCTTCCAGAGTAAATCACTTTGAGATCTAAAGGTGAAAAATGCTATGTAAGACCTGAATATTATTACTATTAACAGTGTTGTTGTTCACAGGACAGCTTAGCAGCACAGTCCCAGCTGGCACTTTAAACAAGAGCCCAGAAGGAATAAGTTAGAGTGAGTTGCACCAGTCCTGGTGGGAGTGCTGAGCCAGCATTGTTGGTGCTCCTGCCTGCTGCTGGATTAGTCTGAAATTAAACTCCATGGGCTTTGCCTGTGCTCACACAGTGGCCAAGTACTGCCAAAGGTTACCATATTAGAGGGCTGGATTGCTCTAAAGCTGCCAGTGCCATTCCTGAGTGATGTCCACTGTGAAGAGAACTGGATGTTGCTTACTTGGGCCCTTTTGTATCATGTACTACATGCACAGAGTGCCATGTGCTTGTACCTCCAGAAACATGGTTCATGATGCTCGGTTGAACTGGATGTGTGACCAGAAAAGCTACTAATTGAGTAAATCCTGCACTCCCATCACTGTTGGTCCCAACAAGTGGACCTGAAATATAATTGCCCCTCAGCTCCTAACCAGCCTCATCCTCTCTTTGTTTAGTTTTCAAAATGTTCCAGAAAAGCATATAATATTCATGTATAAGTCTATCATGAAAAGTGCCCTGGACAAGGCATGAGCTATTGGTCCATTCACCTGTGAGATTCCCCACTTACCCTCATGGTTTCCCTTTTTGTCCATTGCTCCTGGTGCCACCCCAACCATACCCAGTTCTGTTTAGACAAATGAATGAAGCCATTCTCTCCCACTGAGAGCAGCCAGAATTTGGACCAAGTGTTAAGAGTTGTGAGTAGAAGACATTAAACTTAATATAGTCTTGCAGAAGTTTCCTTTATAGCTAGTAAATCTAACACTGCCAAACAGGCGCAGTCCCTGGCATTTGTAGGTGGTACCTAACACCTCCTGAAGTTTTCACAAGCCAGAGACTGTTCCTGATCCATAGTTTGGACCAAATGACCCTCCTCTGGTCAACTCCCATATCTTGCACAAGTTGTGCAGTAACAGCTTTAGAAACTGCACACATATATAAAAAGTCATACATGTGACTGGATCCTCTAAAACAATGACCAAGTGTCCTTTGCCTTCTCATTTCTGGAGGTGAAATCACAGGTTTATTAGAGCTGGCATAGCTACTCCCCAGGCATGCAGTCCGTGTTCTCCTTTCTTTAGCTAGAGAGTGTTGTACCTCAGTTACCAAACTTCGAGGAGGAAAAAATTTGGAGCTTAATTCCTCCCTGGCTTGGATCTTTGTACTTTTTTGGCTGTAGATTTCTGTTCCAAGAACTTGGATTTACATAAAGACATATCTATTTGCACATAATTTGCAAGAGTTCCTTTTAGCCTATAATTGTGCTAAATACGGTTGTGGAGGCCACAGCATACCTAAAGTATTGCCGAATGGATTTTTAAGAGCAATTTTTTTCAAAAGTGTGTTAAAATAGAAAGATGGGGGCGGGGGAGGATGTAGGGAGTGTGGGGAGAGAAGAGAGAGAGAGACGAAAGATGGCCTTGTGGTTAAAATCCTGGCTTGCAATTCCAGAAATCTGGGTTCAATTTCCAGCCCTGCCACTTGCTTCCTGTGTGACCTTGGGCAAGTTGGATAATCTCAGTGTGCCTCAGTTCATGGGCATGGTAATAATATTGCCTTTGTGTCTTGTGCTGCCTAGAGCATGAACATCCACCGTGTTTGTTTGCACAGCACTTACACAACTGGGACCTGCTCTTGGCACAGCCTTCTTGCTCTACTGTACTGGTAACAATCACAGTAATGATGTTTTCTCTCAAGATTATGTGTTGAAAGAATGGAATGGGTGGTATATGGGGGTTTTTTGGGGAGTCTTCAGTGGGTGCAATCAAAAGGAAGGAGCTTCATTTCCTCTGCCTTGGGACCCCATTGGTGACACCGTCATGCCCAGATCTGCTGAACATGAAAACCCATCAGAGATTTTTGGATACTGGTCTTGTCTTTTAAAATCTCATTGAAGGATGCAAGAGGTTGCAAGAGACAGGTGTAGTATACAAAACCTTATCAAATAATGTGGAACTGTAAAATAATACTCTCCCAAGGGCAGCTGTGATTCCCTCTCTGTCGTGTTGAGTGTCACTATTCTCCTCTCTCTGTCCAAGTGTGTCTCACTGAGTTCAGAATAAAACAGCCGTAGTGTTTTACTTCACAAGGTAAACTAGTTGAAAACATCATGGCCTAAATGCGGCTGTGAGCTCGGAGTACCTTGTCCAGATGTGACCAGTTAAGCTCCGTGGTGCCAAATTATGAGATTAGTGTTGTGGATTTAGATCACTGGCTGATTAGTCTAAGAATAACTTCAGTTTCTGAGCTCTGTCTTAGTTACCTGAGTTTTTGGAATAAGTGTCAGGGATCTGGAAATAACCTTAAAATAACAAATAGAAAGCTCACTTAAAGAAAACATGTGCTGTGTGTCCTGACAATCTGTCATCTGTCTAGCCTGTGTCATTAGGAAAATCACTTTTCTTGTGAAGGAGAGGAAGGAGACCAGTCAGAGTCCCTGTGTAAAGAAAAGGAGCTGAAGGAAATTGAGTAGCTCCTGTGAGCTACTGTGGGCACACACTGCTACAAAATGAGGCCAGGACTGTGAAAAGGGATCAGTGCCTTTGGGTGCTTAACTTGGGCCAGCTTGGAGCAGACCCAGTTTCTAGAGACTGGTTGTTCAGCACGATGTGAAAAGCAGGGCAAGATGTACAACCGAAGTGACAATGTTTGTGACATAAAAGTTGATGGGCAGCTTTTAGCAAAATGACTTTCCATTGTCAGCACAGTTATATTGGAAATTATTTATCCTCTCTTTTTCATCCTGTTGCTATGGATGGATTAAAGCTGATTTTATTCTGTTGGACGTCTTACTGGAGTCTGGTTAGAGGGTACCCATCACTCTAAGAAGCCTAGGGAAGACGGACAGCTTGACCTGGGCACCAGCTTTAATAAATTGTTGCAGTAGGGATTTGCTGTTGTCATCCAGAGAGAGCTCTGAGAAGTTTTGGGCAGCTCTTGCCCTGCAGACATGGAGCCACTTTGCAGCCCAGCCGCCCCTGTGGCTGGTGTGAGGTCCACAAAGGCATTTGACTTTACATGGACAGGGTACTGCTCATAAGATATTTCTAAGTATTTTTCAGCATTTCTTCCACAATGTTTCATTCCCCTCCAAAATATCTTCCCAAGATTTTTCAGACATCCAGAAAAAGTATTTTTGCCCCCCTGAAAAGCTTTGAATGTGTTTTTTGGTTATATATAACCTGGAGCAAGTTGGCAATGCAGATATGCCCCCCTCCACTTCATTTAGAAAGGAAATACCCATGTTTTTGATTAAAAATACAAATTTCAACCCAAAAATTATACTTCTAAAATTCATCAGTATTGTGAAGAGCAATAATACTGAATAATTTTAAAAACTTTTAGCCTTTCAGTGTTACAGAAAAATTTCATATCCAGCTGCAGGAGCGAGGTGCTCTCAGCATGGCCGAAGGGAGAAGAGAAGGACACTGGAGCTGCTCTTTGATTTATAGACGACTCGATGTCAGATGGTATGAAATACCTCACTGGTCACTTAAGTCAGTTGATACTTGTTTCTAACCACATGACCCACGAAATTGGGCCCTAACTAAAACTAAAACTTTAATCTGAGTATTTTGGGGTTTCTCAAACCCATCACATCCACAACCCTTCTTGTGACTGCACAGATATAAATACAAAATAATTTATACCAAAATAATTTTACAGTAGATTAATTTGTCAAAGGTATACCTCTCCGTGTTGCTCTATGAAAAAAAACAAGGTACTTGCCTATATGAAATAAAAAGGAAAATACTTTGATAGTACATTAAAAGCTCTTTTTTCCCCTTCAGTCCCATTTTCTTTTAACAGTGTTTTGGAGAGATACAAGATAAAAAGTAGTCCCCAAAATTTTCAAGAGAGCTATGTTGTTTTTTAGGTTTCCAGTGTCTTGTTAAATCTCAAAATTAAGAGCTAACTGCTTGGCTACTCTGTCACTGCTCTTTCAAGGAAATTACTTTTAGGATTATTCACATATGCAATTTTTACTAATTTCCATGTCCAAGCCTTTAGGATTATACACATGTGTAATTTTTACTAATTTCCATGTCCAAATTTTTTTTGCAAACTCATTAAACCATAGTTCTTTCACAGGTATGGAAAAAATATCATGCTCAGGAATTCTTCTTAATAACATTAACTTTGTAACTCATGCAGTTTGGGGACTTAGAAAGTTTCTTCACCTGAGGTTTTTGTTTGTTATTCCAAATTTACTGCCAGAAACTTGACACTTACTCTAGAAACGTTTGTCCAAGATGGGTTCCAGAGATTAAAGACTGGGTTTACTTGAGCAGTGTGAATTTAAGACTATGAACTACTTTCTCTGTTCAAATACTTATTTGCAAGTTCAATTTATGCCCATGGATTTGATTTCCAGCAGAAGTAATTATGAAAAGAAATGGTTCATTAAGTAACACAGAAAGAAGTGTGGTAGAGAGGATGAAAAAGTGTAATCCTAATTTCTCTGCTAAGAGACACGGGTTTAATCTACATTACAGTCTTGACAACAACTTGGAAATTGTATCATACTGGTATGAAAATGTGGTGAAATCCAGATCAGTCCTTTGATCCAGCAATTACTGATAATTGTGGCTTTTAATCAGAAAAAGTTGTGTTTGGATGTGGGCACCATACTAGGCCATTTTGGAGTGGAAATTTTCTTATTTAATGTTAGGCGGTTCCAAAGCAGGCATTTGAACCTGAGCTAGTAATGCAGAGGCTCTTGGGAAGTCAGTAACAATGGAAGTATGTTTTTAAGACACGATTCCTCCAACCTGTACTAGATGCCCAATTTGAGATGAGAATCATGTATTAAAGTCAAGTCCTTCGATCAAATAGGACTGGAGTCACCGAGCTGGTTGAAAAAATTCCAGATTAATTTTCCCTTCAGAAAGTGTGAAATTTCTGCTATTAATGTTAACTTGATCCTTAATATAGAGAATGTGAAGGAATGGAAAATAAAAATACAGTGAGGAGATGTGTAATATACAGATGTATGTGGGTACAGTTGTTTATAAGTGAGATGATGTGTGCCTGTTCATACATAGATGTGCTGAAATGACCATGAAAGATTTCTGGAATGACAGAAGCTCAATGCTTTGACTGACCTGATGTAACTAGTGCAGAGAAGGGATTTGCTCCATGTGGAAACCCTAACATTTGATCTCCAATTGTAAGGATATGTCCAGGCTCTGTTGGCAGAGACACTCCAGTTTCTGTGTCTGTCTAAATCCCACTTCTGCCTCCAGCTTGCTGGGTGACCTGATTTTTGAGGTAGCTGTATTAAAAATGGAACTGTTTTCTATATGTTTTCTGAGGTGCCAGTTTTGGTCCACCCTCAAGACTGAATCACCCCAAGCAAACAGTCATTTTGCTCATCCCCTTATTTAGGTTTCACTTCACCTACAGATACCAACCCTGGCCAATAAAGATCCTTTGTGCCCTCAGCCGTTTCTGCTCACTTTGGTGGGAGCAAGCTCAGCTCCAAGAGCTGGAGGCACGTGGTTGATTATCATCATTGCTATTAAAAGAAATATAATAATTCTCCCAGAGGAAGAGTGTTTCTCCAGCTTGCTTTCAAACAGCAGCTCAAAATCCTCCCCAGCCCTGAAGTAAGAAAGAGTTATGTCTGGAATATTTCACTCCAGCTTTGAGAGAACAACTCTGTGTATTCCTCAGTGTGTGAGCACTGGATGAATGGCAACAGCAGTTCAAACTGTTTATTCCTTTCTTAGCAATAATGTTTAGGTTCATGAAAGCCTTCCAAGATATATAGAATTCCTCATGCTGAGTAAGGGCTCCTTCACTTATTGCTGCTGCTACACACTATGGACCATTCTTATTATACCTCCCTCCCCATTCATACCACTATAGTTAGGGGACCCTCAATGTTGTCATTATAAGCCCCTTATTTTTCAGGGTGTATAATTCAGCTGTAAAAAATTTGCCCTGGGCTGAAACTTGGCATATGAAGGCCAGAGAGAGGATTTCTGTGTTGATTATTTTTTTAAAGCAAGTTTTAAAAATAAAATAAAATAAAATAAAATCCGTTCACCCATATTATGTTGTAAAAAGTGCAGGAAAAAATAGAAGTTAGTGGTTTCAGATGCTTTTTTTCAGGCCTCTCCTGTGTAACTCAAAGCCAGCTTTGTTTTTTAAACTGAAATTTTCCAGGCTATTAGTCCATAATGTGAACTTGTGCCTTTCAGGTTTCTCTTTAAACACAGGCACACACAAAAAGAAGAGCTGAATTATTTCAATTAGGAATGGGGGCTGCTGTAATTTATTTTATGCGCAGTGTTTTTCACAAGGATATTTTTTTCTCTTTTGCCCCTTCTGGAAGGCACGTGGGTGCACAGCACCTGAGTAAGCGTCGGGGTGAGCCCCTCTGCCCCTGCCTGCTGGTGTCTGGGTCTCTTTGCTGTGGGTCTGATGGATCTCCAGAGAGTGCTGAATTGGATGCTGCACCACTGAATCCACTGTATTCCCCACACGGAATAAATGTTAAGGTGGGACTGAGCTTCCCAATGGGTGGTTTCCTCTAGGCTCAAGCAGGACTGAAATTTAATCTGAAGGAGCCAGCACATTCAGATTTAACCTTCAGGTATCTTGGAACTCAGTCCATTGTCTTGGCCACAGATTCTGTTCCTGAGGTAGGTTGGATGATATTTGATGTAAATTTGGGTTGGCAAAGCCATGAGTGTGAAGGTTTCAAGTTTGTTGGCTCTTGAGGAAACTGTGGCCTGGAGTTCAGACCCTGTATTAAATCACAGATTAAAATGCACTGGATGGATGGATGATGCCTGCTCTCGAGTTTATTAGTGGTTACAGACACCTGCACACCACTGTGGGGCTGGGTGGAGCAATGGAGAAGGGCTGCACAGAGGCAGAGTTGCCTGCAAACCATCCTTGCCTGTACAGGGGCAACTCATAATGTGTTCTTAAATGCTTGCTTTCCCCCAAAGTCATTTTTTGTCTTCAAGGAAAAATAGGTCCCTATATAGAAGTATTGATTAGAACTGGTCTTTTGTTTCGTTAAAAGCAAAACAAAAAAGAGTTCTGGCTTTCTTTCAATTTTTAAAAAATACGTGGATTTCTCAAAGAAGAACATAGACTGGATTCTTAATTTTCATTTTTATTTTATTTTTATGATAAAATTCTATTTTGATGGCAAATCCTAGGCTATTTAATATTTATTATAATTATTATTATTGAAAGTCTTTTGTAGAAGATCTGCATGAGAAAAAAATCAAAATAAAGTAGCATGGGCTCCATACTCCAAGACAAAGATTTGAAATCATACAGCACTACCTCTGTAAGCAACTCCACCAGATTTTCCTCCTGGTGACAAAGTGTCTGTTGGTGGGTGGATGAGGGGATGCTTACCAATGTGAGCACCTTGAGATCCTGCAGGGAGTGGGGCACAATGGCCCAACCAGGCAAGAACCTCCAAATCCTGGTCACAAAGGTACTTGTGTCCTTACTCTGCACATCTCCTGGTTCAGCCTTAGGAAAGAGTCTCCAGCAGTGTGGGGCACGAAGGGTTGATGTTCATCCACCCTTTGGGCCTTGGGACATTATTTTAGCAAATATCTGTTTATATGAGACACCACTATTACTTTGCCTGACTCTACCAGGAGAGTTCATTTAGGTTGTAAAAGACCTCTAAATATCAAATCCAACCATTAGCCCAGCACTGCCAAATTCACCACTAAACTATGTCCCTAACGACCACATCTACAAGTTTTTTGAACACTTCCAGGGATAGTGATTCCACGACTTTCCCAGGCAGCCTTTTCCAATGCCTGACCACCCTTTCAGTGAATACTTTTTTTCCTAATATTCAATTTAAACCTCCCTGGCACAACTTGAGACCACTCCTTTTTGTCCTTTCACTTCTTGCCTGGGAGAAGAGACCAACCTTTACCTGTGCACAACCTCCTTTCAGGTAATCAAAATTGTCCTACTTCTCTCCAGTGAGGGCAACTCTCTCTACTGTCAGCAGCTCTGAGATCAGGATGCAAGCTGAACCATCACTTCTTTTTTTTTTCACAGCTGGAGAAACTTGGGTGACTTGTCCAGAGGCAGAAAGTAGGAAATGGAAGGGATTGATAGATAGATCTTTTATTTGAGTGTGTGTGTTTGTGTGTGTAGAGGGAATGGGGAGGAATTGGTAGCAGTTGCCTTTCAACATGTTGTGATCCCCCAGCCAGGCCCTCATGGCTCCCATCAAAGCGCACAGTTCTGTATATTACCACAAATTTTGGGTTTCCAATCCAGACATGACTGTGAAATTCCACAGGGTGGAAAGTGGTTATCCCTAACCCTCATCTCACCTGGTGGCACGGTCTGCAGATGGGGTTTTCTGTTCATGCTGGGTGGCCATAGGAAGAGAAGTCTGGACACAAGATCCATGATTTTTCAGGGTGGAATTTTGACATTCCTGGAGTAAAATTTCCTCTTTTTTTTAAATTCCTTTCAGCCAATTAAGGCTGGCTCCAGGCAGGGTACGGAGGGATTTTTGTTGTTGTTGTTGTGTTTTGGTTTTAGTTGGATTTTTTAGGGGGGAACATTTTTTTTTTTTTTTTTTTTTTTTTTTTTTATCCTGGTTAATTCCTTACTCCTACTGGGAGCTTGTAGGCAGGGAATACCACACACAGAGACACGGGCTCCTCCTCATACCCCATGTTGCAGCCACCATTTCTGCAGACAAGGAAGGCAAAATGAAGCTGCCTAGAAAGCCTGTCATCACGGCTCTCTAACCAGCTGGAAGCTGTCCTGCAGAGCAAGGGGAAGAGCCACCCCTGGAAGAGTGGGAGTCCAGCCCCAGCCCATCCTTGTGGGCAAAGAAAAGCCCACAGGGAGGACCTGGAGGCTGTTTCTGGTGTGTGACGGCACTCAGAACACAAGCCATAACAGCAGCACTTTGAAAACAGAAAAGAAACCAAAGTGTCTAATACTGGGTCAAGCCAACGTCTATAAATCAACGTCTGTGAATTTATAAACTGTTCGTAAATTTAAGTGCTTTTTGGAGAGCTGTTTGTTATTATGTCAGGGCTGGGAAGGGGGGTGAGGGAAAGTACTTATATTCACTCACTGTCTCCTGCTCTGGACTTGCTCTTACATTGTTTGAGCAGGGAGAAGGAGCAGAAGTTGTCTGGGCACAGGGAGGAGTCAGGGGGATGCTGCTGTTGTGCCCCAGGAACATTTGGTGCAAGAGGAGTAGAAAGGATGAACCAGATTGAAACCACATTTGTGCCTTTCAAATCCCCCATCTGTCCTTTGGCTGTTTTAACCCTCCACCAGCTAACACAGCTTTAAAACAGCCAGAGAGACTTGCAGCAGGAGGGCCTCAGCCATTACTTCCCCTTCCCCCCTGGTGCCTCCAGGAGGGAGCAGAGGTACAAAATCATCTCAGCAGCTCTGCAGCCCCTCTTCCCCCACACTCTGAGTTGTGGTGACAATCCTCAGGGACTCTTCCTGTGGAAAGTGATGCAGTCCCAGGGAATGAGATGCCACTGGTGTTGATGGGAGCTGGTAATCAGCTTAGAAGGGAGGAAAAGGAAAAAAAAAGAGAAAGAAAACACCTCTGCAATCTTGCTCTGACTCTGGCTGAAGGTTTTTCTGAGGTTCCACTATATTTGGATAACTTTTCCTCCCACCTCTATTCATTTTTGTTCCTTTCACCACCTGCTGTTTCCACAGCCAGGATAGGGCACAAAAGTGTCCTGAAAGGAGTTGTCCCAGCCTGGTGGGAAGCAGGAAGTATTGGAAGGCCTAAGAGGGTGTGAATAGTTTTGGAGGCTGCATTCACAAAATAAGACATTGTTCTGGTACGGTGCTGCTCATTCAAGTATCTCAACACTTTGCATGCATGAATGAGTTAAGCCTTATAAAACACCTGTAGGGAAATGGTATCCTCCATTTTATAGGTGATGAAATGGAAGTACTGAGGGAGCTGCGGTCCCTCAGATTCCAAACCTGAATGCCTCCAGTTAAGCTTCTAAATCCAAAACAGGGCATTGAAATAAGCATTCATGATCTATCAAGTCCTGCAGATATGAAAGGAATGGTTGTGTTTTTAGCCAAACCCAGACTCCCTGTTGAGCAACCTATTTTTATAAATATAATATAATATAATATAATACATAATGTATATAAAGTATTATTAAAAAATATGTGCCCTAGGATGACCCTGCTTGAGCAGGGAGGTTGGACCAGATGACCCACTGTGGTTCCTTCCAACCTGGCCCATTCTGTGATTGTGTGATTATATAACCTATATAATTGATATATTGATCTGGACAGGCTACACTGGTAGGCTGAGACCAATGGTGTGAAGTTCAACAAGGTCAAGTCCTACACTTTGGACACTACAACCTTATGCAGTAACCCAGGCTGGGGGAAGAGTGGCTGGAATGTTGCCCAGCCGGTAATGACCTGGGAGTGCTGATTGACAGCAGCTGAACATGAGCATGTCCCCAGGTGACCAAGAAGGCCAATGGCACCTGGCTTGTGTCAAGAGCAATGTTGCCAGTAGGATCAGGGAACTGATTGTCCCCTTGTACTGGGCACTGGTGAGGCCATGCCTCGAGTGTTGTGTTCGGATTAAGGCCCCTCAAGACAAGAAAGACACTGAGGTGCTGGAACATTTCCAGAGTAAGGCAACAAAGTTGGGGAAGGGTCTAAAGAGTCATATGAGGGAGCTGGGGTGGTTCAACCTAGAGAAAAGGAGGCTCAGAGGGGACCTTCTCTCTCTCCAACTCCATGACAGAATGGTGTTGGTCTCTCCCAGGAAACCAGTGACAGGACAAGAGGACATACCCTCAAGCTGTGCCAAGGGAGGTTCAGGCTGTACATCAGGAGGAAGTTCATTATGGAAAAGGTTGCTAAAAATTGGAAGGGGCTGCCCAGGGAGGTGGTGGAGCCACCATCCCTGGAAGTGTTCAAAAAACAACTGGACATAGCATTCAGGGCCATGGTCTAGCTGACAAGATGGTGAGCAGTCAAAGATTGGACTTGATGATCTCAGATCTTTTCCATGCTAAGTGATTCTGAGATTCTATGATTATACCAGTTTATTTATACCAATCAATGGAGACAAGCACGGGACACTGAGCAGCTGAATTCTAGTATATAACTGTGTGCTTGAATGTTCTCTAAACCATGTGAGCCTCTGTAGTGAAATAAAAATCCCCTTGGAAGCTCACCTTGCTTCTGAACTGCCTGTAAATACCTGGGAAGAGCCATCTTCCCGGAAGCATAGAGCTCAAGGACAGGCATGGTAGACATCAGTGTAGTTTCTGAAGACAGAGGGATGTTGATCAAAACATTTTTAGAGCTCTAAAAATAATGGGTTTGGCATCAGTTAAGTAGCCCTGGGCAAAGATTTGCGGTTAGTTATCTACTTCACTTGAACATGACTTGAGCTGAAGCTCCTCATTTCTGTATTTCACGTCCTGAGTCGACCTCCATGATTTCTGAGATGCTGCAAAGCATAATAACTTTTCCTGCACATGCATGCTACAGAAATAACTTGTCATAGCCTGTTTGCCAGTATTTATGATGTTTCTTTATAGTATAATTGTGCAATCTGCTGAATTTGATTCTTTCATTTCTGTAGTATGTGTTGTCAGCCTCTCAGAAAACTAGCTTTCTCAGTATGAAGGGACTAATCCATTTCAAGGATTTAAACATTTTACTATTGTCATATTTATGATGACTCTCTAAGCTCTTTTGTGAGCCTGCCAGGCAAGTCTGTACTTTATGAATTTCAAATGTGTGGGTTGGGCACCCTATCCAAACACTCAGCTTGCAGGCTAGGTAAAGGCTCAGGTACCTTCCTCGGTGGTACATAACACTTGTGGTTTTGGTTTCAAGGTTTTAAATCAAGTCTTTTCCCCATAGGAAGCATCACAAGGGTCAGCTCTGATCATATTGGGCCAAAAACAATTGAGGGCTTGAAGTGCCCTCAAAAGAGCCTACGCTTACTTGTGAAGAGGTTTGTGAGGGTCTAGAGACAGCACATTCTAGGGAAGAGGTATTTCATAAAATGCAATCGATGCCTACATTCATCTGCCTGTAATACTCTCACTGCAGAGTCAGTGAACCACTATATATGTAATCGTAGAATTCTACAGTCATTAAGGGTGGAAAAGACCTCCAAGATCATCAAGTCCAACCATTAACCCAGCACTGGCAATAATGATAATATACCAATTATATAGTAAACATATCAACACTTGTAACCTTGCCCTGGATCACAATTCCCATCCCTGTCACCCTCCCTAAGCAGCGCCATTTATCTCATTGTTGACCTCCTGGATTATCCAGTGGCTTTTCTTTGGGAAACTACAAAGGTTACTCACAAAGTAATAATCTCTTTGGCTTTCAGAAGCAGTTAAGGAGATGATCCTCACTGTAGAGATGGTTGTGTAGAGCCTGTCTTTGTAAGGCTGTGGTGGGGAAGACAGCAGGTAAGGAATCCACACACTCAGGGGTCTGTGATGAAATTATAGTGGTAGGTATCTACCCAGGGTTTGGTCTTGCTGATATTGAATGTTGAGATGAATGGATGGGTTTGCTCATCTTGGAGCACACTGCTTGCAGGACTGGGCAGGTGGGGCTGCTCTGCTGGAGTTTTATCTTCTCTTAACCAGGAAGATGGAGAACACTTTTCTCATTTAGATTAAGGAAAAAGAAAAGGGGAAAATCCTGGCATGGTTGTCTGACTCATGGTGCTCTGGGGTCACTGGCGACATCTCTCCATCTGTTTCAAGATGCAGAAGCAAACCATTGCTTGCACATCATCTGCAGAAGGGCAGGCTGGTGCAGAGGAAAGGCAGAGCTGCAGCCCTGATGGCTGGGATTAGACCTTCCTAATAGACTCAGAATAGACTTTGCTGCTAACTTAACTAGTAACACATGACAGAGCATGAATTTCTATGGAAGAGGTGGTCAAAAAATGAGTAGGAAGTGGCTCAAAGCAAAGTCAGGGAGACAGCTATTTGCAGGGATTTCCTCCTGACAGCATCGTCTAGTGAATCCAGCCAAAGGCCTTCACATGAGTGAAAAACAAGCACCAAAGTCCTGGCTCCAAAGTGCAGTTCTGTGTAGTCCCATTTGCTAGGCACACTCGGTCCCAGCTTCTGCTGGAATAAAAGGTGAGGTGAAGGAAAATGGTGTCCAGAAGTTCAGAGCAACCCAGACAGCCCTAACCACATGACAGGCCCAGGAGGGAAGTTTTAAACCACCCACACAACAGCTTGCACAGCTTGCCAAAAAGTCAGATCCTTCAGCTGGGGGAAAAATAGCTTGCATCTGGATAGTGTGTTTGAAGCCCATGGTAGAGGAAGAAGGGAATGAGGAGGAGGAGGAGTGAGAAATGTGTTCTGCACAGAGCAGATTGCAGTTTGATTTGAAGCATAAAAGGAAGGAGTTTATTATTCTGATAGTAATAAGTCATTTCTCCCTATAAGCATAAAACAACCTTCTACCAGTGGCAGATCAGCCAGGAACAGAATTAGGGCCATTCCTACCACGGTTTCAGTCCAGCCTGTCTTTGTTTATTTTAAAAATAAAACACAGCTCTGTGTTTATTTAAATGGGTAGAGAATAGAAGGAGAAGCTCATCAGCTCTTAATCATGCACGGTAAAGTAAATCCTTGGCAGCTGAACCCACCGTAAAGGGCCTGGATGTAAAACTAGCAAGTGTGCTCATGTTAATGCTCAGGTACCTGTGTTTTAGAAAGTCAAAGCTGACCAAATAATCAGGTCTTGAATTTTGGGCCAGAGGATCAAAGTGGTGCTTATGTTTGTGGCACTAACGTAGCACATGATCCTGAGTAAATCATGACTCTCAGTCTTGTGTTCTTCTGCCTGGTGACACCTGAGAGACAGTGGTGCTTGTCTTGCAAAATTTTTCAGAACAAGGTGTCTTCATTGCTGACTCTTGCTGTACTTGGACCACATGGGCTGTATATGGACTAGAAAATCAAATGATAACAAGCCTTGACCTAAGCACTACAGGTTGGTTGGCTGTGCCATTAAATTGTTGGAATTGTCTCTGGCAAATTTTAGGCCCAGGAGAAAAGTACTGTTGGTAATTTCTAGACATTGCCAGGGAGTTAGCCCAGGCCAGGGACTGCTCCCCATAGGCATTTTGGATAGGGTCACCATGTTTGTTCAGACTGGAGAAGCGAAGGTTCCCAGGAAAACTTTATTTTGTGTCCTTTCTGTACTTAAAGGAAGCTTATGAAAGAGAATGAGAGAGATTTTTCAGATGGGACGGTAGTGATAGGACAAAGGGGAATGGTTTTAAAATAAAAGAGTAGAGACTTAGATTAGGTGTTGTGAAGAAATTCTTCCCTGTGAGGGTGGGGAGGCACTGGCACAGGTTGCCCAGAGAAGCTGTGGCTGCCCCACCCCTGGAAATGTTCAAGGCCAGGTTGGACGGGGCTTGGAGCAACTTGGGATAGTGGAAGGTGTCTCTGCCCATGGCAGGGATTTGATTGAAGGATCTTTAAGGTCCCTTCCAACCCAAATCATTTTAGGATTCTATGATTCTATGACTTAGGAGTTGAGACTTGGAGAAAAAGTACAGTCACACTGTCCCACTTGATCTCAAATGATGGATTTAATTACTAGAACTGATGTAGCCAAAATGTCCATAGAGTGGTTAGAAAGTGGCAACTGTTGTTCATTAGCTGCTGGGTTGAGCTGTGGGATGCCTGACTTTGGGGTGCTGGGTCTAGGGGATCAGGAAGGGATGTCTTGGCCCTCTGCTGGCATAGGGAGCTGCAGTAGGGAACTTTGTCCTGAAAATTGGCCTATGCTGTTGCATTTTGTGCAATACCTATGTGGCATGTAGACTGGCACACATCTAGGCTTGGTGGCATATTGAGAGCCTGTGGACACACAAGGCAAAATGTCATTTTTCACCCTTTTATTGGTACCTGTCCCATGCTCACAGAAGACAAAACAGCACCAGGGCTGTGGGCATCAGATGACAATGCTGTGGAAGGAAGATGGGTGGTGGAGCTGAGGAAGAGGGTTCTGCTTGTGGCTTCGTCATCAGCTCCCTCTGACCTCAGGCAAATTATTTAACCTCACTGCTTCCATTTCCCTTGCTGACACATGGGGATAATAATACCATCACAGGACAGTTGTGAGCATTAATTAGCATATGTAGAGCACTTTGAAGATGAAAAGCTTTTAATGACTGCTGGGGATTATTAAAGCTGTTCACGTTCAGTAAGTGTTATTAAAAAGAAACCAAATCTGAATGCTTTGCACTGAACCTCATCAGTTCCTGGGGCTTGAAGACTGGTGGAAGGACTCGTATACCACACGATGTAATTCCTCAGCAAATTGCCCACGGGCTGAGTGTGTTGCTGGAAACCGCAATCCTGAGAGCCAGCCAGAGGAACCGAGTGCTGTGACTCACTCCACCTTCCCAAAGGGGAAAAAAGGCTGTAACTGGGTTCACTTTTGATCAGAGTGGCACATGCTTTCCAACACTCCTGAGCTCATTGAGGAGACTGGGGATTATCTGCGGGGTTATTCAAAGTAGAAGCATCTGTGTCTCTTGGAGACGACCAAGATGCACTCAGATGCTGCCTGAGTGAGGTGTAGGAACTGGTTCTGGGTTACACAGATGAGGATGGTGTACTGTGGGCAAGTTTCCTGGAGTGGTCTAGCATGAGTGAAAGCCTGTGAGAGACCAAGAAAAAAAACACCAGGCAGAGGGATTTCATATAAATATGTGGTGGAATAGTGAAACACAGACAAACATATGTTAATCGAATGGGCAAGAAGAAAAAAAAAAAAATAATCATTTCAATCTTCCTACGCTTGCCTTTACAGATGAAATGGAATATCTGAAAGGCTGTCTTTTGCTTTTGATCTCTTGCTTTTACTTGGAAATGCTGCTGTGCAGGAGGAGTGATGTTTGTGCTGTAAGGGCTGGGGCTGGGGAAAGTGCAAGTCTGAGTACTGTGGATTTGCAGTGTGACTGCAATGCATAGTTCAGCTCTGCCTCAGTTTCCTCCTCTGCCTGATGAATTTACAACACGTGCCAGCCTTGCACTGCCTTTCTAGTGTGTCCAAGTGCTTCCACACATCATGTGGGTGATGCCAAGGACAGCTTCTCTCTTCTACATATTTAATCATGAAGGACAAGATGTTGATGTCCCATGGTGACTCAAGGTAGCACCAGGTTTTAATTCCTCTAAGACTTTGGCCAGCAGTTTTCCATGCAAGTTATCAGTGAGAATGATTTGCTGACAATTTGGCTGATAATTTGGTATGAGTTTTCTTAATTTGAGGTGGAATTGAAATAATATTATTATTACTACTGTTATTATTATCACTATCTTTATTGTCATTGATATTATTTTTGCTAACACTGATTTTAATATTACTGTGGTTAGGAGAACACTTTGATAAGTTCCCTAACTAACAAAATAATTTCCTATATCACAAAAGAGAGACATGACAGTGCTTGTACTTGGACTTTACAGACCTATTTCATGAAATCAGTTAATTTTACACAATTGCCTCAACTTCCCTCTATAGATAATAGTAATAAACAATTCTAATCATTGCAATAATTTTTTTTCCACACCCCCTGGATCTCAAAGTTTTTCCTGTGGCTCTATAAGGAAGATTGGCACTAACATCCATATCCCAGGGATGCTGCTGCACAGCAGACCCCATCACCAGTGCCCAGCCTGGGAGTAACATCGAAGCACGAGTAAGTCCCAGTGTTTCCATGTGCTACAAACCAAATCAGACACATTCAAGGGTTCACAGACAGATAAAGTAGGGGAGTGCCCTGCTCCATTGTGTTACACTTGGAGAATACTCCCAAATACCCTAGTGCAAGCTGCCACTTGGAAAACCACACTGCAGTTTAATCAGTAATTCAAGATTCCATGAGCCAGCACTGCTGTCATAGGCAGAAGATGTACAAACACCTCTCAAACTGAAAAATCTCCCAGAAACCTGTCCTTATTCAAAAAACAGGTCTGACCTGGTTTAATAGTGTCACAAGAGCAGACAGGAGACATTCCACAGGGAATTCTGAAAATCAGGTGTTTTTTCAGCTTTAAAGTGAAAATGGCACAGGGTCACTGTTGTGATGTTATGTGGGAAGTTAGTATGACCCTTCTGAAAGTGACTTTTCAACATCTGTGGACACAGATATGTTTTAATAGACAGGTCTTTTATATTCCTTTTGATTCCCCAAATGACTTGTTCTTCTTGGCCCAGCTTCTCCACATCCCTCTGGAACAGCCCCTTTTTCCCACCTAAGACCCAAATTGCTTCGTGAAAGTATTTATTCACTGATAATGCAGGAAATGTTGGGATTATACCACCAGTTGAATGTCCCAGTTGAATGTCAACTGTGTTGTGGGATCACACTGAAGCTTTACATTTGTGGGAAATGAATTTAGGACCTGTTGGGTTGTCATCAAGGGCTTCCTTCTTCCTTCCTTGGCTCTCAGTGTGGTGGGAACCACCCAGCTTCTTAAACAAGATAGTGTCAAACTGCTCTTTCAAGCCTATTGATGCCATGCCTGGACTACTGAGGCACAGCTCCTTATGAACATTTAGTCTCATGGCAATATTATTCTCATTCCGAGGGACACTGGAAAATGAAGGCTCTGCTACCTGCTCTCATCTGCTTTCATGGTGGAGCAACAGTGAGAATTCCCAGCTGACTGTGAGTACAGCCCTTTGGAGAGAAGGCTTGGAAAACCTGGTGGTGTGAATGATGCATCTCCCTGTGCATCTGCCTTGCTTTTCTGAGTCCTGCTAGGGGTGTGGAGAGGGGTGCAAGACTCAGACTGCAGCTCCAACAAGAGATCACAGAGTCATAGAATCATGGAATGGTTTGGATAGGAAGGGACCTTCAACAGCATCTCATTCCAACCTTCCTGCCATGGACGGGGACACATTCCACTAGACCAGGTTGCTCAAACCCCTGTCCAACCTGGCATTGGACACTTCCAGGGATGGGGCATCCAGAACTTCTCTGGTTAATGTGTTCCAGTGCCTCTCCACCCTCGTAGTAAGGAATAAAGAGATGGGCTGCTGCCTCTCCTTCTGCAGTCAGCCCAATGTCTGAAGTCCCACTTTCCTTTTTGGCAGCACTCTTCTTTTGGCTTTCTGCCACTTTCAAAGACTAGGGTACTCAATTGTCTCCTTTGCTTTTTTTCATTCTTTTGGCACTTTTTCTCCCCTCTCCCATCCCACCTGAGGGTGGCTTCTGAAAGGTTCCTGCCTCTGAAGCTTAGTACTTGTCCATGAGAAGGAGCTGCGTTACACTGAGGGTTGCTATTTTCAGCAGGTGGGTTGTAGAGTGGGAAAAAGCTGCCAGAGAAAATGGAGGTAGACTGGTGTTACAAGGGGCTTGGTTCTGAACTCACTCTGTCTTTACACTGCTGTAACACAACTCCCTTGAATGGAGTGTTTTCCCTGATTCATAATGATGTCAGTGAGAAGAGAAACCGAACGGACTCTGAATTAATCCTGGGGTTTTGCAAGAACCTTCATCTCCCTTTAATGGGTGGAAGTCCTTTTCATTAGACTCTCAAAGACCCCGGTGTTGGGTGCCAGTACAAAACCCTAGATAGGCAGACGTTTATGTAATGGCAGCAGGCAGAGTGCTTTGGAGAAATGGAAAAGGCATTTTAATCATGGTATTAGGTTGGATTCCATAAGACAGTATGGAAGGCATCAAGATGTGAATGCCATAACAATCTGGAGTGTGTTACCACTGCATTGATCTAATATTTCAATGTAGTAATAGTAATTTCAGGGATATCTTGCAAAAATGCACTCTGGGTTACAATGGAAAAAATGGAGGGGAGGAGAGGGGGAAGAAAGGAAAAGTTAAATCCTGCTCAGCTGCTAACACGGGAGCAGCTTTGTATTTGGCACTCCCAGCTCCATCCTCTGCTCTTAACAAAGAGCAGTGTCCAAGGTTTCCTTGGAGAATCCAGGGCTGAATTGCCCTCTCCAGTTATTCATTTATACACAAATCAATGGAGTGTCCATTATTAAGGCATCCCTGGGCCCTGCAGCCCATCTAAAAACAAACATATGGTTGTGGTGGAGAAACTTGGCTTGGGAAGAAACAGACAAAGCCAATGGAAAGCCCCCACTCCTGAGCAGCAGGAGATTTGGTGATTGCAGAGAGGCTAATGAAAGTCACTGTCTGCACTCAGCTCTTGTCTCAGGGGTGTATCAGCAGTGAGTTGGCTCCAGCCAGCAGTGATTTACACTGAGTCAGAAACATTTCACCAGCACCAGGCTTGATACTGCCAACAACTGTTTGGAAAAAGCCTGGCAGTATGCTTTGGAAGGGTTGTTCCCAGACTTGATGCCTGTATCCATAATAAACTTTATCTCCGATCACATTATCCATACATTTGCTACATTGCTCTGGAGAGCCAGTACCACACTCCATAGAATCACATGATAGTTTGGGCTTGAAGGGACCTCAAAGATCATCTAGTTCCAACCCTTCATTGCAAAGGGCACCTGGGAGGAATGCAGCTTGCACAAAGATTGTGAAACATATTCTCTTGGCCCTACAGGTATCCCAAAGCTGGCCATGCAGATGCTCTGCAGCAGTGGAGTATTCACAGAAGGGTAACATGGTCTTGGGACATCCCTTGAGCTGCTCTAATGCAGACATACCTGATGAGATTGAAGAGCTCGTACAAAACCAGGCTGCTGATGGAGTAGGAAGGGTGTGTGTTTGGAATGTTATAGGAGTGTCACTTGGATTTACAGCGATATTGGTACAACCTAATGAAGTCATAGAAACAGAGAATCACAGAATCATTAAGGCTAGAAAAAACCTCTAAGATCATCCGTCTGACTGTCAACCCAGCACCACCATGTTCACCACTAAACCACATCCCCAAGTGCCATGTCCACACTTCTGAACACTTCCAGGGATGGTGACTCCACCACTGCTCTGGACAGGCTGTTCCAATACTTGAGAACCCTTTCTGTGAAGAAATTTTTCCTAATATCCAATATAAGCCTCTCCTGTCACAACCTGAGACCATTTCCTCTTATCCTGTCACTTGTTACCTGGGAGAAGAGACTGATCCCCACCTCACTACATCTTCATTTCAGGCAGTTGCAGAGGGCAACAAGGTCCCCTCTGGGCTTTCTTTTCTCCAGGCTGAATCCCTCCAGCTCCTTCAGCTTTTCCTCATCAGACTTGTGCTCCAGACTCTTCCCCAGCTCCATTGCCCTTCTTTGGACATGCTCCAGCCCCTCAATGTCTTTCTTGTCATGAGGGATCCAAAACTGACACCAGAATTTAGGCAGAGGATCCCTTCCCTGGTCCTGCTGACCACACTAGGTCTGATACCAGCCAGGTGCCATCGACCTTCTCAGCCACCTGGGCACATGGTTTTCATTCTGGCAGGACCCTTGCTTTGATTTTCCTGCTCTTCACCCACTGATGTTGCCCACTATTGTCCACAAAGCATTTCATTCTGATCTAGGGGGGCTAATAGGATGTTAGGTACCTGTGCTGAATTATTCAAATCCTTTACTATGTCAGGGCCTGCATGATCCATGGGAAGTGAACAGCCTTGCACTTGCCATAAACTTCACAATCTTCTTTTGTTTTCTTTTAGTTTTCATATCTGTCATACTTTTGGGTCCTTAGTGCTGTGCAGACCAAGAAGAGGGGCTGAGTTAAAGTGTTTAGGAAGGTGGGGTTCTTTCATTTCCTTTCAACTTTCACAGAAGAAAGAGCAATGCAGCCCCTAGAGAAGTGCAGAGGTGTTGTTTAAGACAGCAGAACCAATTGTTTAGGGAAAGAAACAGGACTTAGGAACACAGTCAAGAGAGATATGAAAGGACAGTCTATGAGTCACAGAGTTTGGCTTCTAAGAAGTTACTTAAAAGTAAAGTTAAGCTCTGGATAAGATTGCTAAATAAAACTTTGGTTCCTCCTCAGCTCTGAAGATCAAGGCCCAGCTTTGTTCCATTTCTTATTTTGGTCACCCTGATTTTAGATTTGAGCCTCCACTCAGTGAAAAAGTGTTAAACCAGCCTTTGCCTGTGCTGAGCTGTACAGAAAGAGCTGCAGCAGATGAAATCATACAGGTAATGCACACAGTAAAATGTACAAAATATGGTAGATATAATTTTAAATCAAATGTTTTGAAAACATAAAAATGGTGAAAATGAGAACAACGGCTTTTTTTGCACCCTTGTTTGAGTCATCCAAAAGAGCAGGTTTGAAATAGTTTAAAAGTTGTGAAGTTCCTCACTGTCTCTGTACCAAGGAGGATGATGCGAGCTCTGAAGCGATGTTGCCACCTTGTGGAACAGGAAAAAACTCTGTTCATTTAGGAGGAATAAAAAATTTAAAACATGACAAGCTTTCCCTCCTTGTGCCTTCTGCCTGATGAGAAAGAACAGTCCTGTGAGCTGGGAGGAAAGGGGCTAGCGGGCTGAGGATGTGCTGAGAAGGAGCCGCAATTGGTGCATCCATTCCTCCACTGCTGCTTCTCAAAAAGAAGTATATTGTCCTTGATTTTCTTATTTTAATTTCCCATTCCCTGCACCTTTTTTTTTTTTTTCTTCTTTCCCAGGGACTGGTTATCTGCCCATTATCTTGCAAGTAAAACTCATAATTTTCATGAAAGGCCATGTATTATGGTCCTGTAAGAAGCAAAAAGAAAGATCCCCTGGTTTTTATGCCATGTGGTCCTGCAGTCCTTGCACAAGCGAAGCTCCCACTGACTTAGGACAGACCTTTGTCTGGTTTCTGAAGCCACACTTCTTGGTGAGATTCATAAAAGAAACCTTCAGGACCTGTGGGTACATGCCCGGCTTGTGTGGGCCAGCGCTTTGGAGAACACACATCACTTTTATGCTCAGGAAATCAGAACTGGGCACAGGGAAATGATCACTTTAGCTTTCAAAAAGAGTGAGTGCCTGACCTGGAATTTGCAGTATTTAATTTCAGCGTGGATGGAGAGATTTGGCTGTGCTGGGATGAAGATGCAAACCAGTCTCACCAGGGACAGCTGCCCTGTCACACACGGCCTCGCTGGCTGAAGGTCAAATTCCAGATCCCTCACACATTTACCCTCTTTCTTAAGAGCTGCAGAGTGGGGAATTTAAGGAAGGTTCTCAGGAAAGGTTCACACACAGAGGGATTATCCTACTTTTTTCTATTAAGTTTTTCTGAGCTACTCTGTCTCCCCAGGGAAATGGGGTACTAGATTTTGTACCTACCAACAGACCCTAAACAGCCATAAATTACTATTATCAGGGATTCTAGAAGCTTTATTTCTTTTTCTTTTTGTAAATAACAAAAATTTGTCTCTGACAAAATGGGAGTTTTCATGTAAAATCTGTTTAATTTTAAAAATGGGAGCTTGAGTTTTCAAAAAATACTCAAATGCTAGGATTATTCTGCATTTCATTATTTCTCTTTTATTCTCTTTTCTCCTGCTCTTGCTGGTATGTGCAGTGGTGAAAAAAAAAAAGAAAAAAACCAGGATATAAAATAAAATAAATTAAAACAGTTAAAAAAATTTTTTAAAAATTCAATTAAACCCCCAAAATTAACAAAATTAGAAGAAGGATACAAGAGTAGAGAGAAGAGAGGGGGGAAAAAAAGGAAATATCAGTAAAAGCACATACTTTTAACACTTTCCCTAAAATAAATGAAAAAAAATTGAAGCTTTTTTTTTCTTTTAATGAAAACACTTCACTGTTTCTGTTTCTGGTCAGCGCTATTTATAAGTGATCACCGCTGAATCACTCAGCCTCTGGCAACGTCGGCATCTGACCAGCGGTGGGTAAACAGCAGCTCCCATCGTACAATGTGAGTAACAAACTTCCATTTACAAAATATGTTTACTCCACTATGTGCCTGGGCATGAATGCAAGCTTCTTTTTTGTCTCCAGGTCTGGGTTTCCCTCCAAAGAGTCCTGGAGAACCCTATGAGCTCCAGCGCTTCCCGTGTACGTGCGTGTACACACGCACACACACACACACAGACACACACAGACACAGACACACACAGACACACAGACATACACAGAGCGGCTTTGGAACCCCTCACCTCCCCAAAGGGACATGGGTTAGCAAGTTATAAGTCCAAACCCATCCCAAGAAAGCAGGTCTGGGCAGCATGGCATTCCTGCTTCATGCTGCCTATGGCCCTGAGGCTTTGGTATTAAAGGAGCAAGGGGAGAATTGGTGGTTTGGGTTTATTGTTCAGAAACAACCCAAATTAAACTGTTGAACACTTGGGTTTGGGCCACCCCAGAAAGTTAAAGGCACTGGGTCATCCTGAGCCAGCTGATAAAAACACAGTGCCATGAGAAGCTCCTCTTTGGTGGCACTGGGGGATGTTCAGGCCTGAAACTGGAGGATTTCTGCCTGTGCCCACCTCTCTTAACTCAGCACAGCCCCAAAACCCTCATTCCCCCTTGAGACATTGCCAAACCTGTGGATATTTCCCATCCTAGTGAGTAAATGGGATGGCAGCTCCAAAAGAGCCCCCTACCATATTTACCCACATTGAATCACCTTGAAATGCCATGGATGTTTCCAACAGGATCAGAGCTGGGCCCCTGTCCACACCAGTTCAGCACTGGGATAAACACACGCTTTGAATAGAGGGAACATTTGAAAGAAGGAACATTTACATTCAATGCTCTATGATTTCTATGTGTCCCCCTCTTTTAGATTATAGGGAAACGAATTTATCTTCAGAGCCTCCCTTGAAAGACATGGATTCACAGAAATTTTGACCCAGAGCGTAGTTTAATAGTAATGATAATTTCTAGTAAGGCCATATTTTACCTGGAATCAAGTAAATGTCTATAAAGATGCAATAATGAGTTGACAAAATAATTCCTGGAATTTTTTCTGCTCTTTCTCCTGTACCAGGCAATTTTTGTTTGCGAAGACAGATAAAACTCCTGATAATTAAAGTGCCAAAGCATTGGAAGGCACAGTAGGCAATTTCATCGTCAGTGACACACTTTTATTTTAAAATCATGCTGGAGAACTGAGAAAAACACATGGATAAAGTTTGCAGATTAGTGTTAAAAAAAAAAGCTTGTAGGCAGCTAAGCAGGCCTGGAAGGTGAACTCGTACCTTGAGCCATTTACTCTCCAGCAGGTGCAAAGGATTGACCAGTTTCACCACTCCAGGTCTCTGGTGCTACTGGGAGCTGTGTGAAACTCCCTCAGCAACTGTGTGAGGGTTAATAACCTGGGGTTTGAGCAGTGATTTGGTGGGTTTTGAGTCTTCCCTTCATCCCTCCCGTCCCAGCCCCATTTTCCCCCTGCAAACATGACAACCCCTTTATGAACAATGACTGAAAACGCTGGAGTTTGGACTATCAGATTTTTCCTTTGCACCAGTGAAGTGGAAGGAAGTTAAACACCACCACCTACTAGAGAAGGCAAATTTAAATCATCAAAATGAAATAAAACAGGAGCTGGGCGAAGCTGTTTTTAATGAAGACCATTACAGGGAGAGGTGGTGTTTTCTTCCTTCCCTCCGTGTTTGTGTGTGTGTGCAAACCCTCTTCTCTCCGGTCACAATCAGGGAGCTGAAAAATCTGTCTTTAATTGCACATGTTGTAAAAATAATCACATAGGAGACTAAACTAGCATTAAAAATGTGGATTCTTGACTTGTTGCCTTGGAGTGGAACATCTTTCTATTGAACTGCTTATAAAGCAGTAAACTATGAGTCAAAATTTCTTCAAGAAGATGCCTTTTCTTGTCATGGTTATTTTACTTCAGAGGGTGTTTCTTGGCTTCGCCAGAAAAAGGAGATGGTGGGGAGTGTTTGCTCTGTCTTAAAAGACGGCTTTGTTTTTAATTATCCTTGCTGCAAGATACAGTGAGATCTTTCTGCTTTCATTGTTTTTTTTTTTAGCTCAGATAAAATTCCCAGCATTTCAGCAATTTTTTTTTCTCCTCTGCAGCTTTTTTCCCACTTGAACTCTTATTTATTACTCTTTTACTACCTTTCACGCAGTTAAATGAAAATCTTGATGCTTAATGGTGAAAACACCAGAAAGGAATTTAATTTTATTTTCAGGGTAATGTCGCCCTCAAAAGAACAATCTACCTCCAAACAATGAGAAACTGTTTCTCCAATCCCACCTACCTTTCTCCTCCCTCCTTGAGATTTCTGGTGAGTTTTGATCCCGCTAAGGGAAAAGGGGTATTTTGTTAGTTTGAAATCAGATTGCTGTTGCCTTTTTAGTACCTTTATAAATCCAGGAACATTAGCTGAAATGAAGTCTGGTGCAAAATGTTTCCTTTCTATGGGACCTAACACATTGAAGGGTGCCAGTAGGTGGTCAGTGTTCATAGACTTTAAAATGCAGATTAAGCCCAGCTGAACTGTGCCAAACCTTGTTCAACCCCACTGAAGTCCAAAATAAATTCACACCTCCTCATTTCTGTCCTATTAATCAATCAATTCAAGAAACTGCAGTCTGTGGTGGGTATCAGTCAGAGACTTGTCTGTTCACTTGGGCTGATGCACAGAATAAATGTTTTCATATATTTTAAAATTAATTTTATTTCCTGTGTCTATATTTTAAATTTTGTTTTCTTTTGCAAGAATGCAACTGTGACTACCTGTTGTCAGAAAGACCATAAATTTCAAAGTTAAAATAACATTATATTCCAGTATTTGTTTTTCAGGGGAAAAAAATCAAAATAGCAATCTAAAAAAAATAAAGAGGAAACTGTGAACCCTGCTTAGTATAAATGTACAATAATAAGATTTATTTTTACTTTGGCTGTTTGAAACTTCTCTAAGTTTATGCCAACAAACATAACTAGAGTCCTAGAATGATCATAATCCATCCACACCAAGTACAAAGAAGGGTTTCTATTTTTTATGGAGACTTGACTTTCCAAAGTTAAATTGTTACATGGGGCAAGGGCAGCATTAGCTAATATTGATGACCTCTAATTATTTACACTTTCAATATTCAGGTTTCCAACACCTTTGCAAGGAGCAATGAGATAAGCACCCCAGGAGCCTCATGGAAAAGGGAAGAAATGCTCTCTCCATTTTGTACTCTGAAACTAAGGTACAGAGAAATTTAAGCAAAATCTGATATTAAGGGAGTGGCAAAACAAGGAACAAGATTCAGATGGCTTCTTGTTTCAGCCACATGAAAAAATCCCTTCCCCATAAAATAATAATAATAACTGCCTTCATACTGAGTAATCCAGGCAGGATGGCAAAGGAGCACCTCCTAAGCTGGTACTATCCTTGCCATTTCCTGGTTTGCCAAAGAGGGGTCCAGGACAAAAAGGTCTGGCTGCTTTGTGCCTGTGAGACACCAGTGCCCCAAAAGTAGCAAAATTCATCCCCACTCATCTCCTTCAAATATGGAATGCAAATGAAACAACTGAAAATAAAATGCAAATTAAGCAAATTGGTTCTAAATCTGTCCATTCAGGATGTTGCCAAACTTAGACAGACACAATTGTGTAATCATCCTGGTCTTTTTTAATCTCTTTTCCTAAGAATTCCTCATGCACACGTTATCTGACATGACATAACACAGACAAGATTTCCAGAGAACTAAATGTGGTGACTCAGATGTCATTCCTAAGTGGTAAAAGATAATTTGTACTCCATTTTTGCCTATAACTCAATTAATATTTTTCTATATGCGCCAAATGGTATTTTATTGATATTGCATTTGATTTGTCACTTTATTATCTAGCGACTCTTTTTCATAAATATATTTCAGCTTTGATGATCTTGGATAGACCATTATTTGCTCCCCTCAACCCTTTTCTAGGTCTTCTGAAAATAGGTTGAACAGCACATGTCTTACCTCATCTCTCTGTTGGGTATCATTCTGAAAATCAGCCATTTATTTCAGTCTTTAATTCATTTCCAACCTTTCAACCATCAATCCATGTCAAGATACTTCTTACTACACCATGAAATGTTTTCTTA
This sequence comes from Acropternis orthonyx, assembly GCA_035583155.1. Lineage (NCBI taxonomy): Eukaryota > Metazoa > Chordata > Aves > Passeriformes > Rhinocryptidae > Acropternis > Acropternis orthonyx. The sequence continues at coordinate 111,847,776 of JAWWEU010000111.1, forward strand.
AAAATACTATGCTAGAGTTAGAATCAGATTCCTCAGAGCACTGTCCAATCTGACCTTGAATATTTCCAGGGAAATTTAATACGATGCCTATCAACATGCATCAAAGAAGTTAGAATATTATCTGGCATTCCCAAGATGGTGTTTGGAGCTTTAAAGAAAAATATAACATTATAACTGCTGCATTTTTCTCATTTACAGTGAAAATATTTATGCAGTGAAATCATTATATAAGTGGTGGATCCCATATCAGAATTAGGAGGTTTGCTGCTTTGTGAGTGAATTTCTTCCGAACTCACGAGTGGATGACATCCAGTCTTGGCTGTTTCTTACTGTTGAATTTTATTGGCTTGTTCTAAAATTTCTGCTCATAACACTTCATCTTGACACAGTTCTTGAGCTTCATCCACCACAGAGGAAAATTTGGTTGCAAGAACCTATCACCGCTTCTTGGAAAAAAGAAGTATTTAAGTTTGCTGCTGTGATCTTATCTTGTCTAAGAACTGGCTTTTCTTTGAATCAACTGTTACTTCTTTGGACTGTCTGGTTTTCAAAGAAAAATATTTGGAATGTTTTTCTTAGGGTGTTTTTTAATGGTTTTGGCATGAGTTTCCTCAAATTATTTCTTGTCCTGCTTTATTACTGTTTTGTATTTAATTGAACATATTATGTGCTTTTCTTTTTCCTTCCTTTTTAAAAAATGTCTGAGCTTTTAAAGAGGGATAAAATCTGGCGGAATTTTAGGGAGAATTTTAGTTGTTCAGTATCATAAACCATTACAGTACCTCATCTTTGAAAGTCTTCATAACAACTGCAACCATTTGAGCCTTTTAGCTTTGCCTTTCTATTTCCTAAAAAAACAAACCACCGTGACCTCCTCATTTTCAAGTGGTTCTGTTCTTAAAATTAAATATTACAGTGGTGGGCACCTTTTCCCTTGCTTTTTTGCATTATGGGTGCTGTGTCTTGCTGAGACTTAAACAAACCTATTCAGTTCTTCCTGTTAGTCCCACTGTTGCCATAGCACTTCTACAGAAATTTTTGAAAATGCAACATTAGCCATTCATTTTCTAAGACTGAAAACAAGTGTTCATCATAATTATGATTATTAGAGTGTCTACTTGGGGGGAAAAAAAAGGCAAATATTTTTAAGACCAAATTAATTGATTGTAAAATACCCATTGTTTTCTTTCTTTGGAAGAAAAAAAAAAGGAAAAAAGTCTCTTATCCTTCCCAGTTAAAATGAAAGACAGTTTTCCCATTCCCTGGCACATGAATGAAATAAGATTTTGCAATAGGATCACTTACTTTGCCTTTGGAAACCTATCAACACTTGAAATTGTGTCCTACAGCCACCAAAAGCCAGTATCATTTAGTTCTCTTGAGGCATGTAAAGAATTTGGGATGTTGGGACCACTCACGTAGTTCAGAAATCACAAAGCACAGCCTTCCATAAGACACTTTTATTAATATGCAGTATCTTATCAAAACCCCAGCTCCTTTCATAGGTGTGGAAGTAATTGGCTAATTAAGAATCCCCAGGAGCAGCAAATAATTGTTTAATGAGGCTTGATCTGACTGAAATGAGCTAATTTAGATCAGTGCCTTCAGCTCCCCTTTGCTTATGACCACAAAAGGTGACCTGATTGCCACAGCAAGAGCTGATCTTGGTAAAAAGGATGTTAAACAATCCCATTTTCCTGCTCTGTTTGACTTCACAGGAGAAAACCTCTCCCCAAAATGTGAAGTTAAATTGTTTATAAGTGCTTCCCCTTCAAATGTACTTCAGGGGCACACCACAGCAGGAGGGAGTAAAGGAAATTAGGTGATAAAAAGCAAGGGTGCAAAACAAGTAAACTCCAGAGAAAATAAAACCTTGAGAGAGGGAGAAATGTCTAGTGGAAGGTGCCAGCTAACACAACACCTAATGAGTTGAAACCTTCCTTGCTTTCTGCATGTACAGGCAAAGTACAGACATTTCACTGTGGGTGCTCAGTGCCTCATTCCTCATCATCCATCATGGAATATTGTGCTGGTTTAAAGGTAAACCAGCAGGAGGAATGAGTCTAACTCACAAACAGATTACAAGTCAGAATTATAGTT